>OY856410.1:1293214803-1294414803 GCA_963693085.1 Alisma plantago-aquatica | reverse complement strand
GCAAAATTTTTGTTTTCTTTTCCTTATCTATAGATCCTATACCCCAACATGTATTACTTTCCCTTAATGTATGATTCCTTTCTCATCTGTATATGTTTCATAGAAGTTACTCCTTAATGTAAAACTATTTCATTGGATATATGTAGTGGCACTTGCATACCTTAAATTCTATATGGATGCTTTATATCTTGATGGATTTTTTCACACTCTCGTGATTCTTGACCCTTTTTAGGTTTTCACGCAAACCTCATGGTTTCATAAATGAGGAACCACCTTCTCTAGAGTAGTAATAAGCATATGGTGGGAGTATAGCCTTTTGTAGTGTATAGATTCCTCCTTGCACACTCATATATAGGCATGGTATTTTTATATACGCTCATATATATTTAGATCAAATTTTGGTTATATGCTTCTTATATGATTTTCATGTTGTAAATATGAATGTACATATCATATATATATATATATATATATATATATATATATATATATATATATATATATATATATATATATATATATATATATGTGTGTGTGTGTGTGTGTGTGTATGTGTGTGTGTGTGTGTGTGTGTGTGTGTGTGTGTGGTAACCTTGGTCACTTATCTTGACTTTACACAGTAGTCTGTAAGATATATGAATACAATGTGTTCTTCTAGTGACCAATAGTCACTATTGTTGGATATTTTTCTCTAGTTTACCTCACCTTGTTGGTTTAATGTTGGTAATTATATTGTGTTTGTCTTTTTATTTCTTGGTTTTCATCTTGCAATATAATCACTGAGATGGGGTTTGCCTATGTGTTAATTACGGGGTTGGGCGCCCCACACACCAAAATCAAAGTTGTTTGATACAATTTTCAATATGTTTGAGTGAACTTGCACTGAAACTGAACATTGATCATAGTTTGTTCCAGTGTTCTTAACAAGTTGTTGGTGTTGCCACTTATACCTACACATTTTCAAATATATTGTTTATTTTATACCTCATTTAGGATACATTATAGTAAAATTTACTAAAAGAGCTCCTATATACGTATGTGATCTTCATATTAAATTTAGTTTCATCATCTTGTACTTTATATGTGTAGCTACAAGAATTTGAGTTTTCCAATATCACACTCAGATGAGTTTCCCAATACACATCGAGATTGTTAAACAACATTACATCTTTATGTAATGTACTTTACCAAAAAATCATATATAAAATAAGAACCTCAAATAGGATTTACTAATCATAGGATTGCATACTTTGTGTGGTCAAACTCATTACATTCAAGCTCACTACTTCACCAAGAATCAAACCTAGTCATCATTGATTCAATAATCAAGCAATATAGGTACAATGAGCTCCATTCAACTTGAGTCAAGTTCATCTAGTTACTAATAATTGTTAGAGTAGAACACAATATTTGTTTTTCATTAACACATTGAGGTTGTTCAACAAATTATATCTATGTTGGAATCCTGACAAATAATGTAATGCTCAATTAGGCATTCAACAAGCTTCAACTACATCTTATATGTATCCCAAAAAAATGGAAATAGGTAAATATATTGCCAAAAGGTTGTATAGAAACACTATATTATACATGTCAAGAAATTTCAAAAAGTATACAAGGGCTTACTTGTAAGGGAGTGAAATCACCTCTTTACTATAAATTTGAAGAATTGACGTCCATTCCAAACACTCTCAGAGGTATGATGGAATGGGCATAAATTTTACAAATTTATTAAACATTGGTATACAAAAGACCATTAGAAAACAGCGGAATAAAAAAAACAACTGACTATATTCAATTTTTGATAAAGGTTTACAAAAATATATCAAAATATCCCATTAGGGTTTACATCAAGACACACAATCAGGATCTAGATAGAGGGAAGTCTAGACTACTACAATCATGTCTCCAAGAAAAATAGCAAAATCTCCATCAACTGAGTCCAAGACAAAAGGTAAGATTTTTCTTGTCTTATCCATCACCTTGTTCAACACCTAGGTGGTTGGGAAGGCACCCAGAAAAAAGGGAAAGGGAAGAAAAGTATGTGTCACAAAACTAGTCTAGGATAATAAGATAAGTAAACCAAATAAGAACAGGCCAGGGATCATCATAAGATAAAGATAACAAGAGTATGAGGCTATATTCAAAAGAAACTTGCCATTAACAATTATATCAAAAAGGATTTGCATGTAAGATAATTATGTCTACCTAACTAAGTAGGGTTGAGGCGCCTACCAGACCTCTAACCTTAGTTGAGAGGAGAATAAGACATTCCTAGTCACCTATAATATTATGGGGAGAATAAAACATTCCCCAGGGCGATTATTTACATGCCCTCTGTGGGTGGTTGTACATAAGTACCGCTACTTTAAATTAAATAGAACATAAATCCATATGCTAGAAAAAGTAGTCATGGTAAGAATAATCATCTGAATCAATAAGAATGGTAGTGGGGTACCAAGACCCAAGAATAATGTTCTAAAACTGATTTATGAGGCAAGTATAGCAAAAGATTCAAGAGTATTATGAGAAATAGGGTTTAATAAAGCCTCATTATAGAAAAATAGGTTAAGGCAAAATTATTCCCAACTTATGGTGTAAATGCACATACCTCTCTTACTAATATCAATTACTAACTTTCACCACTTTAATTGAGTCCAAGTTCCACTTTGCCTATTTTCAATGTATTAACATATATTAGAGTGCATAGTGCACATTAATGTATAGAAACCCTAATTTTAGACCTTTTTAGAAAAACTCGGATTTAGACTCTTAAAACATCACCAATAAACTTACTAAGTTCTCCTGATCAAGAAAACATATTTTTATGTTAATTTTGGAGTTATGATGATTAAGATGTAATTTTTATGGATTTTATGCATTAAATTCATTTTACAAAAATCACCCTTTGTCAAACCATAAAATCATACCTTAAAAATATTTATATTAGATAGAGATTAATTTTCCAATTCCAAAACATATTTATTTGTCAAATTTGGATAAGCGGATTAGAAGATATGAATTTTTCAATACTGACCAATATGAAATTGCCACATCATCAAACCGATCGAGATAATTGAATAGAGAGGGAGAGGTATAAAATACCATTTGATTCAAGATCAGGTTTGAATTTGCATAGGTAACCAAACTAGAGATTCTAGAGAAGTTAAAATAGCAAGAAACTAAAACTCTAGAAGAACATGGTAAAAAGAGATGGAAATCATCGATTTTCAACATAGAAGCATGACTTTTAAGCATGTACTAAGCAATATATGAAAAGGGGATTAACAAAACTTGCCTCTAGGAAGGTAATAAGGTACAAAAAAAAGGATTCCAATATTAGAAGTTCATGTTGCTTCAAGCCAAGCTCCTTTCTTGAGCAAAGATCACCTTCTCCACTTTAGAGGTGCAAACCCTAGCAAAAGTGCATGGAGATGAGATGTTTTAGGGTTCTAGGTGGAGTTTTACCATGTAAGGTCATGGTTCCGACATGGAATAAGGTGGGAGAATACTAACATAATGAAAATAGGGAAGTAAAGGAGGATTCTTACTAGTTTTGATCAAAATCACCAAGGAGGAGCTTAAGAAATCCTAAATAGAGAAATTTGGAATCCTATGAGCCTTCTTCACCAAGGTAGGCACCTTCTTTTACCTTGGGAAAGAAACTTCGTGGCCAAACATAGAAGGGATGATTATCTAAGCTATAAGAAATAGAAGGATAGGATTTCTTCTTGGATTGGGAGGTGGGAAGGGGTAGGCATGGCTTTATAAAGAAGGGGGCAAGCATGAGGTGTCTATGTGACTTTCCATGTGTCCTTAGATTAAGGCTTCATGGCCATGCAAGAAGACAGCTCATATACTCTTATTTCATACCAAAGGTCGGTCCTAAGAGCCCCTAGAGCCTTCTAGACCATTCCCACCGTCCTTCAAACAAAGAAATAACCCCATTGGTTGATAGCTTTTAAAGATAAGCACATGTATAAAGAGGGTAATCCCTATAATGCCCTAGGAAAGTAACACCTTCAAACCAAGGTGCAACTAGGTGCCCCATGGTTTAAAATATCTTGAATGGTAAGGGAATATCTAAAGATTAAAATTGAGGTGATAATTTGCAAAGAAAACCTCTCAATTGGGTAAATTGCAAAAGTTCAGAATGTGCATATAATTGCATAACCTGCACAAACAACATTCAAATTAGATCAAACTTCATCCATAAGTTATCTTTTATGTGTATAATATTAATTTTCCATTATTTCCATATTTTGAAGTTATAAAATCACATTATTAATTACTTATGCCTTTTACTAATTTTCTCTCTCCTAAACTTATCCTAATATTTCAAGGTTGTCCAAATTAGATGAAATTTGACATGTAGGATAATTTTGATATGTAGATTTCAAATTTGAAGTTTGTTTCCTATTTTGAGACTTCTTTTTATGAGATATGTCATATGGCCTATTAACGACCCATTATCTAAATTGTTCATCCAATTAAGTTTCTTATCTTCATATTACCACTAAAATGAGTTATGTGGCATATTTTATATTTTCAAATCACATCAAAAAGTTAGATTAAGATTTAGAGCACTTAATTATGGTAATTAAGCTTTCACTGAGGTATTTGTGCATAAACTGTTCCATTGGTATAATTAGTGAATAAATGTTCACTAAACCACTATAAATTCTACTAATTAAATAGAAAGGCCAATAAGGATAGAAGTGAAAGGAAAATATGGGAAAGAGGGTCAAAAGACAAAATTTTAGAATTCGGTATGTTACATTACTCTACAAAATGCCCCAATATAGTTTGGCTACCGGACTTAGTCCTTTTTCCAAACCTTTTTTTGCCTTTACAACATTACCAACATCTTTAGCTACAAGTTGGAAAATGTCTTTGTCAATAGTTTTCCTATGGATGTGGTTGTTCTTGGCTTTCCATATATTGAAGCAGATGCATGTGAAGCATAGCTCGCAAAGGCCAGCTCCCTTCTATTATTACAACTAGCCTTCATCAGTGACCACACATACCTGACTTCGTTGCATCCATGGAAAAGATGCTCATGGGTTTCTTTCTCATCACAGCAAGGGCAATTAGGGTCTGCAGCATACCCCCATCTGCAGACTCTATCTTGGGTCAAGTGTTTACCCAATATAGCCTTGTAACTAGCAATGCTCCACTTGGGTACAAAGGATTTGTCCCACAATAGCTTATACCAGGGTACCACGGTGCCTGTAACGGTGTGGATCCATGGTTTCTGTTGCCCACAAAGCGTGAAGAAATCGATATCATCCACACAGTACAGGTGTTGAACCTGACTCCAAGCCGCACAAAGGGCGTCCCAATGTCTGGAGGAGGATCGTCTGCAAGGGGTGCATTTATATCTTAGCCTCATCCAATTGACCCAGATGCCATCCTTTTCAGTGAGAAATCTATCCAACCTTCTCAAGTGTCTAACTCTCGCTATTTCTTCACCCTTGGTGGCGTTCAAACCTCCTTCTCTGTGGCTCTTTACTATGGTATCCTAGGCAACGCCATGGGCTTTCCCGCCCCAGATGAAATTTTTCATTTGCTTGGTTAAGCTAGTAATGATTGGATCAGGGAGGGTACACACCTTGCACCAGAACCGTACCATACTGAGCAGGACCGTTCTCGTCAGCATTAGTCTTCCCGCCATGGACATGTATGCTTGTCCACACCGCGATCTTCTCCCTGATCCAGTCCAAGCACATCTGGTAGTCTTTGGAGCTGTCGCGCCCCCCGTAATAGGCGCACCAAGGCATCTGATCGGTAGTCGGTCTTTGTCCAGGCCGACAGCAATCCAAAATATTATTTGTAGTATCAACGGCATAAATTTCACCTATCAAGAAATCATTTTTCATGCTGCCATATTTCTACCCATTGGTATCAAACTTGGGCAATATATAAAAACGAAATGAACCTTGGTAGGTACGGTATGGAGTAATATAAGATTTGAGTACTAAGGGGGGATGGAATATCATATAAGCATATAAATTTTTCTCTTACGCCTACATGGCTGAAATGTCCTTTTTTTTTCTTTACAAGTTTTGTGGGACTATAAAAGGGCTTTCATCTCACGATTGGGTCAGGGTTACAACATGCATTTCCTTGAATATGTAAATGCAAAACGGGTTTCCATGACTTGGCAAGTTCTTCCTATTTTTGTGAAATGGGAGGTCACCAGATCAGTGTGGTATCTTTTTCAGATTCGATGTAAAGTTTATCAAAACTAATCTGTGTCTGATTATTCAGTTTACTGCAGAAAATTTCCGATTGTGTTATATATTCATCACAACTCCACGCAAATATGTTTACCTCTACGAATGCCAGGTTTTGCATTGGTAAAATAATAGATTCCTACAGGCTGAGCATGTTCATTGGCTTCATGTAGTAGGGTTCCAAATTTGAACAATTCGAGATATGATAATGACAGAAATACTGGCGCTATTTGTGTAATTAGCAATAAAATGATTGGCTTACCCCTGCATTAGTTAGTGCCATCACGCGCACGATGACCGTTTGAATTTGTGTCCAAAGTTGCCCTTCTAATTGGGCATCGACGCTGAAGATGACCTGTTTGTCCCGGCAGCGCTCCTGTAACGTGGGAGAACTGATAAGATATCATCTAAATAAACTGGCTAAGTTAATTAAGCTTGAGGATCGTCTTTTCAGTACCCTATTCCCGGCGTCGCCATCCACAAGATACTATAAATACCAGCTAAACTGGTCATCAACCACATCGATCCTTCTCATATTATTATACAGCTCAAGCTAATACCTTGCTGGGTAGTGGCAAGTTACGTACCAATGGCATCGAAGTCTGTTATCCCAGCAATGGCCGTCCTCGCAATCTTCCTGATGATCCTCTTCTCAGTTGTTACCGCCCAGACACCACCACCAATATTGGCTGTCACCCAGAGGGCATGCCTCTTTAACTGCAGAGGTGACCTCTATCGATGCCTTGGCCCTTGCACCAGCTCCAGCTGCAGGACCAATTGTATTGGACTCTACTTTCAGTGCGTCTCTAGATGCGCTGGGCTTCCGTAAAAGCTGTTTGGATGACCCCACGGACCGCTATCTATTCAAGACTTCCATGACTGTGGTTTAGCATACCAGAGGTGCCAGAGTTCGGTTATGTCGCTTATGTTTTATCCTTAAATATTTATTGTATAAACTTGAGTAATTTTCTTGGAAGTGAAAAGTAGGTAGCTCAGCCTCTGTCTGACTCGTGAGGCTTGAAAGCACGTTCATATTGTACTGGGCATCTATCACAGCATGAACAATAAAGTCATGGATGTATTTGATACTATCTTATTATATTATTCTCCAAAAAGCTTTTTTCGTGGACAACCTTTCGCTCGTATCTGGGAACCCCAAAGAGCGATATATCTAGTTATAGGTTCAAGATGAGATTCGTAGCCCTACAAAAAATATACAATTGGGCTTTGAGAAGATATCCTAGGCTTCCTCAAGAATCTTAGCACGAACTGCAGTAATCAGTCTTAACTTCTACGGCAAAATTTTAACCTGCATGACACATGCATCATCATCATTTTCAAAGTAGTTGTATCCAATTAAACTTTTGGCCTCAAAGTATTGGTCGTGGGAAATTCTGCTTTCACAATCAAAGAATGAAAGGCTGAGCCATGTCTGAGGCTTGCTTTGAGTCTAAAATATTCAATTTTTTATTTTAACTATTATTCTGGGTTTGTTGATCTCATTCCAAGATACGAAGGCAAGCTCGGTTGGATGAACACGTTCGGTTCGTGTTACGGCTTAGAGTAGAGGTCGTGTCCGATCGAGTATGAGCTTACGCTTTCATCGAATGTGTGCTACCACTCTCGGTTGTGGGCGCGAAGTTTTAAGATTATAAGCTAATTTCACAACACTTAATACTCAAAAGTCTACGACATTTAATTGCAGTGAAGTGGGAAATGTTTGCGGATTCTCGGTTGGAATTTTTAACTACTATAAGTTTTATATTAGCTACTTCAATTTGAAGATAAGACAGTTTGGAATATGAACTAGGATTAGATCAAAAATAAGAGAAAGTAATTAAAATTAACTAAATAAATTCATTGGAAACCCATATTCATAAAAATATGTCTAGGTCGTAGCTTTATGCTTCCTAATCAAACCTCTTATCCACTTAGGACTATGGCAAAGACAAAAATCAGATTAGAGTGAGTCAGTTGTCAACATCATGCTACTCATCCTTCTCCCATATTTCATATCCACACGTAGATTTAGTGGACGCTGCCTCTTGCAGGGCTAAATGTCAATACATATGTATCTTGACATGAAAATCAATGACTCAATGGGGCCTTCCTCTTTCAAATTCAAGAGAGATCTTCTCTCTGCATGGGTTCACCAATAAGTTGTGACCGTCATGAACAAGAACATATAAAGAAATTTTTAGAAATGGGGACTTCCAATCCCAAGATAGAAACTAGTATCTCATGTTTGAGTTAGATTAAGAATATTAGTCTAGTATAGAGTTAAGCTCCATTACTAGATACAAAATATTGGGGGAGGTCAGAGTCATGGTTGCTAAGGGAAGAGACCATGTCAAGCACACAGATCTTTGTGGCACTATAGCATAGCCACAAGCATATCCAACAAAAGGGTGGTCGACGAGCATATAACACGGATGAATGGAGCAGATGGGAGCAGAACTTTGAAACTAGATCACATTGGTGGAGGGATTATATAGGTGTGAGGTATGGAAAAAGGGTATAAGATATCTTTTGTCATTACTCGAAAAGAGTTTGGTGAGGCGGAGGATGAATCTGCTTCATATCACCATTGGTTGAATCAAAGACGGGTGATATTTGGTACCTGAGTGCTTCACGACATCTTTAGTCAAATGGTGATCTCACATATTCTAGATATGATAGAATATAATGCCATTCAATCAAAATGTTGATAAATTGAGGGTGCTTTACGAATTATGCTTGATGGACTTGGAGTAGTCATACTATCTCTCAAGACTTAGAGCTTGTAGCTTGATCTTTAGTTACTCAAACTTTCCACGTCTTAGTGTGGCTAAGTATGTTCAATGTCGATATAAGTGTATGAAACCCTAGTTTGTCAAATAGTGTAGGAGTCCCTTTTACAATAGTGAAACCATGGAACGCAACTTCGACGAATTTTGGCAAAACTTTAGTGAAACTTTGAGCTTCGGCAGTAGGCAAAGTCGAAGCTCCAATACTTCGTGGTCGTCTCAACTTCGAGGTGATTTTTCTCTGACTTCGCTGAAGTTGGATTTTTGTTGTACAAAATGGTCTCAGTTTTGACGAAGTCAGTGAAGCTTCATCGAAGTTGGGCCGACTTTTGACGGTCTGGCCCACTTAACACAAAAGCCTCAAATTGGTTATTATAAGTGAATGACTTGAATGAGGGAGCCTCACTCTTGCTCTATACAACTCTTGGACGAGTTGTTATTGCTGGAGAGAGCTACTTTGCTCCAATTTGAGAAGGTAAGTCCCAAATCTCCTCATTTTTCTTTTTTTTTTCATTTCTAAATAAAAACAACTACTACTAACTCTTAAATACTCAATTTTCTCTACTACTTTCCCCTATATATATACATAATATGTAGATCTAATGATCTAAAATTACTATTTTTACATGCAAAAACTTCTAATTAGTAATATTTAGGTAAATATAGCCTAGATCTTACCTTAATATACTAAGATCTAGCCTAAATCTAACTACATCTAGCTTAGATCTACTTATATCTAGCATAGATCTAGCTAAGATTTACTTAGATCTTATATTATTACAACATAATATCATAAAACAAACATTAAAAATAATATTTTTATAAATTTCATTTTACATAAATATTATATAATTTTATTTTGCATTAATTAGATTTAGAGTTAGAAATTTTGTAATATTGTATTACAGTTACTTAATGAGTAATTTTCTGACTTATATTATAATATTTGCAACATAGTTAATAATTTCAGTAAATATTAAAATTATTTATCAATTTTCAGATATAAATAAATTATGATTTTCAAATTTCAACCTAGAATATTCACTAGTTAGTTGGTTAACTTAGTTTGTTAGCTACTAAGCTAGTTAATCCCACTTAATAACTCGCCATACTACCAATTTATAATATATTTAATAATCTTAGGAATTATTAGTAATTATTTATTACTTAATTATAAATTTTCAGTTCTAAAAATGTATGATTTTCTACCAAGTTGGTAGTACTCAGTTAGTTAACTTAGTCCCACACTCCCACTTATTTGCCTAATATCTAATAATGAGTTAATCCCACAATTTGTCTAATATTTGTTTCTTTTAATCTATTGTGTGCAGGTTTTTTGTGACTGAAGATATGGGTATTTTGTGGGTGCTACTTGTTTTAATGGTTGGTTCAGGTCGTGATGGTGGTGGAGGTGAAGGTGAAGGTGGTGAGACAGGGGGGAAAGTTGACCCTGCATGGATGTATTGTGAAATGGTTGATGGAACTAGGCAAAAAACCAAGTGCTGTTTCTGCAAGAAAACTATAATGAGTGGTGGGATTTCTAGGTTCAAAAAACACTTGGTGGGAGGGGATAAAAATGTTGCAAAGTGCAGAGATTGTCCAGATTAGATAAGAAAACATGTTTCCAAGCAACTCAATCAAAAAGACGTAAAACACAAGAAAGATAAGATTAGAGATGCAAGGTTCAAAGAACTGATGTTCGGTGCATCAATGCCACGAAATGTAGTTGAATTAGAAGATGATGATTATGATGCAATGAGACATGCATTGAAAAGATCAAGAATGGAGGAGGCAATCAGACAAGAACAAGAAAGACAATTTTATGAAACCCGAAGTGGTTTTGTCCCATCTAATTTCAATGTTGGTTGGCAGTGGAAGTCGTCCAACAAATGTTGTCAATTTAGAAAGCACAGAATTGTAGGGTTTGAGGACCAGCATCATGAGGTATACTTCTTCTGAACTAGGGTTTCGTAAACAAAGCCATAAGCAAAAAACTTTGTCAGGTATGTGGAAGAATGCAAAAGATGTTGTGGGACAGGTGATAGGAAAATTTATATTTGCTAGTGGTATTGCTCCCAATGTGGCACAGGGCCCTTACATGAAACATATGATAGATGCTGTCACTGAACATGGATGAGGAGTCAAATCACCAACTGCACATGACTTAATGAACAAATATCTTCCACAAGAGAAACTTCATCTAGAGCAGTGGATTGAGGAGATGAAACAAAAAGTGGTCAATTTTTGGGTTGACACTCATGTGTGATGGTTGGACAAGTGGTACCAAGACATAGATTATCAACTTCATGGCATATTGTAACGGTGATACATTTTTCATAAAATTAGTTGATGCATCTTGCCACATCAAAGACCATAGGTACCTTACAAAATTGATTAAAGGTGCGATAAAATATGTTGGAAAAGAGAATGTGCTACAAATTTGCACTGACAATGGGCCAAATTTCAAAAAAGCTAGAAAAATAGTTGAAGAGTCGTCAAAATACAACTTATTTTGGACACCATGTGCTGCACACTGCATTGATCTAATTTTTAAAGATTTTGGAAAATTAGATCTTTTTACATATGTAATGCCTAGGGCAACAAGAATTTCAAAATTTATATATAATTGCTCTTACCTACTTGTAATGATGCGAAGCCAAGAGTATTGTGGAGGAGACATAGTAAGACTGGGCATTACAATATTTGTAAGCAACTATATCACTTTGCAAAGCTTAAAGTAAAGATGATAAGTTTTAAAAAGGATTTTCGTTTCTAAAGAGTGGGTCAAACACCCTGATAGTAAATTTGACAGAGCCAAAGAAGTGGTGAAAATTTTGAATGATGACTACTTCTGGACTAGAGTGAACAAGGTTGTAAAGATAATGGATTCCATAGTACATATCTTGTGCATGGTGGATGGTGATAAGAATGCCACCATGCCCTACATCTATGAGGCAATGCGCCTTATGAGAGATAAAGTTGAAGAAGCTGCAACTAATGCCAAGGCACAATTCCTAAAAGTTTTGGATGAATGATGGGATGGTATGCTTCTACACCCATTGCATAAAGACAGTAAGGATGTTTCATTGCATTTATGTCTTAGTGTTTGTTAGTCATCTAATATTTTCTAACTGTTGTGTCCTTATATGTGCAGCTTATTTTTTAAACCCAAGGTTTCAATACAAAAATGGCATTGGGAGAAAAGGAGACTTGGTAATGGTTCTCCAAGAAGTGATAGGTAAGCTCTTTGATAACAAAGATGATGATATTCCAGTTGTTGCACAAGTATGGATAGTACATAATTCTTTATTGATCATTAAACATTCTTTGTTTTTTACAGCTGATTGGTGGATGAATTATGGTTGTGAATGTGAGGAATTGAGATCAGTAGCAGTAAAAGTTTTATCCCAAATAGCAGCACTAGGTGGATGTGAAAGAAATTGGTCAACCTTCAAGTTGATTCACACAAAAAGAAGGAACAGGTTATCTGCATCACGCCTTCATGACTTGGTGTTTGTACACTATAATATAAAGTTGAAGCAGAGACACACACAAGAATCATTGAGGAACCCAACAAGTAATGTCGAGATTGATCCTCTTGATTGGGTGTATGTGTACACTGACAGGGGTGACGATGAAGACCCGTTACAAGCATGGTTGAACAACAGTAATGAACCTCTACTTGATGAAGGGCATCTAAGTAAGGGGCCTAATGCCACAATTACAGGGGCAATGGGGGTTGACGTAGATGAATATCAACAAAGTGAGGGAGCTCAAGCAGATCAGAACACTCTTGGAGTGGAAGAAGACATTACACGTATTGATAAAGATGATTTTTGGCAGGGTCTACCAGATGATGAACTAGATGCCTCGTTAGGATCCACCACTCCAAAGCCCTCGGGTTCACATGGTGGTGGTGATGGGAGAAAAACTCATGATAGCTATATAAGAGGAGATACACCACCACATAGAACACCATCTCCTTGCCCTCAACCTCAACCTCAACATCAACATCAATATGAAAGTGGTAGTGGCACTCAAAGACCAACAGACCGAACCTACCAAAGCAAGGGAAAGGGCAAATCTCCAATACAACAACTAAATACATTGCCAACATGCTATGAGAATTGGTATCCACAGGGCCAAGGACATGTGCCTCAGCCTATTTATCAGGCACCTCACTACAACATTGACAATATCATAGAATCAATTGGAAGTTTGTCATTGGGAGGTCAATCGGGAACAACAGCAAGCACCTTTGTGGATGATTTATTGGGGTTTACTAGGCCTACTTCTGGAGGATTTTATCAACAAGAACTTGTTCCTGGATATTATGGGGGTGATTCAGAAGGAACTTATGGAAGTCAGTTTTCCCATAGAAGTGATAATGAATCGTATAGTTACTTAGGCCATGGATATTCCCCTAATCCTTATGCAGCTACAACTAATACTACATCATGCGTTGAAAGTCAATAATATCCACAAATGGCACAACCCGATCCCCCACTACAATCTAACATATATGTACCCCTTTCTGATTCTGATGAAGAAAGGTTGCCAAGTATACCAGAATTTCACAACTTCACACCAGGATCTCTTGCCTCCAGATATCCAACACAGCTTGCATTGTATATAAGATTTGGATATTTGTCAAAAATATCCCATGAAGATTTTGTTGCATATGTGCATGATTATGAGCTCAACCACTCTCAACACACACCTTGGATGCAATATGCTACAATAATTGATAACCAAATGTCACTACTTAGGCAGACTCAAGCTGCTCAACATTCAGGCTATGATTTTGGAAGGCGTTCAGTTCTTTACTGAAGAGTAAAGACATTTATCGGGTATGCACTTCATTTTAGTGAATTGTAATTTATATTTCGAATGTAATATATGGTAGTATGAAGGATATTGCGTGGAAAATGTATGCTGAATTAGAGAATTGTGTAAGAATTTTTATATTTTTATTTTCAAGTTTAACGCATGACTATTGAGACTTGAGAACATTAGTTAGTATGCATCATTTACTACTTTGTATTATCAACCTGCCTAGCACTAGAGAGTCATGAATTGTGTTTTGTGTTGAATTAATACATGGGAATTAGAGTTATAGCATAATTTGAAAGTTTCCAATCGAAGTTATGCATTATTTTTCTAAAATAATACCATCAAAGTTTGTCAAAGTTTGTGTCTAAACTTCCTCAAAACTTCCTCGAAGTTTCCACAAACTTCCACTTCCACATCTGGTGAAGTTGAAATGAAGTCGAAGTCCTACACCATGAGTGAAACATTCTTTGTTGGATTCATAAGCTTTTCTTGTGTTGAAGTGGGCTCACAAGACAATTTTCGATAAGTGGTTGAATATATCTACATCATCATCAAACTTTGAACAAAAGGTGTCTTCCTGGTTCAATATGCACAATAGTATCAACTATCAAGATTCAAGCATATTTCAAAGATATTTCTCTTTATTTTAGGTAAAGTTAGAACTATTTGTAGCCATGAAAATATCCAAGATATATGTGATCATCAACTTCAAACCTAAATCTTGCTTAACCTCAAGCATACCATATGACTAGAGTTAAGAAAATATTTTTACAAAAATTATTCTACTCATTTGTATTGATATCCAATTCCAAAAAAGAGTATATAAGTAGTTGTTTATTGATTTTAAACACAATAAATTCTCATTCACTTTCTATTTTATCTAGTCTCATAGGTTCGCTCCCGTGATTAATAGATATTTCATGAGTATTGAAGTCAACACTTTTATTCTCGAGATACTTCAACTTGACCTATCATATTGAAGGCCACATGACTTCACATTATACTTTTCACTTCTAGAAAATTAGGAGTTACCTACATATGATCTGTCTACATTTTCTTTATTTGTAGCTAGAAATATATTTTCTTACATTTTTATAAATTTAATTAATTATGTGTAGTTAAACATAATAGCTACAAATTTATTACATTTCACACATTTTTAAATTATTTGGACAACACATTTTACTCTCATTGACTCCCCCACTACCAATATACTTTTCCCTCCTTTTATAATATGCTAGTGGGTGACACAAACTTTTCTTCCTGCAACCTCACTCTTGTTCCCTTCCAACTGCTCTAAAAAATATGTTGTTGAGCTCCATCACGAGTGGGATAGTGGACATCGTCTTCCATAGTCCTCCACGGCGTACTGGGCATGTTGGCATGTGTGGATCCGAAGAATGTGATTGTCTCAAACATCATAATCATGTCTTGTTTTTCAATCTAACCTTGCTTAGGTGTTTTTCTACTAATCAGCATAGATCCTATTTCTCGACATATCTAACTATTCAACCTGGAAATATTAGTTCACTAGGTATCTTTCTATGGAATCAATGGTCTTACATAATTTTTAGGAGCTTTGAGATTTTGTAATCATCGATGTTCCTTGTCCCACCTCTGTCTCCTCGGCTTTGGGGGTTGCAAAGGTGTCACTTTACTACCATCAGACGTGATGCAAGTTGGACCTACTTGTACCGCACTGACGTCAACCTTGGTTGAGTCTCCATCTCCTACCACATCATCACATCATCTTCGACTACCCCTTCCCTCTGACACCTCAACCTGAGCCACACAAATATCTCATAGGGTGATGCTTCGAGATCTTCACCTCCTACATTGTGCCCATGTACCTCTACATGTGGTCCCGCCCTATGGTGTATTGGATGTACTGCGTATATTTCTCCCTTATTCCTATGAAAAATTTGTAATTAGATATAGCCATGGCTACGTACATGTTGTATTAGGTTACCAACCCACACACTATATTTCCTATATTTTCTATAAAAATTTAACTTTGTTTGTCTACGATATATAAATACAAGGGTGCAAACACAGTAAAGAAGTGTATGATAACCCTTCCCCTAGTTTCCTTCTCTCTCTTACTTTCAAACCCAACTATAATTTTTTCATTGTATCAGAGCCTTACTTAAGGCTTTGACCTAAACTTCCCTTTTCCTAGGGTTTTAAGGGTTTCACCATCATGTACCTCATGAAAAATTCTCATCGGACAAATTGTTATCCACCTCAAATTCTTTGATTCCAATTTGTGAAAATCCTCTCCTTCTCCATTCATTATAATGAAGAAGCCTTGTTGTTTGATCAAGGACCTTAGAAGCAAATCTACAGATATAGACTCCATATTGTCATAACTCGATTGTCAAATGATGAGAGACACAAAGGATCTCACTTCTCAATTTCTAAAGGATACAAGAGCATCAGGGATTTCTTGTGCACATCATCTTCAACTATTGGATTGGCTCAATTCTAATCTACTTATTTTGAATCAAGTAAAATTCTCTCATTCCTCATTCTTGAGATGGATACTGAAAAGTCATCCATGGTATGATCTACTCTCAATGGATCACTGTCTTATCCTTATCTAGTTGGGATGAACATCTCAAATTTCATTTTTATCAAACTCAATCTCAACAACTTCTTACTATGGGAGTCATAGACCAAAAGCCTTGCTAAATACTATTGTTCTCAAAAGCTTTCTTGGTGGATTAGAGTCTCAACCTCCCCTTCTTATTCAATATGAAATCAGCAATCCTGATGTAAATCCAATATACAAGTCATGGATGAGAGTCGATCAGTTACTGAAGGTATGGATCTTAGGTTCACTTATAGACGAAGTAATGAGAGACGTAATTTGTTGCAAAATGTATATTGAGTTAAGAACATTTTAAAAGGGAGTTGATTCTCTTGAAGTATATCTCTTTAAGTTCAAGTCCATTTGTGACCAATTAAACACTATCAAATTGTTGTTATTAATGAGGAGAATGTTTTCACCTTAATTAATGGACTTGATAGCTCAAATTATGAGGGTTTTGTTGTATATATGTTAAAACCTCCCATTCCTCTCTATTCTGATTTGATCTTTCTCTTACAAGACTATGAAACAAGACGAGCATGTAGACCTACTTCTATCAAACTGTTGTTTTCTATACCAATAAATTTGTTACTGATGCTATTGAGAATCAAGTGAATGATAATCAACAACAATTCTATAATAATAACAATTACTACAAAAGAGGTAGAGGAAGCACTAGAGACCATAGTAGAAATCAAAATAACAACTATGCTTGGAAGCAGACCAGTGTAAGCATCCCCTCAGTTCAGCTCACATGGAAGAGGCTTCACTCAAGCAGCTCAATAGTCCAGTGGCATGAATGACAATCCTCATAACTGTATGTCACGAACCCCTCTAAACTACCAAATTTGTTGAAATACATATCATAACATTCTGAAATGCTAGAAAAGGTTCAACAACTCATACCAGGATAACAATGGCACACAAAAAAACCTGTTGATGACACTAGTGCTCTAGCAGCCTTGTAAAATGAAGTTGACCTCACTAAGTATCACGTTTACTTAGGGGTTATAGATCATATTGTATAGAATCCAGGTAATCTTCATAATCTAAAAAGTTATAGAGGTAATGACTCCATTACAGTAGGTAATGGAGAGTTCATTCCAATTACACATACTGGAGATGGGAGTCTAAATAATATTACTCTTATTCTTCTAAGAGATATTCATGTAGTTTTAAAAGTAAAAAGAAGATTGCTATCTGTATCTAAACTAACTACCTCTTTTCCCTTTTATGTTATTATCATTACTAATGACATAGTTAATGTAACAGACTTAATGACTCAGAGATCACTGGCCCAGGGGCCGTGTAAGAAGGGGTTGTATCTTCTACTTGCTGATGTTGAACTAAAAAATGCTCAACCAAAACAAAGATTATTCACAAATGGATTTTTCAAAACTATAGGTGAAAGATGGCACAAGAGACTTTGTCATCCAAATATATGTGTTATGTGCTTGCTGAATAAAGATGGACTGATTACAAGTCTATCTCCCTATAGTGATATATGTAGACATATGAGGTTAGTAATAGTAGAAAGCAGACTATTGTTCATAAACACATAAGATCTTCTAGATCATTTCATAAAGTTCATTGTGATTTATGAGGTAAGGCTCATGTGCCTTTACTTAATAATTTTCTATACAATGTTCTCATTATATGCGACTGTATCGGATATAGATGGATATTTCCTTTGAAGAATAAAAATGATGTTTGTGGCATACTTATTGCTTTCTGTACCATGATTAATACTCGATTCAACATGTGTATGCAAATATTGCAAAGTGGTGGTGGAGGATAATTTGTTAATAGAATAATTCAAAATTTTCTCATTAAGAAAGGAATGAGTCATCATTTTATGTCCCCGTGATACTTCTCAGAATAGGCTAGTTGAATGAAAGAATAGAAACATTGTAAAGAGTGAGACCCAAGAGTGTATCCAATCCCTAAATTTATTTTGAAAAATAATAAGAAAATCAAGTCTAATTACTTCCATACTAAAAAGCTAAAAGGTTGCACAATATTTCTCAAAATAATGTGAAAGAAAAGAGTACTTGAGCATGTTGGAAATTAAACTAGGCTATTACATGACTTTAAGAAAGTTCTCAACATGTCCATAACAAGTCCAATAGGGATAAAAATAAGGAAACTAATAAAAAACTCTAGCTAGAACAAGTTGTAGTGGGAAACCTAGACATATCAGAAGATATCCTCAAGATCTATTGTGGGCAGTCGAAACCTCGGGATCCTAACTCATGAATTCCTAGTCACTTCACATCTGCTCTCCTGGGTAGTTTGGGAACATCGTAGAAAATAGATTAAAAAAATGGCATGTGTCAGCAAACACTAGTATATGTGCACAAGAAAATATTTGGACATTTTAAAAACATTAAGTACAAAAGAGGGTATTCACATAAGAGGCGGCTAGTTGAATGTAGGTAAGTTCAAGAGAAGGGTTCAGTAAAAGAATGAGGCATAAAATATAAGAGTGTCAACTGAGATAAATAAATATATTGCCATTAAAACATTTCAAAATTTATAAAATTAAATAGGGCATGCATATGTAGCATAGACTAAATATACATATCTAGGGCCAAGGCACCATTCGATCTTTGGGATAAGAGTGGGCGAAGAAGACATACCCATGCCGGAAATGTGCCCAGATATATATATGACAAGGGTGAAAAATGAGCACCTGGATTGAAAAAGACGTCCTAATGGTTATGCATAAGACTCACAAGGGAGATCATCCTAGTCCCCAAAGAGGGGTTGGTAGAGTATGGGTTCTGACCCTCGTCCTTACTCCTATTGTGAAAGACTATATAAGAAGAACGGCATAGGTATTTGTCGTTATGGAAATCTAGTCGCTATCACGGAGAAATTAGTGGACAGAAATTAAGAGGTTTAATCAAGATTTCACGCACATGACACCATAGTAGTATAGCTAGGGATTAAACATCTTGCATTAAAGAAATGAAGTGATTGGATATGGAATCGTTCAAAATGGCAGCTGGAAGAGGGAGTGAGAGAGGCACTGGTTATAGTCTAGCAACGGACACAGGAGCGAGGCGAGGGGAGGAAGGAGACAGTGGCTCCATCTTCAGTCTCGCCTGTGCGGCCCATATTGTGTGGACCAATTCTCTCATGTATCTGACCGTCGAGACTGGCATACTTAGGAAAATAACCATTCATATGGCGTAACACACATAATAGTGGGTTTCATTGCATACTTTAAGTTAATTAAATGGATGTCTATCTCAAGTGGGGGTACAAACAGCGTTGAACTAAACTAAAAGTTATCATGTCGACTAATTAAGACGTGATAAACTTGGTTATACATTTTTTTTTTTGTAACCAAGCTCTCCTATTACTATTTTTATATTTTTATATGTACAGAGTAGTCTCTAATAAGAAATTGTACACTAGAAGAGAAAAGAAAAAAATTATAGATCTCCTACAACAAAAAGAGGGCTCAAAAGACCCTAAAAATGTCAGGCCAGAAATGCCATCAAGGAACATCTATCAGCCACCACCAAAAGTCTAAAAAACACCAATTAACCATCTTCGAGAAGATTAACATATTTCATTATCAACTCCCATACCTTCCTCCAACTTTTTTCCTTTTGAAGGTGTACTTTGGCATTTCTTTCACCCCAAAGACAATGTAGAATGCACATAGCAGTGAGGTGACTTCTTCTATCACTGCATAACACAAGATCAGAAGCATTAAAAAGACAAATTGGAAGTCCAACTTCAACAACTTCCCTCCACACCAGAGCAAAGTAAGAGCATGTGAACATGCAGTGGTTGGAATCTTCTTCACTCTCTTTGTAGAGAAAGTAATAAGATGGGGTTCTAAACCCCATTTTCCTAGCATAGATAGTGGTCAGCAATCTACCATGACCCATTTTCCATGCATGAATAAGAAACCTACTGGGAACGTTAAACTTACAAATCCACTCAAATAGAGGACTAGAGTTACCTTTGGTACGGACCTCATTCCACACATTCTTCATTTTGATAGTTTCCATACCATTAAACATTGTTTTATCTTCATTTTCTGTTAGATTATCAAGTCTTCTCAGCAGCAGTTTCATGTGAAGTCTCATCTCATCATGAATTCATCCCCCATTGGTGATCAGGATACTCACTTTACTGTCAACTTGAATCCCCAGTTTGATGATACTTTGTCCTCCCAAAACATGCACAACAAAGCAATTACCAGGAAGCCAAGGCTCACCCCAAAAGGAAATATTCATGATGTTTCCCATTGAGTAATTGATATGTTGCTTAAGGGTGTCTCTCTCCTTAACCACTCTATTTAAGATCCAAGATAAAGTGTTATTCTCATTAACTGGCCAGAAAGAGGTTTTGTTGAAGGACCCTTCATGCCTTTTTAGCAATATTCCATGCCTAAAAAATCATGGAAGCCTTATTTAACTCCCTGATAGAACGAATACCCAAACCTCCTTCTTTCCGTGGCTTAGTCACAGTGTCCCATTTGATCATATGAACATTGGAGTGATTTTCATATACACCCCAAATGAAATCTCTAACCATCTTCTCAATATCATCAATAACTGAGCAGGGTATAGGAAAGCAGGTAGTCCATTAAAAATGGATGGAGGATAAAGTTGATCGAGCCAGCTCCAATTTTCCAACCATGGACACATGTTTAGACTTCCAACCCTCTAGCTTAGATTTAGTTTTACCTAGCAGAGGGCCTTTTAGAAAATTTCTTGCATGATTATTTGAATCCTCTAGGATGGGGTTTATTCTTTGAAGGTTAAGTATGATTAGTGTATGTTTGCCACTCCCATTAATATTTCACAAAATCATAACTCGAATCACCACTAGTATCTCCTTACAACTTAGTCTAGGAACTTTCTAGAGTGACAACTGGGATTATATCCTTCAATAAGTGCATTTATGCTACCAAACTTAGTATTTTCTTTATTTATTTAATTCTTCAATTATTTTCAAGCAAAGGGTTCATCATTAGGAAATTGTTTGTAAGTCATACAAAATTACTAATATTATCTGGTTTTTAGAAAAAGAATACTCAACATAAGCATAAGCAAAGGAGAGGGTTAAGAATTTACCTAAGGTTGGGTATATTAATGATGATTAATGTTAATATGCACAAAAAATTCTATATGTATGCTTCTGTAGTGCAACTTACCATATAAATGCTAACCTTCTACTATTTTAGAGTTTTAAAAAACATATGATTTATTCTTACCATCTTACAGACATTTTATAGTGTTTGGGTCTGTTTGCTACCCTTATCTGCGTCATCACACTAAAGACAAGCTTGATTCTAGATCCTTAGCTTGATTCTTTGTTGGTTCCAATCCCAAACATTAAGGCTACAAGTGTCTTCATTACTCTACTAGAAAAAAAATATGTTTCTAAATGTGTTTTGTTAATGAAGAAAGCTTAATGTTTAAAAGAATGTCCACAAACAGTCTGATCCCTATGGCAACTTGGTTCTTACTGATTTTAATGACATTCTTGATTCTCAAGACCAAGGTCAAAAAGTGAGTCATGCCATTCAGGACAAGGAATCTCTCAAATCTGGCAATAATAGTTCATCTATTGAAAATGCTACTTCTATATATATATATATATATATACTCCACTGACTTGCCAAAAATTGGTGGTAAGATGTGATGTCAATATCAACACAATGCTACAAACAAAGACAATCTATGTGTAACGACAGTCGCCAAACCGACAAACAAATTGTTACTAATTAAGTGGAATAAACATAAACAACATATTAATAAAAATCACTAAAATTTAAAACCATTTTGCAAGGAGATCCTTGTCCAGAAAACTTTTACTGAAAGATCCAAAACTCGTACATATCATGATTTACATGGTACAACATTGTTTCAACTCATTTTGAGGACAACATATCACAGTTGCTCTATCAAAACACATACTAGAGCAACATAAAACCTCGAGGCATTCAAGCCAAAATCTCATATTATTCATGAAACCAGTACCAACCAACTCCAAGGACCTGAGAGTACAGAGACAACACATAGGACTTCTATCTATAAGACATGACAGATAGTACACTCAACCTGAGCTATCACTATTGTCCCTGCTACTATTGTTCTTTCTCTGCAGTACGGTCTCAATCCCCCTCATGCACGTCCACCTAAAAAAATGTGGATCCCACGGGGTGAGACAATTGTCCCAGTGAGAGATATAACTCTCTACCAACAATGTTATTATCACAGTTAAATAGTATTAAATTGAGCAGAGGATAAGCAGTTTAGAACATTCTCATATTTTAAAGCATTGCAACTATCTATGATAGAGTAGTACAAATCATCTATTCACTTTATAAGGAATATGAAAAACATGTATGTCATTTACCCATCATACTTTATCAACATCTCAAGCTTATCTTGTGATGCTCATTATCATGGTATGTCATCCATGAATCATTATCATTTCTATCTATTGGCCTCAGCCAATCTACTAACCAGTATTGCATTGTACCAGTCATGTGAGTATACATCATCATATTCCATTCAGGCATTGGACTATGCCAATCATGTGCAATAGTTCCAGGCATTAGACTATACCAATCCTTTGATAACAGCCAGGTGTTGGGTTATTACCAACCCTGTGATAACAGCCAGGTATTGGGTTATTACCAATCTTGTGATTAATAGTCAGGTATTGGGTTATTACCAATCCTGTGATTAACAGTCAGGCATTGGGTTATTACCAATCATGTGATTATAGGCTCCATGCCTCTTCCAGGTATTGGGTTATTACCAATCCTGTGATTATAGGCTTCATGCCTCTACCAGGTATTGGGTTATTACCAATCTTGTGATTATAGGCTTCATGCCTCTGCCAGGTATTGGGTTATTACCAATCCTGTGATTATAGGCTTCATGCCTCTGTCAGGTATTGGGTTATTACCAATCATGTGATTATAGGCTTCATGCATCTGCCAGGTATTGGGTTATTACCAATCCTGTGATTATAGGCTTCATGCCTCTGCCAGATATTGGGTTAATTACCAATCATGTGATTATAGGCTTCATGCCTCTGCCAGGTATTGGGTTATTACCAATCATGTGATTATAGGCTTCATGCCTCTGCCAGGTATTGGGTTATTACCAATCCTGTGATTATAGGCTTCATGCCTCTGCCAGGTATTGGGTTATTACCAATCCTGTGATTAACAGCCAGGCATTGGGTTATCCCAATCTTGTGAAACTATTCCATGCATTGGACTATGCCAATCATGTGCATCTCATCACTGAATACCACATTACCTTTACTAGGCATTATACCTTGGCCAAGCCATCATACGTATTCACATCCTTTATATAATACAAGTATTTCTCTTATCTCCTTTAAGCATATTCAAAACACTATAGCCCTTATTTTACTATAAGCATAAAGCATATATGATTAAGATTTCATTATTATTATTGTATCCATTTATTATTATTATTATGTTACTAAGTTTCCATTTCCTAGTTTATTTGAACATTATCATTTCTTACATGAGACTTTTATAAACATCTTGTTACCTCTCACTAGGCAGCAACTATTCACATGGCTCACAAGGCCCATTAAATATCTTGTCACCTCTCACTAGGAAACAACTAACCACATGGCTCACAAGGCCCATTAAACATTTTGTCACCTCTCACTAGGCAACAACTATTCACATGGCTCACAAGGCCCATTAAACATCTTGTCACCTCTCACTAGGCAACAACTATTCACATGGCTCAACAACTATTCACATGGCTCACAAGGCCCATTAAACATTTTGTCACCTCTCACTAGGCAACAACTATTCACATGGCTCACAAGGCCCATTAAACATCTTGTCACCTCTCACTAGGCAACAACTATTCACATGGCTCACAAGGCCATTAAACATCTTGTCACCTCTCACTAGGCAACAACTATTAGGGTTAGGGTTTCCCTTTATAGCTGAATAGGGTTTCAAGTTCATATTATTAATTCAAAGCCTAACTCATTGCTCCAAACATCTAGGAGCATACATTGATATCATAAGTATTCAATTATACTTATTTATTCTCATATTTTATCATTAAATGATAATCAGCACAAAGTATGAGTTTCTCTCTCATCCTCTCTAGGATATTGGTTACATCATACTATATTATCTTAGCTTAACCCTTTCTCAAGGTATGTTAGCCTACACTTATCAAAGTGTATTACATCTCAATGTAACAATTGTCATGACACACTTCATGTGTTACTCATCCAAGTATATTGGATTTAAAGTGCATCAAGGTGCATCAACCTTGAGGTGTTGGATGTAGTATTTATCATGCCTTGATGTATTATGTAACAACAGTCGCCAAACCGACAAACAAATCATTACTAATTAAGTGGAATTTCAACATAAACAACGGATTAACAAAAATCACTTAAAATTAAAACCATTTTGCATAGAGATCCATTTCTAGGAAAACGCTTTAAGGCAGAACCAAAACTTTATATACATCATTGTTCACATTGTACATACAATGTACCATCTCTTCTCGGGGATAACATATAACAGTTGCTTTGTCGAAACATCTACTGAAGCAACATAAAACCTCGAGGCTTACAAGCCAAAAACCTCAGATCGTTCATGAAACCATAACGAACCAACTCCAAGGACCTGAGAGTACAGAGACGACACATAGGACTCATATCTACAAGACATGACAGACAGTACACTCAACCTGAGCTGTCATTGCTGCCTCAGCTATTGTTCTTCCTCTGCAAAAAGGTATTCACCTCCTCGTGCACGTCCACCTAAAAATATGGGTCCCACGGGGGTGAGACAATTGTAATTGTCCCAGCGAGAGATATAACTCTCCGCCGACCATATTATTATCACAAATTAAGCATTTATAAACTGAGCAGAGGTTCTTTTTATATGAAAAGGCAGAATAATTTACTATATGAACAGAATGAAGTAATCTCCTTTCTTAAGGAGAACATTGCATCTACCCATGGTAGAGTTATAAATCATCTATCTGCTTTGCAAGGAATGTAAAGAAACATAAATAACATCTATCTACTAAGATGTATAACTGATTTGCGCATCAACCAATGTTTCTCGTATTCAATCCTTAAGCAGATATGCTACACGGCTGATTACATTTTACAATCACACTTATGCCTTGAGGAAGTGAGCCATACTGCTCAAATCCAACTGACCATTGCGAAGTCGAAATCGGTACCATACAAGGTCCATGGAAGAGCCGGACTCCATGACCTCCCACGTCTCGGTCAGTGCGAGACCACAAGCAGGACTGCAGTCTCTTACTTAAGTGACTTTAGTCACACAGGGTCAGGCTACCCTCTGCCTATCCCACCTTGGTACAGGTGTCGGCGCTAATGAATCGAGCCACGGGCCAATTCACCGTGCTCCCTGAGCCATGAACGCATTCATGCTCTATCACACTGAGCCATGGGCCTATTCACCATGCTCTTATCACACTGAGCCACGGGCTTGAAACCGTGCTCTGGAGTCTACAACCGAAGTTGTACTCTAACCTTCCTATTTGTGTCTAGGAGCAACCCCGCATATTCAACAATATGCGCTCCAGATTAACCCGTAGGAGAACCCGTTTCACCATCACCAGCTGCTGACGATGATGGATCTATGGCCAGGGCACTACATGATAAAATTCCACTTGATTAATTAAGTGCATTACCATATTCTTTTAGCATCATTCAAGTTTTCACACATGAATTATTATGACAAATGCTACAAAGAAAGGTATAATACATATATCACATACTTTTCAAATCTTTAAAACACATGATACTTGGGATCTCAGTCCCTTATCACATTATTGGGAATTCTCATCCTTTCACATAATCATTATCATGATTGTTGGATATGGGTATTCAAACCCTTAGATCATCACATAACATTGTTACTTCTATAACAGGTAACCATTACCTCTAGGTCCTTAGACCAAGGTATTCATTTCACTTGTTATGCAAGTATTCACATGGCTCACAAGGCCATCACACATCTTGTCACCTCTCACTAGGAAACAACTTATTCACATGGCTCACAAGGCCATTGCACATCTTGTCACCTCTCACTAGGCAACAACTTATTAACATGGCTCAAAAGGCCATTGCACATCTTGTCACCTCTCACTAAGCAACAACTTATTCACATGGCTCACAAGGCCATTGCACATCTTGTCACCTCTCACTAGGCAACAACTTATTCACATGGCTCACCAGGCCATTGCACATCTTGTCACCTCTCACTAGGCAATAACTTATTCTCATGACTCACAAGGCCATTACACATCTTGTCACCTCTCACTAGGCAACAACTTATTCACATGGCTCGCAAGGCCATTAGTCATTATACTTTGTATACAAGCATTTAACATGCCTTACAAGGCTTATGCAATAAGAGAAATACAACCTTCCCATCATTAGGGTTAGGGTTTTCCTTTCTTATCAATTAAGGTTTCTCTTACATATCATTACCCTTCATTAGGGTTTTCCTTTATTAACCATTTAGGTTTTCAAGGTCATATTATCAATGATCAAACCCTAATTCATTGCTCCACACATATAGGAGCAAACATTGATATCATAAGTATTCAATCATACTTATTTATTCTCATCATTTATCATTAAATGAATCATCAACACAAGGTATGAGTTCGTCTCTCATCCTTACCAGGGTATGATTGCATCATACTTTATTAACTTGGCTTAACCCTTTCTCAAAGTATGTTAGCCCACGCTTATCAAAGTGCATTAAACTTATTACATATCAATGTAACAGTTGACATAACACACTTCATGTGTTACTTGTCCAAGTATATTGGATTTAAGGTGCATCAAGGTACATCAACTTTGAAATGTTGGATATGATATCTATCATGTCTTGATGTATCACTTCCCTCATCACTTTTAAATTACTTAAGTTCATCAACTTATCTTGTATTATGGTATTTCACATCCTAATACTTTATGCACTAGCCCATCACATTTATTCTGTAGTGTATTGGTCATGAGTCATACATTTGAATTGTCCAACCATCATCAATTGATATGGACTCATCTCAGGTTGAGACATTGTTGATATAGAATTAACCATTGTCAACCACTTTAGGTGTTTCACCTATCAAGGTATCAGTCATACCATTACTTGGTGTTACACTCATTACTCCTAAGAGTGTCTTACTCTCACCTTTACAAGGTGTCTTAGGTTGGAGGTGTATGAACACTCACCATATCGGGTTAGGATTACCATATCATCTAGGGTTGTGTATCGTGCAACCCTATCGTGCAACCATGTCGTGTAACCATTTCGTGCAACCATGTCATGCAACCATGTCATGTAACAGCACTTGTTATACTTCACTTATATCGGGTTACCCAAATTAGAGTTTCTTATCAACTTACAAGTATACAATTGACCTTGTATCGTGCATGGAGTATATACTTGACTCCCTATCATGCAATAGGTATATACTACACCCCCCATATCATGCAACAATGTATTCATTCATATCCATATCGTTCAAGTGAAGTAGGTGCATCATCATATCGGGTTAAAGGTACTTTCTTGTGTGCTTGCACCCGATATCACTTTTATAAGATGATACCACCATCTTCAAGCTCTAGACCTTAGTTATAACTATTATAGTTCATGTAAACAGGTCTAAGAAACTACTAGAACTCATAATCGCATCAACTATTTCAGGAAATTTTGGAATTAAAAGTATTTCACTAATTATAGCAATTCATGTGAAGAATAATAACATGGTTGAGTTCAAGTTATATAACCCGCCTTAAGAATGACTTCAAATCTCCAAGATCCAAAGATCCACGTTACTAAGGTTGAATATGGACTTCAAAACTCCTCTATATGCAAATAATCACCATGGATAAGCAATTGGTGAAGAAGAAAAGAAAGGAAGATCAAAACCCTAAATTCATGCTTCAATCCAAGGTTGAAGATGATCTTATCCTCACCTTAGGGTTAAGTATGAGATCCTTCTTGATCCTTAACACCTTTGCACGATACACTAGTGTCCTTTCACGATATTCCACCCCTCTTGCACGATATGGCACTCACTTGCACGATAGGACTCTCACTTGGAGTCAAAACTTCACTCTATGGCCGATATCACCCTATATGGCCAATATCACCTACTTGGGCGATATGCTCTTGCCATGGGCGATATCCCAAGGCCCATGCACGATACCACAGCATCCCTTCACGATATGGGAGCTCTATGCACGATACCTCAGGGTAGGAGGGTGGTAAGGGTTGTAAAATTGCACCAAGGGTTGAAACTAGGGGTATATATACTTGTTGTTCATGAAGGAAGGCAAAAATGAGGTGTCAACATTTTGAGCTAGTAGGTGCCACGTGTCATGCATGGGTGACACGTGTCCATGCATGCATCAAAATTTATCTTGTCTTGAAAAACAGTTGAGTATCATCTAGAGATGCAAATTCGTACATTACTTATCCATTTGGATAAGTCATCTAGGTTTAATCACTATTTTAAGTCAAGTCGATACACTTTTTCTAAGGAAACTTGTTGTCCATCACACCTCACCTCCTTGAGGTGCTTTTCACGATATGGCCTTTTCCAAGAGTTCACAAAACTATATGGGACACCTCCTTGGGTTCCATGGCCGATAGGCACTCATATATAAGCTTTTCAACTTGATACAACTCAAGTTAAGCTTTCAAATTCAACCCTTTTCTTGGTCATTTCATCACCAAGATTACCATCACTCATAAGTGATTCAAACATGGTGTATCATTCATTCTCTCTCCTCTAAATGATACTAGGAGGGAGTAGGGTCTCTCTAGAGGTGGTAATTTTCATAACAACCCCACAATTTGGGTAAATTACAATTTGCACCAAAATTGGTGCACAATGCTCCAACATTGTTCAAACAAGTTCAAACTTGAAATTTAGGCTTTTCACAAGCCACCACTTAGCATTATTCTCTCTATTATGATGCTAAAACATATAAGGAACGTTAAACATGTGACATATTGCATTATAGCCCCTCAATTTGGGTAAATTACACTTTGGTTCAAAATAAAGGAAAATTGCTCAAACAGCATTCAATCGGGACCAAACTTGAAACATAAGTGTGTCACATGATAACAAAGCACCTTATAGTATTATATTAAAGTTCTAAGCAACTTTATTAGCCAAAACAAATAGGGTTACCTCATAACCCAGTTTAGGGTTGTTACATATTACTTCCCTCATTACTTTCAACTTACTTAATTTCATCAACTTATCTTGTTTTAGGGTATATCCCATCCTAATATTTTATGCACTAACACATCACATTTATCATGTAGTGTATTGGCCATAAGTCACACATTTGAATTATCCAACTATCATCAATGATATGGGCTCATCTCGGGTCAAGGCATTGTTAATATAAGGTTGTCAATTATCAACCACTCTAGGTGTTTCACCTATCAAGGTATTAGCCACACCATTACTTGGTGTTACACTCATTACTCCTAAGAGTGTCTTGCCCTAACCTTTACAAGGTATCTCGGGTTAGAAGTGTGCATATGTTCACCATATCGGGTTGTAAGTATATGAGCACTCACCATATCGGGCTAGAAGTATATACACACCATTCATATCATGATAAAGGTGTTTATATGTGTAACCCATGTTTTGCATGAGGTATTAATCCATCACCATGTCAGGATAGACATCAACTAGGTTTGTGTATCGGGCTACCATATCGTGCAATAGCATTTGCTATTCTTTACTCATATCGGGTTACCCAAATTAGGGTTTCATGTCAACTTATAAGTATTCATTTAACCTTGTATCGTGCATGGAGTCTATACTTGACTCCCTATCGTGAAAGAGGTGTATACTAAACCCCCATATCGTTCATGAAGATATACAATCATATCCATATCGTTTTAGTGAAGTAGGTGCATCATCATATCGGGTTAGAGGTGCTTGCTTGTATGCTTGCACCCGATATCACTTTTATAAGGTGATACCATCATCTTCAAGCTCTATACCTTAGTTATAACTATTATATTTCATGGAAACAGGTCTAAGAAACTACTAGAACTCATTATTTCATCAACTGTTTCAGGAAATTTCGGAATTAAAAGTAGATCATTAAATATAGCAATTTAGGTGATGAATAATAACATGGTTGAGTTCAAGTTATATAACCCGCCTTAAGAATAACTTCAAAGCTCCAAGATCCAAAGATCCACGTTCCTAAGGTTGAATATGAACTTCAAAACTCCTATATATACAAATAATCACCATGGATAAGCAATTGGTGAAGAAGAAAAGAAAGGAAGATCAAAACCCTAAAATCATGTGTCAATCCAAGGTTGAAGATGATCATTGCCTCACCTTAGGGTTAAGTATGAGCTCATTCTTGCTCCTTAGCACCCTTGCACGATACCATACTACTCTTGCACGATATTCCACCACCCATGCACGATATTACACTCATTTTCACGATATGCCACTCACTTATGATCAAAACACTTCACTATGGCTGATATCACCCTATATGGCTGATATCACCTACTTGGGCGATATGATCTTGTAATGGGCGATACCCCAAGGCCCATGCATGATACCACAGCATCCCTTCACGATATAGGAGCTCTATGCACGATACCTTAGGGTAGGAGGGTGGTAAGGGTCGAAAATTTGCACCAAGGGGTGAAACTTGGGGTATATATACTTGTTGTTCATGAAGGAGGGTAAAAATGAGGTGTCAACAATTTGAGCTAGTAGGTGCCACGTGTCATGCATGGGTGACACGTGTACATGCATGCATAAACATTTATATTGCCATGCAAAACAGTTTAGGATCATTTAGGGATCAAGATTCATCCATTACATATCCTTTTGAATAAGATATATCAATTAATTCATCACTTTATTCACAACTCGTCAAAATTTTGCTAAGGAAGTTGTAACCCAACAAAACTCACCTCCTTGAGGTGCTTTGCACGATATGGCCTTTTCCAAAAGTTAAAAAGACGATATGAGGCTCCTCCTATGTCTCCTTGGCCGATAGGCACTCATATATAAGCTTTTCAACTTGATACAACTCAAGTTAAGCTTTCATATTCAACCCTTTTCTTGGTCATTTCATCACCAAGATTACCATCATTCATAATTAATTCAAACATGGTGTCTCCTTATTTATCTATCCTATACATGATACTAGGATTGATTAGGGACACTCTAGAGGTGGTAATTTGCATATTAACCCTACATTTTGGGTAAATTACAATTTGTACCAAAATTGGTGCACAAGGTACCAGCATTGTTCAAACAAGTTCAAACTTGGAATTTAGGCTTTCCACAAGCCACCACCTTGCATCATTCTCTATATAATGATGCTAAAACACATGAGGCATGTTTAACATGTGACATTCTGCAATATAGCCCCTCATCTTGGGTAAATTGCACTTTGGTCCAAAATAAAGGAACATTGCTCAAACAGCATTCAATCATGACCAAACTTAAAACATAAGTATGTCACATGATAACAAAACACCTTAGAGGATTTTATTAAAGTTCTAGGAAACTTTATTAGCCAAAACAAATAGGGTTACCTCATAACCCAGGTCAGGGTCATTACAAATTTTAAACCCCTAACAAGGATTTCATCCCCGAAATCCCAGGTAAAGGGAGACAGATATTATTCATTCATCATATCATCAAGTCTCCACATAACATCTTAATGTCATGGAGATTCCATAGAACTTTGACCAGTATAAAGTTCTTTCACACAGGGTTATCATGGAATCTGTCATACAGGACACATACTCCACTGTCCTTTTCATTATTGACTGTAGAGTCAACTCTGTGTCAGGTAACATTTTTCTTAGTCAGAGAATCATTATCCATACCTTATTTAACTTAGGTGTCAAACCTCACTAATTTGTCACCTTTTCAACTTACATCTTTATGTAATAAGATCCTTGATCTTGGGAGTTTTCTATACCCCTCACTTAGTTTGTCATAAGGAGAGGCTACTTATTAAGAAGAACCATCTCAGAGGTATCTCTGGATGCTATGTATAAGCTACCTTAACAAATCTAGATAGAGATATTCTAAGAAATTATTTTTAGCTTGATCAAATTTTCCCAAAACAATTCTATGATTGTTCCTTCAACTCATACATCTTTGTTGATGTCATGTTTATGCGGGGCATAAACCCCTTACAAATGGTATCCATACTACAGTATGTAACTGAACAAATTTCAGAGTTGGCCCTTATAGGTAACTAAACATTAATTCTTATCAGGAGTCATGTTCCCTTTTTCTCATATCATTGAAAGTTCTTCGATACTAGGATTCTTTACCTTGGTATCCATTATATGTGCCAAAAACACATCACATCATCATCATGATTACTAGATCTGGGTATTCAAACCCTCAGTCCATCACTGAACATTGTTACCTCTCATCAGGTAATTGTTACCTCTAGGTCCTTAGACCAAGGTATACATAATACTAAACATCTTTTTTGTTTATAAATTGATTTATGATTAACTCATATTTCTCCATATATCAATTAGTATGTGGTAGAAATATCCATGCCACATCTCTGACTTCATATGCTCTTTAGATTGTCTCAAAATGACTACTTGATCAGAGTAATCAGAAAGATAGCAATCTAAGAGTTCCATACTTACCTTGCCTTCAATAGATGAATACCTGGTCGGGGTATTCAAGAACAGGAATTAGGTAGTATGCATTTTTTTTATATTATGTTTCATACTTTCAACATCTCTTTAAATTTACTACTTAGTATCTCAAATTTTCTTTGGGTTTTTCTTTTACATCTCTTCCTCATGTCCTCATAGGACTAATCGAAGTAAGCTCAACAATAACTACCTTTCTTATAATCAGTAAGCAGAGAGAAGAAAAAGGAAAGATAATTCAGAATGAAAAGTTGTATATGACATATTACCTTTACGGGTTATCTAATGTCTTGTCTGTCGGGTCACCTTATTATTTCTTCTTGGACACTGCCACCTCATATGTCCTTTCCGTCCATATTTGGGGCAAGCTCGGTCCCCAATTGGTGACTACAGCATTGGTGTACCATAATGTTGTTGGACCGGTGAATATTTTGGTTGTTTACTACTAATCAATGGTTCTTGTGACTGTGTAGACTTTCTTTTGAGGTTTGTCTCATGTTTCTTTATCACATACATTTATATCCTCCTGACAGATTCCATGAATGTGGCAAATCTCTCTCTACTTTGTAACGTAGATGCCGAGATAGATACTTTAGCATTCAGTCCTTTCTCAAAACATCGAATCTTCTCCTGCTCAGTAGCAGCCATCTAAGGACAAAACCGCAAAAGTTCCATAAACCTAGCCTCATATTCATTTATTGACATGGTTCCTTGTCGAACCTTCTCAAACTGTGAGATCTTTTCATCTAAATATGTCCTTGGAAAATACTTATTGACGAATTCTCAACGAAATTCCTCCCAACCAACCTCCTCGTCATTCCTTTTTACTTCTTCTATGGCCCACCAATGTCCAGCACTACCCTTCAAAAGGTATACAACATGTTTGACTTTGTCAACATCTGGGATACTAAGGATCTTAAAAGCCTTTTCTAACTCAGTGAGTCATAGATCAGCATCTACTGGGTCAGATGTCCCGACATATTCTATGGCTCTTATATGGCGTAGTCATTTAAAAGTCTTACCAGACCCATGTCCCTCATTGGGAACTGGTGCCCTAGGTGGTGGTATTGGCATCCGGTCTGCCATATGCATCATTGTGGTCATGAATTGCCCAAAAAGAGTATGAAAGTCTGGGTTTTCTATCATGACTTCATCAACATGGGGATTCTCAGGCACTTATTCCTCTCTTTCCTTATCCCTTACACCTCCTACTGGTACCACAACATTGCTCTCAACAACGTGTCCCTCGTGTTCTTCGGACATCTTTGAGTTATATCCCTTCTTCTGCTTAAGCAGAAGTCACTATAAGATATACTGGGATACACTTAGAACATACTCGACACCTTAGTCCTATGTCTCTGTAGACTCAGCGAACCTTAAGCTCTAATACCAAACTTGTAACGACAGTCGCCAAACCGACAAACGAATCGTTACTAATTAAGAGAAATAAACATAAACAACAGATTAACAAAAATCACTAAAATTTAAAACCATTTTGCAAGGAGATCCTTGTCCAGAAAACTTTTACTGAAAGATCCAAAACTCATACATATCATGATTTACATTGTACAATATTGTTTCATCTCATTTTGAGGACAGCATATCACAGTTTCTCTATCAAAACACATACTAGAGAAACATAAAACCTTGAGGCATTCAAGCCAAAATCTCATATTATTCATGAAACCAGTACGAACCAACTCCAAGGACCTGAGAGTACAGAGACGACACATAGGACTTCTATCTATAAGACATGACAGACAGTACACTCAACCTGAGTTGTCATTGCTATCCCTGCTGCTATTGTTCTTTCTCTGCAGTACGGTCTCAATCCCCCTCGTGCACATCCACCTAAAAAAAATATGGATCCCATGGGGTGAGATAATTGTCCCAGCGAGAGATATAACTCTCCACCAACAATGTTATTATCACAGTTAAATAGTATTAAACTGAGTAGAGGATAAGCAACTTAGAACATTCTCATATTTTAAGGCATTTTAGCTATCTATGATAGAGTAGTAAATCATCTATTCACTTTATAAGGAATATGAAAAACATGTATGTCATTTACCCATCATACTTTATCAACATCTCAAGCTTATCCTGTGATGCTCATTATCATGGTATGTCATCCATGAATCATTCTCATTTCTATCTATTGGCCTCATCCAATCTGCTAACCAGGTATTGCATTATAGCAGTCATGTGAGTATACATCATCATTGGACTATGCCAATCCTATGCAACTGTTCTAGGCATTGGACTATGCCAATCCTTTAATAAAAGTCAGGTGTTGGGTTATTACCAACCCTGTGATAACAGCCATGTAGGCATTGGGTTATTACCAATCCTATGACTAACAGCCAGGTATTGTGTTATTACCAATCATGTGATTAACAGCCAGGCATTGGGTTATTACCAATCATGTGATTATAGGCTTCATGCCTCTGGTAGGAATTGGGTTATTACCAATCCTGTGATTATAGGCTTCATGCCTCTGCCTGGTATTGGGTTATTACCAATCCTGTGATTATAGGCTTCATGCCTCTGCCATGTATTGGGTTATTACCAATCCTGTAATTATAGGCTTCATGCCTCTGCCAGGTATTGGGTTATTACCAATAATGTGATTATAGACTTCATGCCTCTTCCAGGTATTGGGTATTACCAATCATGTGATTATAGGCTTCATGCCTCTGCCAGGTATTGGGTTATTACCAATCCTGTGATTATAGGCTTCATGCCTCTGCCAGGTATTGGGTTATTACCAATCCTGTAATTATAGGCTTCATGCCTCGTATTGGGTTATTACCAATCCTGTGATTATAGGCTTCATGCCTCTACAATGTATTGGGTTATTACCAATCCTATGATTAACAGCCAGGCATTGGGTTATCCCAATCCTATGAAACTATTCCAGGCATTGGACTATGCCAATCATGTGCATCTCATCATTGAATACCACATTACCTTTACTAGGCATTATACCTTGGCCAAGCCATCATACGTATTCACATCCTTTATATAATACAAGTATTCCTCTTATCTCCTTTAAGCATATTCAAAACACTACAGCCCTTATTTGGCTATAAGCATAAAGCATATATGATTAAGATTTCATTATTATTATTATATCCATTTATTATTATTATTATGTTACTAAGTTTCCATTTCCTAGTTTATTTGAACATTATCATTTCTTACATGAGACTTTTATAAACATCTTGTTACGTCTCACTAGGCAGCAACTATTCACATGGCTCACAAGGCCCATTAAATATCTTGTCACCTCTCACTAGGCAACAACTAACCACATGGCTCACAAGGCCCATTAAACATCTTGTCACCTCTCACTAGGCAACAACTATTCACATGGCTCACAAGGCCCATGAAACATCTTGTCACCTCTCACTAGGCAACGACTATTCACATGGCTCACAAGGCCCATTAAACATCTTGCCACCTCTCACTAGGAAACAACTATTCACATGGCTCACAAGGCCCATTAAACATCTTGTCACCTCTCACTAGGCAACAACTATTCACATGACTCACAAGGTCATTAAACATCTTGGCACCTCTCACTATGCAACAACTATTAGGGTTAGGGTTTCCCTTTATAGTCGAATAGGGTTTCAAGTTCATATTATTAATTCAAACCCTAATTCATTACTCCACACATCTAGGAGCATACATTGATATCATAAGTATTCAATTATACTTATTTATTCTCATCTTTTATCATTAAATGATAATCAACACAAAGTATGAGTTTCTCTCTCATCCTCTCTAGGATATTGGTTACATCATACCTTATTATCTTGGCTTAACCCTTTCTCAAGGTATGTTAGCCTACACTTATCAAAGTGCATTACATCTCAATGTAACAATTGACATGACACACTTCATGTGTTACTCATCTAAGTATATTGGATTTAAAGTGCATCAATGTAACGACCCTGACCTGGGTTATGAGGTAACCCTGTTTTTTTTACTAATAAATTTGCTTAGAACTTTAATATAATCCTCTAAGGTGTTTTTTATCATGTGACACACTCATGTTTCAAGTTTGGTCCCGATTGAATGTTGTTTGAGCAATTTTCCTTTGTTTTGGACCAAAGTGCAATTTACCCAAGTTGAGGGGTTATAATGCAAAATTTCACATGTTGAATGTACCACATGTGTTTTACAATCATAATAGAGAGAATTATGTTAAGTGGTGGCTCATGCAATGCCTAAATTCCAAGTTTGAACTTGTTTGAACAATGTTGGAGCATTGTGCACTAATTTTGGTACAAATTGCAATTTACCCAAAATGTGGGATTAATATGCAAATTACCACATCTAGAGTGTTCCTACTCCCTCCTATAATCATGTAGAAGAGAGATAAAGGAGGGTACACCATACTTGATTCCATTATGAATGATGGTAATCTTGGTGAAGAAATGACCAAGAAAAGGGTTGAATTTGAAAGCTTAACTTGAGTTGTATCGAGTTGAAAAGCTTATATATGAGTGCCTATCGGCCATGGAGCCCAAGGAGGTGTCCCATATCGTTTTGTGGACTCTTGGCAAAGTCCATATCGTGCAAATAACCTCAAGGAGGTGAGGTGTGTCGGGTTACAACTTCCTTAGCAAAGTTGTGATTAGTTGTGAATAAAGTGGTGATTTTGTTGATATATATCTTATTCAAAGAGATATGTAATGGACGAATCTTTATCCCTAAATGATTCTCAACTGTTTTTCAAGACAATATAAATTTTTATGCATGCATTTACACATGTCACCCATGCATGACACGTGGCACCTACTAGCTCAAAATGTTGACACCTCATTTTTGCCTTCCTTCATGAACAACAAGTATATATACCCCTAGTTTCACCCCTTGGTGCGATTTTGTGACCCTTACCACCCTCCTACCCTAATGTATCGTGCATAGATATCCCATATCATGAAGGGATGTTGTGGTATCGTGCATAGGCCTTGGGATATCGCCCATGGCAAGAGCATATCCGCCAAGTACGTAAAATTGGCCATATAAGGTGATATCGGCCAATAGGGTGATGAGTTGAGTGGCATATCGTGCAAGTCAGTTCCATATCGTGCAAGAGGGTTGGCATATCGTGCAAGAGCACAAGGGTATCGTGCATAGGCCTTGGGTATCAGTCATAGCAAGTATATCGGTCATAGCATGTTGATACTGCCCATAGCAAGTTGATATCGGCCAATTGAAGTGATTTTGGCCACAAGTGAGGGGGTATCGGCCACAAGCAAAGTTGTGTCAGCCAAGAGGAAGTCCATATCGCCCAAGAGTTGTAGGGTGTCGTCCAAGGAGCTAAGGAACTCAAATATTAACCCTAAGGTGAGGCCATGATCATCTTCAACCTTGGATTGAAGCATGATTTTAGGGTTTTGATCTTCCTTTCTTTTCTTCTTCACCAATTGCTTATCCATGGTGATTCCTTGTATATGAAGGAGTTGTGAATGAGCCTTGGACTTTTTATAAAGTCATCTTCAACCTTGGGAACGTGAATATTTGGATCTTGGAGCTTTGAAGTTGTTCTTAAGGTGGGTTATATAACTTGAACTCAACCATGTTATTATTCATCACCTAAATTGTTGTATTTAATGATCTACTTTTAATTCCAACATTTCCTGAAATAGTTGATGAAATTATGAGTTCTATTAGTTTCTTAGACCTTTTGACATGAACTATAATAGTTAGAACAAAGGTCTAGAAATTGAATATGATGATATTATCTTATAAAAGCGATATCGGGTGTAAGCACACAAGTAAGCACCTTTAACCCGATATGATGATGCACCTACTTCACTTGAACGATATGGATATGAATGAATACATTGTTCCATGATATGGGGGTGTAGTATACACCTCTTGCACGATAGGGAGTCCAGTATAGACTCCATGCACGATACAAGGTTAAATGAATACTTATAAGTTGATGTGAAACCCTAATTTAGGCAACTAAATATGAGTAAAGAATAGCAAGTTCTATTGCACGATATGGTAGCCTGATACACAACCCTATTTGATGTCTAGCCCGACATGGTGATGGCTTAATACCTCATGAATGACAAGGGTAACACATACAAACACCTTTATCCCAATATGAAAGGTGTGTATATACTTCTAGCCCGACATGGTGATTGCTCATATACTTACAACCTGATATGGTGAACATATGCACACTTCTAACCCGAGATACCTTGTAAAGGTGAGGTCAAGACACTCTTAGGAGTGATAAGAGTAACACCAAGTTATGGTGTGTCTAATACCATTATAGGTGAAACACCTAAAGTGGTTGATAATGGACAACCTTATATCAATAGTGTCTTAACCCGAGATGAGTCCATATCATTGATGATAGTTGGGTGATTCAAGTGTATGACTTATGCCAAATACTTTACAAGATTAATATGATGGGATAGTGGATAAATTATTAGGATTGGAAATACCCTAATACAAGATAAGTTGATGAACTTAAGTAAGTTAAAAGTGATGAGGGAAGTAATACACCAAGGTATGGTAAATATCACATCCAGCACTTTAAGGTTGCTACACCTTGATGCATCTTAAATCCAATATGTATGGATGAGTAACACATGAAGTGTTTCATGCCAATTGTTACATTGAAATGTAATGAGTCTAATGCACTTTGATAAGTGTAGGCTAACATACCTTGAGAAAGGGTTAAGCCAAAACAATAAAGTGTGATGTAATCAATATCCTAGAGAGGATGAGAGAGAAACTCGTACCTTGTGTTGGTAATCATTTAATGATAAATGTTGAGAATAAATAAGTATGATTGGATACTTATGATAGAAATGTATTCTCCTAGATGTGTGGATAAATGAATTAGGGTTTGGATCAATAAAATAAACATGAAACCCTAATCGGTCATAAAGGGGAAACCCTAATCCCAATGATGGGATGGTTGTAATTCTCTTATTGCATAAGCCTTTAAAAGCATGCTAAATAATTGTATAACAAGTATAATGAGTTATGGCTTTGTGAGACATGTGAATAAATTGTTGCCTAGTGAGAGGTGACAAGATGTGTTATGGCTTTGTGAGCCATGAAAATAAGTTGTTGCCTAGTGAGAGGTGACAAGATGTGTTATGGCTTTGTAAGCCATGAGAATAAGTTGTTTCCTAATGAGAGGTGACAAGATGTGTTATGGCCTTGTGAGCCATGTTATAATTTTTTTCCTAGTGAGAGGTGACAAGATATGTTATGGCCTTGTGAGCCATGTGAAAATTTGTTGCCTAGTGAGAGGTGACAAGATGTGTTATGGGCCTTGTGATCCATGTGATAATTTGTTGCCTAGTGAGAGGTGACACGATGTGTTATGGGCCTTGTGAGCCATGTGAATAAGTTTTTGCCTAGTGAGAGGTGACAAGATGTGTTATGGCTTTGTGAGCCATGATAATAAGTTGTTGCCTAGTGAGAGGTGACAAGATGTGTTATGGCCTTGTGAGCCATGTGATAATTTATTGCCTAGTGAGAGGTGACAAGATGTGTTATGGCCTTGTGAGCCATGTGATAATTGTTGCCTAGTGAGAGGTAACAAGGTGTTTATAAAAGTCTCATGTAATAAATGATAATGTTCAAAATAAACTAAGAAATGGAAACTTAGTAATATAATGATAATAATAAATGGATACAATAATAATAATGAAATCTTGATCATACATGCTTTATGCTTATAGCCAAATAAGGGCTATAGTGTTTGAAATATATGAGAGGGATACTTGTTTATAGAAAGGATGTGAATAAGTATGATGGCTTGGCCAAGGTATAATGCCTAGTAAAAGTGATGTGGTATTCTGTGATGTTTGCACAGGATTGGCATAGTCCAATGCCTGAAATAGTTGCACAGGATTGGCATAGTCCAATGCCTGAATATAATATGATGATGTATACTCACATGACTGGTACAATTAAATATCTGGTTAGCAGATTGGCTGAGGCCAATAAATAGAAATGAGAATGATTCATGGATGACATACCATGATAATGAGTTTCACTAGATAAGCTTGAGACGTTGATATAGTATGATGAGTAAATGATATACATGTTCTCCCCATTCCTTATAAAGAGAATAAATGACTTACTGCTCTATCACATATAGTTGCAATTCTTTAAAAGATGAGAATATTCTAAACTACTTATCTTCTGCTCAGTTTTATACCATTTAAACTGTGATAATAATATTGTTGGCAGAGAGTTATATCTCTCGTTGGGGCAATTTACAATTGTCTCACCCCCGTGGGATCCAAATTTTTAGGTGGACGTGCATAAGGAGGTGAAGACCTTTTTGCAGAGGAAGAACAACAGCTGAGGCAGCAGTGATAGCTCAGGTTGAGTGTACTGTTTGTCCTGTCTGTAGATATGAGTCCTATGTGTCGTCTCTGTACTCTCAGGTCCTTGGAGTTGGTTCGTACTGGTTTCAAGAATAATATAAGATTTTGTCTTGAATGTCTCGAGGTTTTATGTTGCTCCAGTATGTGTTTTGCTAGAGAAACTGTTATATATTATCCTCGAGAGGAGATGAAACAATGTTGTACAATGTAAATCATGATATGTATGAGTTTTGGATCTTTCAGTAGAAGTTTTCTGTACAAGGATATCCTTGTAAAATGGTTTTAAATTTTAGTGATTTTTGTTAATCTGTTGTTTATGTTTATTCCGCTTAATTAGTAACGATTTGTTTGTCAGTTTGGTGACTGTCATTACAAGTTTGGTATCAGAGCCTAAGGTTCGCTGAGTCTACAGAGACATAGGACTAAGGTGTTGAGTCTGTGTTAGTGTCCTCCAGTATACCCTATAGTGACTTCTACTTATGCAGAGTAAAGGGTAAAGTTTATAAATGACTGGGGAACACGAGGAACACATTGCTAAGGGCACTATTGTTGCACCAGGAGAGGGTGCATGGGATCAGGAAAGAGAAGAACAAGTTCCTGAGAATTCCCATCTTGACCTGATCAGGATAGAGAATCCTATGTTTATGTTCTTGAAGGGAAGGATAGGACAACAGTGATGCATATAGAATACTGGATACTAGCATTACAACCTAGGTTACCAGTCCTTAATGCGGAAACTTTAGGCTTTGAAGTGGTTCTTGAATGACATGGTCATGTCGGAACAGTGGAAATGTGGGAAAGATTAACATATGGTGAGAAAGTAGACTCTGCCATAAGTTTAGATAGATAGTACATCTGTGATGGTAGTGCCCAAGGAGGGGCAATAAGCTGATATTTAAGGTAAGGTCTCTATAATTTTAGAGACATGTGCCTAGTTGTTCTGAAAAGCCAAAGTTTTTGGTACCACCAGTGCAATAAATGCCTAGTGCACCAGGGCAGTAGTCATTATGTAAGGGCAAAGGTCCTAACTTCTCACCTGTAAGAACTCATGGCATAGCTTATACATCAGTAATGAGACTGATAAGATCATGGTATGAGGACAAGACATGTTATGGGTATGGACTTGTTGAGCATACTAAACTCTTTTCTTTGAAAAGAAGGGAGGAAATGACTCAACAACCGAGGTAGACTCGGCAAGGCTTATGAAAGTTATAGACCAATAACGTAAAAAGGCAAAAGTAACAACATGAAACAATTAGACTCTATGTGTTAAGTCAACCTAAAGCAGGAGATGACCGTGAGGGGTAATAGTCAGATGAAATAGATTCATTCTGATATTTCATTTCCTGATTCTATGTGTTAAAAATAAGAAAGTAGTTGTTTTTGAACTTCCTTTAACCAGTCCTATAAGGATACAAGGAAGAAGAAAACTTACATTTTACTCAGTGCTCCTTAAAATGCTTTATAATCTCTCTTATCTGTGTAATAAAAGATGAGATATTGAAGCAATATCTGAAGAAAATTCAGAAATGAAAAATCATATGTATAAGGATATGAGAAGTGAGGAATATGATAGTAAATAAAGTACATACTACCTAATCTCAATACTTGTATACCCTGGCCAGGTATATGATTATTGAAGATAAGGCAAGTATGAAACTCTTAGATTGTTGTCTTTTTTATTACTCTGATCAAGTAGTCATTCTGAAACAATCTAGAGAGTATAATCCAGTTAAATAGGAAGAGCTGTGTGAACATTCCTAAATGGGAAGAGCTGTGTGAACATTCCCAATTAAATAGGAAGAGCTGTGTGAACATTCCTAAATGGGAAGAGCTGTGTGAACATTCCCAATTAAATAGGAAGAGTTGTGTGAACATTCCTAAATGGGAAGAGATGTGTGAACATTCCCAATTAAATTGGAAGAGTTGTGTGAACATTCCTAAATGGGAAGAGTTGTGTGAACATTCCCAATTAAATAGGAAGAGCTGTGTGAACATTCCTAAATGGGAAGAGTTGTGTGAACATTCCCAATTAAATAGGAAGAGATGTGTGAACATTCCTAAATGGGAAGAGCTGTGTGAACATTCCCAATTAAATAGGAAGAGTTTTGTGAACATTCCTAAATGGGAAGAGTTGTGTGAACATTCCCAATTAAATAGGAAGATATGTGTGAACATTCCTAAATGGGAAGAGCTGTGTGAACATTCCCAATTAAATAGGAAGAGTTGTGTGAACATTCCTAAATGGGAAGAGTTGTATGAACATTCCCAATTAAATAGGAAGAGCTGTGTGAACATTCCTAAATGGGAAGAGCTGTGTGAACATTCCCAATTAAATGGGAAGAGTTGTGTGAACATTCCCAATTAAATGGGAAGAGTTGTGTGAACATTCCTAAATGGGAAGAGTTGTGTGAACATTCCCAATTAAATAGGAAGAGCTAAGTGAACATTCCCAATATAAAGGAAAAGCTAAGTGAGCATTCCCAATTAAATAGAGTGTTGCTAAGTGAACTTTTCCAAACGAATAAAAGATTTTTGAGTGAATTATCTCTGTTAGATATATATGTTTCCCTTTTGATAAATATTCTTGGGTGATGATAGAAGTATGCTCTTTTATGCTTCTTCCTTTCAATAATATGGACATCATATGTTAGGGGTTTATGCTCTGTATAAACATAAACATTGATAAGGTTGAATTAGTGAAAGGAACTTCATGTAAACTACAGATCTATGGTATATCCATAACATTAAGAAGTTAGGTGGAGACTTGAGGGCATGATTAATGAATAATCTGTCCCTCCCTTTTCCTGGGATTTCGGGGACGAAATCCTTGTTAGGGGTTTATAACTTGTAACGACCCTGACCTGGGTTATGAGGTAACCCTATTTGTTTTGACTAATAAAGTTGCTTAGAACTTTAATATAATCCTCTAAGGTGTTTTGTTATCATGTGACACACTCATGTTTCAAGTCTGGTCCCGATTGAATGTTGTTTGAGCAATTTTCCTTTATTTTGGACCAAAGTGTAATTTACCCAAGTTGAGGGGTTATAATGCAAAATGTCACATGTTGAATGTACCACATGTGTTTTACAATCATAAGAGAGATAATGATGTTAATTGGTGGCTCGTGCAATGCCTAAATTCCAAGTTTGAACTTGTTTGAACAATGTTGGAGCATTGTGCACCAATTTTGGTACAAATTGCAATTTACCCAAAATGTGGGATTAATATGCAAATTACCACATCTCGAGTGTTCCTACTCCCTCCTAGAATCATGTAGAATAGATATAAAGGAGGATACACCATACTTGATTCCATAATGAATGATGGTAATCTTGGTGAAGAAATGACCAAGAAAAGGGTTGAATTTGAAAGCTTAACTTGAGTTGTATCGAGTTGAAAAGCTTATATATGAGTGCCTATCGGCCATGGAGCCCAATGATGTGTCCCATATCGTTTTGTGGACTCTTAGTAAAGTCCATATCGTGTAAAGCACCTCAAGGAGGTGAGGTGTTTCGGGTTACAACTTCCTTAGCAAAATTGTGATGAGTTGTGAATAAAGTGGTGATTTTGTTGATATATATCTTATTCAAAGAGATATGTAATGGATGAATCTTTATCCCTAAATGATTCTCAACTATTTTTCAAGACAATATAAATTTTTATGCATGCATGTACACGTGTCACCCATGCTTGACACGTGGCACCTACTAGCTCAAAATGTTGACACCTCATTTTTGCCTTCCTTCATGAACAACAAGTATATATACCCCTAGTTTCACCCCTTGGTGCAATTTGAGACCCTTACCACTCTCCTACCCTAAGGTATCGTTCATAGAGATCCCATATCGTGAAGGGATGCTGTGTTATCGTGCATAGGCCTTGGGATATCGCCCATGGCAAGAGCATATCTGCCAAGTAGGTAAAATTGGCCATATAAGGTGATATCGGCCAATAGGGTGATGAGTTGAGTGGCATATCATGCAAGTGAGTGTTGTATCATGCAAGAGGGTTGGCATATCGTGCAAGAGCACAAGGTTATCATGCATAGGACTTGGGTATCGTTCATAGCAAGTATATCGGCCATAGCATGTTGATATTGCCCATAGCAAGTTGATATCGGCCAATTGAAGTGATTTTGGCCACAAGTGAGGGGGTATCGGCCACAAGCAAAGTTGTGTCGGCCAAGAGGAAGTCCATATCGCCAAAGAGTTGTAGGTTGTCGGCGAAGGAGCTAAGGAACTCAAATATTAACCCTAAGGTGAGGCCATGATCATCTTCAACCTTGGATTGAAGCATGATTTTAGGGTTTTGATCTTCCTTTCTTTTCTTCTTCACCAATTGCTTATCCATGGTGATTCCTTGTATATGAAGGAGTTGTGAACGAGCCTTGGACTTTTTATAAAGTCATCTTCAACCTTGGGAACGTGGATCTTTGGAGCTTGGAGCTTTGAAGTTGTTCTTAAGGCGGGTTATATAACTTGAAATCAACCATGTTATTATTCATCACCTAAATTGTTGTATTTAATGATCTACTTTTAATTCCAAAATTTCCTGAAATAGTTGATGAAATTATGAGTTCTAGTAGTTGCTTGTACCTGTTGACATGAACTATAATAGTTAGAAAAAATTTATAGAGCTTGAATATGATGATATTACCTTATAAAAGAGATATCAGGTGTAAGCACACAAGTAAGCACCTTTAACCCGATATGATGATGCACCTACTTCACTTGAACGATATGGATATGAATGAATACATTGTTGCACGATATGAGGGTGTAGTATACACCTATTGCACGATAGGGAGTCAAGTATAGACTCCATGCACGATACAAGGTTAAATGAATACTTATAAGTTGATGTGAAACCCTAATTTGGGCAACCAAATATGAGTAAAGAATAGCAAGTGTTATTGCACGATATGGTAGCCCGATACACAACCCTAGTTGATGTATAGCCCGACATGGTGATGGCTTAATACCTCATGCATGACATGGGTAACACATACAAACACCTTTAGCCTGGTATGAAAGGTGTGTATATACTTCTATCCCGACATGGTGAGTGCTCATATACTTACAACCTGATATGGTGAACATATGCACACTTCTAACCCGAGATACCTTGTAAAGGTGAGGTCAAGACACTCTTAGGAGTGATAAGAGTAACACCAAGTTATGGTGTGTCTAATACCTTTATAGGTGAAACACCTAAAGTGGTTGATAATGGACAACCTTATATCAATAGTGTCTTAACCCGAGATGAGTCCATATCATTGATGATAGTTGGGTGATTCAAGTGTATGACTTATGGCCAATACTTTACAAGATTAATATGATGGGATAGTAGATAAAGTATTAGGATGGGAAATACCCTAATACAAGATAAGTTGATGAACTTAAGTAAGTTAAAAGTGATGAGGGAAGTAATACACCAAGGTATGGTAAATATCACATCCAGCACTTTAAGGCTTCTACACCTTGATGCATCTTAAATCCAATATGTATGGATGAGTAACACATGAAGTGTTTCATGCCAATTGTTACATTGAAATGTAATGAGTCTAATGCACTTTGATAAGTGTAGGCTAGCATACCTTGAGAAAGGGTTAAGCCAAAACAATAAAGTGTGATGTAATCAATATCCTAGAGAGGATGAGAGAGAAACACGTACCTTGTGTTGGTAATCATTTAATGATAAATGTTGAGAATAAATAAGTATGATTGGATACTTATGATAGCAATGTATGCTCCTAGATGTGTGGAGAAATGAATTAGGGTTTGGATCAATAAAATAAACATGAAACCCTAATCGGTCATAAAGGGGAAACCCTAATCCCAATGATGGGATGGTTGTAATTCTCTTATTGCATAAGCCTTTAAAGGCATGCTAAATACTTGTATAACAAGTATAATGAGTTATGGCTTTGTGATCCATGTGAATAAGTTGTTGCCTAGTGAGAGGTGACAAGATGTGTTATGGCTTTGTGAGCCATGAAAATAAGTTGTTGCCTAGTGAGAGGTGACAAGATGTGTTATGGCTTTGTAAGCCATGAGAATAAGTTGTTGCCTAGTGAGAGGTGACAATATGTGTTATGGCCTTGTGAGCCATGTGATACTTTGTTGCCTAGTGAGAGGTGACAAGATATGTTATGGCCTTGTGAGCCATGTGAAAATTTGTTGCCTAGTGAGAGGTGACAAGATGTGTTATGGGCCTTGTGATCCATGTGATAATTTGTTGCCTAGTGAGAGGTGACACGATGTGTTATGGGCCTTGTGAGCCATGTGAATAAGTTTTTGCCTAGTGAGAGGTGACAAGATGTGTTATGGCTTTGTGAGCCATGATAATAAGTTATTGCCTAGTGAGAGGTGACAAGATGTGTTATGGCCTTGTGAGCCATGTGATAATTTATTACCTAGTGAGAGGTGACAAGATGTGTTATGGCCTTGTGAGCCATGTGATAATTGTTGCCTAGTGAGAGGTAACAAGGTGTTTATAAAAGTCTCATGTAATAAATGATAATGTTCAAAATAAACTAAGAAATGGAAACTTAGTAATATAATGATAATAATAAATGGATACAATATTAATAATGAAATCTTGATCATACATGCTTTATGCTTATAGCCAAATAAGGGCTATAGTGTTTGAAATATATGAGAGGGATACTTGTTTATAGAAAGGATGTGAATAAGTATGATGGCTTGGCCAAGGTATAATGCCTAGTAAAAGTGATGTGGTATTCCGTGATGTTTGCACAGGATTGGCATAGTCCAATGCCTGAAATAATTGCACAGGATTGGCATAGTCCAATGCATGAATATAATATGATGATGTATACTCACATGACTGGTACAATTAAATATCTGGTTAGCAGATTGGTTGAGGCCAATAAATAGAAATGAGAATGATTCATGGATGACATATCATGATAATGAGTTTCACTAGATAAGCTTGAGACGTTGATATAGTATGATGAGTAAATGATATACATGTTCTCCCCATTCCTTATAAAGAGAATAAATGACTTACTGCTCTATCACAGATAGTTGCAATGCTTTAAAAGATGAGAATATTCTAAACTGCTTATCTTCTGCTCAGTTTTATACCATTTAAACTGTGATAATAATATTATTGGCGGAGAGTTATATCTCTCGTTGGGGAAATTTACAATTGTCTCACCCCCGTGGGATCCAAATTTTTATGTGGATGTGCACTAGGAGGTGAAGACCTTTTTGCAGAGGAAGAACAACAGCTGAGGCAGCAGTGACAGCTCAGGTTGAGTGTATTGTCTGTCCTGTCTGTAGATACGAGTCCTATGTGTCGTATCTGTACTCTCAGGTCCTTGGAGTTGGTTCGTACTGGTTTCAAGAATAATATAAGATTTTGTCTTGAATGTCTCGAGGTTTTATGTTGCTCCAATATGTGTTTTGATAGAGCAACTATTATATATTATCCTCGAGAGGAGATGAAACAATGTTGTACAATGTAAATCATGATATGTATGAGTTTTGGATCTTTCAGTAAAAGTTTTCTGTACAAGGTTCTCCTTGCAAAATGGTTTTAAATTTTAGTGATTTTTGTTAATCTGCTGTTTATGTTTATTCCGCTTAATTAGCAACGATTTGTTTGTCAGTTTGGTGACTGTCGTTACAATCAAGGTGCATCAACCTTGAGGTGTTGGATGTAGTATTTATCATGCCTTGATGTATTACTTCCCTCATTACTTTAAACTTACTTAACTTCATCAACTTATCTTGTATTAGGGTATATCCCATCCTAATAATTTATGCACTAACGCATCACATTTATCATGTAGTGTATTGGCCATAAGTCACACATTTGAATTACCCAACTATCATCAATGATATGGGCTCATCTCGGGTCAAGGCATTGTTAATATAAGGTTGTCCATTATCAACCACTCTAGGTGTTTCACCTATCAAGGTATTAGCCATACCATTACTTGGTGTTACACTCATTACTCCTAAGAGTATCTTGCCCTAACCTTTACAAGGTATCTTGGGTTAGAAGTGTGCATATGTTCACCATATCGGGCTATAAGTATATGAGCACTCACCATATCGGGCTAGAAGTATATACACACCATTCATATCGGGATAAAGGTGTTTATATGTGTTACCCATGTTTTGCATGAGGTATTAAGCCATCACAATGTCGGGCTAGACATCAACTAGGGTTGTGTATCGGGCTACCATATCGTGCAATAGCATTTGCTATTCTTTACTCATATCGGGTTACCCAAATTAGGGTTTCATGTCAACTTATAAGTATTCATTTAACCTTGTATCGTGCATGGAGTCTATACTTGACTCCCTATCGTGCAATAGGTGTATACTACACCCCCATATCGTTCAAGACGATATACAATCATATCCATATCGTTTTAGTGAAGTAGGTGCATCATCATATTGGGTTAGAGGTGCTTGCTTGTATGCTTGCACCCGATATCACTTTTATAAGGTGATACCATCATCTTCAAGCTCTAGACCTTAGTTCTAACTATTATATTTCATGGAAACAGGTCTAAGAAACTACTAGAACTCATAATTTCATCAACTATTTCAGCAAATTTCGGAATTAAAAGTAGATCATTAAATATAGCAATTTAGGGGATGAATAATAACATGGTTGAGTTCAAGTTATATAACCCGCCTTAAGAACAACTTCAAAGCTCCAAGATCCAAAGCTCCACATTCCTAAGGTTGAAGATGAACTTCAAAACTCCTCTATATACAAAGAATCACCATGGATAAGCAATTGGTGAAGAAGAAAAGAAAGGAAGATCAAAACCCTAAAATCATGCTTCAATCCAAGGTTGAAGATGATCATTGCCTCACCTTAGGGTTAAGTATGAGCTCCTTCTTTCTCCTTAGCACCCTTGCATGATACCATACTACTCTTGCACGATATTCCACCACCCATGCACTATATGACACTCATTTTCACGATATGCCACTCACTTATGATCAAAACACTTCACTATGGGTGATATCACCCTATATGGCCGATATCACCTACTTGGCCGATATCACCCTATATATATACATATATATATATATATATATATATATATATATGTGTGTGTGTGTGTATATATATATATATATATATATACAGATATATATATATATATGTATATATATATATAAAGATGCAAGTATATACATGTTCATAGGGCCTTAGTGGCTACTCCCAATCCAAGTTAGGTGTTTAGACACACATGTTAATGGGTGGCATAATGGCATTACAAATGCGTGGATACATCAAGAATAATGAAGATATGAAGGTACAACATGGGGAAGATAATAGATCTAAAGAAAGGAGGTGATACACCAATGATACTTCTTCAAATCTTGATCTAGTGTGAACATGGAAGATGGAGACTCCTTCTCTTGAAGAAGAGGATGGTAGACCTTCTATCTCCTCCAACTTTTGTCCTCAAAGATATAAGGCCTCGGGAGATGGGTAAGGATGACTCTCGATTTTGGTAGCACTCCATTGCCCTTGACGATCTCCCCTGGTGTGTGGAGTCAGGGGCCTATTTATAGGCGCATCCTACCGACTTAGCCTTCTATCACGGTCTGGCGTATGTCTCGACTGTGTCTTTAGCAGAGGTTAAAATAGGTGTTACGACGCATGTTGTGACTTCTTATTTAGCCCAGGTCACGATGTATGTCTTCACCGTGACATCTTTGCCTTCCTTCATTGTGGTTGTGACTATAACTTGTTGACCCTGGGCTCTATCCTGAGCGAGACATCTTTGGGCTATTTTTACGGTCGCGACGTGGTGTGATCCTGCATGGAGCGGGAAGGAGTATCAAATCCAAATTCCATCCAAAAATACTCAAATAAATAGAAAAAATCATAAAAAGGGATGCTAAAATAGGAATAAGACGTAAAAAGTTCACAAAATGTGATGTTATCAACAAGATGAACAAGATATAAATATGAGTCAAAAAAATATCCAATAAAGTAAGCTGATCACAAGATTAGAATCAAAATATAATCTTTCACATGAAATAAATTCTCGAATGGGTGAGAAATTATGGTGGATACTTTGTCCATAGGACCAAGAAAGTGAAGGAAAATAGATTTATTGCTCAAAAAAATAATATGTAATGCAACATACATAAAGAGAGTGAAATTAGACATTTCTCAATATAATTTGGAGATGTGACATACCTCAGTTGAAATCCTAAATATTGAATCCCCCACTAGATCGGGGTAATGGTCACACTACAACCTATATTCATTATATAGTATATGAACTAAAATATCAACTAATTATTTGTCTTTTTGTTTATCTACTTAATTAAACTCTTATTGAATTCAAACTACAACAAGAGAATGTTGACCTAGTGCCTTGGAGATGATGGCATCTGATTTTTAACAAGTTGGGTTGAAACTAGCCTTAGCCAAATAGACTCATGATCTTATCCAGTTACAAACAAGGTTAACCATTAACTAGTCACACGGATTAAGATATTCATATTCTTGATTGTTGTTGAAGAAGAAGACATGACCACATATCAGTAGTTGGTTTCAAAACAAATGTAGAATGTCAAAGAGGTCAAGGAAGGTAGAGGGTTTGTTTCAAGTTTCCAATGTCCATGAATCCAGGTTGTCTCCAGTGTCCAAACTCTTTGAGTTGTAGTTCAATTTAGTGGGTGTAGCTTATTGTAGGTACTCTTAGGTCTTTTGCACAAGCCACCATGAAGTTTTTTGAATAGTCCATCAACATGAGGAAAATAACCAAGGATAGATGTCAAAACTAACAGAGCATGGTCGTGCACTAAAAACATGATGCTTTGACGATATTTTGTGCTTCTTTGGAAAGAGGGAATCAAGGTGGTAGGAGGTGTTGTTTCATGGTCATGGTGGAGGGGAACAATAAGGAAGGGAGAAGAGAATAGGAAATCATCAACAACCTTCTGCATAGAACCTGACTTAATATGGTTGCAGATAGAGAAAGGAGGCCAGAGATATTATAGAAATAAGAATGAGAGTTAGGGGTTGTTGTCTGACTCTTTTGTTTTATGGATATACAATGTAGTGTGATAGGAAATCTTTGGGAAAATACAACCCAACTAAAGTAACAATATTTCCTTATATACAAGTATTTTTGTTCTATTTTATATTTCATTTAAGGAAACAAACATAAAGTAAACAAAGTAGATTTTACATGTAATCTAATTATGATGTGTATAACAAAAATTTGATATATGTTTCCTGTTTAAAACTATTTAATAAGTCATTTAATTTATTTGTATCCTTTTAGAATTATCATGCTAATTTATTTTATAATTTATCTATGGCAACTTAAATTATCCAATTGACGTGAAATATCATGCATAGACTAACTAATACATGACAAATCCAAGTTTAACATTGTTTTTGTTTTTAGATTGTTTAGTAGAATATTTAATATATAAAGATTTTTTGGTATTATTTAAATAAATATTATCATAATGTATATTGTGTTACTATATTTAGTTTTTATGATCCTTTGGAAAATAGCTACTCATGAGGGAAGTATGTCCTTTTTTATATTTATTTAAATATATATCATCAAGCTAGTTTTCCAATAAGTATCTGTAACTCAATTTATTTGTAAGAAAAAGGTATCAATGTAATTAATGTAAAGATAGATCCTAATTTTGATTTCCAATCTCTCTAAAACTATTCTAAGCTTGCATATCACAAATTTGGTTACATCAATATCAATAACTTATAAGAGGATACATGTGAAGATATTCATGATATCTATAATATAATGTTTTTTTAATTTGTCTCAAATCAAAATAATTATGTTAAGATTACCAAATTGACAATTTTCCATTTTTGAGGAATTACTGAGAAAAGTGGTAAATTAAAAAAGTGTACAAAAAATTTGTTTATAATTTTTCAATTAGTATTCATTTATTTATTAGATGTGTTTTTTGTAATGACATATTCTCAATAAAATCTAAAGTTTATAATGGGAGTCTGCTTCTTGTACGGTAGGCTAGAGAGGATAATTCTACCTACACGCTATTTTATGTATAGTAGAGAGAGATACAAAACTAGGTTTTTGTGAAATTTATATATTGTATTAAATGGAACAATGTCATTTAATTCCATATATACAATCACCATATTTGTTTATTTGAATTCCCTTTATGATGAAAATTTCACACATTTACTACACATATTAGATTAGTTTCCTAAATAAATTTATTGGACAAGAGCGGCATAAATTGTCCCCCTTGTATTAAATACCCAGTAATATTTAATTAGACATTTATGCATTTTTTAACATTAATTTATACATATCCATATCATAATATCTATTGCTATATGTCATGTAAGAAATATTTCATGTGTTTACTGAATCGTTCCACAATTGTATGTATATATAAATTTATAATTTAGAAAGAAAGTTTTCTTAATTTTGTTACATGTTACTCCAAATACATAAAGTTTTATATTTCTTTTCATTCAAATTTTCACTAGGACTTTTATTATTGTAATTTATCTAGGAAATTACAACAAGTTTCCCAACTTATGTTAATTTTTACAATAATAAGAAACCAACTTTGATGACCAATAAGAAATGAGAAAACTACTTCTCACTATTTTACATTTTTGAAGTCATTCAATAATTATTATAACATATTTGGCATTATCTTTTATTTTCTTTTCATAATGAAATTAGGATAGTTATTATTGTTCAAATAAAGCAAAAATTTGCACTCAAGCTAATTGGGACCCAAGCAACACAGTTTTACCATTGTATTTTAGTTTTGACATTTTCTTTTATGAATTATGGCACCATTAGGATTTTTGGATATTTTTCATTATATTTATCAAAATATTAAATCTTTATTATCAACTTTCACTTAATTGAGTCATATTATCTTCAATTCATTTCCAAAAGTATTTTGTTATGTTATTATGCACAAATTTCCATATTTTACTTATTATGACATTTCTAGCCCATTAAATCAATATTTATTTTAGATGATAACACATTATTTATATTTATAGATATGGGAATAAGAATTGTTATCCCAAATCACATTAGATCTCTTACTAAATATATTTTAGCCATTATCTACATTTTAGTTAGCAAAAGGAACATATGTGACATCTTTAATGAATTTACTTACATGTTAACACATAATTAAGTTATTATGTTAATATGAGTGTATTATGATATGTGGTGTTGATTATAAAACCTATTGCCACAAAATATGTGATATGCATCAACAATGTTCATTAAGGTGTAACTTTATGCTTATTTGGTCAAATTTAAAAGACCAAAAGATCGAGTCTCCTAATCATATGAATATGATTTCTAGAGCCAATATGCTAGGTTTAGATATGTTACAAGCATGAAGATTAACACTGAAAACAAAAAATAAGATAAAGATAAGGTTTTATGGCATAACTGCCATAACTGAAGAGTCATTACCACCCAAAAGAAAGAGAAGAGGCTTCACCACCCCAACTCAACAATAAAGAATAAAGGCATCACTACCCAAGTATCCAAGAAAAAAGCATCATTGTTTGATTCCCATAATAAGTTATTGTGAGTCATGAGCATCACCAGTCAATTCTTCGAGAATAAATATCACCACCCAGTTCCTCAAAATAGGCACCACTATGTTAGACAACTTATCTTTGGGTTCCCAAAAATATTGCAAATCCTTTATAATATGGTGTTTAGAACCTAAATCGATTATAAAAACTGAGTCATTTTTTAACTAAAATGAGTGGAATCACAATCTATGAAAAGAACTCAAATATGGGACCAGTAGATGCATTCTGGGAAATTCTAGGCTAAAATCTTATTTGCACCAAGTTTTGATAAAATATGGACCCACATTAGATTAAGTGAAATTCTAAATTCTGGCCCCAATGGGTTCTTAGCCCTCATGGTCAGGGTTTTGACATTTTATAGGTTGTAATTGCTCCAAAAGGTTTCACACTTGGAAGTGTCAATCGGATCCACACCACCCAAACCATGCTAGCCTTAAAAAATATGAGAGAGGGCCACATTGAACGAAATTCTTAATTTTGACCCCAATGGGTTCTGAACTGTCATAGTTAAAATTTTGACATTCTATCGATTGTAGCTGCCCCCACTTTAACCCTACAAAGTTGTTGGCAAATAATATTTTCACATGTTGGATACATCCAACGTGGTCCACTAGAAGCATTCTAGCAAATTCTGGGCACAAATAAATTTGACATAGTTTGGATGAAATATGTAACCACATGAGATTGGCCAATATTACTTGGGCTCCAATTGGATTTTTCCCAAAATGTGTCAAACAAACTCTTGGGAAGCAAAGGGCTTCATACTTGAAAGTGTCAGTTGGATCTACATCCACTAGAACCATGTTTGCCTTGGAAAACATGAGAGAGGGCCACATTGAACAAATTTCTAAATTTTGACCCCCAATGGGTTCTAAATCCTCATGGTTGAAATTTTGACATTCAATATGTTGTAGGTGCCCCACTTTAAGCCTACATAGTTGGGTGCAAGCTAAATTTGCACATGTTGGACACATGTCCAATGCGGGATACTAATTCAGCCCTATTTTAGGGCTTCATCTAGTGTCATTTTGCATTTCAATCACATCTATACATGTTAGATTACATGTTATTTCCCTCAATATGCATTTTTGTGTAAAATGCACTTATGTACATTATTTGCATGTTTTTTAGGGATTTGGACCATGCTTGATGGAAGAGAGAGAGAAGGAGTTATCCTAGGGTTTCTCTACCCTTGGAGAGACCCAAAGTGAAGCAAGATGCTCCCTCAACCTACCCCTAGTAGCCAAAGATTCATTGAAGAAAAGATGTCCAAGAAAATCCAAAGAACAAAGTTAAAGTGTTGACCCAGAACCTAGCACGGCTGTGGTGACCACAGAACGGCCGTGCTAGGTCACTTGCAAATCAACAGATTCATCTTCAAGTGAAGCTGGAATCACCATGGTCATGCCACTCAGAACGGTCGTGGTGAACTGACCCAGAACGGTCGTGCTACCCAGCACGACCGTGCTACAGGAGAGGCAGAACAGCCATGGAGCAAAAAATGACCTTAGCATTTCAAGCCACCACGGTCGTGCTACCCTAACTCCACCACGGCTGTGCCAGCCTAAGTACAAAATTGACCATCAACATGTGATTTTGACATTTTAATCGACATGACCTATTCTACCCCACCACGACTATGCTCACCCCTACCCACCACGGCCATGGTGATCCACCACGGTCGTTCGACTCACAAAACCTAGCTACTTTTTCCACTATTTTTCCCATACTACCCCTACTTTGTGAAGCATTCAAGAATAAGATTGTGAAGATAGTCGTTGCTATATATATATATATATATATATATATATATATATATATATATATATATATGCAAGTATATACATGTTCATAGGGCCTTAGTGGCTACTCCCAATCCAAGTTAGGTGTTTAGACACACATGTTAATGGGTGGCATAATGTTATTACAAATGTGTGGATACAGCAAGAATAACGAAGAGATGAAGGTACAATGTGGGGAAGATAATAGATCTAAGGAAAGGAGGTGATACACCAATTATACTTCTTCAGATCTAGATCTAGTGCGAACATGGAAGATGGTGACTCCTTCTCTTGAAGAAGATGATGGTAGACCTTCTCTCTCCTCCAACTTTTGTCCTTGAAGATCCAAGGCCTTGGGAGATGGGCAAGGATGACTCTCAATTTTGGCAGCACTTCCTTGCCCTTGACGATCAACCCTAGCGTGTGGAGTTGAAGGACTATTTATAGGCACAGCCTACTGACTTAGCCTTCTGTCACGGTCTGGAATGTGTATCGATCATGGCCATTGTCACGGTCACGACCTTCTATGGAATATGTCCTGGTCATAGTGAGGAGGTATCATTACGACTGTGTCTTTGGCAGAGGTTGAAATAGGTGTTACGAGGCATGTTGTGGCTTCTTCTTCAGCCTAGGTCACAACGTATGTCTTGACTGTGACATCTTTGCCTTCCTTCATTGTATTCCTGACTAGACCTTGTTGACTCTGGGCTCTGTCCTAAGTGAGACATCTTTGGGTTATTTTCATGATCGTGACGTGATGTGATCCTGCATGGAGCGAGAAGGGATATGAAATCCAAATTCCATCCAAAACTACTCAAATAAATAGAAAAATCCTTAAAAAGGGATGTTAAAATAGAAATAAGACATGCAAAAAGTTCACAAAATGTGATGTTATCAACAAGATGAACAAGATATAAACCTGAGTCCAATTATCCAACATAGATGATCACGAGATTAGAATCAACATAGAATGAATCTTTCACATGAAATAAATTCTCAGATGGGAGAGAAATTATGGTGGATACTTTGTCCATAGGACCAAGAAAGTGAAGGAAAATAGATTTATTTCTCAACAAAAATAATATGGAATGCAACATACATAAAGAGAGTGAAATTAGAAACTTCTCAATATAATTTGGAGATGTGACATACCTCAATTGAAAGCATAAATATCCAATCCACTGCTAGATCAGGGTAATGACTAATGGTCACACTACAACCTATATTCATTATTTATTATATGAACTAAGATATCAACTAATTATTCTTCTTTTTGTTTATCTACTTAACTAAACTCTTATTGAATTCAAACTACAATAAGAGAATGTTGACCTATTGCCTTGGAGATGATGGCATCTGATCTTTAACAAGTTGGGTTGAAACTAGCCGTATCCAAATAGACTCATGATCTTATCCAGTCACAAACAAGGTTAACCATTGACTAGTCACACAGATTAAGATATTCATATTCTTGATCGTTGTGGAAGAATAAGGCATGACCGCAGATCAGTAGTTGGTTTCAAAACATCTATAGAATGTCAAAGAGGTCAAGGAAGGTAGAGGGTTTGTTTCAAGTTTCAAATGTCCATGAATCTAGGTTGTCTCTAGTGTCCAAACTCTTTGAGTTGTAGTTCAATTCGGTGGGTGTAGCTTATTGCAGTTACTTTTAGGTCTTTTGCACAAGCCACCATGAAGTTCTCTGAATAGTTCATCAACATGAGGAAAAGAACCAAGGATAGATGTCAAAACTAACGGAGCATGGTTGTGCACTAAAAACATGATGCTTTGATGATATTTCATGCTTCTTTGGAAAGAGGGAATCATGGTGGTAGGAGGTGTTGCTTCATGATCATGGTGGAGGAGAACAATAGGGAAGGGAGAAGAGAAGAGGAAATCATCAACAACCTTCTGTATAGAACCTGATTTAATATGGTTGCAGATAGAGAAAGGAGGCAAGAGATATTATAGAAATAAGAATGAGAGTTAGGGGTTATTGTCTGACTCTTTTGTTTTGTGGATATACAACATAGTGTGATAGGAAATCTTTATAAAAATACAACCCAACTAAAGTAGTAATATTTCCTTATATACTAGTATTTTTGTCCTATTTTATATTTCATTTAAGGAAACAAACATCAAGTAAACAAAGTAGATTTGACATGTAATCTAATTATGATGTGTATAACACAAATTTGATATATGTTTCATGTTTAAAACTATTAAATAAGTTGTTTAATTTATTTGTATCCTTTTAGAATTATCATGCTAATTTATTTTATAATTTATCTATGGCAACTTAAATTATCCAATTGACGTGAAATATCATGCATAGACTAACTAATAGATGACAAATCCAAGTTTAACATTGTTTTTGCTTTTAGATTGTTTAGTAGAACATTTAATATACAAAGATTTTTTGGTATTATTTAAACAAATATTATAATAATGTATATTGTGTTACTATATTTAGTTTTTACAATCCTTTAGAAAATAGCTACTCAAGAGGGAAGTATATCCTTTTTTATATTTATTTAAATACATATCGTCGTGCTAATTTTCCAATAAGTATATGTAACTCAATTTATTTGTAAGAAAAATGTATCAATGTAATTAATGTACAAATAGATCCTAATTTTGATTTCCAATCTCTCTAAAAACTATTCTAAGCTTGCATATCACGAATTTGGATATATCAATAACTTATAAGAGGATATATGTGAAGATATTCACGATATCTATAATATTGTTTTTTTAAATTTTGCCTCAAATAAAAATAATTATGTTGAGATTACCAAATTATGATTTTCCATTTTTGAGGAATTACTGAGAAAAGTGGTCAATCAAAAAAAAAGTGTACAAACAAATTTGTTATAATTTTTCAATTAGTATTCATTTATTTATTAGATGTGTTTTTTGTTATGACATATTCTCAATAGAATCTAAAATTTATAATGGGAGTCTACTTCTTGTACGGTAGGCTAGAGAGGATAATTCTACCTACACGCTATTTTATATATAGTAGAGAGAGATACCAAACTAGGTTTTGTGAACTTTATATATTGTATTAAATCGAACAATGTCATTTAATTCCAATAACAATCACCATATTTGGAAATAAGAAATTTATTTGAATTTCTTTATGATGAACAATTTCACACATTACTACACATATTAGATTAGTTTCCTAAAGAAATTTATTAGACAAGCACGACATGAATTGTCCCCCTTGTATTAAATACCCATTAATATTTAATTAGACATTTATGCATTTTTAACATTAATTTATACATATGCATATCATAATATCTATTGCTACATGTCGTGTAAGAAATATTTCATATGTTGTATGTATATATAAATTTATAATTTGGAAAGTAAGTTTTCTTAATTTTTGTTACATGTTACTCCAAATACATAAAGTATTATATTTCTTTTCATTCAAATTTTCACTGAGACTTTTATTATTATGGTTCATCTAGGAAATTACAACAATTTTCCCAACTTATGTTAATTTTTACAATAATAAGAAATGAGAAAACTACTTCTCACTATTTTCCATTTTTGAAGTCATTCAATCATTCTTATAACATATTTGGCATTATCTTTTATTTTATTTTCATAATGAAATTAGGATAGTTACTATTGTTCAAATAAAGTAAAACTTTGCACTCAAGCTAATTGGGACCCAAGGAACACAATTTTACCATTGTATTTTAGTTTTGACATTTCCTTTTATGAATTATGGCACCATTAGGATTTTTGACTAGTTTTCATTATATTTATCAAAATATTAAATCTTTATTATCAACATTTACTTAATTGAGTCACATTATATTCAATTCGTTTCCAAAAGTATTTTGTTATATTATTATGCACGAATTTCTATATTTTACTTGCACGATAATACAATTCTATATTTGACATTTCTATCCATTAAATAAATATTTATTTTAGATGATAATACATTATTTATATTTATAGACATGGGAACAAGAATTGTTATCCCAAAGCACATTAGATCTCTTACTAAATATATTTTAGCCATTATCTACATTTTAATTTATAAAAGAAACATATGTGAAATTTTTAATGAATTTACTTACATGTTAACACATAATTAAGTTATTATGTTAATATGAGTGTATTATGATATGTGGTGTTAATTATGAAACCTATTGCCACAAAATATGTGATATGCATCAACAGTGTTCATTAAGGTGTAACTTTATGCTTGTTTGGTCAAATTTAAAAGACCAAACAATCGAGTCTCCTAATCATATGAAAACGATTTCTAGAGCCAATATGCTAGGTTTAGATATGTTACAAGCATGAAGATTAACACTGAAAACATAAAATAAGATAAAGATAAGGTTTTATGGCATCACTGTCATAACCAAAGCGTCATTACCACCCAAAAGAAAGAGAAGACGCTTCACCACCCCAACTCAACAATAAAGAATAAAGGCATCACTACCCAAGAATCCAAGAAAAAAGCATCATTGTTCGATTCCCATAATAAGTTATTGTGAGTCATGAGAATCGCCGATCAATTCTTTGAGAATAGATATCACCACCCATTTCCTCAAAATAGGCACCACCACGTTAGACACCTTATCTTTGGGTTCCCAAAAATATTGCAAATCCTTTATAATATGGTGTTTAGAACCTAAATCAATTATAAATATTGAGTCATTTTTAAACTAATATGAGTGGAATCACAATCTATGAAAAGGACTCAAATGTGGGACTAGTAGATGCATTCTGGGAAATTCTAGGCTAAAATCTTATTTGCACTAAGTTTTGACAAAATATGGACACACATCAGATTAAGTGAAATTCTAAATTCTAACCCCAATGGGTTCTTAACCCTCATGGTCAAGTTTTTGACATTTTATAGGTTGTAATTGCTCTAAAAGGTTTCACACTTGGAAGTATCAACCGGATCCACACCACCCACACCATGCTAGCCTTGAAAAATATGAGAGAGGTCTACATTGAACGAAATTTTAAATTCTGACCCCAATGGGTTATGAAATGTCATATTTAAAATTTTGACATTCTATCACTTGTAGTTGCCCCCACTTTAACCCTACAAAGTTGTTTGTAAATAATATTTTGACATGTTGGACACATCCAACGTGGGCCACTTGAAGCATTATAGCAAATTATGGGCACAAATCAAATATGGCATAGTTTGGATGAAATACGTAACCACATGGGACTGGCCAATATTACTTGGGCTCCAATTGGATTTTTCCCTGAGTGTGTCAAACATACTCTTGGGCAGCAAAGGGTTTCATACTTGAAAGTGTCAGCCGAATCCATGCCCACCAAAACCATGTTTGCCTTGGAAAATGTGAGAGAGGGCCACATTGAACAAAATTCTAAATTTTGACCCCCAATGGGTTCTAAACCCTCATGGTCAAAATTTTGGCATTCTATATGTTGTAGGTGCCCCACTTTAAGCCTACATAGTTGGGTGCAAGCTAAATTTGCACATGTTGGACACATGTCCAATGTGAGATACTGATCCAGTCCTATTTTAGGGCTTCATCTTGTGTCATTTTGCATTTCAATCACATCTATACTTGTTATATTACATGTTATTTCCCTCAATATGCATATTTGTATAAAATGCACTTATGGACATTATTTGCATATTTTTTAGGGATTTGGAAAGAAGGAGTTATCCTAGGGTTTCTCTACCCTTGGAGAGACCCAAAGTGAAGCTTGATGCTCCCTCAACCTACCTCTAGTGGCCAAAGATTCATTGAAGCAAAGATGTCTAAGAAAATCAAAAGAACAAAGTCAAAGTGCTGACCCAGAACCCAGCACAACTGTGGTGACCATAGAATGATCATGCTAAGTCACTTGCAAATCAACAAAGTCATCTTCAAGTGAAGCTAGAATCACCACGGCCGTGCCACCCAAAACAGTTGTGGTGAACTGACCTAGAACGGTCGTGCTACCCATCACGGTCGTGCTACAGGAGAGGCAGAATGACCGTGGAGCAGAGAACGACCTTAGCATTTCAAGCCACCACGGCTGTGGTGACCACCACGGCCGTGCTACCCTTACTCCACCATGGTCGTGCCAGCCTCAGTACAAAATTGACCATCAACCTATGACTTTGACATTTTAATTGACACGGCCCGTTCTACCCCACCACGACCATGCTCACTCCTACCCACCACGGCCGTGGTGATCCACCACGGCTGTGCTACTCACAAAACCTAGCTACTTTTTCCACTAATTTTCCCATACTACCCCTACTTAACCTAGTTCTTCCCCCACACCTATATATACCTATGTGGCAGCTCTAGCACGAGGTTATCCACCCCTAGCTCAATCCTACCACTCCATTTCGTTCTCCCTCCATTCCACTTCATTTCCACCTCCATAATCCCCTCCATTTAACCATTTCCACCATGAAAACCCTACTTTCCTTCCATTGACACCCATTTCTACCATTATTCCATTATACGCCTTGGAGGAGAGAGGAGGGTGTCCTGCAACTGCTAAAGTGGAGGATTTCTTCATCTACACTGAGCTCCATGGCTTCTTCTATCTCCTTCTCCTTTCTTTTTGTATTTTCCATTTCCACGAGTAGATAGGCCCCTTTTAGTGGGTTGTTTGGGGTGTAAAATGCTACTTTGATACCATGTTGGGGGGAAATGATGTGTACACTTTGTGATTTCATTTGCTAATGATTATGTTCTATTTATATCTCATTCTCTATGGATTGCTTGTTGGTTTGTGTGTGAAATCGCCTAGGAATTTAGGCAAATTGCTTATATGTGTGAATTTTGGGATTTGCCCCTAGGTCCAATTCTTAGATCCCTAGGTTGCCTCCCATTTTCATACATCCTAATCAATCTCCCTAAGCCTAAGTGAGGGATCTAAGTAGTTATATTAGGTGACTCTAGTGAAATTAGCATGGAGCCTTCTCAAGGCTAGAATGTGGGGGAATTGGGGTCCAAAACCTTAATTTTACCTCCCCATTACCACCCTCGGCCCCTAATTACCCTAGGAATGTCTAATCTAGAAACCTAGACTTGATTAGACTCTAATTGAATTGAACCTAATCCCTAACCCAATTGAGCCTCGTAAGGGTAGTAGGAAGTGTTAGGGACTAGTTCCCCTATACATAACCTAGCATATCCATGGCTAGTTAGTAGCTTAAGTTAATTCATTAGACTCTAACTTGTTGTTTGGTTTGTATAATCTAAATGGAAAATGTTCATATGTCATCCCCCAAATTAAGTGATAAGTACATCCCCCAAACAGCCCACATCTTCCTTAATTGCTTTAAAACCATAGTTTTCATCTTGCTTAGCTAGTGTTAACTTAGTTAGCTCTTTTCTTGCCTAGATAGCCTCTTGCCTTGTTCTTGCTAGTTTAGGTCTTTAGTTTCTCTCTTTCTTTTCTCTTGCTTGCCTTAATATAAATTGCCTTTTCATGCCTAGTTTAGTCTTTTCCTGCTTAATTAGTCTTAATCTAGTCTAAGGTTAACTTAGATTTCATTCTTGCCTTTAATTGCTTTCTTGCTCACTTAGTTTAATAATCAAAACAACCTTCAAACCCTTAACCCTACTCTCCGCAGTAGGAACCTAGTAAACCTAACCTAGCTCTAGTGTCCCCTTTTCTCCCTATGGATTGACCCTATACTTACCGCCCTCCTATACTATGACACGACCATGTGCGCTTGCGGGTATAGTTGTTTTAGTAGAAGTAGGTGTGTTAGTTAGGTTTATAAATTTTGAAAGTGAATCCACCATTTGTTCTGATCTCTTGGGGTGCATCTAGTCGAGTCTAATCGGCTAGTGTGTAGCACCTCTAGTGGATGCACCAGATACTAGATGCATTCTAGCAAATTTTGGGCACAAATTCAATTTGTACCTAGTTTGGATGAAATATGTACCTACATGAGATGGGCAAATATCACTTGGTCTCCAATTGGATTTTCCCCAAAATGTGTCAAACGGATTGTGTTGATTTTAAAACCTTTTTGGAAAAGACACTTGGGGCACCAAAGGGTTTCACACTTGAAAGTTTCATCTGGATCCACACCCACCCAAACCATGTTAGCCTTAGAAAATCTGAGAGAGGGTCACACTGAATGAAGTTCTCAAACTTGGACCCCAATGGGTTATGAACCCTCATGGTCAAGATTTTGACATTCTATCCATTGAATCTTCCCCACTTTAACCCTACAAAGTTGGGTGCAAACTAGATTTTCACATGCTAGACACATGTCCAATGCGGGCCACTAGATGCACTCTAGCAAATTCTAGGCACAAACCCAGTTTGTAACTAGTCTGGAAGACATATGTACCCACATGAGACCACCCAATATTACTTGAGCTTCAATTAGTTTCCCTTGAATTTGTCCAACAGACTATGCATATTTTAGAATTTTTTTAGAAAAGAACTTGGGCACCAAAGGGTTTCACACATGAATGTGTCAATCAGATCCACACCCACCCAAACCATGTTAGCCTAGAAAAATGTGAGAGGGGGCACATTAAATGAAATGCTAAATTCTGATCCCGATGGGTTATGAACCCTCAAGGTCAAAATTTTGACATTCTATCAGTTGTATCTGCCCACTTTAAATCTACAAAGTTGGGTGCAAACTAGATTTGTACATGTTGGACACATGTCCAATGCGGGCCACTAGATGCATTCTAGAAAATTCTAGGCACAAATTCATCTTGTACCTAGTTAGGATGAAATATGTACCCACATGATACCATCCAGTATTACTTGGGCTTCAATTGGATTTTCCCATGAATCTGTCAAACATACTATGCACGTTTTAGATTTTTTTTGGAATAGACACTTGGATAGTAAAGGGTTTCACACTTGAAAGTTTGAACCAGATCCACACCCACCCAAACCATGTTAGCCTTTAAAAAGTGAGAAAGGGACATTGAACGAAATTCTAAATTTTGACCCCAATGGATCCTGAACCATCATGGTCAAAATTTTGACATTCTATCTATTGTAGCTTCCCCACATTAACCCTACAAAGTTGGTGCAAGCTAGATTTGCACATGTTGGACACATGTTCAGTGCGGACCACTAGATGCATTCTAGCAAATTCTAAGCACAAATCTTGTTTGTACCTAGATTGGATGAAATATATATCCACATTAGACCGACCAATATTAATTGGCCACCAATTGGATTTTTCCCTGAATGTGTCAAACTGACTGTGTAGATTTTAGCTTTTTTTAGAAAATACACTTGGGAACCAAAGGATTTCACACTTAAAAAATGTCATGTAGATCCATACCCACACAAATAATATTAGACTTGGAAAATGTGAGAGAGGGCCACATTAAATGAAATTCTAAATTTTGACCCTAATGAGTTATGATCGCTCATGGTAAAAAATAATACATTCTATAGGTTGTAGTTGTCCCACATTAACCCTATAAAGTTGGGTGTGAACTATATTTAAAATGTTGGAGACATGTCTAATGTGGGAACTAGATGCTTTCTAGCAAATAATGGACACAAATGCAGTTTGTACCTAGTTTGGATGAAATATGTACCCACATAAGACTGGTCAATATTACTTGGGCTCCAATTGGGTTTTCCCCTGAATGTGTCAAAAAGATTGCACATATTTGAGAATTCTTTTTGAAAAGACACTTGGGCTCCAAACAATTTCACACTTGAATGTGTCAATCGGATCCACATCCACCCAAACCATGTTAGACTTGGAAAATGTGGGAGAGGGTCACATTCAACGAAATTCTAAATTCTGACCCCAATGGGTTCTAAACCCACATGGTAAAAAATTTGACATTCTATCAATTGTAGCTACCCCAATTTAACTGTACAAAATTGGGTGCAAACTAGATTCTCACATGATGGACACATGTCCAATGCAATCCACTAGATGCATTCTAGTAAATTCCAGGTACAATTCCATCTTGTACCTAGTTTGGATGAAATATGTACACACATGAGACAGATTGATATTACTTGGGATCCAATTGGATTTTCCCCTGAATGTGCCAAACAAACTACATCGATTTTAGAATTTTTTAGAAAAGACACTTGGACACCAAAGGGTTTCACGCCCTAAAGTGTCAACCAAATTCACACCCACCCAAACCATGTTAGCATTGGAAAACATGAGAGAGGGCCACATTGAATGAAATTCTAAATTCTGACCCCAATGGGTCATGAACCCTCATGGTCAAAATTTTGACATTGTATCGATTGTAGCCCCCCCCCCCACTTTAACCCTACAAAGTTTGGTGCAATCTAGATTTGCACATGTAGACACATGTAACTAGATGCATTCTAGCAAATTTTGGGCACAAATCTAGTTTGTACCTAGTTTGGTTGAAATTTGTACCCACATGAGATCGACCAATATTACTTGGGCTCCAATTAGATTTCCCCCTGAATGTGTCAAACAGAGTTCACAGATTATAGATTTTATTTGGAAAGGACACTTTGGCACCAAAGGGTTTCACATTTGAAAGTGTTAATCATATCCACACCCACACAAACCATGTTAGTATTAGAAAACGTGATAGAGGGTCACATTGGATGAAATTCTAAATTTTGACCTCAATGGGTTATGAACCTTCATGGTAAAAATGTTGACATTGCATAGGTTGTAGCTATCCCACTTTAACAATATACAATTGGGTGCAAACTAGATGTGCACATGTTGGACACATGTCCACTGCTGGCCACTAGATAAATTCTAGCAAATTCTGGGTACAAATCCAATGTGTACATAGTTTGGATGAAATATGTACCCACGTGATACCAGAGAATACTACATGGGATCCAATTAGATTTTCCCCTGAATGTGTCCAATAGACTTCACAAATTTATACTTTTTTTAGAAAAGACACTTGAGCACCAAAGGGTTTCATATTTGAAAGTGTTAATTGGATCCACACCCACCCAAACCATGTTAGCCTTGGAAAACATGAGAGAAGCCGCATTAAATGAAATTCTAAATTATAACCCCAATGGTTTATGAACCCCCATGGTCAAAATTTGACATTCCATAAATTATAGATGCCCACTTTAACCCTTCAAAGTTGGGTGCAAACTAGATTTGCACATGTTGGACACATGTCTAATGTGGGTCACTAGATGCATTCTAGCAAATTTTGGGCACAAATCTAGCTTGAACCTAGTTTGGATGAAATATGTACCTACATGAGATAGACCAATATTACTTGAACTCCAATTGGATTTTCCTCTGAATGTATCAAATAGACTGTGTAGATTTTATAATTTGTTTTGGAAAAACTGATGTGCATATTTATATCATATTTTAGACCACTTTTGGTTGCATTTCCAAATAAATTTCACTCGATAATCACTCTTAATCGTGCTAGATTTTCTACTTTATTATTATCTTTACTTTCTCTATGGTTTAGATTGTAGGTACAACATTTTGGAAACAAAATGGGGAGAAAACACCATCACGTCATCCACCAACACATTCCCCAATCATCTAGATATTCAGAAAATCAATGTTGCTAAAACTAAAAGTAACATGTTGTGTCCAGCATAGAGACATCATTTCTATTTTCAAACATGTTGTGTCCCAGTCCATAACTTAGATCCAAAAATCCTTGAATTGCAGTAACATGTCGTGTCAAATTTAGACACATCATGTGACTTTCTTGAACTTGGATCAATCTTTAGTTGTCTCATCGAACACACAGTGTTGGCCATCCAACACACCGTGTTACCTACAAATTTCACTCAAACATAAATCCAACTATCTCATGCTTATATTTAAGACCCCAAGCCATCTTGGGACAGTTACCACAGAATGTTTTGAACCTTTTGGAGAGGGACTCAAGCAAGGGAGAGCTAGGAGGAGTTGGAGGTGTTCCAAGGGAGAAATTTTGGTTTCTCGGGATGGAAACTTCTTCTTCCTTCTTATCCAACAATTGTAGTAGGGATCTCTTCCATTCTCTTATCTCCAGTGTGAAGATTTCTGGAGAGTTTCTAGAAGTGAGGATGGATTTGTGACTCCTTTACCGGATTTCCAACTCTATCTTATTTCTTCCACAGACATCCGAGTTTACTCTCTTCTTTTATGATGTCTAGCATTGATTTCTACTGCTTGTATCTACTTTCTACAACCATGGATGAGTAGATCTTCTTTTCTTGGGCATGGGGGAGTAACTCCCATGTCATGCTTTGTATAACTATGAATTCTCTAACTTAATGTTGGTTTAATCATTGTTCTGTGGATACATCAATGTTTATTTCACATATATGCTTGATTGGCCACCTTGTATATATGTCTTATGCTTCTTGTGCATACTGGGAAGGTGTACATTGAAATAGGGAGATGTGTTATGTAGCTTTGTTTCTTTGACCATGGGAGTGGCTTGGAAGTGAAGGGGATTCCAAGGTTTTGGTGGTTCTATTCCGAGTATATGCATTGTGGTGTTATATAAGGGTAGAATCGTTCTATACTACTGGAAGGGGTGTAGAACTCAAACCTTCCTTCATGATTTTACTGCATGTGAATTTGTTTTTGTTTTATGTCATGATATGATAGTAAAACCCTATCCTCAAGAATTCCTAATCCAATTTGACCCTTAATACAAGTGATTCATGTTTTAGTTTATTTTCTTCTCAATTGCTTAGTTCACATAACAAAACCTCTCTGGTTAAAAATATCTCGATTATTGAATTCCAATACTCTTATGCCTAACAAACTGTTGCACCTTAGACGACCTTGATAATACTACACACACCCATATACTTGTGGGGTAGTGCTCGAGTTATAAATATTAAAACATGTGTATTTTAGCTAACAAGTTTTTGGCATCATTGTCGGGGAGCATCAGTATTTTTTTAGAGTAAGAAGTGTTGAATAGTAAGTGAGATTAGATTACACCATTACATATCATATCCACCATCATTTTATTTTCCATCATGATCATCATCATTACCATATTTTTGTATCTTTCAATTATTGTTTTTGTACTTTACTCTCCTTCTTTACTTGTAGGATTGTGTGAGGCGGTTTAAAAAGAGTCTTGAACCATCTGCATTTCTAGACCCCAAATTTGAGCATCATGTTAGCAGCCTTAAAAAAATAAGGATGAGTGAAACTAAAAAAAAATAGAGGAAACACAACATCCATCACCTTCATTGCCACCGTCTTCACCCAAAAGTCCAGTCCGACAAGAAGAATAAATCATGGAAGATGATCATCCCCTAAAGGACTTTGTTGTTCCATCTGCTACAAATATCAATGGGGCTGTCAATATCCTACAAATCTAGACAAATGGTTTTTCTATCAGCCCCATCATTATACATATGATACAATAGATGTGGTTTGGAGGGACACCAATGGAGAATCTGAACCTCCACATTGTTGAATTTTTACAAATGCTATGCACTTTCAAGATAGATGGTGTTCCTACTTATGCATCTTGTCTTCTTGTTTCCCCTTCTCATTGAGATATGGATCCAAGGCGTGGCTCTATTCTTTGTCAAGAAGATCCATCAATAGTTGGGATGAACTCCAATTTTCTTAGCCAAATATTTTCCACCAAGCATGACTGCATAGTTGAGGATTCAGCTCATCAATTTTTCACAAAGGGATGGAGAGACCTTATATGACACATGGGAAAGGTTCAAAGACCTTCAACATCTTTGTCCACACCATGGACCATGGTTTGAGCTATTGGCTTCTATTGCAAACTTTCTATAATGGCTTATTTTATAATATAAGGATATTTATTGATGCTCCTACAAATGCAGCTTTAATGAACATATCATATAGGGACACTTATGCCATTATTGAAAGCATGACACTTAATTATTGCCAATGGAGTCCTGACTGGAGCAGCCAACCTTCTTCTTTAATCTTGGTTTATGGAAAGTAATCCATTGAAGTAATTTGTGATGCATGTGTAGTAGGAGGACGCACTCCTTCTTTATATTTTTCTACACCATCACAATTCGAAGAGATATCAGAGCTCAATAGCAATGTCAGTTGCAATTTCATCCAGCAACAATAACATTTTTATCCCAAGCCGAGTTTGGTGTCCATGCTTGAGACCTTTGTCTCAACTAAAATTCAACAAAATGATGAGCTTCACCAACAAAGGAAGTTGCCAAAAGATGTTATTAAACAACTTTCTTCTAAAGTGGATGGAATTTCCATTCACACTAGGATGTTGGTGAATCAAATTGCTCAACAAGCTCTTTCCAATCAAAAAGCAACCTCATGTTCCTTTCTTAATCAACCACAAATACATTCAAGGGAGACATCCATGTCAGCTACTTTGAAGAGTGCACCTGCTATAGGAGAATCTTCTTCCCCATATAATACAATACCATATGAAGTTGTTGACTCCAATGTAGTAAAGCTCAAAGGAAGAAATATGCATATGCTCTAAAGGATGATTTTCCAAACAAGTCAAGTGCCCCCTTACAATACATCTTTGATACAATGCTTAGTGATGACAAAATTCTCTTTGAGTCTGATTTTCATTATTTTGAAGAACAGAATGAAGGGACAAACAATATTGAAATCCAGAAGACTATTCCTATTGAAAATCACAAGTGTCGATCTTCTGGACAAATAAAATATATATTGACAAAGAGGTGTAGATCCTTAGCACAACAATTTCCAGACTCAAATCAAAGTAATGGACCTCCCTCTTGATCATTCACCATGACATGTATCTAGTTGCAATCTCTTGAGTTTGTTATATGCAGTGAGGACACTGCAAGTTTTAAGCTTATGGGGAGAGCAATCAACCGGTAGTTGTAGTTTTCTTTTTGTTTTTCTTTTACATATCTATTTTTCTTTCCTAGTTAAGTGAAAAATCTATGCATGACCATGATGATATGTTCTTGTTTGGATAGAAGTTGAATCCCTTCTAGCTAAACCATGTACCCATTGATATAATAGTTTAAGAAAACTAGCATGCACATCCAACAATTTAATGAAATCACTTGTCCAATCACTCATGTTGTCATGATATTTTTACTCTAGCATGTTTTTCATTTTTATCACTCTTATCTCAATGCATGTAATGGGTCAAATGCTTTGGATTAATCAACTTTATAGTCTTGTGTAACATTTTTTATGATTCTTCCCGATATGTAGTGCATTTTCTACCACCCTTATGATGAAAATTTTTCCAAACAAAATGTTTCTAGGATTTAAATCACATATCTGCATGACCCTTCTGTTCTTTAAAGATATGACTAGCCTAGGACTGCAAGGTTCCAAAGTGGGTCTCGAATCATGTTTAAAAATGGATATATGTTTGCTCAATATTGAAACATTATCATCCCTACAAAAGATGGCTAAGCCACCCACGTGATCTCCCAACCCAATGAAGGAAGGGAATTACATCAAAAAGAGGGTCAATAAATCCCAAACGATATTCCACATGTGTGTAAGCCTACATTAGCAATCGAGTGCCATACCGAAGCTCTTAATTTTAAAATCTTAATTCTTATGAAAGAGTATGTGCATATCTATTGATGTCAAACTGGATTTTTAATTTTATCCATCCTTATAATCACAAGGGTTTGGTCGCATATTCACTAAATTTTTGGCTTTATCATCATACCTCTATTCATTGCTATGTTGTTGCTTTTTCTAAATCAATTTGACCACCTTTATAAATTTAACTTCCAATTTTAAGTGATTGAAACGAATTCATGTCTATTTGCAATATCTTCATAAGAATTGGCATGATATGATTAAATTCTTCTATCGCAATAAGTTGATGTATGTGCAATGTTATTTCTTCAGCTATGCATCTTTCTTTCTTTTTTCTTGAGGACAATCAATGGTTTAAGCTTAGGGGGATTGGATGTGAATATTTTGTATCATCTTTTGGACCACTTTTGGTTGCATTTTCAAATCAATTTCACCCAATAATCACTCTTAATCATACTAGATTTTCTACTTTATTATTATCTTTACTTGCTCTATGATTTGGATTGTAGGTACAATATTTTGGCATAAAAATGGGGATAAAACACCATCAAGTCATTCATCAACACATTCCCAATCATCCAGGCATTCAAAAAATAAATGTTACAAAAACTGACATTGACACACTGTGTCCAGAAAACAACATGTTGTGTCCAGCACAGACACGTCGTGTCTAATTTTAGACATGTCGTGCCCAGTCTAGAACTTGGATTTAGAACTCTTTGAATTGTAGCATCACACTGTGTCAAATTTAGACACATTGTGTGACTTTCTAGAACTTGGATCAAGCTTTAGTTATTGCATAGAACACATCGTGTTGACCATCCAACACGTCGTGTCACCTGTAGATCTCACTCAAATGTGAATTTGACTGTCTCACGCTTATATATACTACCCCAAGCCATCTTGGGATAGTTACCACATACTAATTTGGACCTTTTGGAGTGAGGCTCAAGCAAGGGAGAGATAGGAGGACTTGGAAGTGTTCTAAGGGAGAAAAGTTGGTTTCTTATGAGGGAAACTTCTTCTTCTTCCTTCTTCTTCAACAATTGCAGTAGGGATCTCCGTCGTTCTCTTCTCTCCACTCTGACATGAAGCTTTATGGAGAGTATCCAGAAGCAAGGATAGACTTGTGACCTTGACTGGAGTTCCAACTTTATCTTACTTCTTCCATAGACATCCAAGTTTACTCTCTTCATTTATGATGTCTAGCATTTCTTTCTACTACTTGTATCTACTTTCCATAACCATGGATGAGTAGATCTTATTTTCTTGGGCATGGGGAGTAACTCCCATGTCATGCTTTGTATAACTATGAATTATCTTGCTTAATGTTGGTTTAATCACTGTTCTATTGATACATTTATGCTTGACTGGCCATCTTGTATGTATGTCATATGCTTCTTGTACATATTGGGAAGGTGTACATTGAAGTAGGGAGTGGAAGTGGAATAGAACCACAAAAACCTTGGAATCTCCTTTACTTCCAAGCCACTCCCATTGTCAAAGAAACAATCTACAGAACACATAAAGCTCCCAGTATACTTGTGGGGCATTGCTCGAGTTATAAATATAAAGTCTTGCACATTTTAGCTAACAAAGACACTTAGACACCAAAGGGTTTCATACTTGAATGTGTCAACCAGATCCACACCCGCCCAAACTATGTTAGCCTTGGAAAACATGAGAGAGGGCCACATGAATGAAATTCTAGATTCTAACCCCATTGGAGCATGAACCCTCATGGTAAAAAAATTTACATTCTATTTATTACAGCTTCCACACTTCAACCCTACAAAGTTGGGTGTAAATTAGATTTGCATATGTTGGACACATGTCCAATGCAGGCCACTAGATGCATTCTAGCAAATTCTAGGCAAAAATCCAATTTTTATGAGTTTGGGTGAAATATGTACCCACATGATACCGACCAATATTACTTGCGATCTAATTGGATTCCCCCTAAATGTATCAAACTAGTTGCGCATATTTTTTTTTTGGAAATGCCACTTGGGCACCAAAGGGTTTCGCACTGGAAAGTGTCAATCAGATCCACACCCACCCATACCATCTTAGCCTTGGAAAACATGAGAGAGGTCAACATTGAACAAAATTCTAATATGACCCCAATGGGTTATGAACTGTCATGGTCAAAATTTTGACATTCTATCAGTTGATGTTGCCCCACTTCAACCCAACAAACTTTGGTGGAAACTAGATTTGCACATGTTGGACACATGTCCAATGTGGGACACTATATGAATTCTAGCAAATTATGGGTAAAAATATAGCTTGTAACTACTTTGGATGAAATATCTATGCACAAGAGACTGACCAATATTACTTGGGCTCTAATTGGATTTTGCCCTGAATGTGTAAAACAGACTGCGCATATTTTAGATTTTTTTTAAGAAAAGACACTTGGACACCAAAGGGTTTCATACTTTAAAGTGTCAACCGGATCTACATCCACATAAACCATGTTAGCCTTAAAAAATGTGAGGGAGGGCCATATTGAAAGAAATTCTAAATTCTGACCCCAATGGGTCCTAAACCCTCATGCTCAAAATGTTGACATTCTATTTATTGTAGCTTCCCCACTTTAACCCTACAAAGTTGGGTGCAAACTAGATTTGCACATGTTGGAAACATGTCCAATGCGGTCCACTAAATGCATTCTAGAAAATTCTAGGAAAAAATCATGTTTGAACCTAGTTTGGATGAAATATGTACCCATATGAGGCCAGGCAATATTACTTGGGATCCAAATGGATTTTCCCTTGAATGTGTCAAACATACTATGAAGATTTTAGCTTTGTTTTTTGGAAAAGACACTTGGGCACCAAAGGGTTTCATAATTGAAATTAATAACTAGATCCACACCCACTCAAACCATGTTAGCCTTGGTAAATGAGAGAGAGGGCCACATTGAACAAAACTCTAAATTCTGACTCTAATGGGTTATGAGCCGTCATGGTCAAAATTTTGACATTCTATAGGTTGTAGTTGCCCCCACTTTAACCCAACAAGGTTGGGCACAAACTAGATTTGCACATGTTGGATAAATGTCCAATGTGGCCCGCTAGATGTATTTTAGAAAATTTTGGGTACAAATCCAGTTTGTACCCAATTTGGATGAAATATGTACCCACATGAGACCGAACAATATTACTTGGGCTCCAATTGGATTTTCCCCCAAATGTGGCAAACATATTGCATAGATTTTTTTTGGAATGAGACTTGGGCACCAAAGGGTTTCATACTTGAAAGCGTCAACCAAATCCACACCCACCCAAACCATGTTAGACTTAGAATACGTGAGAGAGGGCAACATTGGTGAAATTTTAAATTCATACCCCAATGGGTTTTGAACCATCGTGGTCAAAAAAATTACATCCTATAGGTTGTAGTTGCCCCACTTTAACCCTACAAAGTTGGGTGCAAACTATATTTTCACATGTTGGACATATGTCCAATGGGGGCCACTAGATTCACTCTAGCAAATTCTGGGCACAAATCTAGTTTGTACTAGTTTGGATGAAATATGTACCCACATAAGACCGACCAATATTACTTGGGATCCAATTGGATTTTCCCCTGAGTGTGTCAAACAAACTACACATATTTTTGAACTTTTTTGGAAATGCCACTTGGCCCCCAAAGGTTTTCACACTTGAAAGTGTCAATCGGATCCACACCCACCCAAACCATTTTAGCCTTGGAAGATGTGAGAGAGGGCTACTTTTAACAAAATTTTAAATTTTGACCCCAATGGGTTATGAACCATCATGGTCAAAATCTTAACATTCTATCTATTGAAGCTACCCCATTTTAACCCAACAAAGTTTGGTGCAAACTATATTTGCACATGTCCAATGCGGGACACTAGATGTATTCTAGAAAATTATGGGTACAAATATAGCTTGTAACTACATGAAATATGTAACCACAAGTGATCGGGCAATATTACTTGGGCTCCAATTGGATTTTACCTTGAATGTGTCAAACAAATTGCACAGATTTTATATTTTTTAGAAAAGACACTTGGACACCAAAGGGTTTTAAACTTGAAAGTGTCAACCAGATCTACACCCACGCAAACCATTTTAGCCTTGGAAATGTGAGAGAGGGCCACATTGAAAGAAACTATATATTCTGACCCCAATGGGTCCTAAACCCTCTTGGTCAATTTTTTTTTGAAATTCTATCGATTCTAGATTCCTTACTTTAACCCTACAAAATTGGGTGCAAACTAGATTCACACATGTTGGAAACATGTCCAATGCAAGCCACTAGATGCATTCTAGTAAACTCTAGGCACAAATCATGTTTGTACCTAGTTTGATGAAATATGTACCCACATGAGACCGGCCAATATTACTTGGGCTCCAATTGGAATTTCCCTCGAATGTGTAAAACAGATTGCACAGATTTTAGAATTGTTTTTGGAAAGGGCACTTGGGAACCAAAGGGTTTTATATTTAAAAGGGTCAATGGGATCCGCACCCACTCAAACCATGTTAACCTTGCAAAATGTGAGAGAGATCCATTTTAAATGAAATTCTAAATTTTGACCCCAATGGGTTATGAATCCTCATGGTCAAAACTTTAACATTCTATCAATTGTAGGTGCCCCACTTTAACCCTATAAAGCTACATGCAAACTAGATTTGCTCATGTTGGACACATGTCCAATGCGAGCCACTAGATGCATTCTAGCAAATTTTGGGCACAAATCTAGGTTGCACTAAGTTTGGATGAAATATGTACCCACTTGAGACCGACCAATATTACTTGGGCTCCAATTGGATTTTCCCATGAATGTGTCAAACAGACTGTAGATTTTTGATTTTTGGAAAAGTCACTTGGACTCCAAAGCATTTCACACTTGAAAATGTCAACTGGATCAATACCCACCCAAAGTATGTTAGTCTTGGAAATCGTGAGAGTGGGCCACATTGAATGAAATTCTAAATTCTAACCCCTAATGGGTCTTGAACCTTGATGTTTAAAATTTTGACATACTATATGTTGTAGCTACCCCACTTCAACGCTACAAAGGTGGGTGCAAACTAGATTTTCACTTGTTGGGCACATGTCCAATGTGGGCCACCAGATGCATTCTAGAAAATTTTGGGCAGTTTGTACCTAGTTTGGATGAAATATGTACCCACATGAGACCGGATAATATTACTTGGGCCCCAATTAAATTTTCCCCTCTTTAACCCTACAAAGTTGGGTGCAAACTGGATTTGCACATGTTGGACACATGTCCAATTTGGTCCATTGGATGCATTTTAGCCAATTTTGGGCACAAATCTAGGTTGTACCTAGTTTGGATGAAATATGTACCTACTTGAGACTGACCACTATTACTTGGGATCCAATTGGATTTTCCCCTGAATGTGTCAAACATACTTCCTAGATTTTAGAAATTTCTTAGAAAAGTCACTTGGAAACCAAAGGGTTTCACACTTGAAAGTGTCAACAGGATCAACACCCACCCAAAGCATGTTAGTCTTGGAAGACATGAGAGTGGGCCACATTGAACGAAATTCTAAATTCTAAACCCCAATAGGTCATGAACCCTCATGGTCAAAATTTTGACATACTATATGTTGTAGTTGCCTCACTTCAACACTACAAAGTTGGGTGCAAACTAGATTTGCACATGTTGGATACATGTCCAATGTGGGTGACTAGATGCATTCTACCAAATTTCGGGCACAAAGCCAGTTTGTACCTAGTTTGTATGAAATATGTACCCACATGAGACCGACTAACATTACTTGGGCTCCAATTGAATTTTCCCCTTAATGTGTCAAACAGACTGTGCAAATTTTAGAATTTTTTTGCAAAAGACACTTGGGCACCAAAGGGTTTCACACTTGAAAGTGTAAACTGGATCCACACTGACCCAAACCATGTCATCCTTGGAAAACATGAGAGAGGAACACATTGAATGAAATCCTAAATTCTGGCCCCAATGGGTTATATATCCTCATGGTCAAAATTTAATTTGACATTCCATAGGTTGTAGATGCCCTACTTTAACCATTCAAAGTTGGGTGCAAACTATATTTGCACATGTTCAACACATGTCTAATGTGGGCCATTACATGCATTCCAACAAATTATGGGCACAAATTCAGTTTGTATCTAGTTTAGATGAAATATGTACCCATATGAGACCACCCAGTGTTACTTGGGCTCCAATCGGATTTCCCTTGAATGTGTCAAACAAATAGCATAAATTTATATTTTTTTTTATAAAAGACACTTAGGCACCAAAGATACTCACATTTGAACATGTTGACAAGATCCACACCCACCTGTACCATGTTTACCTTAGAAAATGTGAGAGGGGGCCACATTGAATGAAATTCTAAATTCTGATCCTAATGGGTTCTGAACCCTCATGGTCAAAATTTTGACACTATATCTATTGTAGCTTCCCCACTTTAACCCTACAAAGTTGGGTGCAAACTGGATTTGTACATGTTCGACACATGTTCAATATGGGCCACTAGATGCATTCTAGAAAATTCTGGGCACAAGTCCAGTTTGTACCTAGTTTGGATGAAATATGTACCCACATGACACCGGCCAATATTACTTGCACTCCATTTGGATTTCCCCCTGAATGTGTCGAACAGATTGTGCACATTTGAGATTTTTTTTTGGAGAAGACACTTGGGCACCAAAGGGTTTTACACTTGAAAGTGCCAACCAGATCCACACCCACCCAAACCATGTTGGTCTTAGAAAACATGAGAGAAGGCCACATTGAACAAAATTATAAATTCAAACCCCAATGGGTTTCGAATCATCATGGTCAAAATTTTGACATTCTGTCGATATCTACCCCACTTTGACCCTACAATGTTGGTTGCAAACTAGATTTGCACATGTTGGACACATGTCCAATGCGGACCATTGATTTATTCTAGAAAATTTTGGGCACAAGTCCAATTTGTATCTAGTTTGTATGAAATATGTACCCACATGACACCAACCAATATTACTTGCACTGCAATTGGATTTTCCCTTGAATGTGTCAATAAAATTGTGCAAATTTTAGAATTTTTTTTTAAAAGACACTTGGGCACCAAAGGGTTTCACACTTGAAAGTGTCAATTGGGTCCACACCCACCCAAACCATGTCAGCCTTGAAAAATATGAGAGGGGCCATAATGAACAAAATTCTAAATTCTGACCCCGATGGGTTTTGAACCCTCATGGTCAAAATTTTGAGATTGTACATATTGTAGCTTCCCCACTTCAACCTTACAAGGTTGGGTGCAAACTAGATTTGCACATGTTAGACACATGTCCAATGTAGACCACTAGTGCATTCTAGAAAATTATGGGCACAAGTCTAGTTTGCACCTAGTTTGGATGAAATATGTACCCACATGAGATTGGCCAATTACTTGGGCTTCAATTTGATTTTCCCCTAAATGTGTCAAATAGACTGCACAAATTTTAGAAATTTTTTTAGAAAAGACACTTGGGCACCAAAGGGCTTCACACATGAATGTGTCAACCAGATCCACACCCACCCAAACCATGTTAGCCTTGGAAAATGTGAGAGAGGGCCACATTGAACCATTAACTATAAATAAAGAGAGTGAGTGTTAGTTTCGAGTTGTGAAGAGAAAAACCATCCCCACAACTCCCTCCACTCTATAAATGGGAGTAGCAACAACATCTAAGACCCCCAAATAAGTTGAGGAGAGTCCAGCAAGAAAGATAATAGGTAGAGAGAATTACCAGGAAACACAACCACTGCTCCATGCAAAACCAATTGGTGTTGGGAAGTAATGATAGGAACACATTGTAGACATTTTTCCTAGAGTTTGTGGGGCTTTAAAGGATATATTCCCACTTTTTGGCCCACAACTAGTTTTGGGCTTACAAAAAGCTACAAGAACTACATTGTAGACTATATTTCCTTTAAATAAAATATATCAATTGGCACTTATAGTAGACACATGTTAGTCAGTCAAATAAGTTTATCCCTTGCAATCTCAGACAAAAACACTTCTTGTTTCTTTGATCTTTTCTTTTCAGTCGAGTTTCCTTAGGAAAAACATGGTCGACAAAAGGGTCTCACTGTAAATTTTTTGGTCTCTAGGGTCGCTTATTATGATGTCAATTTCAAATAAAACCAACACAATATTACTTCAATATTGGTTAAGGAAAAAAAAGATAACACAGTAGTTCGACATTGGACATTGAGGGAAAAATTAGGATACCTCTTTTGTTACGGCATCAATTTTGTATCAAAAGATGACATGAGAAATTTAACTTCGTAGAAAATTTTGAGATAGTAGATATAGTGTAGGTTTTGGACAAACTGATGCAATAACCTTCCTTGATATGCTACCTGTGAATTCAATGTTGCCTCTAAAAAATATATTGTCAGCTTCTAACAAAAAATTGACATAATATCTAAAACACAATCTAGATTTCTCACCAATTTCGACAGCATTCTATGAGGCCAAAATTGACACTAAATATTTCTTGCAATTCTCCTCATAAAATAAATATTTCCTCCAAATTAGCATGTAATATCTACTTAGTAAGATGAAAAAACATGACTTGTCATATGTTTTACAAAAGTGTGGGCGTCGGTTTGGCATCCAAAGCTAACACCACATTTCTTGACCTGCTAATAGTTTTGTAAGGAAATTTAAGTAAGGTGTAAAACTTGGGTGTTATTTTGACTACAAAATCAGTTTCCATCCTCCATCTGACATTCTCGTTGTGCTTATAACACATGTGAATTCTTTATTTCCCATTTTCTATGTATCTGGCATGATATACATTGAGTCTTCATCCACGACACTGATGACTCGACCCTCTTCATACATGTCACTATTGTCACTACCGATCTTCATCCCTGATTATGTTGTTGTCACAACAACCAACCTAATTCATCACTAACATCACCGCCCCTACTACTCAAGAGCTCAATGGGCGATGCTACCCACCCTCTTCTTCCTCTACTCCCCAACAACCACCACCTATTCCCCAGCCACCACCTCTTCTTCTTCCCTTCTTTTCTTCTTCTTTCCTAGTCATAGCCACATCCCTTCTTCCTTTTTGTCCTTCTTCTCCATCACATTTTTCAGTTATTTTTGCTCCTCCTCTATTAACAAAACTTATTTGCTTATTATTTTATCATTATATAATTAATGTATAATTATTTGTTGAGTGTATTTAATGCTTACATAATTAGAATACTTACATAACTACTTGTTAAATGAACTAATTGTTTGTTGAGTGAATTTAAGTGCTTGTTGATTGCATTTAATTAGAATGCACCATCTAGCTAGGTATCAAGCGAGGTGCAGGTGATTGAGAGGAACCAAGATCTACAGAATGTGGTTGATGTCTGTGGAAATTTGACACAATAAGTGAGACCTTAGAGACACTTTGATGAACGTGAGGAACACTCTATGAGATGAGAACTCTGGAGGACATCAGCATTGAAAAGTTTAGTATTCATCATGCACTTTCCTTTAATATTAAAATGGAAATTTTGTTTAATGTTCCTCAATTTATTCTCTATGTTGAGTATATTATTTATTGTTAACAACTTGAATGTTGTATAAAAAAATGACCACATCTAGTAATTAATACACTAAAGTTAATCAGGTTTACCTAAATAAATTTGATTTAAATTGAAATCGATATGAATTTATCTAAATCTTGAACCCTAAACCCTAAACCTTAAACCCTATTGATCTAGAAACATGTCCAAGATATACTCATTAGGAGTAAATCTTTAGCATTCCCCAGTTTGGAATTGTTCTTGAGCGCATAATATCACTTCGAATGTGAGTTTATGTTGTTTGTTTAGTCTTTAAGAATATTCTAAAAACATATTCTTATTTGTTTTCTGATTGCATGTGTACGTAGGTATTTGCCCATCTACATTGGTGTACTTGGAGAACTGCATGGAAACACTGTCAAAATATTCTTAAAATTGAATAAACATTATATATTTACTAGCGAGATTAAGTGTTCAAGAATGGGGTGGGTGGTACACATTATGCATGTTGCATATATGGTCATGCTAGCCTAGAAATCCATCTAAGATTTACTCATTAGAAGTAAATCTTGGATAGTCTTAGCTTCGGATTGTTTTTGAATACTTAATCTCACTTAAGATGCAAGTGTATAACTTGTGTTTGATTTTTAGGATATTGCGACAAAATTTCTGTGTTTCTTCTTTGAGTACATATGTTGATGGGTAATTTCCCATCTACATCAGTATACCTGGAGAACAATTGAGAAATGCTTCCAAAATATTTTTTTGAATTAAATAGACATTATAAATTGACTGGTGAGTTTAAGTGTTCAAGAATGGGATAGGTGGTACACACTCATCAATAGGAATGCTAAATACTTTTGTGAAATTTAATAAGTAACCATTCAAGCATATCTTATTCTAAAATTGGCATAGTTAACATTAGGTCGATCTAGTATCAGTTAACCTATCATGTGATTATAGAATGGGTCAACATTGAATGGCCATTTCAAACATTGAAGAGTTTACAAGTGGTCTTAATGAGTTTATAAGGTTTATGGAGGACCATAGGAAACAACCTTGAGATATATTATAATGCCCCTATAGGAATTGTGGCAACAACTTAAAACCTAACACTATTGAGGAAATAAAAAATAATATCATGTGTAATGGGATTATACAAGACTTTACATGATGGTATTATCATGAAGAGATTACAACTATGATATCAATAAATGTCGATAGAAGAACTTGCACAGGAAAAGAAATGTCCAACAAAGTTGATGTGAATGGACCGACTCCAAAATATATGGTTGATTTGATGCTATAGTTGTGGGGCAAATCTTATGGATCTACCTTCCTTATAAATGGTATACATGATGCTGAGAAACTTATATACTTAGGTTATACTAAATTTATGAGGTTGAGAATTATATTGATATTGTATACCCTAAAGGCTAACAGTTGGTGGAGAGACAAAAGTTTCAATTCTCTATTACTTTTATTGAAAGAAAATCTTCTTTAAACAAATGAGTTTCCAAAATCAAAATACAAATAAAAAAATATTGTGACCAATGAGAATGGAGGCTGAGAAGATACACACATGCCTAAATAACTATGAGTTATTTCAAAAGGACTATATCAATTTGAATAATTGTCCAAATTGTGGGAATCAAGGTACAAAATGACAATTTTGGGTAAGACGAAGACTTGTTCTCATGCCAAGGTGATGTGATATCCACCTATACTACCACTGTCTCAGCACTTATTTGTTAATTTGGTAGATCTAAAGAATTTATCTGAGAATGCAAAGGTGAATACAAAGAACGATGGGGTCCTACGATATGCATTTGATTTCCCAAAATGGAAGAAATTTGATTTATTGTACCCTCAATTTGATTAATAAGTCAAGAATTTAAGACTTTTACTTGTAGTAATAGGATGAATTTATGAATTAAGAAGACAATATAGCACTTGACATGTTATGATTGTTATATAAAATCTTCCTCCTTGGTAGTGTATAAAAATAAATATATAATGATATCAATGATGATATCAGGGCCCAAACAACTTGATAATGATATTGATGCCTACATCCTTTTCCACAGGTGTAATTTTTGGAGGTACCTTCAATGACCAAGATTTCCTCACATCGGCAGATGATGTTTATAAAAGAGTAAAAGGCATTAAATGTCTTGCACATCCTTTCCACGGGTTTAATTTTGGTAAGATATTGTGTACTACCTTCACATGTGATAAATATTTATTCAAGAAGATGTCAATATTGTGGAATCTTCCTTATTGGACTTCTTGACAATTAGGCATTATATCTATTGTCATGCATGTTGAGAAAAATGTATGTGGTAGCATCATTGGTACTCTATTGAATATACCAAGCAAGACTAAATATGCATCGAATCAAGAATAGACCTATGTGAAGTGGGTATAAGAAAATAATTAACAACATATCTCATCAGCAATCACCACATATATTTACCTCTTTTTTGTTACACTTTGTCTGAATAAGAGAAAGGATCTTTTTGTGAGTGCTTTCATAATGTTAAGGTACTACATGGTTAGTCTTGCAATATATGTAGGTTATTATCAATGAAGGGTCTGAATCTAATAGGTCTTAAATTTCACAATTGTCACACCCTAATGTAATAAATATTTCTTGTGGCTATTCGATATATAATAAAGAAGAATATAAGATTCAAATTAGGAGGTTTTATTTCTTTTTCAAAACTCTATGCATCAAAGGTAAAGATCTTGAGAATCTTGAAAAGTTTCAAACATAAGTGATTGTTACCTTGTGCCAGCTTGAGATGTATTTTCCTACTTCACTCTTAGATATCATGGTACATGTAACGACCCGCACTTTTGAGTGTCTAAAAGACCTTAAAGTCACAGATCATTACTCATAAATTCCAAGATCAGATTCAAGAAATAATACATAATAGTAAACAATTTCAATTAATGAACAAATAGTTACATGTTTACAAAAAAACTCCTATAAGGAGTTACATAAATTTGAGGAAGAGTTAACATGTACATGTATGATGATATACCATTATATTTAAACCTTCAAGAATTACTTTAGTGTCTTCAACATCTTTATATGTAACCTCATGTCCACAAATCAAGTATACATGATACCTAAAACACCAACAAATAAATACGCGATTAGTATATCTCTATATTGGTATGTGGGTTAAAATAATAATCACAAGTACACATATAAGCAAACATCTTTATCTTACATATAAGAACATAAACTTATTTTCATATTCTAACCCATATATGGTTCTACCTTAGGTGTAATCACTATCCCTCCGGGGCTGTGTGTATTACCCTTAAGATCAGTCTAACCTAGGGTTTAGAATATTGTTATTTACTTTACTTGATACTCATAGGAACTTTATAATTTGCAAGAAGTAAATAAATAAGTAAGAAGTTTATCTTTCGTTCAATCTCATCGAGAAACCTCAGCAAACTCAGAATTCGATAAATGTATTCATAAGCATAACCTCGTACCTTATGCCATTGCAGAAACCATGCAGAATATATCACATGTACTTTAAGAGTGTATCCAAACATCCAAGCAACAAAGCATTCAATCTGAAATATACATACTGCATATGTGTCACCATATATTCACATTACATTAATCAGATCTAGGTTTGCTCCGAAACTATGATTTAGGGCTATCTCATGTTTGGACTAGGGATTAGGGTTACAACCCTAATTCCATCATATCATGGTTTCTAAGATTACAAACCCATTTATATGTATTAGGTTAAACCCTAATCATCATCTTAAGCATATTAGACTATTCATAATACCTAGACCACATTATCAACATTAGATCATAGAAAGATGTCGACATTTGTTTTGAAACCCTAAATTGATATGAATAAGATCATTAATCTAGAATCATCATTTATTCATCATCATCAAGGATTTATTCATTATACATAAAAATATTAGGTATTAGCTCAACATAACCTAATCTACTCAATTAAGCATCATATTAAAGCAAATTTAGGTTTTCCTTTACATTAAACACATCTAAACATGTATTGCGTATACTTTTGGAACAAGAAGCCTATTTAGACTCAGATTATATTTTCTTTGGATTCCTTTTTTTTTTAGCAATTTGATATATAGTTTTGTTATTTTTGGACCATCCTATCATTTACTATCATTAAAATAAGGTGTGATATTTTACCTTGATCCTGATGTCGCATGGCGCTTCCTTATTGGTTGATACTTTATTATCCAATCCATGTTGTAGGAACGATTCAGTCCTTGGGTTTTTCTCCTGGATTGATTGTTAGTTGATTTATTTGAACTGTTGGCAGGCTAGTTGCCCTCGACCGGCTTCTTCCTCTTCACGCGTCCGTGAGACCCTGACTCCTCATCATGATTCTCTACTCTGCGTCCATGCACGCCAACCACCAACGTCGTCCCTTTGGTGATTAGGGGTTCCAACCACCGGTGATTCCCTCCCTCATTACCATGGAGGTACTGACAGGTCACCCATCTATGACACCCACCCAATAGCAGTGGAGGTGCCACTACTAGGCCCTCCCTTCTCATCATTACAATGCCTGGGTTCTAACGCCAGGTTTCCATCAAGGTCTCGTGATTTACCTCCCCTCTCTTCCTCACTCTTATATCATTATCCCGACGACAAGAACCCAAGATGGTCAGAACCACAGGTTTCTGGTGGTAGACCTCTAAGAGTTGTCTCCAACCATCTCTTCGCCTCTAGCCTTCCTCAACCAGACCATTGCCAATAGTGCTCCATATATATAGGTAGTATTGGGGCTTGCATGGGCCAAAATGGTGGAATTGCCCCATATATATAGGTAGTATTGGGGTTTGTAGATCCCAATTCCCATAGATCCTTGTATACAATTACTGATCGAAAGCAAAGGCAAGAATTAAATATATTCCTCCTTTCCTTTCTTCTTTCCATTACTCTCCATGTCTATGTATACATGGTTACACATGTATTCCTTTTACTGGTTAACGATCATTCACCAAAATAATAGGAGAAGGGCAACATGTTTTAGGAAGTAATTAAACTCCTTACCTTTTTCTCTAATAATTCCTAAAGTCATGAGAAGATACTACCACGTTCTTATAATTAGGACTATGATTTTGCACAAAAGTCATAGGGAAAGCACATCAATATATGGAACATCATTGGATAATGGATTCTAGATTATTCTTAATTTCTCTCTTACAATTGTCTCATGGAATATTCTTTTTCTTTCTATGTCTATAATTCTCTTCCTTTCCTTTATTATATTCGAGTATACAAAGATTCAAATTGAGATAATGTTGTTTGGTGCGTCAACATTGTGTTGCCACTCTTCGGCTATATAGTTATTCCTTCAATTATCAGAAACAATATGTATATTATTTTCCCTTGGGAACTTATGTATTGTTCCATATTTCATTTATGTAATATCTCACAACGCCATTATTATTTATTCATGTATAAATTCCTTCTTTTTATTTGACTTATGACACAAGCACCAATGTCACAAATGTGATTTCATGAATAATACTATTATAGAATAACAAATCTATTTATATATACAATTTTACTAAAATTGAGGATATAATATTCACCCCTCCTTAAAAGGAATTTCGTCCCCAAAATTCAAACATGGTAAGTTTTAAGGTGAATGATAATCCAACTTAGTTCCAAACTCTAGGATTAACAACCCTTCTTAGATATCAATAATGTCCTATAGTGATCTACAAATTTCTCACATTATTACTAGGATTGGTACTTGAATTCAATTCAAGGTGTATCTGCATCCTTAGATTTTACATGATATCATCTCTTGATGATTCCATTCTTATTGGTGATTTCGTTATTACTTGGTGATTCTCTTTTCACCTAGGTTTCCAACCTATTATTCATTTATTCTCACACAAGGGTGAGGCAACACCTCTAACCCTAGATCATGTCATTACACATTCAACGTAGGATATTCATCCTCATTATCTCAATTTTAAGCATAACATGTGTCTATCCAATCTCCCTCCCTCATAATGAGATGAAATGAGCATTTGACTGCAGCCCAAACACAAAGTTCATTCCATTCCAAGAGCGGAGATGGTACATCCAGATTACCTTTGAATTTCACATATTAAGTTGAATCATACTCGATATGACTCTAAACTTACTTGTTCTTAATTTTATAACATTCTTATATTCCATGAAGTCAAGTGTCCCCTTTTCTTACTCTTAGGTTAGGGCAAAAATTCTCTCAAGTTTTTATGACTTTCGTATATCTTTTATATTTACATCTCATGTATCATTATGACCCTTAGCGAAATCCTTGAGGTCTCTAGGGGTATAGGTACCTTTGGAGTGATCTCATCCTTAAGCATCAAGAGAGTGCCCTTCACATTCACCCATTAGGCTACATAATCCTCATGGAGGTAGCTAATCTCCTGAGTCATGTACCTTGGGTAAACCTAGTTGTTACCTCCCGACCACATGGTCATGTGCATTCATGAAATATCAACTCCCAACCCATCGGTCCTATGTACCTCTACTACACCCTACTTGACCCTAGAATTGCATTAGGACTCTAACCTCCCTAAGGGTTTCTTTTGAGATGTCACATCTTTTAAGCACATTATTCTCATATATAATTCTTTAACTCAGATTTCCTTCATCTCTCTCTTTTGAGTACACATTATGTAGTGGTGTCCCAACATTGGGCTCCAGGGCTTGGTGCCATGTCAGTCTTCCCTCTAGGGCTTGACCTTCGGTGATCTTCCCCTCCAGGGGCTTGACCCTAAACATCTGCATTGTGGACTTGGGTCACCATCCCTCCTGGGCTTGGTGCCTTACTGGTCTTCCCTCCTAGGCTTGACCATTTCATGACCTTCCCTCCTGGGCTTGGTCATCCAATATGGCTACCTTCCCTCCTGGGATTGGTGCCTTACTAGTCTTCCATCTTGGGCTTGACCAGTTGTGTCACTTAGAGATGGCATCCTTGGGTTCAAAGAATTTAAGTTCTTTCATTTTATATCTTTAACTCTTTACCCCTCTAGGTGAGGATTAAGGTAATCTCAATACTCAAATATGTTTATTCACTTACCTTTTAAGGGAAAGTCCTAGCCTAGGGTTCCTTCTTGGCTCATACGAGGGGGTTAGGCTCACTAGCCACAACCTGATCCTAAGATCTAAGGTTTTGCGTCCCTCCTAGGTCATCTTCCCACTCTTGGGTCGACCCACCCCAGATTGGCACACTAACCCTAAAGGTTTCATAGATATCTTTTTTTTTATTTGGCATAACTTGTTGTCATTATAACATATCAACCCACGTTTGCTCAATTTCTAGAATAACCCCTCATGGTTTCTATCCATGCAGTGAACTTGGGTCACCTTCCCCTTCAGGGGCTTGGCCACCATCACCAAACTTCCAGAGATAGCATGAGGGGCTTGAGAAAATTATATTAAAACCTTCATTTTCATATATAACTATTGAGTTCAAATATTTCTTAAGACCTCTTACATACGTGTTATGCTCCTCGTACACACATGCATGGGAGATTGGGTTACCTCAACCCATCCCTTTATCTTTCTTATTCCTAATTTCAAGTTTCACATGGGTGGTGTTCCATACCACCACACCATGTTCATTATTTGAGATTAAGGTTTTAAGGTTAGGGTTAGGGACTATACTCTACCTCTCATAGTTTCCATATCCCTTGACCCATTAGATTTTTCATACCCTAAACCAAGTCTTTCCTCTAAGAAAGGGCTTGTACATACATGTATGTTTCTAGTGTCTACCCTCTCTAGAGGAACCTACACAAAAGGTTACATATTTTCACATTTTACTTCTCTAATTAACAATTCCTTTTCAAGGCTTTTTAAGCAAAGGGATGAAAAGTAGATGAAATGTGAGATGAGAAACCTAAAAGATGCATTATTCTTTAATCATTTTTCCCTTAAATTTCTAAGGATTATTTGAAATTATAAACTGTTAAGTATTAGTTGATGAATTTGTGCTCGGATACCAAATGTAATGACCCGCACTTTTGAGTGTCTAAAAGACCTTAAAGTCACAGATTATTGCTTATAAATTCTAGGATCAGATTTAAGAAATAATACATAATAGTAAACAATTTCAATTAATGAACAAATGGTTACATGTTTGCATAAAAAGATCCTTTAAGGATTTACATAAATTTTAGAAAGAGTTAACATGTACATGTATGATGATATACCATTATATCTAAACCTTCAAGAATTACTTTAGTGTCTTCAACATCTTTATTTGTAACCTCATGTCCACGAATCAAGTATGCCTGATACCTAAAATGCTGACAAACAAATACATGATCAGTATATCTCTATACTGGTATGTGGGCTCAAACTATAATCACAAGTACACATATAAGCAAACATCTTTATCTTGCATATAAGAACATAAACTTGTTTTCATATTCTAACACATATTTGATCTACTACCTTAGGTGTAATCACTGTCCCTCCGGGGCTCGTGTGCATTACCCTTTTGATCAGTCTAACCCAAAGTTTAGAATATTATTATTTACTTTACATGATACTCATAAGAACTTTATAATTTGCAAGAAGTAAATAAACAAGCAAGCAGTTTATCTTTCATTCAATCTCATCGAGAAACCTCGACAAACTCAGAATTTGATACATGTATTCATAACTGTAACCACGTACCTTATGCCATTGTAGAAACCATGCATAATATATCACATGTACTTTAAGAGTGTATCCAAACATCCAAGAAACAGTGTATTCATCTGAAATATACATACTGCATATGTCACCATATATTCACATTACATTAATCATATCTAGGTTCACTCCTAAACTAGGATTTAGGGCTATCTCATGTTTGGACTAGGGATTAGGGTTACAACCCTAATTCCATCATATCAAGCTTTCTAAGATTACAAACCCAGTTATGCATATTAGGCTAAACCCTAATCATCATCTTAAGCATATTAGACTATTCATGATACCTAGATCACACTATCAACATTAGATCATAGAAAGATGTCGACATTGGTTTTAAAACCCTAAATCAGCATGAATAAGATCATTAATCTAGAATCATCATTTATTCATCAATAATTGAGTTTTATTCATTATACATGACAAGATCAAGTTTTAGCTCAATATTACCTAATCGACTCAATTAAACATCATATTAAAGCAAATCTAGGTTTTCCTTTACATTAAACACATCTAAACATGTATTGAATGTGCTTTTGGAATAGGAAGCCTATTTAGATTCTGATTATATTTTCTTTTGATTCCTCTCATTTTTCTGAACAATTTGATATATAGTTTTGCTATTTTTGGACCATCCTATCATTTACTATCATTAAAACAAGATGTGTTATTTTACCTTGATCTTGATGTCGCATGGTGCTTCCTTATTGGTTGATACTTTATTATCCAGGCTATGTTGTAGGCATGGTTTGGTCTTTGGGTTTTTCTCCTAGACCATCCATTAGTTGATTTATTTGAACTACTAGCTGGCTAGTTGCCCTCGACCGGCTTCTTCCTCTTCACGCTTCCGCGAGACCCCGACTCCTCATCACGATTCTCTGCTCTGCATCCATGCGCACCGGCCACTAGAGTCATACCTTTGGTGGTTAGGGCTTCCAACCACTAGAAATTCCCTCCCTCATTACCGTGGAGGTACTGCCAGGTCGCCCATCTGTGACACTCACGCAACAATAGTGGAGGTGCCACTACTAGGCCTTCCCTTCTCATCGTTGTAGTACTTGGATTCCAACGCTAGGTTTCCTTCAAGGTCTTGTGATTCACCTCCCCTCTCTTCCTCGCTCTTCTATCATTATTACAGTGGCAAGAACCTAAGATGATCCATACCACAGGTTGGTGGTGGTAGACCTCTAAGAGTTGTCTCAAACCATCTCTTTGCCTCCAGCCTGCCTCAACCAAACCATTGCCAATAGTGCTCCAGCATCGCAGAGCCAAAATTGGCTGCGGCAACGAGAGACATATGGGGAAGGCGTCTAACCTCAGACCCAGGTCTTGTCATGCAAATTGTGAACAATAGACAGAGGTATCAGAGAGGATACATGGGCTAAAAGGGTGGAACTGCCCAATATATATAGGTAGTATTGGGGTTTGTAGATCCCAATTCCCATATATTCTTGTATACGATTAGTAATCTAAAGTAAATGCAAGAATTAAATAGATTCCTCCTTTCCTTTCTTCTTTCCATTATTCTCCATGTCTATGTATACATGGTTACACATGTATTCCTTTTACTGTTTAATGATCATTCACCAAAATAATAGGAGAAGGGCAACACGTTTTAGGAAGTAATTAAACTCGTTACCTTTTGCTCTTATCATTCCTAAAGTCATGAGTAGGTACTACCACGTTCTTATAATTAGGACTTTTATTTTGCACAAAAGTCATAGGGAAAGCACATCAATATATGGCACCTCATTGGATAATGGATTCTAGATTATTCTTAATTTCTCTCTTACAATTGTCTCATGGAATATTCTTTTTCTTTCTATGTCTATAATTCTCTTCCTTTCCTTTATTATATCTGAGTATACAAAGATTGAATTGAGATAATGTTGTTTGGTGTGTCAACATTGTGTTTCCACTCTTCGGCTACATAGTTATTCTTTCAATTATCAGAAACACCATGTATATTATTTTCTCTTGGGAACTTACACATTGTTCCATATTTCATTTATGTAATATCTCACAAGGCCGTTATTATTTATTCATGTATGAATTCCTTCTTTTTATTTGACTTGTGCCACAAGCATCAATGTCACAAAGGTGATTTCATGAATAATACCATTAGAGAATAACAAATCTATTGATATATACAATTTTACCAAATTTGAGGATATAACATTCAACCCTCCTTGAAAGGAATTTTGTCACCAAAATTCAAACCTGGTAAGCTTTAATGTGAATGATAATCCAACTTATTTCCAAACTCTAGGGTTAACAACCCTTCTTAGATATCATTAACATCCTTTACTGATCTACAAATTTCTCACATTATTACTAGGATTGGTACTTGAATTCAATTCAAGGTATATTTGCATCCTTAGCATTTACATGATATCATCTCTTGATGATTCCATTCTTATTGGTGATTTCATTATTACTTGGTGATTTTCTTTTCACCTAGGTTTCCAACCTATTGTTCATGTATTCTCACACAAGGGTGAGGCAACACATCTAACCCTATATCTTATCATTATACATTCAACGTAGGATATTCATCCTCATTATCACAATTTTAAGCATAACATGTGTCTATCCAATCTCCCTCACTCATAATGAGATGAAATGAGCATTTGACTATAGCCCAAACACAAAGTTCATTCCATTCTAAGAGCGGAGATGGTACATCCACACATTACCTTTCAATTTCACATATTAAGTTGAATCATAGTCGATACGACTCTAAACTTATTTATTCTTAATTTCATAACATTCTTATATTCCATGAAGTCAAGTGCCCCTTTTTCTTACTCTTAAGTTTGGGCACAACTTCTCTCAAGTTTTTATGACTTCCTTATATATTTTATATTTACATCTCATGTATCATTATGAGCCTTATCCAAATCCTTGAGGTATCTAGGGGTATAGGTACCTTTAGATTGATCTCATCCTTATGCATCAAGAGAGTGCCCTTCACATTCACCCATTAGCCTACATGATCCTCATGGAGGTATCTAATCTCCTAAGTCATGTACGTTGGTTAAACCTGGTTGTTACCTCCCGACCACATGTTCATGTACATTCAGGGCATATCAACTCCCAACCCATCGGTCCTATGTACCTTTAATACACCCTACTTGACCCTAGGATTGCATTAGGACTCTACCCTCCCTAAGGGTTTCTTTTGAGATGTCACATCTTTTAAGCATATTATTCTCTTATATAATTCTTCAACCTATATTGCCTTCATCTCTCTCTTATGAGTACACATTATGTAGTGTTGTCCCAACATTGGGCTCGGGCCACCTTCCCTCCAGGGCTTGGTGTCATGTCGGTATTCCCTCCTGGGCTTGACCTTCTATGATCTTCCCCTCCAGGGGCTTGATCCTAAACATATGCACTGTGGACATGGGCCACCTTCCCTCCTGGGCTTGGTGCTTTACTGGTCTTCCCTCCCGGGCTTGACCATTTTAAGACCTTCCCTCATGGGCTTGGTCGTCTACTCGGGCCACCTTCCCTCCTTGGTTTGGTGCCTTGCTGGTCTTCCCTCCTGGGCTTGACCAGTTGTGTCACTCAGAGATGGCATCCTTGGGTTCAAAGAATTTAAGTGATTTCATTTTTATATCTTTATCTGTTTACCCCTCTATGTGAGGTTTAAGGTTATCTCAATACTTAAATACGTTTATTCACTTACCTTTTCAGGGAAATTCCTAGCCTAGGGTGCCTTCTTTGCTCATAGGAGGGGTTTAGGCTCTCTAGCCACAACATGATCTGAAGATTTAAGGTTTTACCTCCCTTCTAGGTCATCTTCCCACTCTTGGGTCGACCCACCTCAGGTTGGAACACTAACCCTAAAGGTTTCATAGATATCTTTTTTTTCATTTGGCATAACTTTTTATCATTATAACATATCAACCCACATTTGCTCAATTACTAGAATACCCCTCATGGTTTCTATCCAACATGAGGGGCTTGAGCAAGTTATACTAAAACCTTCATTTTCATATATAACTATTGAGTTCAAATATTTCTTAAGACCTCTTACATACGTGTTATGCTCCTCGTACACACATGTATGGGAGACTGGGTTACCTCAACCCATCCCTTTATCTTTCTTATTCCTAATTTCAAGTTTCACATGGGTGGTGTTCCATACCACCACACCATGTTCATTATTTAAGATTAAGGTTTTAGGGTTAGGGTTAGGGACTATACTCTACCTCTCAGAGTTTCCATATCCCTTGACCCACTAGATTTTTCATACCCTAAAATAAGTTTTTCCTCTAAGAAAGGGTTTGTACATACATGTATGTTTCTAGTGTCTACCCTCTCTAGAGGAACCTACACAAAATGTTACATCTTTTCACATTTTACTTCTCTAATTAACAATTCCTTTTCAAGGATTTTTAAGCAAAGGGATGAAAAGTAGACGAAATGTGAGATGAGAAACCTAAAAGATACATTGTTCTTTAATAATTTTTCCCTAAAATTTCTAAGGATGATTTATAATTATAAACTATTAAGTATTAGTTGATGAATTTGTGCTCTCATATCAAATGTAATGACTCGCACTTTTGAGTGTCTAAAAGACCTTAAAGTCACATATCATTATTCATAAATTCCAGGATCAGATTCAAGAAATAATACAGAATAGTAAACAATTTTAATTAATGAACAAATAGTTACATGTTTGCATAAAAATCTCCTCTAAGGGGTTACATAAATTTTAGGAAGAGTTATTATGTACATGTATGATGATATACCATTATATCTAAACCTTTAAGTGTCTTTAACATCTTTATTTGTAACCTCATGTTCATGAATCAAGTATACCTAATAGCTAAAATGCCGACAAACAAACACATGATTAGTATATCTCTATACTGGTAAGTCAGTTCAAACAATAATCACAAGTACACATATAAGCAAACATCTTTATCTTGCATATAAGAACATAAACTTGTTTTCATATTCTAATCCATATCTGCTCTGCTACCTCAGGTGTAATCATTGTCCCTCTGAGGCTCGTGTGCATTACCCTTAAGATATATCTAACCCAAGGTTCAGAATATTGTTATTTACTTCATATGATACTCATATGAACTTTATAATTTGCAAGAAGTAAATAAACAAGCAAACAGTTTATCTTTCATTCAATCTCATCGAGAAACCTCGGTAAACTCAGACTTTGATACATGTATTCATAAGCATAACCACATACCTTATGCCATTTTAGAAACCATACAAAATATATCACATGTACTTTAAGAGTGTATCCAAACATTCAAGCAATAAAGCATTCAATCTGAAATATACATACTACATATGTGTCACCATATATTCACATTACATTAATCAAATCTAGGTTCGCTCCTAAACTAGGGTTTAGGTCTATCTCATGTTTTTACTAGGGATTAAGGTTACAACCCTAATTCCATCATATCATGGTTTCTAAGATTACAAACCCAGTTATGCATATTTGGTTAAACCATAATCATCATCTTAAGCATATTAGACTATTCATGATACCTAGATCACATTATCAGCATTAGATCATAGAAAGATGTCAATATTGGTTTTAAAACCCTAAATCAACATGAATAAGATTATTAATCTAGAATCATCATTTATCCAAACATTCAAGCAATAAATCATTCAATCTGAAATATACATACTACATATGTGTCACCATATATTCACCATATACTTTTAGAATAGGAAGCCTATTTAGACTCTAATTGTATTTTCTTTGGATTCTTATCATTTTTATGAGTAATTTGATATATAGTTTTGCTATTTTTGGACCATCCTATCATTTACTATCATTAAAATAAGATGTGATATTTTACCTTGATCCTGATGTCGCATGGCGCTTCCTTATTGGTTGATATTTTATTATCCAGGCCATGTTGTAGGCATAGTTCAGTCCTTGGGTTTTTATCCTAGACTAGTCATTAGTTGATTTATTTGAACCGCTGGCTAGCTAGTTGCCCTTGACTGGATTCTACCTCTTCACGCTTCTGCGAGACCCCAACTCCTTATAGTGATTCTCTACTCTACGTCTGCACGTGCTGACCACCTGTGTCGTCCATTTGGTGGTTAGGGCTTCCAACCATCGTTGATACCCTCCCTCATTACTATGGAGGTACTGCCAGATCACCCATCTGTAACACCCACCCAACAGCAGCGGAGGCGCCACTACTAGGCCCTCCCTTCTCATCGTTACAGTGCATGGGTTCCAATGCCAGGTTTCCTTCAAGGTCTCATGATTTTCCTCCCCTCTCTTCCTTGCTCTTCTATCATTATCCCGATGGCAAGAACCCAAGATGGTCAATACCATAGGTTGCTGGTGGTAGACCTCTAAGAGTTGTCTCCAACCATCTCTTCGCCTCCAGCCTTCCTCAACCAGACCATTGCCAACAGTGCTCTGGGATCGCAGAGCCAAAACAGGCTGCGACAACGAGATACATATGGGGAAGGCGTCTAGCCTCATCCATAGGTCTTATCATGTAGACTGTGAATAATGGATAGAGGTATCAGAGAGGATACATGGGTTAAAAGGGTGGAACTGTCCCATATATATAGTTAGTATTGGGGTTTGCAGATCCCAATTCCCATAGATTCTTGTATATGATTAGTAATCTAAAGCAAAGGCAAGAATTAAATAAATTCCTCCTTTCCTTTCTTCTTTCCATTACTCTTCATGTCTATGCATACATGGTTACACATGTATTCCTTTTACTATTTAATGATCATTCACCAAAATAATAGGAGAAGGGCAACATGTTTTAGGAAGTAATTAAACTCCTTACCTTTTTCTCTTATAATTCCTAAAGTCATGAGAAGATACTACCACATTCTTATAATTATGACTTTGATTTTGCACAAAATTCATTGGGAAATAACATCAATATATGGCACCTCATTGGATAATGGATTCTAGATTATTCTTAATTTCTCTCTTACAATTGTCTCACGGAATATTCTTTTTCTTTCTATGTCTATAATTATCTTCCTTTCCTTTATTATATTTGAGTATACAAAATTGAATTGAGATAATGTTGTTTGGTGTGTCAACATTGTGTTGCCACTCTTTTGCTACATAGTTATTCTTTCAATTATCATAAACACCGTGTATTTTATTTTCTCTTGGGAACTTACGTATTGTTCCATATTTTGTTTATGTAATATCTCACAAGACCTTTATTATTTATTCATGTATGAACTACTTATTTTTATTTGACTTGTGCCACAAGCACCAATGTCACGAAGGTGATTTCATGAATAATACTATTGGAGAATAACAAATCAATTTATATATACAATTTTAACAAAATTGAGTATATAATAGTACATCTTGTTGTCCATTTGACTAGAAAAGTGAACATGTTGGGTATGGTTTTCTTACATTGGATGTAACCTTTAAAATGGTACATAAGTATTATTAAAGGTGATGTTCAAAATTATTACCAGTCTAAAGGGGGTATTCTTGAGGGTTACATGTCTAGGGAGGTAATGAACTTTTGTAATTATTTTCTGACATGCAATGAAACTCCTACCAATGCAAAGTCTCATTACGTTGACACGTATTCTGAGAATGGACTTTAGAAGCGTGAGTGAAAGGAGTTAGTTGTGAGTTGGGGAACAACCACACTTGTACGTTTTACACAACATTATATAAGTGGTATTTATATCAACCAAACATCAATTTTATCAAGAGAAATAACCTCAAGCTATTTTAATGTGTCTTTCGAGAGAGCATAATCAGACACTTACTAGATGGTCTGAAGACAAAGTCTTTTGTCAAATATCTCAAGAGACCAAATGATATTTTTAAGAATATCAAATGAGTCTCCTTTAAATAAAAATGGATATTATACCTTGCAAAAGGTTTGACATAAAGGATGTGTGTACTACACAAAGCGTCAAGATGATAAGATTGTCATCTAAATAGTTGGGGCCCCTCTAAGCATATTCATTGTATTTTTCTAGTGCAAAACGTAGGAGTCTACATGAAGATAGGATGTCTTATTATAGTGTAATTGAAGATATATACAAATTTGATTACATAGAGTTCAAAGTTCACATCTTTAGGTGTAATTGGGTTGATAACAAGAAAACAATTGAAGTGGATGAGTTGAATTTCACAATAGTGAATTTTAAAAACATTTATGAAAAGGTTGAACCATTCATCATGGCATCACAAATAAAGAAATTATTCTATATCAATGATCCTACAATAGAAAATGATATGTCAATCTTCATGGGAAAATGTAGTTGATTGTATATCCTATAGATGAAGAAGAGTACTACGACAAGTATGATGAATTCAGTACAATCTCAGTTGCTTTGCCAAGTGTAAATGTTGAAGCTACCACTGATGGATACTATATGCAGCAAGATCACAAAGAAAACATTTAATTGACAAGTGATCCAACCAATATTGTAGTCATGCCTTTTATAATGCAAACAATACATCTTTTCTAGATGTTAATTCTATGCATGTTTCTCTACCACTTACATATATTTTATATACTAGATGTGCATGTTTCTAACACTTATTTTTATATATTACTTTGTAAATTTCTATAGCATGGCTTCAAATCGATAGGATTCTGAGAACCTTGAGGATATTGAGGAGGTTGTTACTGAGTCTATTGGTGAGGGTACTAGTGTTTCTACCTCACATAGTAGAGGCATCACACTCATGCATAGGTTAATGATGCTTAGGACCAAAGGTGAGAAGTAGATCACTAATTTTGATGATGTGAGAAATCCTATAGGGGGCAATCATGATGCTTTATGCACTAATTAGGGGGTTATTGTTCACCAAAAAGTGCCACTAGTCACAAAATCTTGACATAAAGTTGATGATGTCCTAAAAGGACTCATCTAGAAGGACACAGATGTTGACTTAGAGGTTATACATTACCTATATTTTGATAATGACTTAACCATTCCATTCATATGTATATAATATGTGTGTTTAAGATTGTTTGCATGCATTAGGTACATGAAAAGGATCCAAAATCCAAAGCCCTAAAATGGCTCAAGTTCAAGTGAAAATAGCTACAAGTGTGCAATTTGGGATTTATATGTAAATGACCTTAGAACATTTCTGTAATCACTTGTAATGATGAATTGACTTGTAACTTAGATGAGAAAAATGTTTGGGACATAAATCACCAAGTTTTAATCACTTTAGATGCAATTTAGAAAATTGATTATAGGAACTTGGTCGGTCGAGTTTCCCAGCCTTAAAACTCAACCGATCATCCTTGGTCAATTTTCTGGTGATTGCATCGGTCGAGTTGTGTTTACACAGAACTCGACCGATCAGGTAACTGACCATTTCGACTTCAAATGGTCGGTCGAGTTTTATCAGGACAAACTCAACCGATCATTTGAATATCGGCTTTGTCGTTTACTTGATCGATCGAGTTACCTTTATTGAAACTCGACCGATTGCACTATATAGAAATTGTAGAAAAAGGTGATGTGACCGTTGGTGAGTGTTTTGAGTGAAAATAGAGTCGTTTCTTTGAACAAAAAATGGCTATTTTCGTATCCAAGTGTCCCACAACTTTAAGGGGCACCCTCAACTATAAATAGACCCTCTTGGAGCTCATTCCAAGGTTGCTCATTCATTGCAAACTTGGTGCTAGCATAGTTGAGAGTGTTCTAACCCTTTGAGCCCCTTTCTCTCTCTACCTTCAAGTCAAATTCGTGAGTATGAGTGAGATAGGTTCTTGTGTAAGAGAGCTACTCCATGTGTTGATGTAAAAGCTCTCCTCCTCCATCTTCCTACCTTCATTCCTTGAAGATAGTTGAAGATCCCTCTCCAAGTGAAGGAGAAGGAGGTGATGTTCTTCAATATTGAAGAAGGAAAGCTGCTCCAAGTCTCCAAGTGAAGGAGATAGGTGCTCTAGATCTCTGAGTGAAGGAGAGAAGCAAGGCAACACTCAAGGAAGATAGGTAATCCCTTGAAGGCAGAAGACTTGAAGAAAGGAGTGGGTAAGTCCATGTTGATGGTTGAAGACTCCATGGTTCAAGTGGGTAAGCTCCTTCTATAGGTTGAAGATCTTTGCTTGAGGTACTAAGCCCTTGGATGTGTGGTTGTTGTATCTTGTAATCTTATTGTGGAATATAAGAGTACCAAGATTGCAAATCCTAGAGACTAACCCACTCTAGGTAGTGGACTGATATTGCTCCTAAGTTTAGGACATGGAACCACTCTAAACCACTTGTCCAAGTGTTTGCTCTTCCTTGTCTCTCATCCTTGTTGTGCATGTTAGTTTAAGACATCAAATTGCTGCTTGTTTAAGTTTCTGCATTCAATATAATTTGGTGGTCTAATCAATTTTGTGAGAATTGTGAAGCTCTATTCAACCCCCCCCCTCTAAAGCCCATTGATCCAACAAGTGGTATTAGAGCAGGTCTTCTCCAAGCTACTTCAACAAGTAGGATAAGATGGGTGACTCAACACTTGGTTCTCTTAACCTAGAAGGAAGCTTCTCCGTGAGACCTCTGGTCTTCGATGGCACCAACTTTCTCTATTGGAAGAGAAGGATGCAGTTCTACCTCCAAGGTGTGATCTATGAAATGTGGAAGATAGTCCACCTCAAATATGAAGACCCAAAGGGGGACATCACCACATGGACTGAAGCTGAAATGAAGTATGCTCAACTCAACGCCAAAGTTTTGAGCATCATCTATGCCGCCCTTACTCCATCTGAGTTCAACCGGATCTCTTCATGGGACACCGCACATGAGATATGGCACAAATTGTGTGTCACCTATGAAGGAACCGAGCAAGTGAAGGAAGCCAAGGTCTACATGCTTGGTGGTCTTCTAGAGAACTTCAAGATGGGTAAGAGTGAGAAAGTGGTTGATATGTACACTAGGCTCAATGTCATCATAAATGGATTGGCAGACCTTGGGAGTGTGTTGGATAGAGGTACTATCAACTCTAAGATCTTGAGATCTCTTCCCAAGAGATGGGAGCCTAAGGTTACTTCAATTGAAGAAGTGTACAAGCTAAGTGAGTTGTCAACTGAGGAGTTGGTTGGTAACCTCCAAGCCCATAAACCTAGGCTTGACAAGCAAGGAGAGGAAGAGAAGAGAGAAGAAAAAGAGTCCAAGAAGATAAAGGACACATACTTCAAAGCACAAATTAAAGAAATGGTCCGGCAACAACAACTTGCTTTGAAGTCCCCCAGCCTTTCCTCAAGTGAAGATGAAGGCTCTAATGAGCATGAGGCAAATACTCAAAGGGCAAACACTTCAAGAGCAAGCCCTCCTCTTCAACTCGAAGATGCTATGAGTGTGGTAAAAAAGGCCACTACAAGAGTGACTGCCTAATGGCCAAGAAAAGCCATCACAAGAGCAGCCACAAGAAAGATAATGAGTACAAGAGAGAAGGCAAGTACAAGAGGAAAGATAAGAAAGAAAGAAGATCCAAAGATGCAGCTCATGCAACGTGGGAGGAGTCTTCCTCAAGCTCCTCAAGCTCCAAAGATGGAGAATGCCATCTTACCCTCATGGCCTCCACTAGTGAAGATGTTGGTGAGGTAAGTGAGGTAAGTGAGGTAAGCAATGTTAATTTGCATGAGCTATCTAAGGAAACTCTCATTGATATGTTAAATGAAAGCAAATCCTCCTTTACTAAATGCAAGTCTAAAAGGAAAAGATTAGGAAAGATAATTGATGACCTTTATGCTAAAATTGATATTCTTGATCAAAATGAAAAACTGCATCTTGATAGCATAGATTCCTTGCAAGGGTAGTTTCTTGACCTTGAACTTCAATACAATGGAGTAGAGGTTGTAAATGGTGTATATCTTAAAAATATTGAAAATATTAAGATAGACAACCAAAAGTGCCTAGATGAGCTTGATGTTCTTAAAATTAAAAATGTAGAACTCAAACTTATTGATGATGCTAGGAGAGATGAAGTCTATGCTTATCAAAGAGCAATTGTCTTGCTTAAATCTGAAAATACTAAGTCGCTACTCAAGTTAATGATTTATCTTCTAGGTCTGTTTTGCAAAGAAATGAAGTTGCTAGCATAGCTTTAGAAAGAGATTCCCTTCATACTAAAGCCCTCTGTCTTGAGGACGACCTTTTGCATGCTAGAGATGATCTTGCTAGTCTTTCTACTACAGTTATAAATCTTAGTGATGATAATGCTAAGTTAAGATCTACTTTGTAAAAGTTTTTATCGAGAAAGAAATCTCTCAATTATGTCCTAGAACACTCTACCAAACAAATTGGTACTAGTAGTTTGGGATATGACGGGACTGCTCCAAAAGGTAAGAGCAAGAACAAAAATAAGGGTAAAAAGAAGAGTGTGAAACCTCCTATCTTCCATGGAGAGTCTTCCGGCTCTAAGAACCCTATGATATGTATCTGTTGCAAATGTGATGATCATTACTCTACCTACTGTCCTTACAAGCCTAAGGGGACTAACCCAAAGATGAAATGGGTCCCCAAGCTAACCCCGGATCCCAAAGTTTGAGTTGGGTTCCGACATCCTTCTTTCTTGCAGGTTAAAAAGAGATGGATTATTGATAGTGGTTGTTCTAAACATATGACTGGAGAAATCAGCCATTTCAACAAGTTCATGAAAAAGAAAGGAGGATCAGTAACCTTTGGAGACAACAAGAAGGGTAAGGTCATATGTGAGGGTGATGTGGGAAATGAGCTATGTATTAAAAATGTGTTGCTTGTTGATGGCCTACATCACAATTTGATTAGTGTTAGTCAACTTTGTGACAATGGATATCTTGTATTGTTTACTTCTTTAGAATGCTTGCTTCTAGATTCCCTCTCCTACAATGTTATATATAAGGGAACTAGAAATGGTAATCTTTATGTTATTGTTCTTGATGCTCTTAATCCCGTACTTGATAGATGCTTGGTTGTGGATAAAAATGATCTTTCTCTTTGGCATCGACGTTTGGGTCATGTGAATATGCATCAAATGAAGAAGTTGAACAAAAAGGATTTGGTTTGAGGACTTCCTAAATTGGATTTTGATAAGGATGATGAATGCCAACCTTGCACACAAGGGAAACAAACCAAATCCTCCTTCAAGTCCAAAGGAGTCATGAGTACCAAAAGAGTTCTTGAGCTTCTTCATATTGATCTATTCGAACCAATGAGAACGCAAACGCTTTGTGGTTCCAAGTATTATCTTGTTATTGTTGATGATTTTTCTCGATATACTTGGACCTTCTTTCTCATTTCAAAAAGTGATACTCTTGATGTTTTCTCGAGTTTTTGTAAATGGGTTGAAAATGAAGTTTCTTGTCGGATTGTTTTTATCCGCAGTGACCATGGGGGAGAATTTGAAAATGATCTTTTCGATCATTTTTGTGAAAAATTGAGTTACTTGCGTAGTTTCTCTTCTCCTCGTACGCCTCAACAAAATGGGGTAGTTGAGAGGAAGAACAGGTCTCTTCTAGAAATGGCAAGGACAATGCTTCTTGAATATGACATTCCTAAGAAGTTTTGGGCCGAAGCCGTTAGCACCGCCTGTTTTGTGCAAAACTGGGTTTTTACACATCCTTCTTTGAAGAAAACCCCCTATGAGTTGTGGCGTGGTAGAAAGCCATCCATTGATTTCTTTCATGTTTTCGAATGTCCTTGTTTTGTTTTAAACACGAAGGATTCTCTTGATAAGTTTGATCTGAAATTGTATAAGGCTTTCTTCCTTGGATATAGCACTACAAGCAGTGCATATAGAGTATTCAACATTGAATTGTCTAAAATTGAAGAATCTATCAATGTTAAGTTTATTGAAACTAACTCGGCTATTGGCAAGCATGTTGTTGATAATGATGTTGCAGATGACTTGATTCCTATCTTAAAAGACCTCAACATCGACAATAAAGGCAAGCAGGTGATAGAAGAAGAAGAAGAGAAGGATCCCACTCCCCGCTTTGCAAAGAATCATCCCAAGAAATTGATCATTGGAAACCCATTCGAGAGAGTGAGGACACGAGCTGCTCATAACAAAGAACAAGCAGATAGTGCCTTCATCTCCCAACTGGAGCCAAAGAACATCAAAGAAGCCCTTGGTGATGATGAGTGGATCCTAGCCATGCAAGAAGAGTTAGAGCAATTCGAGAAGAATAGTGTGTGGACTCTAGTGCCAAGACCAAGTGATAGAAAAATCATTGGCACCAAATGGGTGTACCGCAACAAGCTAGATGAGCAAGGAAAATTGTTAAGAAACAAAGCAAGGTTAGTAGCACAAGGTTACAACCAACAGGAAGGTATTGACTTTGATGAAACTTATGCTCTTGTTGCTAGATTAGAATCTATTTGAATGTTACTTGCCTTTGCTAGTTAAAAAAATTTCTTGTTATATCAAATGGATGTTAAAAGTGCATTTTTTAATGGTACTATCGAGGAGGAAGTATTTGTTGCTCAACCTCCGGACTTTGAAAATGACAAGTTACCCAATCATGTTTATTTGCTGCAAAAATCTCTCTATGGACTCAAACAAGCACCTCGAGCTTGGTATGAGAAGTTAAAGAACTTTTTGTTAGATAACGGGTATGTCATGGGCAAAGTTGATTCTACCTTGTTCTTAAAACACACTTCTAACCATTTTCTTATAATTCAAATTTATGTTGATGATATCATTTTTGGCGGGACTGATCTTAATCTTTGCAAGGAGTTTAGTTCTCTTATGTAGAGTGAGTTCGAAATGAGCATTATGGGTGAGTTGACTTTCTTCATCGGCTTTCAAATCAAGCAAACAAAAGAAGGAAACTTCATCAACCAAGGCAGGTACACAAATGAACTGCTCAAGTACTTTGGGATGGAGAACATGAAGCTGATGGATACACCCATATCCAACACTGCCAAACTTGACAAAGATGAAGAAGGTGAGAAGGTAGATGAGAAGCTTTATAGAGGTATGATTGGAAGTTTACTCTATTTAACTGCCTCTAGACCTGACATTATGTTTAGTGTTGGCTTATGTGCTCACTTTCAATCTAACACTAAGAACTCACATCTTATTACTGTTAAGAGGATTTTGAGGTACTTAGCCAAAACCCAAAATTTTGGACTATGGTATCCTAAATCAAGGGATTTTATTCTTAGAGCATATAGTGATGCAGATTACACAGGGTGTTTGGTTGATAGAAAGTGCACAAGTGGCACTTGTTTCCTCCTAGGACCATGCTTAGTGTCTTGGTTCTCTAAGAAACAAAGTACAGTGGCATTATCAACTACCGAGGCTGAATACATTGTAGCCGAGAGTTGTTTTGCATAGGTCCTATGTATGAAGAAAATGCTCCAAGACTTCAACATATTTTTTGATGCTTCTCCTATCTTTTGTGACAATACAAGTGCAATTAATCTATCTTACAATCCTATATTGCATAGTAGAGCCAAGCATATAGAGGTTCACCACCATTTTATATGTGACCACATTGCCAAGAAAGATATCTATATCACACATGTGGAAACAGAAAATAAGTTGGCGGACATTTTTACTAAACCTCTAGCTAGATATCAATTCAATTTTATTCGATCTAAACTGCTTATTGTTGATTTGGATGATATTGCAAAGTGATCTAGCTAGTTGTCTCTTTCCTATATGTTTGCTCATGTCATTCTTCACCTTGATTGCCTATATATGCTTAATTGTGCCTAACTTGCTTGTTAACATGCTTAGTTTTTGCTTATTTTTATGTTTTTATCGAATTTCATGTTTTATCACAAAATAGTACCCAATGATGAGCTAAATGTGCCTAAGTATGTTAATTATACATAATAGAATAGAAAAATGATTTTAATTGGCATGTATATGGCTAGAAACTTAGAATGTGACTTTTAGGCTAGGTTGACCTTCGGTCGAGTTTTCACCCTGAAAAACTCGACCGATCAGGAGCCGAGAGTAGTTCTTCAGTGGACCGTTCGGTCAAGTTTTACATACACAGACTCGACCTACGGGCTAAGCCAACTTAAAAGTTAGGATCGGCCGCCTATTTTCCCTCTTAACTTGAAAATAGACGATCGATTCCTCACTTCCTAGCCCTAAGCTCTCAAACCTTGCCCTAAACCTCCCGCTCCTAGCCCTAGATCGACCTAGTAACCTTGATCTTGACCTCCCCGGGCGTCAGTGGTGGAGTTTGATTGGTGTTTGAGGTTTGCTCTTTCTTGTTTGCACGTTCTTCATTTTGTTTTCGTTTCCATGGCTTCTCATAGATGAAAACGTCCTGCTCCAAGCAATGCTCTAGCTTCCTCATCTAATAATTTTTTGATTCTGTTTGATAATACCTCTTTCGTGTTGATTAAGGATGTAAATAGGTACAAGGATCTTCTTCCCCGAAGCCCTTTTCCTTTTCGTCCTCTGATCGATCCTTCCCCTAGGTATCAAGCGATTATTGTGTTTGTTTCTTGGCTTCTCGCCACCCACCACTTGTCCGCCCTAGCAATCGAACGTGACTACTTTAACAATGCTTTATCAAGCACCAAGGATGTTCACGAGTTCTACACCAACTTGCGTTGGAACTATGATTCGCTCATCCCACCGTCGAATACTCAAGTAATTCTTACTTCTATGATCACCGGTCGTCGTTTCCAACTCTCCGAGGATACTTTAAATGTCTTTTTTGCCAGAGACGAGGAAAATGACACCTAGCGTAAGGATTATGGAGAGTATTTCAATCTTCTTGACCTGGAAGGTTTTTACAAACACCATGAATTGATGCTGCCGGATGTTCATCGGTTTTTTGAAGAAACCTGACGTGGCCTATAAGAAGAAGTCCACCCTACCCTCCTCCTCTCTTGACCTACAGAGGCGCATACTGACTTTGGTGATTAACTGTAATGTCCATCCAAAGTGAAACCAAATGGACATTGCCGAAAACACCGCAGTCATTATGTATTGTTTGTTCAACAGTATCAGTGTCAAGTGGGCCAGGTATATCTTACATCACATGACCTGCTTCGACACTTGTAAGAACACCAAAGGCACCCACCCACCCTACCCGGATTTGATTTGTGGTTTTTTCAAGTTCACCACTGACAAATGTCTCTTTTCTGACTTCCATTATCTGGTCGCTAGAAAGGGTGTTTGTATTAGTGAAACCACTCTTCAAAAGTTTGTTCCTGTGTTTTCCTCTGCCTCTAGTTCTTCAGCCTCTGTAGCCGCTTCTGCTACCCCATCCTCCTCCACCCGAGCTCTGCCACCGCAGCCTCCTCCCAGACCTAGCCCTGCGTCTTTCTGTGTGCATAATGAAACCCTTATGGGTTATATGATGCATCAACAGGCGTACAATCAACAGGTTCAGGACCACCTGCACCAGGATCCGTGTTCCATACTATCTCACATGAACCTATCTTGTGCATCACCCTACCCCACCTACCAGCCCTACTCCGGTAGTGCTTATGCTTCTTATGCATATAAGCATTACTACCCTACTCCTCAGCCTTCCGTTGCTGCTCTACCACCTTTTGATGTTAGTAGTTCCGTTCCTGCCTTCCTCTCATTACTTGTTGGCCCCCTAGCCACCATTCTAGCCTCCTTGGGTGACTCTGCTCCGACCTTCCCACAGGCCAATGAGCTTCATGCTCTTGGTATGTCTTGGGCTTAGCAGAATGCCTGCTGGCCTGGTCATTCCTTTGGACCTCCTACTGATGAGGAGATGCTCGACCAGGCTGAGGATGTTGCTGATGATGAAGACGGTGATGGCAAGGATGCTTTCGACGACGGTGATGGTGATGGTGATGGTGCTGGATCTGATCTTGGCACTGCTGCTCCTTCTGATGGGGACGAGGACTACACACCTGGCGATGATGATGATACAGTAGATATAGATAGCTTAGATGTTTAGGTGGTTTCTTAGTTTCTAGTCTAGCATGCTTATCATATATATTTCTAGACTATTTTGTATAAGAAACATCTTGGCACATTCTTCTGAGTTGTACTATTTCTTATTTTTGGTTTATCGTTGTTATGTTATGTAGTTGCTCTTCTGAGGACATATATCTGAGTTGTAATCTCTATGATGTGCACTATGGATTTTACTCTGTCTTATCCTATGTGTTGGTGCCATCTTGAGTTATATTTTGATCATGACTTGGATTGCATGTTATCGTTTATCTGTGTGTGATATATGCCTTTAAACTGTTGTTTATTCCATTGCATACATGTTTGGTTGAGTTTTAGAGAAGACTTGGCTTTTTGCTCTTCTACACCCCCTATCTTTTTGATAATGTCAAAAGGGGGAGAGATATTTCAAGTGATAGATCAAGTCTTGAAACTCAATCATATTGGTTTTTCTTTGCTATGATATTGCTTTTGCTTGTAAGATCCTTTTCTTGTTCAATTCACTATATCTTATGTGAACTTGCAAAGGACTACACATTACATGAATATTGGTATTGCTATGTGTAGAGAGACTAACCATGTAGGTTAGAGGAAGCATAGATTGAGGGGGAGAAAATTCACATTGTTCGTATCATGAATCCCCCTGATTCACAAGGCAAAGGTATAACTTTCATATCCTTTTCAATATGCTTGAGGAATGGTTTGTCATTGTCAAAAAGGGGGAGAATGTTGACCTAGAGGTTATACATTACCTATATTTTGATAATGACTTAACCATTTCATTCATATGTATCTAATATGTGTGTTTAAGATTGTTTGCAGGCATTAGGTACATGAAAAGGATCCAAAATCCAAAGCCCTAAAATGGCTCAAGTTCAAGTCAAAATAGCTACAAGTGTGCAATTTGGGATTTCTATGTAAATGACCTTAGAACATTTCTGTAATCACTTGTAATGATGAATTGACTTGTAACTTAGATGAGAAAAATGTTTGGGACATAAATCACCAAGTTTTAATCACTTTAGATGCAATTTAGAAAATTGATTACAGGAACTTGGTCGGTCGAGTTTCCCAGCCTTAAAACTCGACTGATCATCCTTGGTCAATTTTTTGGTGATTGCATCGGTCGAGTTGTGTTTACAAAAAACTCAACCGATCATGTAACTGACCATTTCAACTTCAAATGGTCAGTCAAGTTTTGTCAGAACAAACTCGATCGATCATTTAAATATTAGCTTTGTCGTTTACTTGATCGGTCGAGTTACCTTTATTGAAACTTGACTGATTACACTGTATGAAAATTGCAGAAAAAAGTGATGTGACCATTGGTGAGTGTTTTGAGCAAAAATAGAGTCGTTTCTTTAAACAAAAAATGACTATTTTCGTATCCTAGTATCCCACAACTTAAAGGGGCACCCTCAACTATAAATAGACCCTCTTGGAGTTCATTCCAAGGATGCTCATTCATTGCAAACTTGGTGCTAGCATAGTTGAGAGTGTTCTAACCCTTTGAGCCCCTTTCCTCTCTACCTTCAAGTCAAATTCGTGAGTATGAGTGAGATAGGTTCTTGTGTAAGAGAGCTACTCCATGTATTGATGTAAAAGCTCTCCTCCTCCATCTTCCTACCTCCATTCCTTGAAGATAGTTGAAGATCCCTCTCCAAGTGAAGGAGAAGGAGGTGTTTTTCTTCAAGATTGAAGAAGGCAAGCTGCTCCAGGTCTCCAAGTGAAGGAGATAGGTGCTCCACATCTCCGAGTGAAGGAGAGAAGCAAGGCAACGCTCAAGGAAGATAGGTAATCCCTTGAAGGCAGAAAACTTGAAGAAAGGAGTGGGTAAGTCCATGTTGATAGCTGAAGACTCCATGGTTCAAGTGGGTAAGCTCCTTCTATAGGTTGAAGATCTTTGCTTGAGGTACTAAGCCCTTGGAGGTGTGGTTGTTGTATCTTGTAATCTTATTGTAGAATATAAGAGTACCAGATTGCATATCCTAGAGACTAACCCACTCTAGATAGTGGACTGACATTGCTCCTAAGTTTATGACATGGAACCACTCTAAACCATCTGTCCAAGTGTTTGCTCTTCCTTGTCTCTCATCCTTGTTGTGCATGTTAGTTTAAGACATCAAATTGCTGCTTGTTTAAGTTTTTGCATTCAATATAATTTGGTGGTATAATCAATTTTGTGAGAATTGTGAAGCTCTATTCAACCCCCCCCCCTTCTAGAGCCCATTGATCCAATAGATATGAGTTATATGCATTTATACTAAGTTTCATTGTTTCTTCTTAGTTTTAATTTTGCAATTATAAAAATGTCATAGCTGCTACTTTAGTACATTTTTCACCTTGAGTAAAAAGTTAATCACCAAAATGTGCTACAATGGTGTGGGAAGATGTCGATGAATTTTAAGACTAATGCAACAATAGAATACATAAATAACAACAAGAGGAAGAAGCATGCCATCAAGCAATACAATTATCTTGATATTGGTGTATGGGACACATTTCTAGATTTGAGACAATTCGATGATTTCAAGGTATTAAGTAATTTAATATAAACTCTAAATTATCATATGAATTCAAGGTATTAAGTAATTAACATATTTTTTGGATTAGCCAGACTACACATGAGGCTAAAAAATAAAGGTGTGCAAAAAATATGCATAATAGACAATTGGGTCCAAATGGTAACTCCTTGAACTGTGAAAAGTGATAACTCTTATGGAAGAGTCTTCTACACCTTCAACTCCACATCAACCCTGATATAAGTATTGGATAGATGTGAGAACAAATGAATTAGAAGTAATTCCCAATCTTGCAACCATTGAGGTGGATCAGAAAATGGTAAAGATCGACTCTCACAATGCATGTTTATTTTCATTATGATTGTTAGGTTTTACTAACTAGTACCATTGATGATGATCAATGAGCTCCATCAGAAAATAAAAGAAGGCAGGTTCACCCCTGAGGACCAAAGGGATGGATTGATAATTACTAGCAGTACTTAAGAGCATCCTAGAATTGATAAGGCGTGGTATCTAATGTTGGGATAAAATCATATTTTATCTCATTAGAACAACCACAAACATCTAATTAAGAATGATGATATGTTGTAAGGAGGAGATAGATGAACTGATATAATAAGGAATACAAGGAGCGATGAGAAACTTTTAGCATTCTCAATCTCAACCTATTCTTATTGTCTTACACTATTATTCTAATGAGGTACACGAAGGTATCAGGAGTATTCCTATGGACCCGTCAAATTTAAGTTTTATTCTAATATAATAGTTTGCCAATTCAATACATATGTTGTGTTATTGGTATATATAATAGTATAAAATGGTAGGTGGCTAGAAAATTCTATCTTGCAGTTTATTAAATTGAATTCTATGTTGCGGTAGAGGGAGAGGTTTTACCCTATACCTTAGTCAGACAATGCATTGTACTTATAAATGGACCCATCTATCTGTCCAACTTGTCTATCCAGGAATGAAAGACACACCACTATTGATAACTCACCCAAACATAATATAGTAGGAGATAAAGAAGGCGGTGTGGTCGGGTGGCCCAAAACTTAGTTTCTCTATGAGAAGGTATGACAAATATATATATTTCAATTATATCTATGAGTATTTTTATCTACATATATGTTGTCAATTGATACAAGAATATTAGCACACCACAATACCTAAGAAGCCCCCTACGGTTCCTCCTTCAAAGCTTCCTACACCTATGTTGGTTCGCATGACCTATTTGACTAGCTAGGTCCTAAGGGTAAAGGACTATGTCGATGGTTAGAGAATGTCCGGACATGGTCAAATATGATGATATGTATACTGAAGGAAATTCTACTACAAGACCATGAAGTTAGTGTATTTTCAAGATATTATAGAGATATTTCAATATGATTGGATCATACCCTCCTAATAAAACTCTGAGTATGGTTGAATCTTATGGCTACATACCTCATTCTATGTGAATATATTTCTTGAATTATTTTCTACATAAGAAACCATATTATATGATCTTACAACTACTTATTTGAGGACACTATATAATTTCAAATAATAAATGAGGTTTCCTAGTTCTACCATGATTAACTGTGTAGATAAAGAGCACCAATATACATTTATTTACTTCTCTAATTCATTAAGTATTTTTCTAGTGTGAGAAAGTACTTGATTTTATCTCCTTTCAATATTGGGTAAGTTTCCAGTTCTTTATTTGTAAAATAACTTATGAATTATCTTTATCATAGAATTTGATTATTTTTTGTGTTTGCCTTGTTCTTTATTCAACAATAAGCATTGGAGATTTTTGGTGTTTGTACCAAGCATAGTGATTGCCCATTATCTTGATCCATTGGGTAGCATATATCATGTATGGGACAGTGACTAAAATTATCAATTGTAGAGTACGTATAAATTTTATCTTTCAACATATTTATTAATATCCACATCATTATATAACTACTTAATCATGTAACTACATGTACTAATTTAACATATATGGGTATAAAAGCATTCTGTGGAGGGTGTAGGAGTTGCAAATATATGAAAGAGAATATTGTCTTGGAAGAATGTTAAGATAGTTTAATGACTTCAAGTCTAATGTCATTTCTACTTATTTTTATTTGTAACATCTACTATAACTATGAATTTGTAGTGTCCTACACAAGATAATGATTGGGTGTGCGGTTATTGTGTAATGAATTATATGAGTGTACCATAGATAATATAGGATTCAATCATAAGTATACAATTATATTTGAATTATAATCGTACTTTATATAATATTATTGTATGATTATATCATTCTTTTTTCATGTCTTTAACACCCAGTTGGCTTATGCATGAGAGACTCTAGATGGTGTACAAGGAGATTTGATAGAGTGCTTCATGAAAGAATTTGGATTTTTTATTTGATTGGAAATAATCATGATGTATTACAAACTTTAAATTTGATTGTTTATATGATTATGTGATTGATCATAAGTATCTGAAACTTAAAACTAAAATTAACATGCATGGAAGTGACTTTAGATTTGATTCTTATTAACATGGTAATTGAATATGTGAATGTGAATGAATGTAGGTGAATTATGAATGGTGTAGTGAAGAGAAGTGTGTTTTAAATATATGTATATAATGTAATGTGACAACTGAAGATGCAGATATGGATGTATATGTGTATTTTTTGTTATTGCATATTTTGTAGGTTTGAAATGGCATGTTGTTAAGATGAACACAACATGGAACCTACTATTATAATGAACAATATGTTCAGCATCCTTCTGAATAGTTAGACAGCAGGTCTATAGACCTACTGTAAGAAAAAACACAAATTTCAACATCGGCTATTTGATAAAAACCGACATGGTAACATTGTGACCTAAATTAATGAGCATATAATCGACGTTAGTGAAAAATATACCGAGTATTTTTATTTCATAAGATAGTTTACTATGTTGTCTTGTTGCCTAAAATTGATATTGTAATATTGTAATGTTAATAGTACAGCTACAATGACATTACTAAACAATTTATATGGTATAAATTTTAATTGACAAGTTAGTCTATTGCATCAATTTTGCAAATAAAACCAACGTGAACAATGGTAGCATCAGTTTTCTACCACTAGCATGAGAATCACCTATTTGGTAAAATTTAGTGATAAGAATGTTTATTGAATCAGTTTGTTACTATGAAAACTGACGTTAAAATCACCTATTTAGTAAAATTTTACTAATACTAAAAAAATTGCATCAATTTTGTGCATAGATTTTGTAGTCAAAGGAAACTAGTGTCGATGGGATACATAGGTTTCCTGTTCCACTAATAACTGATGTTGTAACCATAGATCTACTATATTATACACATATGTTTCTCTAGGAGACTGACATTATGTGTCTTAAAAACCAATATTACAGACTGCATGTGTACTAGTGTCTATTTTGGATAAAAGACAACACTCAAAACTATGTCATAATTCACTTAGATAATCACACTAACTGTTGAGCTTTATTCATCATCATCATCAACTAAGCCTCAATCCCAACCATGTTGAGGTTGGCTACATGGATCCTTCTTTTCCAATCAGCTATGTTATGGGTCATACTCTGATCAAGATGTAAAGATTCAAAATCTTTTTTATAAGCTCTTCCCAAGTTAATTTACGTCTGCCTCTCCTTCTTTTAGTTGTGCTTGACAGCTTCAAATTGGTGCAGTTGTCGATCTGCATTGCATATGACCATACCATTGTACACAACCTTCACGCAACTTGTCCTCGATGCCCACCACCCCCACTTTGTTTCTTATATAGTCATATCTCAAACGATCTTTTCTCATCTTCCCGCACATCCATCTCAACATACACATTTTGGCCACATTCATCTTGTTGAGACTTGTTTCTTCACTGCCAAACATTCACTCTCATATAGCATGGTTGGTCATATAGTTGTTCTGTAGAACTTGCTTTTTGTTCAGAGAGGGATCTTCTGGTCACATACTACTCTAGTCGCATTCCTCCACTTCAACCATCCTATTGTGATCTTGTGACAAACATCATCTTGAAGCTCGCCCTCCTAATCAATAATAGAGCCCAAGTAACACAACTTATCACATATTGGTACATCCATTCCATCCAACTTGATCCCACCATTAACAATTCTAAAATGGCTAAGATTGCAATGCATATATTCAAATTTTCTTCTATTTATCATAAATCCATAGGATTCCAATGTATTTCTCCAAAGTTCAACTTTATCATTCAATATATCTTTTCTTTCATCAATCAACACAATATCATCAGCAAACAACATGCACCAAGGGATATTATCTTGAACATGCTTTGTCAACTCATCCATAACAAGAACAAATAGATGCGGGTTGAGTGTTGATCCTTGATGTACCCCAAAGTGATGGGAAAAGTGTGTGGCTCTCCTCTGGGAGTCCTAAAACCTACAGTTTAGCCATCATACATGCATTTAATTAGGTTAATTTTTTGGATAGGCACACCCTTTTTATGCAAAACCCTCCATAGCACTTCCCTGGGTACTCGATCATAGGCCTTTTCCAGATCAATAAACACCATATGAAGATCTTTTTTATTTTCTCTATACTTATCCATAATCATCCTTATCGAAAAAATAGCATCAGTTGTTGATCTTCGCGACATAAAACCAAATTGGTTGTCTATGTAATCAATCTTAGCCTTTGCTCAATAATCCTTTCCCAAATTTTCATAGTGTGACTCATCAACTTGATACCTATGTAGTTTGTGCAACACTGGACATCTCCTTTGTTCTTGTAGACTGGGACAATATTACTATTTCTCCATTCATCTAGCTTCTTCTTTGTCTTCATATTCTTATTAAAGAACTTTGTTAACCACACAACTCCTTAATCCCCCGTACTCTTCCACACATCAATGAGAATACCGCCTGGACCACATGATTTTTTTATTTTCATCTTTTTCAAAGTATTCTTGACCTCAAAAAGTGAAATTTGTCATGTGTAAGTGATATTTCTTGCATTCACGTCACTCAAGTTTCTTACAATGTCCATAGTATCTCCATTGAAAAGCTTATGAAAGTAGTTTCTCAATTGGTTCTTTATATCATCATCCTTCACCAACAGTCTGCCATCTTCATCCTTGATGCATTTGACTTGACTCAAGTATATTCCTTTCCTTTCTCTTATATGTATCATTTTATAAATGTCTTTTCCCCCTTATCTAGTGTCTAAGTTCTTATATATCTCATCAAAGTGTCTAGACCTTGCCTCTCGAACTGCCTTCTTTGCATTTTTCTTTGTTTGTTTGTATCTCTAAGAAGGTGCATCATCTATGGATTTGGGCAAGCTCCTACAAATCTCCCTTTTGAGTTTAATAGCCTTTTGTACTTCATCATTTTGCCACCGATTCTCTCTCTATGGATGCCCGTGCCCTTTGAACTCTCCTAAAACCTCTTTGGCAATTTTTTTTATGCAGTCACTCATATTTTACAACATAGAGTTAACATCATAATCCAAGTTCTCTCCTTGATGAGTTTATCATAAAATGTCAATTTCTTTTCTCCTTTAAGATTCCACCTCTTGATCCTTCTATATTGACTTTTGTTATGCTTACCTTTATTGATATTCATATTCATATCCAAAACCACCAGCCTATGTTGGGTGGTGAATTCTTCCCCAGGGATCACTTCATAATCCTTCCATACTTTTTTATCCAGCGGTCTTATAAAGAAGTAATCAATTTTGCTATAATTGTGCCCACTCTTGAAAGTAATAAGATGAGGATCTCTTTTCTTGAAATGTGTGTTTACCATGATCACATCATAAGCAACTACAAACTCCAAAATCATCTCTCCTTCTCCATTTCTCTTGACATATCCAAAACCTCCATGAACTCTCTCATATCCAACATTGCTACTCCCCACATGGTCATTTAAGTCACTCCCAATAATTATCTTCTCCTCTATCAATATTTATTGCATCAATTCATCCATGTTACCTAGAAATCCTCCTTTTCCTCCTCACTAAGGCTAACTTGGGGGGCATAAGTGCTAATAATATTGAAAATCTTTCTCCTAAGAACAACCTTGATAGCTATGATTTTCCCCCATATGTGTGATCTTGATGAAATCATCCTTCAACATCTTATCAACAATAATTCCAACGCCATTTATATGTTTGTCAATACATGTATACCAAATTTTGTACCCCGTGTCTCCGATCTCTCTACATTGTTCACCTGTACACTTGGTTTCCTGTAAGCAAATAATGTTAACTTTTCTTCTAATCATGGTATCAACTATCTCCAAAGACTTTCCTATAAAAGAGCCAATATTCTAAGATCCCACTCTGACCCATTTTTGCTGAACTTGTTTTTTTACATGTTATGTGCTTTATTACAATATATACATTCACTATTACCTTCAAAATACAATATATATATTCATTAAAACTGATTTATATCAAAGATATAAAGAGACATATGTCTATTCTTAAAACAACTCATATTGTGTGCATGTCTTGATCTTAACTCTGAGGGTTATGGTTTACAAGTTCTAGAATTTAGAGTGTATCTGTCATTTTTGAAACCAATCAGGTAGAAGAATCAGATACAAATAAGTAATTATTTTAGTCAATATAAAAATATGTGAACTATGTAATCTCTCAAGTAACCAACTACAATATTGGTGTGATTTTTCACTTATGAACCAAGAACATTAATGCATGTCACCATACATACACCCTATTGTATATCTCTTTTAAGAAATGGGTGGCTTATGTGAGATGGTGGTATTAGATCCTACGTCATTTTTTAACAACATACTATATTGAATTAGATAGAGGGGAGAGATAGAGAAGTAACATGTCGAAAGATATGAGAGAGGGAGATGGAACATTTGAGTAAAAGATGAGTGGACAACACATTAAATGTGTACTTTGTATGTTTTAGGTGTATTTTTATGTGATATAATGTGTATTATTTGTTATAGTATGCAAATTGTTGTAAATATATTTTGTTCATTTGTGTATATTAAAATCAAGTATTATACTGATGAAACACCTATAGAAAATGAGTATTGAATTTATGCCTATCAAATACATGTAATGCAATCTTTAGAAATAGTATTACAAGCAATATAATTAGTATAGTATTAGGGTAGGGAAAATATGGTTACATACTGCAAGATCAAATCGGACTGGTCCATTTGGTTTAGTCTGATTTGCGGTCTATAAATTTGAGAATTTGATTTTTGGTCTGATACAGTCCAAGATCAATCAAGCAACAAATTGGACCAAGGATATATTTAGGTATATAACACATATGTACTTGTAGAGAGTTAAGTGAAATAATAAAAACTTCGCATATATGAACACTAACAGTGCAAAATTTTGATATAATTATTAGATTTGTGTTGTAATTAATTGATATTATGTAATTTTACTATTAAATAAGTTTTAGAACATAAACAGAAAGATTGAATATCGTCTGACATGTCCAAATACAATCATATCCTTATTTAAAATGGTCTGGTCCAATCCTTTCATTCATTATACATCCATATTTTCTACTAATTTGGTCATCGATACAGTTCAATTTTGTATGGTTTTTTTATTCTAAAACAATGCTCACCCCTAAGTATTATGCATGAAATTTGTATTTTATACTATAAAATTTGCAATATAGCTAAAAATGGTACAATGCTCATGAAAAATAAGTTATTCTTTTAATAAGAATAGTACTACATCCACTAAAAATGAGTATTATAGTAAGAATACTCATACAACAAAGGAAATAAATATTTCTCTTTCTCTCTCCATTGGTCTCTTCCTTCAACTATTTGATATCTCTCTATTGTTTCACTTATGTCTCTTTAAGTAACTCTCTTCTTAACCACCCAACTATGCACTCATTTATTTGTCCTTAATTAATTACCTCTAAATACCTCACCATACACACTTATCCAGTCTTAGAGTTAGAGACGAACATTGAGCGGGTAATATTAGGTTTTATTAGGCATGTGCCAACACTCATATTCTTAAAATACGATACAAATTAGGTCTAGCCCCGAGTAATGTTTGAAAATCTCAACCCATACCTCACCCACGTAACTATCATGAATTTTAAGTGAGGCTTGAGCCGACCTAGATAAAATGCTTGAACCAACTAGACATTATTGATAGAGTTTGGTATGTATGTACTGACCGATACATGTAACATATTTGTTTCATTTGTAAAACTACCACACTTACAACTTGTTCAAAAATATGAACATATAGCTAAGAATGTATATTAAATAGCTTATAAATAAGTTCATATGTGTGTAGCATTTTCAAAACTTATGATTGGTTAGAAAATACACATTCTATTTGTATGTTGGTCCACAAATATCTGATCAAGTTGATTTTTGAACCACGTCTAATGTAAGTAATATACATTCTATGTACAAGGTTAATTTGTGTTTTAGAACTTCACAAACATTTTAAATATGGAATGGTTACATTTATCATATTATTCTTATATTCATTTAATATGATAAACCAAATATATTTATATATAATTTAATTAAAGAGGTTTGTAGTAGCACTATGACACTAGGGTTTGGGCATGGCGAAGGCTGAGGTTGGGGCTATGCTTCTGGAGGCAGAGGCCACATACCGCAAGCCAAGCCACCTAACACTCCACCAGGGCCATTAGTTTTTGTTGGTGAGTTTAACACGAATACCAATAGAATGGACAGAAGTGGGCCTTTCACTAGATCCAACGTCGAGGATGAAAACATTGACATCATCATGGTGAATATGGAAGACAAAGATGCTACTACAAGGCCCTCCTACAAGGAGGCAGTAATGGGGAAATTGAGCGACCACCTTACATATCTTGATCCAATTTTTCCTAATATGCTAATGGAAACATACATCAATATCGATCTTACATGTGTCCTACCATCTTTCTTGGTCTGAAGAGAAGTCATAGAGCCTCTTCTTGAACCATGGAAGTATGTGGTAGTCATCAAGGCAGTGGTAATTAACCTGGGTTCAAAGCTCTTGTGAACAAGATCTATCTCCTCTAGAATCCTATTGAACAATTTAGGGTCATAGATCTCGAGAATGGATACTACATCATCCAGTTTGTGAATAAGGAAGACTATGTGGTTGCCATAACCGGTGGCCTATGGACTATATTCAACAACTACCTTTCTATTCAATCTTGGTCCCCTTCTTTTAGACCATCAGACCCTATTCCAAGGAAACTAGTAGTATGGATCCGGATCCCTAACATGCCAATTTTTCTGTACTAGAACCAAATTCTCTATAAGATATGAGACGTGGTGGGGAAGACAATCAAGATTGACTTTAATACCTCACAGGGAAACATGGGGAAATTTACATGCAACACCATCGAAGTTGAAGCATCCAAGCCGTTCTTACCGGCAATCTTCATCAACAACAAACATTTCAAACTACACTATGAGAATTTTCCCACTGTCTGCATGAAGTGTGGAAGGTTAGGCCATTCTAATGCAGATTTCAAGCATGGTACTGACCCACAATCATCTGGAAATTCATTTATCCCAATCCCAACGCCTAGTATCACATACTCCATGGCAATCCATGCCTAGGAGTCAGAACGGCTCAAGCCAACCAAACCAGACAAACCAAAGAAGCCTTCTCAAGTCCAAGGCAAGTTCAAATTTTCTTCAACAAAAGATTATCAACCAATCATGGTCTCTGAAGATGACAAAGGCCTCTATGAGGATGAAGATGATTGGGAAATGGTAATGAGTAAGAAGAAGAAATGAATAAGCAACAATAGGCTCAGGTTCTTCACAGAAAATGCATGCCCAATATAACAAGACAATCCACATGAACATGAGGTGAGCCCAGGGAGAGACAACTCATCTCAATAGGAGGCGATTGGCCAATTCTAGGAAAACATGGCTCATGGAGGTGAATCCTCTCAGATCCCCTTCCTTCATTAGGGCCAAGTTGGTACTAGCTACATGATGCTCATGAATCAAAAAATCATATACCAAACCACGAACAGTCCAGACCGGGTGAGGAAGAAGGGAAGTACACACGAACACCCCCCAAGACCCAGATGAACCTAATGAGTAACCTTCTACTTCAACAATATGCTCATTAAAATTTGATGAAGACTCATGTAACGTCCCAAGATTTGAGACCTCAGATAAAATGATCTTATAAGGAATGATTGGACTACCCATATCACCAAGGTGCACCTCCTTTTGTGGGAGCCCATCACTAAAGAACACCATAGTTAAGTGTGCTCATTTTGGATTAGTACCAGGATGGGTGACCAGTCGAGAAGCTAACCCCGACTTGTGTGTGAGTGATGAAAAAGTGCACAGTTAAGGCTAGTGGTGGTTTGTGGGGCCAGTCGTCATTCCTGAAACTCTACTAGAGCCTAGGGTAGTGGGCCCGAGTATTACAAATGGTATCAGAGCCATAACACCTCCAGTAGGTGGGGCCCACATGGGCATGTGGCATGCCAGTCTTGAGTCGTACGATCCAAGCAAGTTGGAAAGGGTTATCCATGGTGACGTAGCCGTGCTTGTGCTGGTATTACATGATCGGGAGCTGGGTGTCCATGAACCATTCTGGGTCTACACTAAAATGGGACGATATTTGAGGCAATATAGTTGAGTCTTAACGAGGATGTCAAGAGTCTAAGTGGGGGAGATTGTAACGTCCCATGATTTGAGGCCTCAGATAAAATGATCTTATAAGGAATGATTGGACTACCCATATCACCAAGGTGCACCTTCTTTTCTGGGAGCCCATCACTAAAGAACTCCATAGTTAGGCGTGCTCAGCTTGGAGTAGTACTAGGATGGGTGATCAGTTGGGAAGTTGACCCTAGCTTGTGCGTGAGTGATGACAAAGTGTGCAGTTAAGGCTAGTGGTGGTCTGTGGGGCCCGTTGTCGTTCCTAAAACTCTACTAGAGCCTAGGGCAGTGGGTCCGGGTGTAACAACTCCACTCCACGCGTTCTAAGTGCTGACACACAAGGAGGTGTAGATCTCATTGAGGGGCAGTCCAATGAACTGCTTGAAGTAATTGCCTAGATACATAGTCCCATTACATTTTAAATGATCTGCTATTTGAACATCAATGGAGCTTGCTCCATTAAAAAGATCCATTTTATTAAAGAAATCAAGTTCATTCATAGGTTGCAAATTCTTGTAATCATGAAACCAAAATGCAGTGGTGTCACTACTGCGGACATTATTTAAAAGATTGGTTTTTCTTCTTCTCATTGGGTCAACGCTAATGGATTCTCATGGGGAATCTAGCTCATGTTGAATAGCAACCAATTCAACTTAGAAATTATTTGCAACCATTGTCAATTTATCTACTGTCGGGTAAACAACAACCGACTCCTAACTATCGTTTGTGCCTATAACATCCCAGGATTTGAGGCCTCAGAGAAAATGATCTTACATCGCTAAAGAAATCCATAGTCAAGTGTGCTCAGTTTGGAGTAGTACTAGGATGGGTGACCACTCGGGAAGTTTATCCTAGGTTGCACGTGAGTGAGGACAAAATACACAGTTAAGGATAGTGGTGGTATGTGGGGCCATTCATCATTCCTAAAACTCTACTAGAGCCTTGTGAAGTGGACCTGAACATTACAAATGGTATCAGAGCCATAACTCCTCTTGTAGGTGAGGTCCACATGGGCAATGTGGCATGCAAGTCTTGAATTGTGCGGTCCAGACAAGTTAGAAAGGGCTCTCCATGTAGACACCCTTGTGTTGGTATTCTATGATCGGGAGATGGGTGTCCATGAGCCATTTTGGGTCTACACTGAAATGGGACGATATTATGAGGCCATATAGTTGAGTCTTGGTGAGGATGTCAAGAGTCTAAGTGGGGGAGAATGTAACATCCCAAGATTTGAGGCCTCAAATAAAATGATTTTATAAGGAATGATTGGACTACCCATATCTCAAAGGTGCACCTCCTTTTTAGGGAAACCATCACTAAAGAACTCCATAGTTAAGCGTGCTCATCTTGGAGTGGTAATAGGATGGGTGACCAGTCATGAAGTTTATCATGGCTTGCACGTACTGGTGGTATGTGGGGCCAATCTTCATTCTTAAAACTCTACTAGAGCCTTGGGTAGTGGGCCCAGACAATACAGTGCTAGTGCTAGTCCTAGCCCTGATACGAGGATATTTCTTTGGGACAGGCTGGAGGAACTATATGTTAGAATTACTGAAGCCTAGCTCGCTAAGGGCAAATTCAACACCCATTTGAGAATGAATGAAAAGAGAGAAAGTTCATACTTTGACAGGTATGCAAGTGCTCGATTTAACTAGTGTCTCTTGCATATAGGCCTCCGTGATCTTAAATTGCAGGGTCAACGTTTTACTTTCTGGAGTGGCTATTTGTAGGAAAGTCTTGACATAGCAATCGCCAACAACCTCTGGATCACTAAAAATTCTTCATATGCCATCAACGTTCTTATACATGTGGAGTCTGATCACAAACACCTACTCATCTCTACGTCCACTCCATCAGTGCAGCAGACGAACTTATTCAAAACAAAGGTAGGTAGGCATCTTTTAACTGACTTCTGCCAAGACATCCTACCTCTCTAGAACAAAGATGCCCCTTTCCTAGAAGCACTCTTAGTGTTCAGGCAACCCGCCATGAAGTTGGATGCCCACCACAGTCAAAACCAACACAAATGAAAATACAAATTGTTGAACTTAATTGACAAATGTGAGGTACAAGCCCAATTTTCTTTTTCTGGTAACGTTGATGCCTGCTCCATGGAACTGCAGGAAGAACTCAATCAAATACTTCTTCAAGAAGAAGTGGATTAGCAACAGCGAGCCCATATATATTGGCTTCACTATGGTGATCAAAACACAGTTTTTTTTAATCCTATGTTCATCCCGTGACATTACAACAAGATTACTCACCTAAAAATGATCTAGGTCATTGGATATATACCACTCTGAGACTCAAGTAGCTTATTCTCAATTTCTTCTCCAACATGATGGCATCAAAGCGCCAACCATCTCTCCCAACCCTTCATTGTTACCATGGGGATTTTCCTACTATTGATAGTGAATACAACCATCTCGTCTCTGTTCCATCGGCTGATGAAATAAAGAAAGTCATATTTGCAATGGCTCCATCCAAGGCCCCAGGCCCTGATGGGGTGTACAACTCATTCATCTAGGAAAACTAGAACCAGGTTGGCCCTTCTGCTATCCGCACAGTTACTACTACTTTCATCTCAAAGATGATACAACAAGAACTGGCTAACTCCCACATGGTGTTGATACCCAATGTCTGGGTCCCTCAATCATGTAGTAATATACACCCAGTTTCACTAAATAATAGCTATTTCAAACTCATCTGAAAAGTTCTAGTCAAACACATCAAACTGTTCCTAAACTCTTGGATTTCTCCTATGCAATCCGCCTTCATCCCTGGAAGATACATCAATGATGATATCCTCCTAGTACAAGAAGTACTTCACTCAATGAAATCTAAGATGTCAAGTAAGGATTGGATGTGTATAAAGCTTGATCTCTCTAAATATTTTGATCATATGAACTGGGTATTTATATATGATACTCTTCTACAAATTGCAATCCCTCTGAAGCTATGCAATATTATCATGCAATTAGCCACGAGTGGCAACACTTCAATTCTTGAGGAGGGTGAACCCCTCAAAATTTTCAAGGCTTTACAAGGCGTCAGTCAAGGAGACCCCATTAGTCCTTATGTTTTTGTTCTTTGCATGGATATCCTGAGCCAGTCCATAATTAATTTTGTAGCAAATAATGAATGGAAACCTTTGATCTTGTTGAGAGGAGGTACCAAGTTATCATATGTTCTCTTTGAGGATGATCTCCTTCTTATGTGTGAAGCATCACTACGACAAGTTGGAATCATCAACTCGGTGCTCAAATCCTTTGCAAGGATCTCTGGGCAGGTAATATCACAAGAAATATTGTCATGCTTTTTCAGTTCATGTGTCTCCAGGATGACCAAACGAGAAATCAGTAGGAAACTAGGTATCCCCTGGACAAATGACCTAGAGAGGTACCTTGGGGTCCCACTCCTTCACCATAGAGTCAATAAATATACCCATGCCAACATAATCACTTCTATCTGAATTCACATGAACGGTTGGACGATGAAACAGTTTTTCCTTGTGGGTCGAATCGCTTTGGCAAAATCCACACTGCAAGCAATTCCAACATATACTATGCAGACCGTAAAGCTATCACTGCAGCTATGTGATGAAATCAAGTCTCATATCAGGAAGTTTATTTGGTCAGGTAACTGGGAACACAAGAAGATGTCCCTCACATCATGGAAGAAAGTCACCTCCAGTAAGGACATTGAAGGGCTAAGAATTAAGGACGCCAAATATTACAACCAAGCTCTTATGTCGAGGAATGTATGGGCATTTCTAAACCATCCATCTAAGTTGTAGGTCCAAGTGATGAAGGAAAAGTATGTTAGGGGAAACATCTTTTCAAAGAAGTCATGTTCACATGCTTGGATTTTCATAAAAAAGAACATTATTGACGTTAAAACATCAAGCTTCAAGGTGGTTAATGATGGTATGGTCACTAATGTCTGGACTGACACTGGATCCTTAGAAAAACTATAAAAGACTTCCAACCCAACCTCTAGATTCCGGATGTCATCCATGTCTGTCGGCTCAATCAAGTTAGATTCATGAGATTGGAATTGGGACTTCATCCATGCCTTTCTTCCCGACTCATCATGGCAAGCCATTGCTTCCATACCTCCTCTAGATAATGCAATTTGCCCTGATGCTTGGGACTGCCCATATGAAATGAGTAGAAATCTTACCTCACGATCAACGTATCACTGGATTAGGTGGGATAAGGAGATCAGTTGTGCCAACCCTTGATATGGAGAAATTGCCTCCCAGACAGGATGAAGGTTTTTATGTGGTTGCTAAGCCATCACACTCTCCTTATGAACATGGAAAAATGACGTTGTCGCATCAATGTTGCAAGTGACTGTCCATAATGTCAAAATGTTGATGATACTTTACTCCATGCGCTGCGAGACTATAATGCTGCTACACATGTTTGGACTACCCTTAATATGGGCCATTCTTTCTTCTGTATGACCAAGGATGAATGGATCTCTAAAATTACTAGAAAAAACTATTAGGAGGTGATCAACTATCTACTGAATTCGATTGTATGTTGGCATATATGGTGTTGTCAGAACAAGCACCTACATCAAGGACGATCCCAATCTACTATGAGTAAAATCAAGTTCATCAATGAAGCCAATACAATTCTAAATTTGAATGTGAATGCGAATTCTGTTGTGGCTACAACAACAAGGTTGAGCGTCCCTCCATTGGACCCTACCTTTATCATTTGTACTTATGCTGCTAATAAACCCCTCACTGGTGAGGGAGGCATAGGGGTTCATGTAGTAAACCGTGCAGGGTGAAATCATATGTGTCTTGGCTTCCCCATTACTCTTCCTCAGCCCTAGATGTTGAGGTCTAAGCTATTCTCAAAACCCTTGTGGCCTGAGTGAAGCATAACCTAAAGAGTGTTATGATCCTCTCCAATTCACAATCTACAAAGATTCTGACGAACTAGGTTCCAAGCCTGGTAAGATTCCAACCACATGTAAGAATTAATGACCGACGGAGGGAAGTGGCCAGGTGCTTAGGTATTCACCATATTCCATGAGCTTATAATCAAGTTACTGATGCCACTACAAAACACTCCCTTATCTCTAAGGAAGATGTTTCTTTTTCTAACATATGCACCTCGTGGCTTGTTTATGATCTGAACATCACTCTTGACTTTTTTTGCCTGCATTAGGGAGCAGGGTGAATATATAAACTCTAGTTTTCTGCAAAAAAAAAAGAAAGTTCGTAGTCAAATATATCTTAGAAAAATAAATACTATATATAAACATGTTGTATATGATTAGACTTGTCAAATTTGGTCAAAATCTGTGGGCACTCATGGGTCGACCAGATTAAGTCAGATTTGGATGATGAAATTTAACACCCATTTGAAATTATCCAAACTCATACCCACCTGTTTAGTTAGCGAGTTTTAAGGGTGGCCCGCGGGCACCCGCGAGTGACCCACTTAACTAAATTAATTATACAAAATAAATATAATGATCTATTACTATTAAATATAAATATGATGATCTACTACACCCTTAGTTATTAAGCAGTTCTACTCCAAACTCAAACTTTCCCAATAAGACATGATATTAGAGACAAATATTGGAGGAAAACAAATCCATGTCTACTTCATATCTAATTGTTCCTCTAAACTTAATATGGAGTTGTAGTACACGTTACTAACTCTAATTTATCGATCATAATCATATATTAGAGGATTAAAATTATATATTGGAGAATTCACCTAAAAAAGGTATGTGGTTGGATGATTGTAAAAATTAAACAACATACTCTTTTATTTGTAGAGACAATGCATATGGCTTGGTTTCTTTCCTATACTTCACGTAAAAACACTTGAGAATGGGCTCTTTTTCATTGTTAAGAGTAGAAACTTACATAATATTTTTTTTCTTAGACACATATTATATGGGCACCCACGGGTGACCCGCGACACGCTGGGTCAGGTTTGGATTTGTCTTTATTACACCCATTTAAAATTATATCTTTTTGACCTACACTCGCGAGACCCAAACCCACAATGACCCAACCCAAACCCAACCTACCCACCCATTTGACAAATCTATATATGATATGTATATATGAACTCCAAGTATGTGTTTAGTTCGGTCGTGATCAAGTCCTCTTACAAAATACCAGTCAATATTTTTGAACTTGGGTGATTCATATCTACCCAATAGCCCCCTCTCGTTTCTGATAGTTTCAGAAAACCCCCATCCTCGATTGTTGCTTCTTACCTAATGTTGTTTAGGTTTCTTTTTTTGCTATTGAATGCAACATGACCTACTATTAGCTTATAAATTTAAATGTTTATATGCTTTATTTAAATTTTTTATTAGAATAATATATAAAATACATGGTACTTATTTCTAATCTCTCTTTGAATTATTATTCTTGTTAGCTGTCAATTTTAGACATGTCAAAATTCCCAGCCTTATAGTCAGACCTAGAACCAACTCTGACCCAGAATACGATCTTTCGATTAAGAACTGAGTTGGATTCTTCAAAATTAGTAAGGTATGTATGTAGAAATTTGAGATCTATAAAAACTTAGTCTTTGGCTAGTCTAGCATGTAATTGGCCAAGACTTCTATTCTCCATATCAAAACTGACCTAAATTATGAGAAAGAAATTCATATTTAACCCTTTTTCGAATTTCAATCCATCTGTACAAACTCATAACCGACCCAAATCAGTGAAAGTGGAACCACAAATCAATTTTTCTAGGTCAAACATAATTAGATTCATAGATTCAGCCGTATCATTGACATCCAACACATCCACAAAACTCTATTTTCTGCCATCATTTGGACTGTGTGGACAGAAAGAAATCATAGGCAATACAACAATCGTAGAAATACCATTCACATGATCATTGTAGAGATTGAGCACACATATGAACTCTTCTTACATTACAGTCCTTACATTCACTTGGAGACTAACAAAGCCAATGATATTTACAACTATGTCTTTGGAGACGGCCATAGCGGCAAAAAAAAAAATTCTTCACTGAAGATATCATAGCGGATGAGAATGACTTCTAATTTCCATTCCATTTGATTTTCTATTATGCATCTTACTTGAGGCCCATTGTTTGAGGGGTGCCTCCCCATCATTACAACAATACTTTTTCATCCTTATTTTCTTATTTTTGACTCACTTTGACACACCACTGGTGACATGACTTATTACAATTCTGTATTACCGATTTGCATATAATTTTGTATGCAAATCTAATTATTTATAGAGAAATGATACATAGATTAGAAATAAAATCAGAAATGTGACCACATTATGTATGACAAAATGGAAGAGAAAAGTAATCCTCCTTTATTTTGTTGTTATGCATACATATATATAATTTCTATCTAAAAATCGGTTTTATCCGTTATGCAGGCCCGGACGTAGTCGGATTGGTCGGCAATGTTTCACCAACCCAACATTTCAATTTACTGCAATCAAAGTGAACCTTTTTTTTGGCATAAAGTAAACCCGTCTTTACAATTTTTCTCGAGGCCTCCGCTCCTAAGATTATGGGGGAACCCTCCGTCGACCGTCGCCGTCCTCCGCTCGCTGGAAGACCTGCGCTCAGTATCCTGCGCAGTCACCAAGTTCATATACGCCTGGGATGGCGCACTCAGCCTTTTCGATTCCATCAACTCCTCCATGGATTCACTCTCCGCCCAACTCGATAACGATACAACCTCCGGGCCATCGCGGCAGTTGTTCACCATTGGAAACCCGCAAGTGGAAGCTGCTATAGGCGAGAAGGCACACAATCGTGACACATATACCGCCTCTTTCTCCGACGAAGTAGACGGCGGCGACGTTGAGCCCAAGCCCGTTGACAAGTTCAAGCGGAGGCGGAAGCGTGAGCCCAGGCCCAAGCGGGTGAAGAAGCCAAGGTCGAAGACGCCGCCGCTGTGGAGGAGATCGATGCTATATGCAACGATTCTTGCGCCTACTCGAGTACGTGCTTGCTCGACTGCCTTCTGGCCTCCAACAGATATACGACATACTTCCGGCTGCTCTCTCCCGGGCACCGGATTCCGCCCTGCTGGTCATACGCTGCCTGGGCCAGTTCTATAAACAGGGCGATTACCCGAAACGAGGGTGGACCGCGAGTCCCCACCGCCTGGCGGCCGTGCTTGTACTTGAATGTTTTCTCATATCTAGTCGTGCTGTCCCGTGCGACCAGTTAGCTCCCGACACCAGGAAGGAGGTGGGCATTGTTAGCTGTGCATGGAAGGAGCGTGCTCAAAGAACTTAAGCTGTAGCTTATTTTGAACCAAACTTTTTGTATCGTATTCATATACCATACTGCTGCATTTCCATTTTAAACACGAACCCAAAACCAGGCTAGTTGTAGGATGTTAAAATGTCTTTCGAACCCCGAGTATTTTGACCCCATAACTTAATAATACACACCAACTGAGGACCCCCCACATCGTGTCACATACTACCTAGGGGGGGCTGAATGGTAACCCACCCAGATGCTGTGAGCGGAAACACTTTTTTTTGGCTCCCGGTTTCACGAGACACCAGTGGAGTGGCTTCCCTAGACTTGTCCTGGCAACTGAGTTCTACATAATGGCTCCTGAAGTGGCGTTGGAGATCAACAGAGAACCCACCCTAAAAGACTCAGGCAGGGAGAGTCCTTGAGTATATCACCTCACCTTCAATTTCCATGCTACTAAGGTGGGACTAAACTGTAATTATGCTGGTGCTTTTCCTATATCCTTTTCCACATTAGCATTTTATCTTTTCTATATGCAGTCTCACACAAACAAGATTTATGCTAAAAAGCCCAGTCTCCTTTCTTTGATCCTTATGATTTGAGATTTACATTTTCTTCACTCTAAATAAACATAGTATTTGTTTGTGTTTTGACTTTTCTATGGGAGCGGGAAGGGAATTGATGCGGACATATATCTTTGGGAGCATGAGTGAAATTGATGAGGTGTAAACTAGCACATATTTTTGTACTTATGTATGAAACTTAAAGTTTTATGCTAATGTAATGGATGCCAAGCTCAGTAAAAGAAGGTAATGTTAGGTTGATAGCAAAGATTTGTTTTTTCACATTACATAGATTCATGGTTTTCATCATTAAAAATGGTTTTCATTATTTTCTTTTATTCAAAGTGTCCCTACCCAGCTGTACACTGCATTGACATCCATGCAATGATGCTTACATCCATTGCCCTGATGTGTCAAAGGAAATGCAAGAGTTTGCACACCTTGGCTTAGTATGGTTAAATAGGCCAGTCGTGTTGTATGATTGTATCGATGCCTACATGTATGGCATGTTTGGTTAGCGAGATCTCTGAAATCATGCATTCAATTTACCCTACATTAGCCAAATGATAAACTCCCAAAATCCAATAGACTTGAACTTTGTATTTAGTTTGTTGGATTTGATAAGTGCGGAATTTATCTTTTTCAAGATCCACCAACACAACCGGAGATGAATTTTGGCATTCAACATAATTCGGTTGAAGACCAAAATGTGGATTCCTATTGTGTCTGAAAATCCCACGGTTAATTCTATTATTTCAAATACACTAACTAAACATAAAATTCTCATCGTTGGATTCTAGAATACAATTTAATATGGAAAATTCGGCAAACTAAATGTGCTCGTAAGTTACATATAGTAAACACAGTTTGAATCCACATATTTGTGTTTTAATCCCAATAACTCTTCCTCAGCCAGGCTTTGGGCAGAATAACTGAGCAAGTACAAGTATTAGTAGCATAGAAAAAATGTGTTCCTAGTCATTAATTGAATATGTTTGCCCACGGTAGTTGTCTCCTATCAGGAGTATCAATGATTACATCTTTAATTCACTACTAGTACACATCATCTGAGAATTGTTAATTGTCTAGTTGTAAATATTCTTAGGGCTATTTGCTTTACAAGGGATTATCCCTGATCTATGTCAGGTATTTACGTGATAGCGATTCTCAAATATCACATAACAATATGTGATGCGGCAAGATAGATTACATTAGAAACAAAGACAAGGAACAAGTTACTTATTCTTAATTCCTAATGGCCAAAGCGAGCCCTTTTATTCAATTCTTAATTAAAAAATTAAGAATCAATCATATCTCCCCAAGTAGGATTGGAGCTCATGACCAATCAGTTAACTACCAACCACTCTACCACTGAGCTGCTGAGGAACAACAGGAGATTCAATATCATAGAGTTAAACTCCCATTCTCAACCCATGAGTAATATGAGTCCAAAACTTCCTTCATAACTCCTGAAACTTCTTCGTAATGGCACCGTTCCATGCCTCTTTTCATAAGGAACCTCAATGTGTCTCTATTTTCATTATACCGCACCTATTACGGGTAGTTCCTACAAATGATCAGACTAATGATGTATACAATACTTAATTATCGATGTACTTTTTCTAATCTACCAAATAAAAGCAAACAGAAACGAGGAACTGGAAGTACACCGTTCCAAATAGATCTGATGCTGTTTAAAAGACATGATTATATTTGTTTGATGTTCTTTTTCACCAAACTACACCCAACAACACCCTAGCAAATAGGCCCTACGAGTGTAACAGAAGCATCCCTCGATAAAAGGATCACCCTAAGATGATTATCTCATGGCTATTGAGATTGAATCAACTAAAATGGTTCTATTTTTCATTTTTTTGACTTGCTTCTACGCAACCAAGGTCAAAAAAAGATTGAAAAAGTCAGTCATTCACAACCACTGATGAAGGATTCCTCAAAAAGTTAAGGATGAGTAATCCCTTTTAGAAATCGAATGGTTTCGATCTTATACGCATAAGAAAGGTAATAAAAAAGATGAGTTCTTCTTTCTTTTATCACTTAGTAGCCATGCTAGATACATCATACATGGAGTAAAACACAAATATGATGATTTGAACTGGGTGTACTATACGTAATTATAGTCTTATCCACGATAAAGAAAACATGATAAAGAAAAAATAAGGTCATTTCATTTCGACAAAAAACCCATAACTTTGCGTCTATGAACCCGATGATTTTTCTACTCCTAGAGCAGATATAAAGTAGAGGTAAAGGTCCTTTCCTTTTAGATCGGTTGTGGGCGAGGAGGGATTTGAACCCCTGACACCGTGGTTTGCAGGCACGTCCTCTAATCCTCTGAGCTACAGGCCTTACCCGCCTCCACCGGACATCTTCCCGGGAGTACCCCAAAAAAGAGAACGGGGCCCAAAGGTTTCATCACCATTTTGCATGGAGGCCTTTGAAAAAGCAAGTTGATGCCAAAACAAGCTCCACTCTTAGATCCAAAAGCATGATAGCACATTGCATTAGGCTTGATTAGTTCTTTTCTTATTTTATCATATATCATATATGCTTTTTTTTCAGTTTTAGGACTTAAGTGTAATTTTATCAACTTATTTGTAAGTGTTGGAAATATTGATAGATGATATACTCACAATGTTGTAATGATACAAGAGAGACCCCTCTCCTTTATATAGGAGAAGGTGGACATGACTCTAAAGACTTACAGACCTGAATAGACTTGACTAGACTCTACATAGACCTACCTAGGAAGCACAGACACATGCTTGGACACGGACACGGACACGGATACGGACACGGGACACGTCAAATTTTGAAAATATAGGACACGGACACGGGAATTTTTTTAATTTTAATCAATATTTAAATGATTTGATATTTAAAAATAAGAATTTTATACAAGATAGATATTAAAAAAACTAAATTATTAATCCAAATTGTTAGAATTTTGACATATAGGTTCAAGTGGGTAGAACAATAAATTTGCAACACAAAAAAGTAGAACTTCAATACTATATTCAACAAACTCAAAATATATCTGAGTTTGATCCGCAGTTAGTCCTAAGTACGCCGCCACAAATCTTTGTGGCAACATTTAAGCAAAAGAATAAAATGTAAAGCAAGAGTAATGTAAAACACTGCTTGGGTGCTTACTCAGTTATAGCAGCATAAAAGCAAGGAGAAGAAAACGTTGGCTAAATCAAGGATCAATGACAGCAACACCAAAAAAGGGAGAAGAAAATGTTGGCTAAATCAGGGATCAGTGACAGCAGCACCGAAAAATGGAAAAGAAAATGTTGGCAAAATCAGGGATTAGTGACGCAAGCACCAAAAAGGGAGAAGAAGAAATTGGCCAAATAAGGAAGTTCACAAAACGTTCTCCAAAACGTGCTGTACATGAATCAAGGAACGAAAACAAAAAAATAAAACTTGGAAGGATTGACGTTCTCAAATAGTACAACGGAATAACTGAATGAAAAAAAGGAAGAAGAGAGGTAGAAGTCGATTAACTGTGCAGCACTAACCTGATATGCTAATCGCGTCCTCCTAGTGACCCGCGTCCAAGATAATTCCAGAGCGTCGCAGCTGCTGCTCGGTCGTCCCAAGGCACAGCTGTTGCTCCAAGGCACCGTCGCTCCTGCTCCAAGTTGCTCTGCAGTAGACGGAGCTGGAGGTTGTAGCCGCCAAAGAGGAGGTTGCTGCCGTGTGTAGCAGCTCCCAAACCCCCAACCCTTAAGGGCGGAGGAACAGCAGAGAGGAGGTCAAGAGGGAAGCTGCAGCTGGCCGCCTGGAAGGAAGTTGGCTGCTGATCCATGCGGCCAATTAAAGCTATGTTGACGCCGACGGCCACCGGAGAGGGGAGCTGCATCGCAGTTGCTCCTAAACCCTTTCCCTCTCTAGGGTGTGGCGGTGAGCAGCTACAGGGAGTGAAGGGAGTCGGGAGGGAGAGGGTTTGGGCGTGCGTGACCGTGAGGGGGGGGGGGCGGGTAGTGACTAATGAGTTTGGGCCGATTCTATGGTGCTTTAGCCAATGGGCCGTGTCCAGGACGTGTCGGAAGGAATTAAACCGTGTCCAGGTGCCTAAAAAAATTCCAAACGGACCAGACACGGCCGGGACGTGTCCAATACGTTTTGGGCCGTGTCCAGGCCGTGTCCGCATCCAAAATGTCTCCGACACGGCCACGGGGACCATGTAGAAGTGTCCGTGCTTCACAGAGACCTACAAACTCCGGCCCACATTTGATATGGATTATATTTCTAACACTCTCCGCAAGCTGGAGCATGGGAGAATCAAATACCCAGATTGGATAAAAGACACAAACAAGACGTTAAAAGAAGTTATGAGTAAAACATGATAGCCCTTGATTTATCCGACATGTGCACTCCCCCGCACTTTAATATCTCTGGCATCTTTGATTTTGATGCTTCCCCTAAGATTGATTAACACCAGATCTTTGAGAGAGATTGATAAACATCGAATCTTTAATGGAAATTCTCAACTGGTCGATAGTTGAGGAGTTGGGTTGGGGAACTTATAGGTTGGAGCTTGTATCTTGGAGTATGTTGAGGGAACATGCGAAGATCATTTGAGTCGCAAACTCAATCGCTATTGTAATTGAAATAGTTTTCAGGATATGTGCCACATGAAGATTAGGCTGTAGCAAACGGTCAACGTGCTTGACGGGACATGGGCGAACATCAACATGCTTGACATGGCATGGGCAAACATCAACGTGTTTGAGAAGACACAGACGAACATCAACGTCCTTGATAGGGCACGGACGAACAACGAGGAAAATTGGCTGACGTAGTCAAATGAATGATCTTCTGCAAACAAGAGGTTTTTCGGACCGACACAACCAAATGAGCAGACAATCCAAGATGCTCCAATACTAGAGGACTGAAGTGTTGCCAAAGTAAAATGACCAAGGCATGGCCGACGAAGAAAATATTCACCTGATGCAGAATGCCGATGGCATCCAATTGATCTAAGGAATCATTTCTTCACCTGACAACAATGCGAGAAGAAGAATTCTGAATGACAGATCAATGCTTGGTAACTAGGGATTTTAATGGCGAGGATGGACATTGGCCTTGAACTGGACAATGAGATATGACAAAACTCCATATATAGACAATGTTCTTCTTCCTCTTTGGAGTTCTGAACTCTGCACCTCAAATCTTCTCCTCATCCTCCTCTTCTCATCTCCTCTATCTCTCCCCCACACACCAACCAAGAAGAGATGACGAAAGTGGTTGGGGTGGACAGACAAAGAGAAACTCCCCTGTAACATTAGGGGACATGGGGTGGAGAGGAAAGAAATGACTAGAGAAGGATTGACTTGATATGGGTAGGAGAAGTTGTGTGTTGGAATGCTCAACGAGCTAGAGAGACTAAACCTCACACTTAAGAAAGCTTGGTAGTTGTGCTTGAAAGGGATGAATCCTCACACATCAGAGAGGTTGATCTTGTGCCTGAGACCAAATTGCATATCACATGTGAGTATATGACATCATGGTGCTTCAGAGAAGTTGACTTAGTGAGGAAGTTGCAGTAGTAGAACTAAACTAGATTCTCTTGATCGATAAATCGAAGAAGCGATACAAGAGTTTTGTCGGGCTTGCTCATATGGTACCTAATCATATGGTGTCTAAGCTAAGCAATTCTATGACATCGGTGTGAATTTTCGATTACTAGATCTGGAGAAGGAAATATATAGATCTTTTTGTGACCCAAAAAGGAGGTCAAAGAATATATTTGATAAAGATTCGTCTTTCTTTACTGGAGAGCTTCTGATCCATGCTTTGAAGATGCCTATAGAACTGATCTGGAACATGGCCTTTGAAGATGCCGCCACCGCCACTACCAATTGAATTGCAAACCCTAATGGTGACACATTGTGTTGGACAACGACATGACCTGTTTGGTTGTCGAAGATGATTAACAAAATGATGGAGACACGACGTGTTTGCTGATGACATGGCATGTAACTCTTTTAGTAGAAGATGACATATGACCGCCGAAACATGTCGAAATTTGACATGGCATGTAAGCGTGAAATAACCTTCCGCCAACACGTCGTGTTGGTTTGTGACACAACGTTTAACTTGTGGCCTGGATGTAACCCTGTACTTCCTGATGAAGACACATGGCGTGTTGATTGTGGAACACGTCGTGTTTCACGACTATGGGACATATTTTCACGTGAAAACATTGAAAATGTTTCACCCTAACTTCACGTATGACTCCTCTTCTAGAAATAGGCCTCCTAGATGTAAATCCGAAGGAAGAGAAAGAGATATGACAATCCAGATGATGAAGATGGCGATCCGGGTGGAGATAACTGATGCGTGCTATTGTAGCACATCTTTTCCGCAATTTATTTAAGCTTGTCAAATAAAGATATTCATTTCGTCCCTTGAAATTGCACAAATCCATATTTTCTCATTTTTATCACAAATATGACAATTATGTGCATTTTCTTGCAGGTTCAGAGCATGAGCCGATCGTCTCATGTCTCCAACTGATCGTTTCATTGTCCAACACCGATCGTCGTAGTTGTTTAGACGATCGGCCAGAGCGAATTATTTCCCAAGATTAAATGCTCAATTGAAGCCCTAAAAATGGGAGAAAATCCAGCCCAGCTGAGCGGGTACAGCTCGCGCCGCCACCCTAAATTAGGGTTGGCGATTGTTCCCTTCACTGCCGGTTTCCCCCAGCCGCCAGCCGATCGGCTCAGCCTTGAACCGATCGGTTGGCGCCGCGCAGACAGCCCAAAAAGCCAGCCGCCAGCCACCAGCCACCATTTCCCTAACCCTAATGTAAAAGTTGCCCCCTCCTCCTATAAAAGGAGGGGGACTTCCTCCTCATTTGATCATCACTTTTTGTATGAAGGATTTCTAGAGCAGTTTATTTCTGTAATCTTGTTCTTAAAGCAATAAAGTAGTATTTCATCTCGGTTAAGTGTTATTTCAATTCTGTTATTTCCATTTTGTTTAGATCTAGTTCTTCATCATCTTCTCCTCCCCTCTCTTGAGCAATCGAGCAAGGTAGGAACATGGTTGTCAAGGCGTCTAGGCGGTGGGTTTAATCTAAGGGGCGCCTAGCCCGCCTAGGCGCCTAGGCTTTTCTGGGCGTTTTTGTTTTTACTTTTTTTTTCAGTTACATATTTAAATGTTCATACACATGATACTATATGTGATAATGTATTATTTATTCATTAAATGTTATTGTAAGTCTAATTTGAATTGATAACTATAGGAGAACCAGGGACAACAGAATTAACATGAAGAAAATGAAACAACAGTAAGAGGAAGACAAGTACGAATTGGTGAGAGAAAATGGGATAAAAAGAGCATGCAAATGGTAGAAGTTCTGTAGGAAGAAGTCAGAATAAGACAAACCAAGGGCAGTAAAAGGAGATTGAAAGAGGAAGAATCAACAAAACAAAATAAAAAACAGCAGTAACAGGTGCTGAATTAGAAAATATAGAGGAAGGAACAGGTCAGTGAAAATAAATGGAAACATGCAAACAACAGTGGCTAAGAGAGGAGATTTAGGAGGAAGAAATCAGAAAAAGAAAATTAGATATGTAAATAGTAGTAGTAGATTTCGTAGCAGGATGTATAGGACAAATTTGAAAAAGAAAATATGCACATGCTTGCATAGTAGTAGGAGGGAATATAGGATGAATAACTCAGAAAAAACATAGCAGCAGGATTCAGGAATAAGATGCAGGAGAATGGATAAAAAAAGAAAAGAGAAAGAAGCAAGAACAATAAACATATGAAAAAGTAGAAAAAACTTAACAAACAACGCTATGAGGACATACCAATTTGGCCCAAATCAATCCTCATTTCCCCAAATCAGACCTGATTTTCCTCAGACCAGACCTAATTTGCCAAAATTTGACCTGATTTACTCTAAATCAGACCTATATCAACCATGCAATGACTGAAGGTGATCTAATTTGACCAAATCTAGACTCGATTCATGCTAGTTTAGCCTTTAAATTGCATAATTTGGGCCTAAAACGCCTTAGACGCCCACTTAATGCATTTAATAGGCTGGGTGCCTAGTTTGAGGCGCCTGGCCTAACGCCTAGGGCACCTAGGCACGCCTAGGCGGGCGCCTTGATAACTAAGGGTAGGAAGAGACAACCATTTTCATTGTCTCTAACCGAGGATCAGTAGTCGTAAGACTCGAATATGGCTAGATCACTTCCTTCCTCCGTCTCTCTTTGCTCCTTCTCCATGAATGAGTAGTCTTTTATCGAGGCAAGGGGAATAACCCCTTAGCTATGGTTTTCGACTTTTCCTTAACGATTCTAGACGACCTTTGAGATTGATAACTAATTGATATATCAAAGTAATTAATTGATAATATCAAAAGTTAATCCGAATGGATATGACCTTGGAAATTCGGGTTTAGAACAACAATCTCAATTGCATAAGAGTTTTGAAACGACCGTGGATTTTCTCTTTTTAGGATGATGAACTAAGAAACATGAGCACCAAGACCAATGGGCTCATGTGGAGATCATCTTTAGTGGGTTTTTAATTCACTTCCTTCATCGAATCCGTCGTTTAAGGATTAGTCGTTTGCCTAGGCTAAGGTGGTGAAAACCCCTAAAGCCTCGATTCTCTCCCTTTGATTTCAATCACCGACTATTTTTGTTTGCTTTAATTTTAGTCTTTCAATTCACAATAGCTTCTTGTGCTAACAACAATCTTTGTTTTCCTTTTGCAGGGCAAATAAAATTCTTGTTTAGTGCATTTTAAATTTTGCAATTTTTTTTCTTAGCGTAATCAACAATCACCCCCAACCGATTTTTAAATTCTTGTTCCAAATCTGAAAATACCAAAAATAAACAATAAAGTTCTACAAGAATTGGGTTTAGATTAAACAATCTTAAAAAGTTGTCCTGTGGGATTCGACCCTTTCTATACTAGCCTTAACCGGAAAGTTAAAAAAGATTTAAACTCTAGGATTAACAATCTTAGTGATTGGTGTGCTAAGCGACGCATATCAATAACTTCCACCGTAAATGGCGATCTAGATGATGGAGACGACGATCCGGGTGGAAATGACTTCCACCATCGATGACGATCCAAATGATGAAGACGACGATCCAGGTGGTGGAGATGACTTCCATCACTATGAGGATGATGGACCGGATGGTAGAGATGAGTTTCACCTTAGAGAAGAAGACGACAAGGATGGTGGAGATGAGTTGCATCATGAAAAGACCACAATGGGTTGCGGATTTTGGTGATGCAAGAAAAGTGACGGCTTGAATCTTGACTTTGTCTTGATGGAGGAAGCGGCTAAACTTCGTGCTTGGGGAAGACGAAAGACGGATACACATGGATGCTGGATAACAATGAAGACGATACATGTTAGATCTGGATGAATCCAAGATGAGATGATGACGACCCTTTAGAAAGAGAGGGCAATAGAGTTGACCTTGTGATGAGGGTGATGGAGACAACCCTACGAGCAGTCAACCATTATGGTAGCGGCCGCCTGTGGGCCGAGACTCGTTGCTTCTTTCTAGGGATAGTCCCTGGGAAGAAGGCTCTGATACCATGGTGGAAATAATGGATAGATGATATGTTCACAATGTTGTATTGATACAAGAAAGAACCCTCTCCTTTATATAGGAGAAGGTGGACATGACCCTAGAAACTTCCAGACGTGAATATTCTCTATATGGGCCTACAAACTCCGACCCATATATGATATGACTTATTCTTCTAACAGTAAGTTCTAGCTTTTATTTTTCCATTTGATTATCAATTAAGTATCTAGTAACGATTGTTGCAACAACTAGGATGTAGTCTTTTCTTATATATAACCTAGCCTCAGGGTTTGTTTCGAATCGACCTATTGATTATGAAGATTTGCTTTTAGGGATAGGTCTCCCATCACTAGTCCAATACAAAAAGCGTTATTGCAGACTATTGCCTTTTTGATTGGGAAGTTTAGACGTAGTGGACACTACAATCAGATAACAATTAATATAGGTTGCTTATTAGAAACTAACCGGAGGATGAGAACTGTAAAAAGTTTTGATAAACTGGTGTATAAATTCTGGTGTGTATGCATGATAAACATGAAAATGATGTGTTAATATTTGTTGATAAGATGTTAGAAGATGATGTTATCAAGATTAAACACATGGGTGATAAGAGCATCCTCGTGAAGGTCGTGCTTGGGTGAAAAATTCTTGATGTTATTAGTTCTTAATCCATGTTGTTGTTGGCTATGTGTGAGTCTATGAAGCAGATATACAAATACAAACATGAGTACAATTACATATATGAACACAATATACAACTATTTTTGAAAATGTAGGATTCAGAAATGACAATAGATACTGTGAAGAATATTATTAATTGTTATCTACTAATATTTTTATTCTTAAGAATACAAACTAAAGACAATGTAATTTCATTAAACATAAGGAAATAAGCTTTCTTTGACATAACATGTTTTAATCTTTGTTTGGTCTCATGAACAACTGTTGGCTGTTGCATTTCACTTCGAATGTGACGTTCGATAGTGACTTTTTGGTAAATTTTGATCCTTTTGCATGGAATATTCGGAAAGTGGCTTTTGCCCAATAAATGATCCGTTGTACTCTTTGTTACAATGGTCGTAACAACTAGCAAGATTCCCTCTTACCATCCTTTGATTCTCCCCATAATATAGTCATATATTTTTGAAGAGATGTGGGATTGATGAATGCTTGTTTATCTTAGACTAGGTTTTAGAAAGTGTGAAGCGAGCGACCAATCCTCCCTAAGTGCTTAAGTGTGAAGCGACCGCTTTTTGAAAAAGCAGACTGAAATATATAAATTTCTATGTTTGATATAGATAATCAATGTGACATGTCTACATTATAAGTAGCAAGTATTGCTAGACCAATCATAGATACAAAATTTCATTGGATACATAGTACTTAAATCGTAGCACTTAGTATTATTTCAATAGCTGGGCTTAGATATTAGCAATTACTAAATAAGCATGAGCAATAGGTAGTAGTACTTAGATATGAGTACTTGGTACTGTTTCAACAACTGGGCTCAAATTATGCAACTGTGTGAGCCCACATACTCATTTGATTAATGTTATTCGTGACGATTTCAATGTTTGACATAGAAATTATCAAAGATATGGTGAAGGATGCAAAACATCTTGCTGCGGCAGAGCTTGTAATTGCAATGAAGCTTGAAAAGGAATTTCCTTTGCTGCCTTTACTTTCTGCTTACTTGGATGCGATTGAAAGAGGGGGGACAGATGAATTTAGCCAAGGGCAAATTGCAGCCATATGAAAGGTAAATGTTTTGTTTTGATTTTGAACGCTTAGTATTTCTCATTTTCTGCTAAACATGAACACTTACTCTCCCCCGTACCAAAGCTCTCATATGATAGTGGTTTATGATATCACAGTCAATCACTTACCATTTTGAACCTGCAACAATGTTTATTGAAAGCTTAACTGTTAGCACCTCTTATCTTTCTTAGTTCACAAAGTTCTTATTAATTCATGAGAGCCTACTTGCAAAAGTAAATGAGGGAAGTGGATGAAAAGCGATAAATATATGGAAGGGTGGATCAAAGTGGTTTAATCATAATGTAGATACAGAAAATGCCACTCCTAGCAGCGGTTGCTGCATGTGTTGTTATGAAGAAGGTTACCACATACAGGGCAGGGCTATCCCTTTTAGTGAGGTGAAGATTAACGCTATGTACATATGGAATTGGGATATCCTACTGAGCAAACACATTGTCCTCAGCTGAATGCATATACTATCATTTCTTGATATAATACGAGATTTGTGGATAATAGGCGATGACTGGAGTTGATTCTTAAGTCTTAAATGGGAAGTTTTTCCATAACTCTTGACCAATGTTGTCAAGGATAACTTCTTGCAAGAACATGATCTTGATCAATTCATTGCATTTGAAAGTACATTATGATGTAGCGGGAAAGAAATACAGTGAAGATGTTAAACAATCAATAAATAAGAGCGGAACCATTGTTTAGAAAAGCGGAATGCAAAGTACGGCAGGAGAGGGCACTAGTTAGAGTATATGCGCTATGCGGGAGTATATGTGGGATTATATACAGTGAATTTTTCCAATAATTAATTATATATAATCATAAAATCATATATTGAGTTTACAATAGTATCTACACACATATGTGTGTCTGTTATATGTACACATATTGACATGCATACATATAAATGTATGAATATATGTGTAGAGCTAGGAACACGAACATGTTTGTTGACACGGAAATGGACACGGACACGGACACGGACACGGACACGACAATTTTTAAAAATATAGGACACAAACACGTGGCCGAGAATAACATGTATATCTATGTATATATAAACAATGTGTGTATGTGAATACGTGCATGATGGAAATAAAATAAAAAAGTAGACATCACGTCAGTACATATGGTAAACTTTAGAATAAATAATGAGTTCCCATTCAATCAGTTAATTTAATACTATGGAATGCAATTCACGCCATCAATTCATCTCAAATTTACAGATCAGCTATATTTTCAAGATTTTTTTCCTTGCTGATAAGATCTCAGCTTTGCATTACATTCTTTCAAAGAACGTATCTACTTCAATAGTGCTGTCTCACACCCCGAATTAACCCTGTACGACAACTGTATATATATTGGGTCTATATATAGTAAAAACAATGCACAGATGTGAATATATTATAGTAGAAACAATTATACAGTAGTCACAATACATTACTTTTAGTACATACGGTACATTTTAGAACAAATAGACGAGATCCCTTCATCTTGTGAATTTACCATACTGGAATTTAATTCATGCCTTCTGATCTAAATTATGCAACTTATTTATATTTTAAAGATTTATTTTTCTTGCTGATAAGATCTCAGCATTACATTACATTTACTCTGTTGAAAAGTATGAGGGAAAGCTCACTTGTGTTCATATTAGATGGCACACCCCTATCCTATATATAGAAGGGGGGGGGGACACATTACAGACTTGGGACTCAAGTAAGCTATATGGGCAAAGACACTTAAGACCATATACTAATTAACCTATCAACTAAATAGGCTAACAATACTTTCTAACAATCCTCCTCAAGTTGGAGCATCGGTGAAACACATGTTCTAGCTTTTACAAGACTCAATTAGACGATAAGGATGTCACTTCCCATACAAAAATTGTCACTCTTCCTTAAAGAATACTTTCCAACTAAAAACATGTCATGACGCCTCTTTTGAGTTGTGCTCTGCAGGCTGGGAATACTCGAGCTTTGGAGAAGGCATTTTGAAATGGATCTGGAATGAGAAACATCTGATAAATGGAATCCAAACACCCCAACAAAAACTCGCCACAATCAAACTGGAGCAGACGATAAAAAAGCCATGACTAAACCATCTTCATTGGAGAGGAATGTGTGGCTGGTATTAACGCACACTCAACACATTCCACATACATGGTGTGGCACGAATGCGGAGGGTAAAATGTTGATGTAGCAATAGAGGTATCTTTAAATCATATGAGAAGTGGTAGCCAACTGGAATTAGCGCAGAAGACCACAAAAGTGCATATGTGGCACGAACACAAACTGGACCAGGTGTGGATGACTGCATATTAGTTCCATAAAGCTGCGCATGAACTTTGGCGGGCTTGATAGGAATGAAGGGCACCACCAAGGACAAACCCAAGTAGATCAACAGAATAGCCATGTCACTAGATGCAACTCGGAGAAGACGTAACGAAAGTAGCTCGGTGAAGATAAATGTGGATGAAATCCTTGTAGATATAGAATTTGCAGACTAGAAGATGACCAGCTTGTGAGAAGTCTGATGTGAGAAGTCTCATACTCTCATGAGAATGCATCGAGAATGATCAATGTATTAAAAAGCGTAAAGCAGGAGGCGTGCAGACGAGACCTTGTAGCCGATTAAGCGGCAGGCGGGCGATTAAGCGGGCGATTTTTGAAAAAGCGGATGCTTCAAATCTTATATATTTATATACAAAATTACATGTATGTGTATATAAAAAATATATTTCTAAGGAAATCAGTAATACTAACTAGTAGTATCAATTAGTAATGAACGAAATCTGCAACAAAATCAGTAAAATCAGTAAAACCATTAGAAGTATAATAGAGTAATATGATATTTACTTGGATATATTACAGCAGTACCCTATTATATACAACTTACATACAAAGTTTGCATTCTAAAGTAGGACTAGGTATATCATAGAACATTTAATGTATACAAGCTTCATATATTATACTCAATACTACTTGGATTATATATTTAATTAACATTACATGCTTACAACAACATTTTTTTTTCAAAAAGCGGAAAAAGGGGGAAAAAGCGGGCAAAAAAGCGGGAAAAAAGCGGGTGCTTTTCTTCAAACCGAGTAAGCGGGCGCTTAAGGGAAAAATTAAACGGATGGGGGTCTTGGCCGATTAAGCGGCCGCTTAAGCGGTCGCCTGGGCCGTTTTTTAATACACTGAGAATGATCAACTGAAAACATCATTAACACTAGAGGGAATAAGAGGCTGGAATTAGTACTGCAAGCTCTTGTCCCGACGTCCTTAATGCGGTATGAGCGTGAAAAGCTTGGTGTCAATCCTACAATTCAGATCCTTCAATGCCGTCTAAAATAATAGTCAACTGGAATTCGTGCAGATAGCCAACTTGTATGTAAATCGATGCTTAGTGGCAATGACACGCCACAAAGACATCGAAAGAGTAGATGTGCTAAACAATACAAAGCTTTATAAACATAGCCTAGAATATATATCATCTCTCACCTCTCTCCTCATATGTTCTCCTCATACTCTCTCCCCTGTAACCCCCGCACACCGATGATTACAAAGAGAATGAGTAGATGGTGTGGAATAGAGAGATATGAGTCCCCACACGTGAAAAGAGTCGCACACATGATGGGTGGGAGGCCGGGAAAGGAAAATATAAACTGAGAGGTGTAGTATATAGAGAAGAGAAGTCGATAATCAAATCAATATGCAAACAACCCAATTATAAGATCCAGATCGAAGAATTAGATGGAGTTTTCTTGACCCGAAAAGGAGTTCTGTTTGGCTTAGGTCGAGAAATAGGATCTAATTATCATTAAGTATTGGACGAGTAAAAGACCTTTGGAGGACATCATAACTTGAACTGTATAGAGATATGTTGTGTTCTCTTATGTTTTGTTGAGTGTCATATGCATAGCATGTGCCTCACTTATGCTGTTCACTTCTGTAGTTTAGTCCCATATTGCTCACCTCTGCTTTAGTCTCTATTCTCTTCTGTTATATAAGAGACTGCATTGTACACTATTTTATTCACTCAATAAACAAGTCTCAGTTTCTCCATATGGTATCAAGAGCAGGTCTGGTCCCTTTTTTTTTCTTCCCACCCTACCCCTATGCCCTGAACTTCCCTCCCCCCCGCTGCCGCCGGCGGCGGCTTCCCCCAGCGCCCCCACCTTCCCCCTTGCCCGCCGCTGCTGTCCCCACCCGCCGCTACCACTACCTCTCCTCCCCCACCCGTCGCCCCCCCTACAGCCCCCACCACCTGCCGCCGCCACCACCTGCCGCCGCCACCACCTGCCTTCCCCTCACCCACCGCCACCCCCCCTCTTCCTCACTACTGCCGCCGCCCCTTCACCCACCAACTGCCGCCGCCCAACCTCCTCTCCACCTCCACCCCTCCTCTCTCCACTCCTCTACCCGACGACTGTTGCTCTTCTCCTTCTTCTACTTTCCCCACCATCATCGCCCTTCCTCTTCTCCTAGTGGCTAATCCGTTCTTTCAGACAGCCATAGATCTCTCACGTTGAGAGTCCTCTACATCTCCGGATCTTTCTCTGCCTGCGCCTCATGAATGAATATTGATTTCCTCATGTCGGCGTAGGTTCCTTTTATTCATCTATATGCCCAAAAATTGGTCCTTTTGATATGATGCGTCAGATTCCTACTGCTGTTACTGCCCCATAGAGGGTTCATTATTTATTGTCTGCTGTTGCTGCCCCATCGTGGGTTATTTATTTGCTGCCTGTTGCTGCTACGCCACCATCTTGCTACTACCTGCCTCTGCTCAGTATGGCTTCCGTTAAGCCTCCTCGGCAGAATTAAATGTCTGATTTCGATGTCGTGTCCGATGGCCCAGAAACAGAAATTTTTTGAAATTTCGGCCGAAATTTCGATATTTACGGCCAGTGATCTAAACTTCGGCGAAGTCGGCCGAAACTTCGGCGAAGTTTCGAACTTCGTAGGTTGGCAAAGTCGAACCACTAATACTTCGGCCTCGTCACAACTTCGAGGCGACAAATGACAAACTTCGACGAAGTTGATTTTTTCCTGCACAAAATGGTGTAAACATCGTCGATGTCAGTGAAACTTCGCCGAAGTGGCCGAAGTTGGGCCGAAGTTAGGACGGTCAGGCCCATGAAGCAAAAAAGCCTTAAGTTGGCTATTATAACTTGATGCCTTGTACGAGGTCCCTCTCATATGCTGTTTGCAGACTTTGGACGAGCTGTTGTGGCTGTTGAAGAGCTCCATTGCTGCTGTTGAGAAGGTAAGACCCAAATCTCCTCCTTTTTCTTTGTTTTTTCAATTCTAAATAAAAACAACTACTACTAACTCTTAAATACTCCATTCTCTACTACTTTCCCTATACATCTAGCTTAGATCTAGCTTAGATCTAGCTTAGATCTACTTAGATCTAGCTTAGATCTACTTAGATCTAGCATAGATCTAGCTAATATTTACTTAGATCTTGTATTATTACAACAAAATATCATAAAACAAATATGAAAAATAATATTTTTATGAATTTCGTTTTACATAAATATTATATACTTTAATTTTGCATTAATTAGATTTAGAGTTAGAAAATTCGTAATATTGTATTATAGTTAGTTAATGAGTAATTTGTTGACTTTAACTACAATATTTGCAACATATATAATAATTTCAGTAAATATTAATATTATTTATCAATTTTCAGATATAAATAAATTATAATATTAACTTAGTTCGTTAGCTACTTAGCTAGTTAATCCCACTTAATAGCTCGCCATACTATCAATTTACAATATATTTAATAATTTCAGGAATTATTAGTAATTATTTATTACTTAATTAAAAAAATTCAGTTCTAAAAATGTATGATTTTCTACCAAGTTAGTAGTACTCAGTTAGTTAACTTAGTCCCACACTCCCACTTATTTGCCTAATATCTAATAATGAGTTAATCCCACATTCCCACTATTTATCTAATATTTGTTTGTTTTAATTTATTGTGTGCAGGTTTTTTGTGACTGAACTACTGAAGATATGGGTATTTTGTGGGTGCTACTTGTTTTAATGGTTGGTTCAGGTCGTGATGGTGGAGGAGGTGAAAGTGGAGGTGGTGAGTCAGGGGGGAAAGTTGACCCTGCATGGATGTATTGTGAAATGGTTGATGGATCTAGGCAAAAAACCAAGTGCAATTTCTGCAAGAAAACTATAATGAGTGGTGGGATTTCTAGGTTCAAAAAGCACTTGGTGGGAGGGGATAAAAATGTTGCAAAGTGTAAAGATTGCCCAGATCAAATAAGAAAAATTGTTTCCAAGCAACTCAATCAAAAAGATGTAAAACACATGGAAGACAAGATTAGAGATGCAAGGTTCAAAGAGCTGATGTTCGGTGCATCGATACCACGAAATGTAGTTGATTTAGAAGATGATGATGATGATGACGCAATGAGACAAGCACTGAAAAGATCAAGAATGGAGGCAGTTTTCAGACAAGAAGAAGAAAGGCAATTTAATGAAATCCGACGTGGTTTTGGCCCATCTGATTTCAATGTTGGTGGTGGCAGTGGAAGCCGTCCAACAAATTTTGTCAATTTAGAAAGCCAAGAATTGCAAGGTTTGAGGACCAATAGCATGAGGTACACTTCTTCTGAACCTGGGTTTCGTAAACAAAGTCATAAGCAGAAAACTTTGTCAGGTATGTGGAAGAATGCAAAAGATGTTGTGGGACAGGCAATAGGAAAATTTATATTTGCTAGTGGTATTGCTCCCAATGTGGCACAGGGCCCTTACATGCAACATATGATAGATGTTGTCGCCGAACATGGACGAGGAGTCAAATCACCAACTCCGCACGAATTGATGAACAAATATCTTCCACAGGAGAAACTATTGCTAGAGCAGTGGATTGAGGAGATGAAACAAAAAAAGTGGTCAATTTTTGGGTTGACACTCATGTGTGATGGTTGGACAAGTGGTACCAAGACACAAATTATCAACTTCATGGCTTATTGTGACGGTGATACATTTTTCATAAAATCAGTTGATGCATCTCGCCACATCAAAAACCACAGCTACCTTGCAAAATTGATTAAGAGTGCGATAAAATATGTTGGAAAAGAGAATGTTCTTCAAATTTGCACTGACAATGGGCCAAATTTCAAAAAAGCTGGAAAATCAGTTGAAGAGTCTTCAAACTACAACTTATTTTGGACGCCATGTGCCGCACACTGCATTGATCTAATATTGAAAGATTTTGGAAAATTAGATCTGTTTACATATATAATGCCTAGGGCCACAAGAATTACAAAATTTATATATAATCGCTCTTACCTACTTGCAATGATGCGAAGCCAAGAGTTTTGTGGAGGAGACATAGTAAGACCGGGCATTACAAGATTTGCAAGCAACTATATCGCTTTGCAAAGCTTAAAGCAAAGGCGACAAGGGTTAAAAAGAATTTTTGTTTTGGAAGAGTGGGCCAAACACCCTGATAGTAAGACTGACAGAGCCAAAGAAGTGGTGAAAATTTTGAATGATGACTACTTCTGGACTAGAGTGACCAAGGCTGTAAAGATAATGGATCCTGTGGTTCATGTCTTGCGCATGGTGGACGGTGATAAGAATGCCACCATGCCCTATATCTATGAGGCAATGCGCCTCATGAGAGATAAAGTAGAAGAAGCTGCGACTAATGCCAAGGCACAATTCCTAAAAGTTATAGATGAACGATGGGATGGAATGCTTCTACACCCATTGCATAAAGCAGGTAAAGATGTGACATTTGCATTTAGCCATTTAGGTCTTAGTGTTTATTAGTCATCTAATATTTTCTAATTTTTGTGTCCTTATATGTGCAGCTTATTTTTTAAACCCAAGATTTCAATACAAGAATGACATTGGGAGAAGAGGAGACTTGGTAATGGGTCTCCAAGAAGTGATTGATAAGCTCTTTGCTAACAACAAAGATGACGCAATTCGAGCTGTTGCACAAGTATGGGTTGGATACTTGGATAGTATATAATTCTTTATTACACGTTATTATAAAATGTTAATCTAATTCTCTCACTTTACCAATCATTAGATAAAACCATTCAGAGAAGCATCTGGCCTGTTTGCGCTACCGGCGGCTATCTATTCAAGGGATAAACTTTCTCCTGGTAAAGAATTACATGATTGATTATGTTTGATATCATAATAATGAATGGTTCACTTGTCCACTTATTGATCATTGAACACTCTTTATTTTTTACAGCTGATTGGTGGATGAATTATGGTTGTGAATGTGAAGAATTGAGATCGGTAGCAGTTAAAGTTTTGTCCCAAACAGCAGCAGCAGGTGGCTGCGAAAGAAATTGGTCAACCTTCAACTTGATTCACACAAAAAGAAGAAATAGGTTGTCTGCCTCACGTCTTCATGACTTGGTGTTTGTACACTATAATATGAAGTTGAAGCAAAGACACACACAAGAATCATTGAGGAACCCAACAAGCAATGTCGACATTGATCCTCTTGATTGGGCGTATGTCTACACTGACAGGGGTGACGATGAAGACCCATTACAAGCATGGTTGAACAATACTACTAAGCCTTTACTTGATGAAGGGCGTCCAGGTGGGGGGCCTAATGCCACAATTGCAGGGGCAATGGGGGTTGATGTAGATGAATATCAAGAAAGTGAGGGAGCACAAGCAGATCAGACCACTCTTGGAGTGGAAGAAGACAATATTGATAAAGATGATTTTTGGTAGGGTCTACCAGAGGATGAACCAGATGCCTCATCAGGTTCCACCACTCCAGAGCCCTCAGGTGGTGATGATGGGGGCAACACTCCTGATAGCTATATAAGAGGAGATACGCCGCCACATAGAACACCATCTCCTCGCCCTCAACCTCAACAACAACGTTAACAACAATATGAGAGTGGTAGTGGTACTCAAAGACCGACAGATCGAACCTACCAAAGAAAGGGAAAGGGTAAAGCTCCACAACAACAACTAGATTCAATGCCAACATGCTACGAGAATTGGTATCCACAGGGTCAAGGACATGTGCCTCAACCTGTTTATCATGCACCTTACAACACTGACAATATCACTGAATCAATTGGAAGTCTCTCATTGGGAGGTCAATCGGGAGCAACAGGAAGCACCTTTGTGGATGATTTATTGGGTTTTACTGGGCCTACTTCTAGAGGATTTTATCAACAAGAACCCGTTCCTGGATATTATGGTGGTGATTCAGAAGGAACTTATGGAAGTCGGGTTTCCCATAGAACTGATAATGAATCATATAGTTACTTAGGCCCTGGATATGCCCCTGATCCTTTTGCAGCTACAACTGACACTACATCAGGTGTTCAGAGTCACTACTATCCACCAATGGCACAACCCGAGCCCCCACCACAACCTAACATATATGTACCCCCTTCTGATTCTGATGCAGAAAGGCCGCCCCATATACCAGAATTTTACAACTTCACACCAGGATCTCTTGCCTCCAGATATCCAACACAGCTTGCATTGTATACAAGATTTGGATATTTGTCAGAAATATCCCATGAAGATTTTGCTGCATATGTGCATGATTATGAGCTCAACCACTCTCAGCACACAACTTGGATGCAATATGCTATGAGAATTGATAACCAAATGTCACTACTGAGGCAGACTCAAGAAGCTCAACATTCAGGCTATGATTTTGGAAGGCATTCAGCTTTTTACTGAAGACATTTATCGGGTATGCACTTCATTTTAATGAATTGTAATCTATATTAGTATATTTCATATGTAATATACGGAAGTATGAAGGATATTTGCTTGGAAAATGTATGCTGAAGTAGAGAATTGTATAAGAATTTGTATATTTTTATTTGCATATGTAAAACATGATTATTGAGACTTGAGAACATTAGCAAGTGTGCACTGCATCATTTACGAATTATGACTTTGTATTATCAACCTACCTAGCACTAGAGAGTCATGAATTGTGTTTTTTATGTCAAATTAATACATATGAATTAGAGTTAGAGCATAATTTGTAAGTTTCCAATCGAAGTTATGCATCATTTTGCTAAAAAAACACCATCGAAGTTTGTCGAAGTTTGCGTCTAAACTTCCTCGAAGTTTCCACAAACTTCCACTTCCACACCTAGCGAAGTCGAAACGAAGTCGAAGTCCTGCACCATGTTTACGGCCCTAACGATTTCGACGACCAAATAAGCAAATTAAATCATGAAAATTTACAAGGACGTTCTAATCGCCAAGATCTACTCAAATATGCAATACTATTTCATATTGGATATGTGGGGGGTGGGGTCTCCTACATTTGTAAGTAAAGGAAGCTGAACAATTTCAACATAATTTTGATGGAATTTTCAATGACGAAATGAAGGAATTAAGTTATGGAATTTTGCAAACACAATGTTTGAGCATAGACACACTAGATTGTATAATAAATTTATATGTTTAGAGGTTAGGGTGGGATCCATGTCTTGATGAGTGAGTGCACAAATGAACAGAAATGTCAAGTATGTTAGACAGTTAGGCTGTTACAAACTTGCAGATTTCAAGTTGAAACAACTAGAGTAATAGACTTCATAACTTAGAGTTATAACTTACAAGTTACAATATTGTAGGTCAGTATATTTATTGTATAAGTCTACTATTATAATATATTTAGGGTTACATGAGTGAATAATAAAAAAATATATTTAGGGTTACAAGTTACAACTTACACATCATTTTGTATAAGGCTACTATTATAATGTATACAGAGTTACATAAGTGAAAAATACAAAAATATAAGAACTTCCATTAAAAAACTTTTGTAGCCATTTTGTGTATAAATATGAAATATATTGATTAGATTTTCAAAATAAGTATAGATATACGCATTTCACACTATCGTTTCTTAGATTTACAAGTTCACTTCAAGATCTTGAGAATTTTAAGAGAAATGTCACTTAGAAATTTAGGATTTTTGGAGTATTTATTAAGATATGTCTAACAGGGAGCTAAAAAAGGTAGTAGTAGATGGGCTAGGGAGGGGGTTTACATACCCTAGAATCAAGTAAAGCAACCTTTGAGAGCAAGATATCACAAAAAAATTGCTAAAAGATCAAAGTCCCAACAAACCCAGTCGATGGAACACTATTTCGCGAAATAGGTGCTGCATTTCGCACTGATTTCGCAATATCAAGGCCCAAACTGGGCTGTTTTGTGAAATTTTGACTGTAGCTATGAAATTGTTGCGAAATTGCTGACCAGTTCTTGCAAACTGACGTTTCGATGTCCAATTGAAAGAAAAAAACGAAATTTCGTGCGAAATTTTGCAATTTTCGATCAAAATTTTGTTCCATGCTCCTCGGTCTCTCTGTGTTACCACTGTCAAGTTTGACGGCTTGACCTACCATCTGTGGTCGGCGTCCTTTGTACTGTATGTGAATGCTCAAGGCCGATACTCACATCTTACCACTGATCCTCCTGCTGCCCCTGCTGCTACTGTTGACGACAAGACCAAACAAGCTTATGCTCAGTGGTCGAAAGACGACTCAGGTGTTATGTCCTGGCTTCTCAATAGCACCAAGCCACGCATTAGTCAGTCTCTACTGTGTCTTTATGATGCCAAAGCAATGTGGGACCAACTGTCTCATGTCTACTCGCATCAACAAAATCCTAAAAGGGTTTTTGAAATTTTCAAAAGCCAAGGAGTACTCCTCAGATGCGTCTATTGAATATTTTTAAAACCAATGTTTTGCTCTCTAGAATTAGTATGAGATCTACCACCCTCTGACTATTGACGTCAAAGAGGCTCAAAAGCAGCTGAATGAGCTCCAACTCATTCAGTTCCTGGCTGCCCTACCTGCATCGTTTTCAAGCGTGGTTAATCAAATTCTGTCAAGTGATCCGCTACCGACTCTTCACGATGTTCTAAAGCGAGTCGAGTGACACCCATCTGTATCCTCTACACCGACTATTGAGCATCCTGCCTTGGTTGCTCGTACTATTGATAATGGACGTGGCCGCGGTCGTGGAGGACGTCCACCCCCTTCTGGAGGAAGAGGCACTTCTACTGCTCCTGGACGAGGTCAAGCCACTGGACCTCGCTACTGCAACTGGTGTGGTCGTGACAATCACACTGAAGATAGGTGCTGGATCAAGCACGGCAAGCCAGCCTGGGCAAACCATGCCTCTACTGAAGCTACTCCTGAAGCTGCATCCGATCCACCAGTTGCTCCTCCAACCACTGACTGGCTTCGCTTTGAGTTTGAGAAATTCTTCCAGGAGCGCATGACTCAACTGCCTTTGACATATGCGGTCGGTTTCTCTGCTATGCTTGCGTCTCCCTTTGCTGGTAACCATAAATGGTGTATTGATTCTGGAGCGTCTGTCCACATGGCAGGCGACATCCACTTATTTTTTGCTCTATCTAAAACTTCGTATATTTCTTCGGTCACAGTTGCTAATGGCTCGAAAACGCTTGTCCGTGGCGTTGACACAGTTCCACTATCTCGCAAGATGAATCTTCACTCTGTTTTATATATACCTCAGTTTCCTGTTAATTTCCTATCTATCAATAAAACTGTTAAACAACTTCAGTGCTTTATTAAATTTGATCCCTCTGGTTGTGTTTTGAAGGATCTCCGCACGAAGACGAGGATTGGTTCGGGCCATGAAGGACCAGATTGATTTTACTACTTGGATGGACCACCTACAACTTCAGCTCTCTTTTCTACATCTGTCTTCGTGATTGTTATAAACTGCTACAGAAGTGATTGTATCATGCACTCAAAAATCACCACAACAGGTACATTTTTGAGTACATCTGTCTCAAGTTCGTCAACGTTTTTGGCCTGAGACAATCACTATGGCATGTTTTCTTATAAACCGCATGCCCTCTTCTGTTTTACAAAATTGCATACCTTACTTGATTTTGTTTCCTAATGCACCTCTTTTCCCTGTACCACCTCGCATTTTTAGGTGTACCTGCTTTGTTAAGAATATGCGCCCAGGAATGTCGAAACTTGACCCTCGGTGTACTAAGTGCATTTTTTTGGGTTATTCGAGAACTCAAAAAGGCTATCACTGCTTTGATCTGATACTCAGACAGTGGTTTGTCAGTGCGAATGTAGTCTTTTTTGAGCATATGCCCTTCTTTTCTGAGGATGGAGCAAGCCTATCTCATGATGTGTTGGCACAAACACCTCTATCAGACGTTGTTGAAGATTTGTCTGTTTCAGACCAGCCTGAAGAACGTCCACTGCAAGTATACAAACGCCGATCGAAGACAAGCACTCCTTCCATGGCCCCTCAACCAATTCCTGGGTCTGCGGATGATCAAATAAACACGGAGGTAACATCTGACTTGCACCTTCCTATCAACTTACGAAAGGGTGTTCGCTCCTGTACTAAACATCATATCAGTCATTTATGCACATCTGACAATCTGCATAACAACTTAGCTTGCTTTACTTCTGCACTTTTTGCTGTCACTGTTCTGAAAAATGCTACAGAAGCTCTGAATATTCCAGCATGGAAGAAGGGAATGGACCAGGAAAAGCAGGCACTTTGTGATCGCAAGACGTGGGAGCTTGTGGATCGCCCTTCTTCTTGCCCTATAGTGGATTGTCGCTGGATCTTTACTATTAAATATCAGCCCGATGGGACAATTGAACGCCTCAAAGCCCGTCTTGTTGCAAATGGCTACACACAGACATGCAGTGTTGTCAAAAATGCATTCCTTTACGGAGATCTACAGGAAGAAGTCTACATGGAGCAACCACCTGGGTTTGTTGCTCAGGGGGAGTCTGCCTCCAAAGTATGTAAGTTGAACAAGGCTATCTATGGTCTCAAACAAAGTCCGCGAGCCTGGTTTGACAAGCTTAGTCATATATTAGTCACCTTTGGTTTTCGTCGTTCTCATTATGATCATTCAGTCTTTATTCGCAAGACAGTAGCTGGACTTGTCATTCTAATTGTTTATGTGAATGATATTATCTTATCTGACAGTGATACTGTGGGCATACATGAAACTAGAACTTACTTAGAGAAGCACTTTGTCACTAAAGATCTCGGAAAACTTCAGTATTTCTTAGGCATTGAAGTCTCCAGATCATTTGCAGGACTGTCTCTCTCAGAGAAAATATGTGCTTGATCTGTTGCAGGAAACTGGCATGCTAGGATGCAAACCGGTTAACACTCCACTTGACCCAAACATGGACTGGGATGATGCAAACTCTCCTCCCTATGCTGGTCATCACCAGTTCAGGAGGATGGTAGGCAAGCTTATTTATTTTACTGTCACACGAGCTGATCTTACTGTTGTCGCCAGATTCATCAGCCGGTATCTTGTCAAACCCCGACAATGTCATTGGGATGCTATATGCCATATTCTGAGATATCTTAAAAGTTCTCCAGGAAAAGACTTGATGTATAAGAAGCATGGTCACTGCAACCTATCTGATTTCTCGGACTCGGACTATGCAGGAAGTCGTTCTGATCGAAAATCAACATCAGGCTACTATACTTTTGTGGGTGGAAACCTTGTCACCTGGCGAAGCAAAAAGCAGACTGTTGTCGCCAGATCCAGTGTAGAGACAGAATACCGAGCGATGGCTCATACTGCTTGCGAGCTTCTGTGGGTTCAGAGTCTCCTTCAGGAGTTTGATATATCTTATTCTAGCCCTATTCCGATGTTTTGTGACAATAAAGCCTCCATTTTTATTGCGAGCAACCCCACCTTTCATGAGAGGCGAAACATATTGAGGTCGATTGCCACTTTATTCGAGAAGTGGTTCTCTCTGGCCGGATTTACACTCCATATCTCAATATTGACAAGAAAGTTGCAGACATCTTCACGAAGATACTTCCCAAAGCTCATTTTCAAACTCTAGTTGACAAGCTGGGCATGTTCGACATCTACCTCCAGCTTGAGGGGGGGGTATAGAGATATGTTGTGTTTTGTTATGCTTTGTTGAGTGTCATGTGCATAGCATGTGCCTCACATATGTTGTTCACTTCTGTAGTTTAGTCCCATATTGCTCACCTCTGCTTTAGTCTCTATTCTATTCTGTTATATAAGAGACTACATTGTACATTGTTTTATTCACTCAATAAACAAGTCTCAGTTTCTCCATAAACTGCATGTAGACAAACTTCTTTGGACACACCGCGTGAAGTCTTTACACGCCGTGTAACTTAGTTGGTTGAAGATGATATGCTCCCACCAACCTGCTGTGTGGAGATTCTGACATGTTGTGTAGGATGTTGAAGGTGAGAAACAGATTTCACCAACACACCGTGTGCAAACCTAACAAGTAGTGTAGGTGTGAAATAGTCTTCCGTTAATACGCCGTGTCGGAATATGACACACCGTATAAGTTACAATCTGACCAAAACTCTCTATCGTCGAACAATTTTGGACTGTACACACCGTGTCGGTTGGACAATACGCTGTGTCGGAAGCTGTTGATGCACGACGCCGTCTAGGAGAACACAACCCTGGGAATATGCACCAGGGATGACACGAATTAGCATCTTGACTTGCGACAGTGGATCATGTGAATTTGAGGCAGTAACAACCCCTTTCTAAACCACAAAAAGATCTGGACAGAAATTGGCGCCGTCCAAGGATAGACATCCAAGAATTGGTGAGGCTTCTTGATGTAGGATAGGCTCCGCCTTTACGCACTTACGAGTGCATGCATCGCAGTGTCGTCAGTTGGGCCTTTTTCTCAGCTGACATTATTTTATTATGCCTTTTTTATTTAGGGCTTTTGTAAAGTCACATGGTTTAGTCCACATTGGCTACCACATTTTTAGTCTTTCTTTTAGAAGCCTATATAAAGGTTCTATTGCATCTTTGTTTCAGTTGATGAATGAGAATTATTTCCTTAGTCATTTAGCTGCTTTTCTTCTTTGGTTCCGTAGATTTACATTAAGTGGTATCAGCGCCTAACCCTACTTCATTAAGTTTAGATCCTGCTTGTGACGACCTCTGTTCTCCACCAACCCTGGCCGCCACCTCCCTTGCATTTGCTGCCATCTCCAGGCGTTTCTCTGCCTATTTCTGCCCGCCAACAACCGTCAACTGCCCCTTCTGTTGATTGCCTGCTTGCTTCTTGTTGCCGCCTCCAGACCGACTATCGTCGTCTCCAGTCCAATAGTTGTCGTCTCCGGGTTCGTAGGTCACCGCCATCGTTGACAACCTCCTTCACAGCTCGCACTAACAACTGCCATCGACAAACGTTGTCCCCCGATCCCTAGCTCGCGCCAACGACAGTCCTCCAGACTGATAGTAAGCAGCTTGGAAAACTACAATTTGGGTAAGATCTTTTCCTCCATGTTGGATCCGCAATGGGCGCATGACGCATCGACGTTCTACAAAGAGACGTCAACTTCTACCACACCAAGTCGGGGTAATAGATGGCTACATTTTGGGTAAAGGTCTTCTTGTTGTTTATTGTGCTTTTTGCTTATCTTCTGCAAATTTAGTACATTCACAAACAGGTTCATAGGGTGTTTTGGTTCCTCTATCGACATATTGCCAAGTCCCACTTTTGTGAAAGGTTTTTTCCCTGTTCGGTGCGTCACTTTACCATAGTATATTTTGTCCGCATTGTTTTCTTAAAATATTGCGGTCCATTACACAACTAAATTTTTTATAGACAATAATTTTTTGCTTATCTCATTGTGCAAATCATAATGTCGGGCCATAGATTGATGCAACCCCTGAGTCTTCACAACCCGTGTTTACCCTCGATACCCTTGGCCAAGCGATCCATGCAATCATGGTTGAGTTTCACACTATTTGCAAAACACATACACTACATGCTGATCAAAACTCGACAACTTTTATGGAGTCTGGGATGCCGCAAAATCCTGGAAATGCACCACAAACCCCCCTTAACCCTACTCTATAATTCTGTCCACAACTCCATGAGACCCCTGACTACTCCCTATGGAGATGTTGACCCTTATGCAGAACATGATCCTTATTCACCACACCCTTACATGGAACCACACCCCTATCAACCACCCTACCATCACACATCCCAACCCACTGCCTCACAAGCGCACTATGCACCAACGCCACACCCCCTCCCAATGCTCTACAATTTGTTCCTACACCTCATCACCAACCACTGGCTCCGCCGCATCCTCCCATGGCCCCTCCTCCGAGACCCCATTCTCATCCCCTAAGCCATGATGTTTTTCATAACCCCCCTTATGGACATGTTTTTCCCCACAACCCATATGGTCAGTAACACCTGGGACCTCATCCACCACATCACAGTGATATCACTCGATGAGTTAAAATGATCCCAAATCTTTTCTCGATTGGATTGCTAGTTTGGAAGATTATTTCGACTGGTATGGCATGATCGACACCCAATGGATTAGGTTTGCTAAGTTGAAACTCGAAGGGTCGGCCAAGCGATATTAGCAAGGTGTCCAGCGTGATATGGAGTGTATTGGTCAACCTCCCATCCTCCTTTGGGATATGAGATGAAGACTAAGCTACGTGAGCGTTATGTACCTTCCAATAACATAGACAATTTTTTGACTGGATGGCCCTTAGCCAAGGGTCATTGTCTATTCAAGAGTACATGGAACGGTTTGAGGAGGTTAAGAACCGTTGCACTCATAATGATTTTGATTGACAATTGGACGCTTGTTTTGTGCATTGTTTACACCCTGATCTTAAATGACCCTTTTCACCGTGTCCTAAAGGTAGAGAGTTACTTACAACCTGCTTTGTATGGTCCTTCCTTTTCTCATTTTAGAGAACGTATTCACTCAACCATTAACCCTTCCACAACCCATTTTGTGCTGCCTATCCTCTAGCCCAACCATCTCCCCAGAGTTCTTCAACCTTTTCTTCTAGTAAAGGCAAGAGGTAGTGACAAGTCCAGTCCAGCCTTTCGTGGGGTTGTAAATGCTTTCATTGTCACAGGACAACTCACCTGGCTGCCCAATGCCCTTGTGGTGCTCTTTTGGTGTCCTCCGATTCTCCTGATACCATCCTTGAGGTTGATATTGAATATGAAGATGTTTTTCCTGCCTCTGAAACCTTCTGATGATGACACTGATTACATTTATTATTACGATCCGTCATATCTCCAGGTCATGCATATTCTAGCTGTCCCTGTAGAAGGGGAGGAATGGAAACACATCACCCCCTTTCAGACCTTTTTCAAACACGCTGGTAAAAGCTGCAAACTACTCATTGATGGTGGCAGTTCATAGAATATCATTACCCCATGGATTGAAGCGCATGGAGTTGCACCCAAAGCCCCATCCTTAGCCACTAAAATCCAATGGGTGAACCAAATTGGCTTGCCCATCACGCAACGATGCCTTGTACCCATCACTCTAGGTGTTTATTTAGGCTACAATCGGTGTGATGTGTTGCCTATGGATGTTGGCCACATCATTCTTGGTCGTCCTTGGATTTATGACTTAGATGCCTGCAATGAGGGACATTGTTTATACCTTCAAGCACAAAGGAAAACACATACGATAAGTGTCACACCCCGATCTCACACTAACCACTAATCACGAGATTAGGGCCCGACGGAGGGATTATCACATAAACAAATCACTGAGAACTTTTTCTTTTTAAAACCTCATAATGATATCCGGATTATTGATGTAAACTAAAACATAAATAACTATTGCGGAAGCATTTCAATTAAACTGGCTAGAGAACATAAACATAGTTTACAACATGTAACATTGTTTAACAGAAAGTAAAACATAACAGTTAATTTACATCTTTTACACATTTGCCATACATACTCTCTCTCACCCACACCATGTCCCAAGGACCGAGGGGAAAGGACTAAGAGACCTCTAACTACTAACTACGTATACCTTCTACAGACTAAGCGTTAGGATGAAAAGATCCTTCCGATTCCTGTTGCTGATGTTGACCTGAAAATGTTTGAGTAGAGGGATGAGCCTACTCGCTCAGTGAATAGTATTTCACTTAGCCATCATCGGATAACTTCATATTTTACATTTAACAGGAATATGCAAATAAAATAACAAACTGAGCAGTTCTAATTAAACAGTGCAATTATCGCAGAAAAGTATAATGAACATTTAAAGAACAAGTATTATAAATTCTAAATCTGAACATACACAAGTTTCATATTAATCTACCTTAATTCTAAGTAATCATCTTTTAACTTATGCCCTGATCATATGCAGTGAACTCTGCATATAAAGTCTCGTAGCGAACTACGAACCCACCGTACAAGACTTAGCGACACACCCGGGAAATGCTAAGTCTGACTGCCGTCCTGGTCTGCGTCAGGACTCTCAGGCTCACACGGCCTCACTGCACTCTCAAAGAGTGTACTCTAGACTCCTCCTCTAACCTGAGCACACAGGCGGAGAGTCTGGGTTACCACTGTGACACACACACAGATTATTGTTGAATAACTCCTATTTACTTCCAGTGCCACCGTGACACACGCACGGATTATTGTTGAACACTGCCTCTCTGTCCTCGTGCCACCGTGACACACGCACGGATTATTGTTGAACACGAGCCACCGACCATCTAGACACACGCTAGGTAGGTCGTTTCACCCCTAAGGCACAGACCTCCAAAACGGGTTCTACGGTGTCAGGGCATCTAAGTCTAACACATTTTATTATAACAAGAAAACTCTTATCACATTGTGTCTCTCTCGCACATATTCGACTACTGGAATATATTGTAATTCTGCAATTCACTAGCTGAAACTAGAAATTCGACTTTCATAACATTTCAAATATACTATATTGAAAGGAATACTCAACTTGAAATACTTTATCACATTTATTCGCATCTTACTGGAATTACTCGTAAAGCATACACTTTTATTTTACTAGTCATTTCATTTCGTTTGAACTATGCAAATTAAAAGTCTAAGGATGCTAACTATGCTCGGCATCCGAGTAATCTCTATTACCCACATATACATAAACATCATTTGTCATCTATAAACATGACTCAGTATCAACTTATCCAGTTTCGATGCTAAACATCCATTTTATGCTCAACGTATACATTGCAGTTGTAATACAGGAAATTCTATCATTTTCATCAATCATATTACGTATTTCAAGTTCCAATGAACCATATAAATTCATTAATTCAATCCACATTGATCAGATGCTAATCTAAATCATATAACGGCATAAGGAAGCAGTTTATGAAATAAAATTCGAGTAACGCCAAATACTGTCCAAAAGCCAAGTATTAGCGAAAAATGCACAGTTTACCGAAAAATTCCAACTAAGGAGTTAAATGATGATAACTAAATGAACTCCTACTCACGGTGATTTGGTCTATCCAGATTCGTCCGAGGATGCGTTCAGGGTCTAATTCCGGGCGATTTCAGATCGTCTTCAACCTTGGTATTTTCACTGTTCACGGCTATTGCTTCAGGTACAGCAGATTGGCAGAAGGGAGAGGCTCAATTGATTTGGCGCAACTCATGGTTAATTGATGGAGGTTTCCGGTTCTATATTCATAGCTGAACTCATTGGTGCTGCTTGATATTGCTCTTTGTGCCCAGAAGGGCTCGTGGCCACTGGCCTAGCTGCTTCACATAGCTATTGTCGTTGCTTGTGGATGGAGCGCCGCCCCTGCAGTTGGGCGCAAATGGAGGAAGGGGAAGCTGTGGTTTAAACTCTTAGACTATGGCTGAGGTCGAAGGCGCCTCTACCTTGGTGCTAGATGCGCCTAAGGTGACCTGGAGCTGCGGCGGGAGCTGCTGCTGCCCGGACAAGCTGGGGGCGCCGCCCAAGCTGCTTGGGCATCCATGGAGCGAGGAAGGATAAAGAGGAATCGGGTGCTGCGGATTTGTGCTCCGGATCATCGGCTGAACTCAAAGATGACCTTCCCTTGAAGTTTTGTGCGTCCATGGGGGCTATTTGGCCAGGCCGAAGCAGCTGGCCACCAGCCGCTGCTGCTGCAAGTCGGCCACCCTAGCGGCTAGGTTAGCTGTGGTTAGAGAAGGAAGAAGAAGGGAAGAGGAAGAGGGAAAGAAGAGGAGGTAGGGGCGTAGCTGGTTCGGAGCTAAGGGCCAAGAATCGCCCTCGACCATCGCCCTCAGCTAACCGATCGAGTTGTCTGCCTGGGGCGCCGCTTTTGCGGTTTAACTCTATCAGGAAGGAGATAAAGGAAAGGGTAACCGACCCCCAAAGAAAAAAAAACAATTACTGTAAAAATTGCAGCCAAGACCCAGAATCTTAAAAGTATTATAACTTTCGCTTCGTAGGTCCGATTTGAATGATTTTTCTTGCAACTTTTCAAGCACGAGATTCTATACAACCTTAGGGCAAGAAAATATGCAAATTAGCATGTCACAACTAGTCAAATCACTAATTGCAACAGTGAGTACTCAACTCAACTTAATTAACCTAACGATCATTATTGCCATTAACATTAATTACCTCAGATGTTTCAATCTCAACTATTGATTCACATATAAGCTTATCTTGATTAACCACAATGTTTAATAAGATACTCAACACTAATCAAAGTGTTACACGCTAATTGAGGTATTTACTGGTTAACCTCAACGTGGGTCATAACAATCTCCCTCCCTTATAAGAATTTCGTCCCGAAATTCCTAAAAGAGAAAAGGAAACTTGTTACGCATATCTATCCCAAAACTCCCATGTGGTTCCTTCTAGGTTGTAGTTTCTCCACAAAACCTTCTCTAAGGGTATCTCACGATTCGTGAGTTTCTTGATCCTCTGATCAACCATCTGTATTGGTCCCTCAACCTAGGACACATCTGATCTGATTCCAGATCAACCCACAAAACATTGTCTTTCCAGAACTGTTATAACAGTATCTCAATTTATGGTAATTACCGAGAAATTATTATACTATACATGCAGACAAACTAAAATTCTTAAATAAACAGAATGCATGTCAATCTGGTACTAAAATAAAATCATGCAATTTAACTGTTAAACATCACTACATCTCATACTGAGAATTGATATCAAAATACTTGATTCATCGTACACCCTATCCTTAGGGTTTCATTTGCCTTATTCATTCATCACATGCCAACACCCTACTCTTAGGGTTATCTCATTCACTAGTCACATGGCAACACCCTATTCTTAGGGTTTCTGTTATCTCATCTGTTTGATTGCAATTCAAATCACGATACGGTATCATTCTAAAACTGGCAGAGCAGTATATTCAAAATCATTGTAATGACTGAGTAATCTTTATATCATACATGCAGGCAAATTTAAAATTCATAAATATCCCAAACTCAAATCAATTTTGGCACATACATACTGAATTCATGTAATTGAACATCTTATTACATCAATAAGAGTAATTTACTTCACCTATAAGAAACCATCTGTAATATTTTTCAATTATCTGAAATTTCTCGAAGAACGTGCATATTTACCAAATTCCTGGTTTGTGCATCACATAACTCAATTAAGAGTTGCTTACAAATCATAACACAAATAATTAATAGTACTTGAGAATTTCTAATAATATCTCAGAGAAACGTGCCAATTCATGAAAATGTTAAGTCATACCCATTAACATAACAGGAAGCATGCAACTAGGTTTATTTGTATATTTTAATGCTAACGTACTTCCTTGAAATCATGCACCTAATGATTTACCAAATCTGTATTGTCTGAGTTTATACCCAAACCGTACCATTATCAGTTGTGTATTTCTAAACTCAACATTCACACTAAGCAAACTATTTAAGACTTAAATGTTCATCCCTACTTCCACTGAAAAGCAAAACACATGCTCTCAGCATGTCCTCAAGAGTCTGAATGGTTCTCTCAGACTGGCCATCCGTCTGCGGTTGAAAAGGTTATATTGAATCTTAACTTTGTGCCCAAAGCACGATGCAACTGTTTCCACAACCTAGATGTGAACTTAGGATCTCAATATGATATGATTGAAACTGGATTACCAGGCAACCTAACTATTTCATCCATGTATATCATAGTCAAGTTTCGAGACATCAAAGGTTGACTTAATATGAAGAAAGCGAGCAGACTAAATTAGTCTATCCACAATCATTCATATCAAATCACAACCTCTAGGTGTCCAGGGCAACCCTATCACAAAATCCATTGTGATATGTTCCCATTCCCATACTAGTATAGGAAAAGATTACAAGGTAGCTGTAGATTTCTAGGGTTCAGCCTTAACCTACTGGCACGCACTACTTCTAACCACGTACTCAGCTACATCCTTCTGTATATCTGACCACCAGTACAACTCCTTGAGATTCATATACAATTTAGTGTTCCCTGAATGCATTGCATACATCGATGCATGCACTTTCGCAAGAATCTTTTCTTTCAAAACACTATCTCAAGGTACACACAACATGTCATGTTGATGCAACACATCATCATCTAAAAACTTAAACTCTGGTCTCTTTTCCTCCTATCATGTCATGCATGGTCTAGTTAACTCACTGTCACCCTATGGTAGTTCCTTGATCTAATCATAAGAAGTAGGCTTAACTTACATATGTACAATCAAATCACTTTGTGTTGTCACCCCTAAGCCTAAGTTCAACTCCCACATTTCTACTAACATGTCTCTTATTGAAACCTGTCATAGAGAATGCATTAGCTGTTGAACTTGACTTTCTGCTGAAAGCATCATTCACCACATTCTCTTTACCAGGGTGGTAATCTATTGTCACATCATAAAGATAGTGACGCCATGTCTTAAAAACATGAACTACATCAACTATCTTCAGATCATATATCGGATAATACTCCGCTTTCTATGCTACTCTCTTATTGTTACATTTCAAGTTTATGTCTTACTCTTTTCTCTAAGTCATTTCATGTTGTTTATGTACCGTTCAGATTAACTACCTTTAAACCCTAGATCACTATTAAAGCCAGTTTACTTTTCATAGAACAAATCTCAAGGTCTTATTTATAGAGATGCTAGTATTCAAGATTAAATCACTAGCGACATTCCTTGAACTATTTAAACTCTAATCATACTAGGGTTTGGTCCTTATCAATAACATAGCGTTATTGTGTATGTGTGTGGTCGATCATATAGATCAATTTGAGCTGCTTGGGTCAATAGCATATTAATCCAACACTCAACTTTAATTATATTGGCTGAAAATTCAGTTTTCACAATAGTTTCTGTAATTCGTTTATTAAATAGCTAACAGAAGCTCCAAAAATTCTAGAAATTTTATATGTTATACCTAATGAAGTTTCAGACTTCCAGTAAAAATTTGAGATCAATTGGATATACAAATAAAAAGATAAAATTCAATTACCACACTGCTATATCATTCTGAAAATGTGATCGGTCGATTTTGAAACTCGGCCGATAAACAGGTCAGAACATTCTTCAAAAATTCTGATATTTTCCAATGTTGTTTACATTTTATATATCCAAATCATATCCAAATTTGAGCTAAATCAGAGTTACACATAAAATACCAAAAATCATTTACTGAGACACTTTACTTATCAAATTTTGTGTTTATGTATCATCAAAACCCTATTTTGGGCCGATTAGGGTCTATGCTTCTCAAACCCTAAATCTCAAGACAAAAGAAAGTTTAGACTTCTTATCATAGTTAAAACATCCTAGTGTATATACATTCTCACTATGTTACAGGTCTAAATCATCCAGAGTCTATTCTTATTTTACTATTAACAGGAGTCATTAGATCCCAGTAACGCATCCTGCCAGCCGGACCAGGCCGAACCTGTAGTCCTGAAGCCAAGAGCTACTCGAGATTAATCAACCCCTATTAATCTTAAACATGTGGAAAGAATATCCGCTTAGGGCAAACTCATTTATACATAATTTCGGGTCTACTTTAATACAAAGAAAACAAACATTAAACAATTCACTTCATGACACAACAATATAAAAGAATCATATTTACTTTACAAATTAAAAAATCTAATTTCATGCATATAAAAGCATTTCTAGTGATCTTTAAATCAAATAAGCAATAATAGACAAGAGTTGAATCGCATCTTATATGTAATCTCTTATTCATACATTAGTCTCTTATCTCATAATTCTAAGATTTCTAGGGTTTCTCTCTAGCCTATCCTTCCTCTGCATACCTGGCCAGGGCATCCAGAGAAGAACAGACAGAGTAGCTTGATACTGGTCAATCTAAGTATTCAGACACCTGGCCAGGGCATCTAAACACTCAGACCTTCCAGAGCTAAAACACATCATTTATTATTCGCCTTACTTATAACTTTATCTTTTGACCTTAATGATTCTTAACGACTCAACTTAAGCTCATTACTTGATTCTCGTGACCACATCCTCTTCCTGCTATCTGTAATAGTATAACAGAACACTTCCTGTTAGAAAATTACAGACAGAAGAAAAAAAAACTCTTAAACCTTAATCCTATTGGTCTCTTATCGTCCCCTGACCTTGACTTAGAGTATTCATATACTCAACCTATGGCTCTGATACCAAGATGTCACACCCCGATCTCACACTAACCACTAATCACGAGATTAGGGCGCGACGGAGGGATTATCACATAAACAAATCACTGAGAACTTTTTCTTTTTAAAACCTCGTAATGATATCCGGATTATTGATGTAAACTAAAACATAAATAACTATTGCGGAAGCATTTCAATTAAACTGGCTAGAGAACATAAACATAGTTTACAACATGTAACATTGTTTAACAGAAAGTAAAACATAACAGTTAATTTACATCTTTTACACATTTGCCATACATACTCTCTCTCACCCACACCATGTCCCAAGGACCGAGGGGAAAGGACTAAGAGACCTCTAACTACTAACTACGTATACCTTCTACAGACTAAGCATTAGGATGAAAAGATCCTTTCGATTCCTGTTGCTGATGTTGACCTGAAAATGTTTGAGTAGAGGGATGAGCCTACTCGCTCAGTGAATAGTATTTCACTTAGCCATCATCGGATAACTTCATATTTTACATTTAACAGGAATATGCAAATAAAATAACAAACTGAGCAGTTCTAATTAAACAGTGCAATTATCGCAGAAAAGTATAATGAACATTTAAAGAACAAGTATTATAAATTCTAAATCTGAACATACACAAGTTTCATATTAATCTACCTTAATTCTAAGTAATCATCTTTTAACTTATGCCCTGATCATATGCAGTGAACTCTGCATATAAAGTCTCGTAGCGAACTACGAACCCACCGTACAAGACTTAGCGACACACCCGGGAAATGCTAAGTCTGACTGCCGTCCTGGTCTGCGTCAGGACTCTCAGGCTCACACGGCCTCACTGCACTCTCAAAGAGTGTACTCTAGACTCCTCCTCTAACCTGAGCACACAGGCGGAGAGTCTGGGTTACCACTGTGACACACGCACAGATTATTGTTGAATAACCCCTATTTACTTCCAGTGCCACCGTGACACACGCACGGATTATTGTTGAACACTGCCTCTCTGTCCTCGTGCCACCGTGACACACACACGGATTATTGTTGAACACGAGCCACCGACCATCTAGACACACGCTAGGTAGGTCGTTTCACCCCTAAGGCACAGACCTCCAAAACGGGTTCTACGGTGTCAGGGCATCTAAGTCTAACACATTTTATTATAACAAGAAAACTCTTATCACATTGTGTCTCTCTCGCACATATTCGACTACTGGAATATATTGTAATTCTGCAATTCACTAGCTGAAACTAGAAATTCGACTTTCATAACATTTCAAATATACTATATTGAAAGGAATACTCAACTTGAAATACTTTATCACATTTATTCGCATCTTACTGGAATTACTTGTAAAGCATACACTTTTATTTTACTAGTCATTTCATTTTGTTTGAACTATGCAAATTAAAAGTCTAAGGATGCTAACTATGCTTGGCATCCGAGTAATCTCTATTACCCACATATACATAAACATCATTTGTCATCTATAAACATGACTCAGTATCAACTTATCCAGTTTCGATGCTAAACATCCATTTTATGCTCAACGTATACATTGCAGTTGTAATACAGGAAATTCTATCATTTTCATCAATCATATTACGTATTTCAAGTTCCAATGAACCATATAAATTCATTAATTCAATCCACATTGATCAGATGCTAATCTAAATCATATAACGGCATAAGGAAGCAGTTTATGAAATAAAATTCGAGTAACGCCAAATACTGTCCAAAAGCCAAGTATTAGCGAAAAATGCACAGTTTACCGAAAAATTCCAACTAAGGAGTTAAATGATGATAACTAAATGAACTCCTACTCACGGTGATTTGGTCTATCCAGATTCGTCCGAGGATGCCTTCAGGGTCTAATTCCGGGCGATTTCGGATCGTCTTCAACCTTGGTATTTTCACTGTTCACGGCTATTGCTTCAGGTACAGCAGATTGGCGGAAGGGAGAGGCTCAATTGATTTGGCGCAACTCATGGTTAATTGATGGAGGTTTCCGGTTCTATATTCATAGCTGAACTCATTGGTGCTGCTTGATATTGCTCTTTGTGCCCAGAAGGGCTCGTGGCCACTGGCCTAGCTGCTTCACATAGCTATTGTCGCTGCTTGTGGATGGAGCGCCGCCCCTGCAGCTGGGCGCAAATGGAGGAAGGGGAAGCTGTGGTTTAAACTCTTAGACTATGGCTGAGGTCGAAGGCGCCTCTACCTTGGTGCTAGATGCGCCTAAGGTGACCTGGAGCTGCGGCGGGAGCTGCTGCTGCCCGGACAAGCTGGGGGCGCCGCCCAAGCTGCTTGGGCATCCATGGAGCGAGGAAGGATAAAGAGGAATCGGGTGCTGCGGATTTGTGCTCCGGATCATCGGCTGAACTCAAAGATGACCTTCCCTTGAAGTTTTGTGCGTCCATGGGGGCTATTTGGCCAGGCCGAAGCAGCTGGCCACCAGCCGCTGCTGCTGCAAGTCGGCCACCCTAGCGGCTAGGTTAGCTGTGGTTAGAGAAGGAAGAAGAAGGGAAGAGGAAGAGGGAAAGAAGAGGAGGTAGGGGCGTAGCTGGTTCGGAGCTAAGGGCCAAGAATCGCCCTCGACCATCGCCCTCAGCTAACCGATCGAGTTGTCTGCCTGGGGCGCCGCTTTTGCGGTTTAACTCTATCAGGAAGGAGATAAAGGAAAGGGTAACCGACCCCCAAAGAAAAAAAAACAATTACTGTAAAAATTGCAGCCAAGACCCAGAATCTTAAAAGTATTATAACTTTCGCCTCGTAGGTCCGATTTGAATGATTTTTCTTGCAACTTTTCAAGCACGAGATTCTATACAACCTTAGGGCAAGAAAATATGCAAATTAGCATGTCACAACTAATCAAATCACTAATTGCAACAGTGAGTACTCAACTCAACTTAATTAACCTAACGATCATTATTGCCATTAACATTAATTACCTGAGATGTTTCAATCTCAACTATTGATTCACATATAAGCTTATCTTGATTAACCACGATGTTTAATAAGATACTCAACACTAATCAAAGTGTTACACGCTAATTGAGGTATTTACTGGTTAACCTCAACGTGGGTCATAACAATAAGCACCTACGCGAGTCATCTCTCCTATGAAAAAGAGTACACCACCAGACCCCCAAACCTCCTAATCCAATACTCTCTACACCTTGTCACCCCAAAGACAGTTTGAAGAAGCCAATCGCCAATCTAGATGCATGTATGTGCTATATATAAAGAATCCACTCCTATGTCAAATTTTCAACCCCTACCACCAGAACCGCCGACCTTCCCGATGAGCTTCCCCCTTTGCGTGATATTCAAATTGAGATTGATTTGATTCCAAGGTCTTCACTCTCAAACCGACCTCATTACCGTGTGAACCCGACTGAGCATGCTGAATTGAAGCGCTAGGTTGATGCCCTCCTTCTCAAAGGATTCATTCGCTAAAGCAAGAGTCCTTGAGTAGTTCTTTCCCTCCTTGCCCCCAAGAAGGATGGTAGTTGGAGAATGTGCTTAGATTGTTGACCTATCAATAAATCATTGTCAAATATCATTTCCCTATTCTACGACTTGACGACTTCTTGATCTATTGATGTGATCCCGCTATTTCTCCAATATTGATCTCCATAGAGGTTACCACCAGATCCGCGTTAAGGAGACTCATGAACAGAAGACTGCCTTCAAAACACCAGACATATCATGAGTGGCTGGTCATGCCATTCGGCCTGTCCAACACACCCGACACCTTTCATGAGAGTCATGGACCATGTATTGCGGCCATTCATTGGTAGATTTTTGGCGGTCCACTTTGATGATGTTTTGATTATTAGTAAGACCAAGGATGAACACCTGACTCATCTCAGACTCATCTTCAACACACTTCGCATTGAAAAATTGTATGTCAATCTAAAGAAGTGTTCTTTTCTTCAAGATAAAGTCCTTTTCCTTGGCTACTTTGTATATGCTATTGACATTGAGGCTGACCCTGCCAAAGCCAAAGCTATTACTGATTGGCCCCAACCCACTACGATCTCGGAACTGCATAGCTTTCATGGACTGGTTACTTTTTATCGTCATTTGTTTGGGTATTCAACACCATTATGGCACCTCTCGCTGAGTTAGTGAAGTGTGATAAATTAGATTGGATGCCATCTGCCACAAGAGCTTTTGAGGTTGTCAAAACTAAGTTAGTTTGAAGCTCTTGTTCTTTGCCTTCTTGATTTCTCACTTCCTTTTGAGGTATCATGCGATACTTCCGGTGTTGGCATTGGTGGCGTTTTGAGCCAAGAAGGGCACCCTATTGCCTTTTTCAGTGAGGAATTCAATGGCGCAAAGTGTAAATACTCCACTTATGATATAGAATTCTACGCTGTTGTGCAATCTTTGAGTCATTGGAGGCACTATCTTCTTCACCAGCAGTTCATCCTCTGGTCTGACCATTAGACCCTGTGCTTCCTGAATTCTCAAAAGAATTTAAGTGTTTGTCATGCCAAATGGTGTGAGTTTCTTGAGGAGTACCCTTTTGTTCTCAAACACCGCTCTGTTGGTGAGAACAAGGCTACATACACTCTCAATCTTTACTTGACCACCCTACAGTCTATGAGCGTTTAAGTTGTGGCCTTTGACTGTCTGAAAAATCAATATCCCACATGTCACATACCGACCTTCTCGGTAGAACACCCAACCAAGCTTTTGATTTTATCCTACATGATGGATTTTTCTTGAGTGGCACACAATTATGTATTCCTTCCACTTCAGTTTGCAATTTTCTCATTTGGAAATACATGCCCGTGGCCTCACTGGTCATTTTGGTAGGGGTAAGACCACCGCTCTAGTGACTAAAAGATTTTATTGGCATTACGTCGTGATGTAGCTCGCATCGTGTCTCAATGTCGCACTTGTCATTTGGCAAAAACCAAAAGACAATATGTGGGCCTTTACACTCTGTGGCACGACTCTGTGTTTGTAGTTATGGATCGTTTTTCTAAGATGGCCCACTTCATTGCTTGTAGTAAGACTTATGACGCCTCTCGTATCGCCCATTTTTCTGTAATGAGCTAGTCAAGCTACATGGACTTCCCACCACCATAGTCTCTGACCGTGATGTGAAATTTGTTAGGTACTTTTGGAAGACTTTATGCAAAATCTTTGGTACTAACCTCAAATTCTCTTCTTCCTTCCACCCTTAAACCGATGGTCAAACTGAGGTGGTTAACAATGGCTTGGATAACCTCATGTGATGTCTTGTAGGTGAACGTTTAGGCAATTGAGATTTATTGCTTCCTAATGCTGAATTTGCTTACAACAGTTTTGTTATTCGATCCACAGGAAAGCGCCCTTTTGAAGTTGTTAATGGTTACAAGCCCCACCAACTTATAGATCTCGCTCTTATGTCCACTACTTACCGCCCTTCCCATGCTACTGAGACCTTTGCCCAATACATTCATGATAAACATGCCGAGATTCGTCGAAAACTTACTTTGTCTTATGAAAAATACAAGCCTTTTGCAGATGCACACCACATGTTTCAAGAATTTAAAGTGGTAGATTATGTGTTAGTACGTGTGCGTTATGAATGTTACCTTAAAAATTCTTTCAAGAAGCTTCATGCCAAACTTCCCAAATACTTAGTTGATAGAGACCCAATGCCTATGTACTGAATTTGCCAGCAGATTGGGGCATTAGTGTAGTATTCAATGTGAAGAATCTTTCTCCTTATCGTGGTATATTCGAGGCCCTCTACCACCAGGGAGAGGTTCTTCAGATCGTCACTGTGCTTCACTGTCTTCAACAAATATACCTCCTCTGTCTTGACCTCCTCAGCAGTCGCCCGATCACATCGATACGGTCTTGGACGACCAGGACGTCCTCACCTGCCAGGGCACCGTATGTCATTTCTTGGTTCGCTGGATTGGTCGTTCTCCTATAGACGCCACATGGATCACCGAGGAGGAATTCTGCCACATTGATGCAAATCTTCGTGAACTTTACCTCAGCACTAACTCGATGGAGTCGAGTCTTCTGCAATCGAGGAGAGTTGATGTAGAACAAGCTCCACTTTTACGCACTTACAAGCGCAGGCGTTGCCGTTTTGTTAGTTAGGCCTTTTTCTTCAGCTTATGTTATTTATTATGCCTTTCCCTTATTTCAGGCTTTTGTAAAGTCACATGGTTTAGTCCCACTTTGGCCACCGCCTGTTCAGTCTTTCGTTTAGAATACTATATAAAGGCTCTATTGCGCCTTTGTTTTGAACAATTGATGAATGATAATTATTTCCTTAGTCATAGCTGCTTTTCTTCTTTAGTTCTATTGATTTACATTACTTCTAGGATGACAATAGCCACAGGGAATGCTTGCTAGACCACAATCCTATCTGGACGGAAATTAGCGCAATCCATCAAACGAGGATTGGGTAATGATGCAGCTCCCTTGTTGCTATGCCATTCTTTGCTGCTGCAATGACATAGAAGATTTTTGGGATAAAGGTGGTGGCGTGTTCCACGGTTGATGATGGCTGGGATGATCAACGCCTACACATGACTAAGAGGACAACTTCAGAAAGAGACGACGACTACGAGGGAGACTTTGTGACTGCATTAGACTATGAATCGGGGAAGCGTAGATGCCCGGGAAGGATAACGCCGGCATATAGATAAGATCTATATGAAAGAAAAAGAGAAACGGCCATAGAGGCCGGAAGGATGCCTGGCGGGCGGTTAGCCTAATCCATGGAGAGACCGCGGTTGCCCGCAGGCGGAGGCTCTCTTTCTTTTCTCTCTAGAGTTGGGGTAATTTAATACTATGGAATGCAATTCACACCATTAATTCTTCTCAAATATACTGATCAACAATATTTTAGAGTTTTTGCTTGCTAATAAGATCTCAGCCTTGCATTACATTCTTTCAAAGAATGTATGTACTTCAACAGTGTTGTATAAGCTATAATTAGACTCCGCTATAACCCTGTATAGCAGCTGTATTATATTGTGTCTATATATAGTAAAAACAATGCGCACATGTGAATATTTTATAGTAGAAACAATAATACAATAGTTGCAACACATTATTTTCAGTACACGTGGTACATTTTAGAACAAATAGACGAGATCCATTCAGCTTGTAAATTTACTAGATTGGAATTTGATTCATGCCTTCTGATCCATCTATAATTATACAACTTCACTTCATTTTAAAGATTAATTTTTGTTGCTGATAAGATCTCAGCGTTACATTACATTCTATCTGTTGAAAAGGGTGAGGGGAAACTCACTTGTGTTCATATTAGATGGCACACCTCTATCTTATATATAGGAGAAAGGGGGGGAACATTTCAGACTCGGGACTCAAGTAAGGCTATATGGACCGAGACACTTAAGCCCATACACTACTTAACCTATAAACTAATAGGCTAATAATCCTTTCTAACTCTCTTATAGAAGCACATACTTAAATAGTCTTGTCCAAGCTGTAATTACACTGATATAACTCTGTAGAGCTGTTGCTGCCTTGCTGACGCGTCCAGCTGTGTCGGGGATAAAAAGGGATCGAAAGGGGATGGACACGTCCTCGCCCTGTGTTTGTGCTTCCATGGCGTAGAGAGTGTATAGATGTAAATGAATCAAAATATATACATAAATAAACAAAAGTGTTGAATTTGTGTGTACATGTCGGTATATTATATATGTATGGATATAATTAAAGGTATGCATATGCATGCACAAATATTGTATGATAATTTCTTATATATATTAAAATGTATACATATACAATTTAACTTCATATATAAATATAATAAATATGTACATCCATATATTAAAGCGTATATGTGCGTGTGTGTGTGTGTATGGGATTAAGAGAGAAAGATCCCCCCCCCTCTGCCACGCCCGTGGCGGAGGCCGAACACCCGGGAGGGTGGTAAATCAAGGTGGCAACTGTGTGTGTATGTATGTATGGGCGTCAGTTGTGGTCTATTATAAAAGCGGAGTATAATTGAACGCTTAATCGACACAGGTATAAGCGAGAGAGTATATGTGGCTGCGCGAACAGCTTTTCGAAACAGTGAGTAGAACTATTTTTTTACTGCTCAAGGAAGGTCATAAAGGAGCAATCACAACATTTATAGCTGGTAGTATTTTCTTCTTAGGATACTCGACGTTCATGGCCTAAAACTTGGATGAAAAGTGTTTGCTGAGAAGTTTGACCAAATGCTTAATTGGATGTTGATATCTCGCATCCATCCCCCTACTTTGCTGTTGGGATGACTAGATTAAGGCTGTTATTTTTGCGTGCTTTGCAACTTGATGGACTGGACAAACACGGAGATGATCTTAATAAGGTTTAAAACTTTCTACGTGTAACAAGGCGTTTTTGTTTCTAAGGTGAGGAGTAAGCATTAGGGCATTTGAGGTGTAAGGCTAAACTGTGCACAAGTTCTTAGTATGTATATGTATATGTCTATGCTTATAAATTATAATAATATGATGTGATCATGCATGTATAAGCATAGCTGACACTAATCCAATATGTTTGCTGAACATGGGTACCAATAAATAGAAATTAAATAGCAAATCAACAAAAGTAGTAAAAAGATTATCAACGTCATAAACTATTTTTATAGCAGATAATAATATAATAATACTTTGTAGCAGGAAACTAATCCAATTTGCTTCCATGAAATAAGATGGGACACTAATCCAATTTGTTTACTGAATAGACACTCTATTTCTCAGTTAAAAAAATGTTAGTATATTTGATTAGTTGGGCTCAGGCCCCTTGTATTTTCCCTTTTCTATAATTAGCCCATGTACTCTGTGGCTCTTATATATAGGAGACTCAACACTCTTATTTCATGTACCGAATAGACATTATTTTTCATGGTATCAGACGCAGTTTCACAGCCCTAATCCTCTCCACTCCTTTCTTTCCCTCCCATCTTTCTTTTCTCCCTGGCGGCTGTCGTATGCGATTGATTCTCCATCAAGGCGGCGCTCCCAATTCGTACTCCTGTATGCAAGAAGTATGACGCTCATGTTCTAATTTCGTTGGCTATTGCAACCATTATTCATCCGCTGCATCGTGACGAGACGGAGTAACACACGGAGAACCAAGTAGCCCTCATTCATCTCCACTTGTTCATTAGTTGGCTGATTTAGTTGGCTGATGTCCATGTATTAAAGCCATTTCTACGTACAAGCTTCACGTAGGGCTGGAGTTAGTATTGATTTAGATCAAAAGCAAGAAGTTTGCAAAGTGAATCGCTCCCATTATAGTTTCTTAAAAAAAAGTGAACAAAAAAAGACGAGACAAAAGACCATGTGCTAATTTATAAAGCACCAAAACACAAAGGGGGCAAAGTTTGTTTTTTCTTCCTCTCCATGTGGTTCCCCTAATCCACATGGCTAAGTGCTTTCTTTTAAAAATTAGGGATTTTATGTTCTTTATCTTACCGTGCCATTAGTCCGGTAGTGTTTTCTATTTTCCTACTGAGACCCATTCTGGTAGTGCTACTCCTCATTATACCAAGTTTCCATTCCGGTAGTATTTCTGTTTTGTTCATTTGTACTGTGCTACATTCCGGTACTTTTACTTTCTATTTGTACCGTGCTACATTCCGGTACCTTTACTTTGTGTTTGTACCGTGCTACATTCCTTTATGTTTTTGTCTATTTGTACTGTGCTAGTCTCCTGTATCTTACTCACTATATCATGGGTGATGCTGCTAAAACAACTATCGTTTATAATGATATGCCTCACATATCTGTCGTGAAACTTAACGATGACAACTTTCTGCTTGGATGAATGATGTTTAGGCATTTTGTAATCACGGGGTAAACTCAAGTTTATCACTGAGGATGCCCCTGCCGTACCAGATACTATCTGGACTACAAGCAACAACCAGGTTCTTTCCTGGCTCTGGGGGTGCATGGAGCCTGATATTTTCGTCAAATACATGTGGCACAAGTGCACCAAAATAATGTGGGATGAAATGAAACAGTTCTTCACTCAGGAGGACAATTGCTTGCGCATCTACAATGCCATGGACAAAATCTTCTCGAAACAACAAGGGGATCGACCCCTATCCAAGGCAATGAAGGCCATGTCCAACAACTGATTTTTTTTCTCTCCCACGACCTCTGCAGAGGTTACCAAAGAAAGAGAAACTCTCCTCACCAGGCGCTTTCTCAACGAGTTTCATCCTCGCTTTGCGGCTGTTCGACAACTACTCCTAGTTGGTGTGACCCTTCCATCCATGGACTTGGCATATGCACGCCTGGCCTAGTCTGAAATGCTTGCTCCTCGCATTTCTCCTACTGGTGAATCAAAACCTCCATTAGCAATGGCTGCGGCGACTAGATGTCGTGGTTGTGGACGAGGCCAACGCCCGAAGTGCACTTACTGTGGCAAGTTGGGCCACACTAAAGATGTTTGTCACTCAAAGCATGGATATCCAACACACTATGAGAGAGGACGTGGCAAAGGCTCTACACATGTTGCTTCAGCACCTACCCACATTGGTCAAGCGTCTACCCCGACAATTGACCATGCACCTCCACCACAGGCATCTTCTCAAGCTTCCCATGTCTCATTATCTCATGAGGAATACGAACGTCTTTGCCAAACTGTCCAATATTATGGGGATTCTTCCCTCCACAACAGTATTGTCGCTTCTGTCTCTTCGGATTGGCAAGTCAGAGATCTACCTACAACCGGTTCTTCTGCCCATCTAGCCACCTTTTCGCAAGGTAACGTCGGGGGTCCATGCTTGCTTCCAGTTCTAACTGGATTATGGATTTGGGTACGACTCGACATATGACTGGTGTATGCCCCATCTTTTAACCACATCTGATTTGTTTGTCCCTCACTCCTCTGTCACCATGGCAGATGGGTCAATTTAAATGAGTAACTCGGTGTGGCACCGTTCCTATCTCTTCTAAAGTCAAGTTGACTGCTGTTCACTTTGTTCCAAACTTTCCATACAATTTGATGTCTGTAGCAAAAACTGTTGATTCTCTCAAATGTTTTGTAACTTTTTGTCCATTTGGTTTTATTTTACAAGATTGGAGGAATTTGACGATGATTGGGCAGAGTGTATGCTCTGGTGATCTCTGCTACTTCTCCGCCCCCCCTCCAGCCAACCACAAACCCTTCTTGCTTCTACGCCACTTTGCCTACATCTACGTCATGGCCATTTACCTTTAGACAAGCTTAAACTATTAGTCAGTTCTTTATCTTCATGTTCTTCCATCATCGTGTATCCTTTCCAACCCGTATTTGTAAAAAATCATCTCGTATGTTTGATTTAGTTCATACTGATGTGTGTGGTCCATTCAGAACTACTAGTTACAATGGCTATAGATATTTTCTTACATTTGTGGATGATTTTTCTAGAATGACATGGCTTTACTTATTTCCTACTCGTGATGAAGCCAAAAATTTACCCAAATAATTATGGTGATCTACAATTTGAAGGATGTGATGATATTGATATTCATTTGTTTGAAACAAGAATGACAAGGCCATGATAAACAAGAATAAACACGATCTTAAGGATTAACAATCACTACCATGGCCACTCATAGCCAAAGTTAAGATCGTAGCATGAAGACTCAAGCAAAAGGCTCATCACGATCACAGTATGTCCCTAAGGGTAGGACCATGAGGGAAAACCACACTAGAGCACAACCATGCATGGAGCCCGTACAACAATGGCAAGATAGCAGCTTCAATAATCATAAATGGACGCCAAAGAATGTGATTGTGACTATCCATGAGTTAAAGCATGCTACTTTGAATAACATTGAATGGATTCAGAACACTTGAAAGACAAACCTAATTGTTGCGCTCTAGGAAATAGCATGTGTTCAGGGGTTCTATCCACTCCCATCCAACCAGACTCTGTATACCAAGGAGAGCACCTTCTCTTAGACTCGATCATATTACACTAGGGATATTGTACATGAGCATTTCAACTAGGAAAGACAATAGTAAATATGGTTCAAAAGACTGCATCGAGACCATCGAGGCTTACTCATCGTGGAGAGGTTGTTCTATTTGTGCCTTGGCGAGCCCCAGTGCAGATTAAGCCTTCTCATTGCCTCATCATGTTTGACGCTCGCTTCAAGGGACGGAGGTGTTCAGGGGTTGTTTAGATACAAGCCTTAATTTTGGATGATAATGTCTTACGCTAACCACCGACCTTTGAGCTTTTAAGATAATTATACATAACACAGTTTCCTTCAGGGATTCTATTCAAAATTAATGTATTTGATTATCATTCTCTCACCGGTGAATTTATGCAGATTTTTATTTGTTAAAAGACTCAAAACCCAAAGTTGATGTAGATTTATATTTTTTAATCTTCATAGTACACTTTGTTTCTCTACATTATTATTTGAATCTTGTTTTTATCTATTTTGATCCCTCAACCTGGTCATTCCAAATTATGTTTCCAATACTTTTTATTCCAATCAATAATCTTAATACTACTGAGAAATAGAGTGTCTATTTAGTACATGAAATAAGAGTGTTGGGTCTCCTATATATAGGAACCAGAGAGTACATGGGCTAATTAGAGAAAAGGGAAAATACAATGGGCCTGAGTCCAACTAATCAAATATACTATCACACCCCCTCAAGTTGGAGAGTAAACATTGTGAAGTCCCAACTTGACGCCCATATACTTGAATAAAGCAAGAGGAAGAGGTTTGGTAAGGATGTCCGCAACTTGATCACCTGTCCTACTGTGAGAAGTGATGATTTTCTTGGCTTTGACCAGGTCCCGCACAAAATGACAGTCAACTTCAATGTGTTTTGTGTACTCGTAGAAGTCTAGATTAATAGCTATATGTATAGCCACATGGTCGTCACAATATGGAGTAGCTGGAGTTTGAAAGGGAATTTCAAATTCAGTCAAGATGGACCAAACCCACAGTAGATCCCAACATGCATGAGCCATGGCCCGATATTCTGCCTCGGTGCTGGAGCGAGCTACCACAGCCTGTTTTTTACTCCGCCAAGAAACTGGGTGAGTGCAAATCATGACATAATAGCCAGAAGTGGACTGTCGGTCTATAGAATCACCAGCCCAGTCTGCATTCGCATATCCAGAGATGGTGATTACCTTGGAGTTTGGACGTTTGTAGAGCAATCCTCGTTCTGGAGCACTCTTTAGATAGCAAAGAATGCGTTGAATGCTGGACTAGTGGACCTGGAGTGGTGCACTCATGTGTTGGCTGACTGTCTCAACAACATAGATAATATATGGTCGAGTAATAGTTAAGTAAATCAGCTTCCCAACTATACGACAATACTTCTCTGGATCATCAAATAGTTCTCCTTCATGCACATGCTTCATATGATAGTCCATGGGGGTAGAAATCGGTTTGTCTTCTGCCATGTTGGCTTCTTGAAGCAGGTCCAGGACGTAGCGTCGTTGTGATAGACTTATCCCTGAGGTTGAGCGGAGGACTTCAATTCTGAGGAAGTATCGTAGGGTGCCCAAGTCTTTTGTATGGAAATGTGTATGCAAAGACTTCTTGAGCTGGGATATCCCTGTCATATTTTTGCCGATGATGACAATGTCATCAACATAGACAACAACAAGAACATGGCATTTGGAGGACTTGGAGAAGAACAAGGAGTGGTCTGTGGCTGATCTCTGGAAGTGAAGCTGAGTTAAGAAATCACTTAACTTGTTGAACCAAGCCCTAGGAGACTGCTTGAGGCCATAGAGAGATCGTCGCAAACGGCATACTTTTTTAGAAGATACACCCTCAACAACAAATTCGGGCAGTTGTTGCATGTAGACTTCCTCCAGGAGATCTCCATGAAGAAATGCATTCTTGATGTCGAGCTGGTAAAGAGGCCAGTCAAGGTGACTTGCAAGGGAGACAAGGATGTGGACGGATGCAATCCTTGTTACTAGAGAGAATGTCTCAAAGTAATCTACTCCAAAGGTTTGGGTGAATCCTTTGGCAACCATCCGACTTATGCTTTACAGAAAAAACCCATCGACACCCTACAATATTTTTGCCTGTTGGTGGAGTCACAAGATCCCATGTCTTGTTTACGTGGAGAGCCCGCATTTCTTCCATCATGGCAACTTTCCAACCAGGATGGTGTAGAGCATCTATTGGACACTTGGGAACATATGTTGTGTCCATGGTAGTAATAAAAGATGAAGCAGAAGAAGAAAGACGTGCTAGACAACAAGTATTGGAAATGGGATGCTTGATAGTGCAAGAGTGTATACCTTTGTGTAGTGCCACCAGTAGATTGGATTGATCCGGAACTGATGATGATGAAGTAGATGTAGCCGGTAACTCATCTTCCATGTGCCGGTTTGGTGTTGGGGATGGTGGAGATGGTGGTGGCGTTAGTGGGATGAATGAATCAAGCAACGAGACCATAGTATCAGTATGATCAATGGGGGGTGAGCTGGATGAAAAGAACATTTCATCCTCATGAAAGGTGACATCTGCAGAGATATAGATTCTGCCAGAGTTAGATTCAAGGCACTTGTATCCTTTTTGAGAACAAGGTTAACCGAGAAATACCGTTCGGATAGCTCGGGGGGAAAGTTCGTCGGCCTTGGGATAAAAATTATGAATAAAGGCGACACAACCAAAAACCTGAGGCGGTAGGGGGAACGATTTGGATTGAGTGTAAATAATGGAAAAAGGAGTGCACTTCCCGAGAACAGAGGAAGGTTGGCGATTAATAAGAAAACAAACAATGAGGACCACATCTGACCAAAAAGACTTAGGTGAGTTGGCATAAATGAGAAGAGAGCGTGTAGTATCAAGTAAATGACATCTTTACTTATTTCCTACTCGTGATAAAGTCCGCATCCTTGTCTCCCTTTAGGGCTGTAAATGGGTACGGGTAGACCCGCGGACCCGCAAATCCGGACCCTTAAAAAACCCGTCACGAGTCTAATTTTTTATACCCGCATACCCTTGGACCCGTATACCCTTAGACCCGCATATAAGCGGGTCCAATAATGGGTATGCTTGGACCCAGACCCGCTAGACCCGTGTACCCGCTATACATAAGTAACTACTAAAATAATATGTTATATATATCATACTTTACTAGTCTAATTAATATAATTATTGATATTATATCCTACTCTGAGGTTGAGACTAGTCATATAACTAAGAATTAACTATTCTAGTTACAATAACGAACATCATATGTAAACTTAAAATCAAAATGTCTACTAATCTACATTACTTTATACATAAATTTAATGTTATGATCATGACTACAAATATGTAAACAATTACTCAATTAATTTTATTGTATAGAATATAGCATTGTCTAATATAACTATTACATGTTAATATACTATATGATAACAATATCTTGTTGTGTTAAATATATATAACATAGTCATTTCTCTTACATAAACAATATGATGTTTTATAGAACCGCTTACCCACATACCCGCACCGCATACCCGCTATTATTGCGGGTACGAGTATGGTGCGGGTCCAGATTTTGTATTATGCGGGTCTAGAACCGGAACCGGACCCGCTAAATTAGATGGGTATGGGTATGGGTATGACCAGACCCGCACCGTACCCGCACCGTTTACACCCCTATCTCCCTTGCAAGTCATCTTGACTGGCCTCTTTACCAGCTCGACATCAAGAATGTATTTCTTCATGGAGCTCTCCTGGAGGAAGTCTAGATGCAACAACTGCCCGAATTTGTTGCTGAGGGGGCGTCTTCTAAAAAAGTATGTCGTTTGCGACGATCTCTCTACGGCCTCAAGCAGTCTCTAAGGGCTTGGTTCAACAAGTTAAGTGATGTCTTAACTCAGCTTCACTTCTAGAGATTAGCCACAGACCACTCCTTTTACTTCTCCAAGTCCTCCAAAGGCCATGTTCTTGTTGCTGTCTATGTTGATGACATTGTCATCACCAACAATAATATGACAGGGATATCCCAGCTCAAGAAGTCTTCACATACACATTTCTATACAAAAGACTTGGGCACCCTACGATACTTCCTCGGAATTAAAGTCCTCCGCTCAGCCTCAGGGATAAGTCTATCACAACGACGCTACGTCCTAGACCTGCTTCAAGAAGCAAACATGGCAGAAGGCAAACCAGTTTCTACCCCCATGGACTATCATATGAAGCATGTACATGAAGGAGTACTATTTGATGATACAGAGATGTATTGTCGTTTAGTTGGGAAGCTGATTTACTTAACTATTACTTGACCATATAGTATCTATGTTGTTGGGACAGTCAACCAACACATGAGTGCACCACTCCAAGTCCACTGGTCCAGCATTCAACGCATTCTTCACTATCTAAAGAGTGCTCCAGAACGAGGATTGCTCTACAAGCGTCCAAACTCCAAGGTAATCACCATCTTTGGATATGCGGATGCAGACTGGGCTGGTGATTCTAAAGACCGATGGTCCACTTCTGGCTATTGTGTCATCATTGACACTCACCTAGTTTCTTAGTGGAGCAAAAAATAGGCTGTGGTAGCTCGCTCCAACACTGAGACAGAATATCGGGCCATGGCTCATGCATGTTGGGATCTACTGTGGGTCTGGTCCATCTAGACTGAATTTGAAATTCCCTTTCAAACTCCAGCTACTCCATATTGTGACAACCAGATGGCTATACAAATAGCTAATAATCTAGACTTCCACGAGCGCACAAAACACATTGAAGTTGACTGTCATTTTGTGCGGGACCTGGTCAAAGCCAAGAAAATCATCATTCCTCATAGTAGGACAGGTGATCAAGTTGCGGACATCCTTACCAAACCTCTTCCTCCCGCTTTGTTCAAGTATATGGGCGTCAAGTTGGGACTTCACAATGTTTATCTCTCCATCTTGAAGGGGTGTGTTAGTATATTTGATTAGTTGGACTCAGGCGCATTGTATTTTCCCTTCTTTAATTAGCCCATGTACTCTCTGGCTCCTATATATAGGAGACCCATCATTCTTATTTCATGTACTGAATAGACACTCTATTTCTCAGTAGTATTAAGATTATTGATTGGAATAAAAAGTAATGGAAACATAATTTGGAATGACCAGATTGAGGGACCAAAATAGATAAAAACAAGATTCAAATAATAATGTAGAGAAACAAAGTGTACTATGAAGATTGAAAAATATAAATCTACATCAACTTTGAGTTTTGAGTCTTTTGACAAATAAAAATCTGCGTAAATTCACCGGTGAGAGAATGATAATCAAATACATTAATTTTGAATAGAATCCCTGAAGGAAATTGTATTATGTCTAATATCTTAAAAGCTCAAAGTCAGTGGCTAGCTAAGACATTATCATCCAAAATTAAGGCTTGTACCTAAACAACCCCTGAACACCTCCGTCCCTTGAAGCGAGCGTCAAACATGATGAGGCAATCAAAAGGCTTAATCTGCACCGAGGCTTTCCGAGGCACAAATAGAACAACCTCTCCACGATGAGTAAGCCTCGAGGGTCTCGATGCAGTCTTTTGAACCATATTTACTATTGTCTTTCCGAGTTGAAATGCTCATGTACAATATCCCTAGTGCAATATGATCGAGTCTAAGAGAAGGTGCTCTCCTTGGTAAACAGAGTCTGGTTGGATGGGAGTGGATAGAATCCCTGAACACATACTATTTCCTAGAGCGCAACAATTAGGTTTGTCTTTCAAGTGTTCTGAATCCATTCAATGTTATTCAAAGTAGCATGCTTTAACTCGTGGATAGTCACAATCACATTCTTTGGCGTACATTTATGATTATTGAAGCTGCTATCTTGCCATTGTTGTGCGGGCTCCATGCATGGTTGTGCTCTAGCGTGATTTTCCCTCATGGTCCTACCCTTAGGGACGTACTATGATCGTGATGAGCCTTTTGCTTGAGTCTTCATGCTACGATCTTGACTGTGGCTATGAGTGGCCATGGTAGTGATATAAATTCTTAAGATTGTGTCTATTCTTGTTTATCATGGCCTTGTCATTCTTGATTCAAACAAATGAATATCGATATCATCACATCCTTCAAATTGTAGATCACCATAGTTATTTGGGTAAATTTTTGACTTCCTATTTATCAAACAAGAATATCGCTTCATTTTGAATGCAATGAGTTTCATCTAGTACATGAAGGAGAAACACTTTCCAACATGAAAATGTGTTTTCTTTCTCCAAATAATTTGTTAACTATAATGAATAATTGCTTAGTCACTGATAAATGTTGAAAACCCATTATTTCACCTGGCCAATGTAGCACAGTTGGTCCAGCCAGATCTGTCCTCCCCTGGGGACCCAGGTTCAAAACCTCCTGTTGCGCATTGTATTTACAATCCCTTGGGTCATTCCGGGTTCTGACACGTGTTTCAGGGAGGGGGGAGACTAATGTCTCTTCTAACTTGAAAAGGCACCATTTCTTGAACTTGAGTTGGAAGAAAACGATGCGAAGTTGCTGGGTTTGACATTTCAAACTATTATTTGAGGCTTTTGTTCTTTTAACTACCTAATAAAGTGTTATTATTTGAAGTTGTAACCTGCTGCTTTCAGAGCAGAAAACTTTGACTACTTTGATAAGTTGGTTTGATATGCTACAAACCTCATTTCTGGTTTCATTGCAGAAAGAAGCATATGAAGAACAATTGTCAAAACTGTATTCACTAGCCGACTTCTTAAATAAGAATGATCTTTGGGCGAAATATGCTTGCTTGAAGACAGATGCCACAATATCCCGGTTGGAGAAAGATTTGTTGGACATTGTCAAAAAATTACAGAGTCTGAATGCTGAGGAAACCCATTCAAAGCCTCATCAGATTATAACTGCGGCATTTGAAGAAACAGAAACCTCATCAAAATCTCCACATGATCTGAATGCTAGGAGAAAAGCTGAAGAAACTGCTCCACTGAAAGGAAACAAAACCCAATTAAAACAACAGATTCTGAATGCCTGCGGAAGAGCGGGAAATTCTCCTCAGTTGTACAGAACAGAAACTGGCTCCAAGCCTCAGAATCTTAACACTGAGAGGAAAGCTGAAGAAACTTCTCCATTGGAAATAGCAGAATACCATTTAGGGCCTCCTCTATCACAGACACACTCTGCCTCTGAAAACTCAGTATCCTTAAATACGTGGGGCTATATATCCTCACTAAGGCCTTGCTTGGAGCATCCATATTCTACGCCAACGAACATGCATAAGCAGTGTTTTACTCAGTACATGCAGCTTGGGAGTTGTGTACCCGGGACTGGACAGACGAACCCCAACCTTACTCCATGATTTTCCAGTAATTCCTGCAGGAAACGGCCCGGCTGGATGTTCTCAAATTGGCGAAGGAGGTTATGTGCCACCATCCAGGCACCATGGCTCAGAGCTATACAAGCGTTACAAAGATAGTTTTGCTACAATTCCCGCTGCAGGTGATGCGTTTGGCCTCTCTCAACCAAAAATAGGCAACTACACTGGGAATCATCTGGGAACACATCCTGAAGTCCAACATGTATCAGAACGGTCAACTATAAAACACATGACCCTTCCTCTTGAAACTGGCAGGTGGCAGCAGGGTACAACACTCTGCAAATTACTGTAACTTTGCAGACACGATTCAGGACGAGTGGTAATGTGCTGAAAAAATCTGCTTTTATCAAACTGGGGGTTTCAAACATCTCATTTTGGCCTCTTTTTTTGTGGATTTTGCTCGTTTGCCTACAACTGATATTACAGTGCAATTTTCTGTTGATGTAACCCGAAGCAAATCCTTCTTCTTGACTTTTTCTTTCTTGCTTGCTAATTAACCTCTGATGGGATGGCTTGTTGTACATATTCACTTGGTGATTATGGTGGTTATAGGTCAGAAGAATCATGGTTTGATGTAATGCAGGCTCTAGACATAGACATCTTGGTGCAACTGCACGAGCATTGTGTAACAAAATTCTCATGTATAAAAAAGGTTCTATGAAAATGCAGGTAATTAATATACACATGGAATAATATGATGCTTAAACTGCAGGAGAATGCTTAAATTCATTGGCTTGCTTACCTTTGTTTAGATTGTGTTGGGTTTTTAGAAAATGCTTCGTTCATTGACACGTTCACGAATATAATGCTTCAACAGCAGTGATATGCAGTCGATGATCTTGTTAGGATTTGTGTTGCCAGGTTGATTGATTGTTTGGCTCGTGCCTTCCTACAACATTTAGAGATTTGGAAAGTATAGCAAGCAATAAGATGTTTATGGAGCAATTATATCTGATGGAATTTGAGGTAGTTCCAATTACACCACTGGTGCTTGCAGTATAAGGATTAAAATAAGAGGGGACTAGTGTGCCAGTAAAGTTACAATCGTCAGCAACCACACAACTTAACTGGCCACGCCCAATATGAGTTAAAATGATTATAGGCCTAATGGTGAAGTCCGGTGCAATATCAAATCTAGCAACTGCGTCCTAACATTAACCGCCATCAGGTTGGGTCTTTATCAGGTTTTGTGAGTCCTAACCCATACCCACATTGTTAGACGGATCACAAGTCATATTTACATCCGAAAAATTATGACTATGTCGGACTCTATCCAACCCATCAAAAATCTTGTCTAGGGCTAAATTTGTGGCGACTCAATGCAAGTATCAAAAGAGGAATTCTGAAATACCGTTTCGCTTTCCGGTTCCTACTGTTGGTTTTCTTCCCCAACAAATCCCTAATGGGTTCAACGCAAAGTTGCTTCAGCAGGGACAGTTAGAAATCTAAACTATATAAAATAAGCCGTTTTGGATTAGTCATGGAATTTTTTTCAACATTAAACTACAAGCACGTCTTTTGTATCTAAGAAAGTCCCCCGGGGGGGTTGGATGCAATTTTTTTATTATTTTTTGAAATTACATATTGGTCCCTTTGTGTTTACACCACACTTTGTCTTTAATTTTTTAAATTATATAATGTTATTTTTCATTTTTTAATTATATATTGTTCCATATTTGTGTACCACACACTTTGTCTTTATTTTTTAAATTGTATATTGTGTTAAGAGATTCGAAGTAAGCCCGTGAAGGGGGTTGGTTGCAATTTTTCTCTATTATTTTTTGAAATTGTATATTGACCCCTATGTGTACACCACACTTTTATCTTTAATTTTATAAATTATATATTATATTAGGAGACTCATCTATACTATATAAGAAACTCTCTGGAAGGGGTTGGATGCAACTTTCTCTATACTATATAAAACAAACTGTTTTGAAATAGTCATGCAAATTTTCCAATATTTTTATAAATTACAAACGCATCCTTTGTATCTAAGAATACCGGCCATAGGGGGTTGGATGTAATTTTTTCTTTATTTTTTGAATTTACATATTGGTCCTTTTCTGTTTACACCACATTTGTCTTTAATTTTTAAAAGTATATATTATGTTATTCCTTAATTTTTTTTTGAAATTACATATTGGTCCCTATGTGTGTACACCATACTTTTGTCTTTAGTTTTTTAAATTATATATTGTGTTAAGAGACTCAAAGTAAGCTCATGGAGGGGGTTGGTTGCAATTTTTCTCTATTATTTTTTGAAATTGTATAATGGTCCCTATATGTACACCGCACTTTTATCTTTAATTTTTAAAATTATATATTATATTAGGAGACTCTTCGATACTATATAAGAAACTCTATGGAAGGGGTTGGATGCAACTTTCTCCATTATATTTTAAAATTATATATTGATCCCTTTGTGTGTACACCACAACTTTTATCTTTAAAGTTTTAAATTATATATTATATTAGGAGACTCATTTATACTATACAAGAAAGTTTTCCGATGGGGTTGGATGACATTTTCTCCATTATTTTTTGAAATTACATACTGGCCCATGTGTGTGTACATCACACTTTTGTCTTTAATTTTTTAAATTATATATTGTAGTGGGAGACTCATCTACACTATATAAGAAATGCCATAGTGGGGGTTGGATGCAATTTTCTCCATTATTTTTTGAAATACATACTGGTCCATGTGTGCGTACATCACACTTTTTTTCTATACTTTTTAAAATTAAATATTATATTAGGAGACTCATCTATCTATACTAATATTAGAAAGCTTGTGGGGTGTTGGATGTAATTTTCTTCATTATTTTTTGAAATTACATACTAGTCCATGCATGTGTTACCACACTTTTGTATTTAATTTTTTAAATAATATATTATATTAGGAGACTCATCTATACAAATACAGAAGAGGTTGGATGTATTTTTTTCCATTATATTTTGAAATTACATATTGGTCCCTTTGTGTATACACCACACTTTTGTCTTTAATTTTTAGAATTATATATAATATTAGGAGACTCATCTATACTGTTTAAGAAAGTCCACAGAGGAGGTTTTTTGAAATTACAAGTTGGTCCCTATGCGTGTACACCACACTTTTGTCTTTAATTTATATATCTATACTATATAAAACAACCCGTTTTGGATTAGTCATGCAGTTTTTTCCAACATCTTTATAAGTTACAAACATGTCCTTTGTACTAAGAAAGTCCCATGGAGGGGTTGGATGCGATTTTCTCCATTGTTTTTTTGAAATTACATATTGGTCCATTTATATTTACACACTTTTGTTTTTAATTTTTTAAATTATATATTATATTTGGATACTCGTCTATACTAATATGAGAAAGCCTACGGAGGGGGTTAGATGCAATTTACTCCATTATTTTTTGTAATTACATATTGGTCTCTATGTTTGTACACCACACTTCTATCTTTTATTTTTTAAATTATAAATTGTATTAAGAGACTCATACATACTATATAAGAAAGTTTGTGGAGGGGTTGGTTGTATTTTTTTCTCTATTATTTTTTAAAATTGCATATTGTTTCATGTCTCTATATTATATTAGGAGACTCATATGCATCTATACTATATAAAACAAGTCGTTTTGGATTAATGGTGCAACTTTTTCCAAAACATTTTAAAATTACAAATGCATCCTTTGTCTATAAGCTCGTCTGGTCTTCAGTGTAATTTCCAGACTCATTTATTTGAATTACGATCTGGCCCTTATATCTGCTTAAGAAGTAATGTTGTAGGAGTGCTTTGCAATATTATATGTCTTTGTAAGAGGGATCGCCTTTCAACTCTTCTCTCAACATCCGCTTACAGCTACAATGTGTAAGAAATCTGGTGATTTGTTCTATACAAAAAGAAGAATATGAAGGGCTCTCAATGTACGGGGTTCTTTTGCAACATTTACATCCTTTTTTTGTGAGAAGGCTCAAACACCTAGCTTGGTGATGATACTTAGAAGGCTTTCCGCACCGCCCTATCTACTGCTAGGACTTGTCGTTCAGAAGAAGTCAGAGGTGTTGAAGAGGAAAGGTTGAAGGCATCGCTGGCATCCTCAGGTTTCTTCCGCTGCATGACATACGTCTGTATGACCTTTCAACCATTGACCCTAATGGCTTGAATTCCTTCCTTAGCAGAATATCCACAGACACTAGACGGGTGATCCCTCTGCTATCATGTGACCGCTATCGTGACCAATTGACGATGTCGAAGGTGATCCATCAACAACGGATTTAGGACTGACACTGCAGGTAATCTTCTTGGGGGTCCCTACAGAAGAGCATGTCATTTCTATATGTAACTCTTTGTTGCTGCTGCAAGCTTGTTCAATCGTCTTCATTTTTAAATTTTATTCAACGATAATATCTCATCTCGATTTCAAACCTGGCCAGATTATTTTGGTCAACTTAACTCTGATATAAAGCAATTTAGATTAAATTTGATCAAATTACACCCACCTTATTTCGTTTACTTTTGGAATTAACTTATGGAATTAAATAGAAGTATCTCTTAAATTTTCAAGGACTCTCAGACATACCAACTGAACTCTAAGATGATTGGGACTTAGAAGATGACAGGAGACTAGCAGTGTTTATGATTTGGACCATTATAATTTATTAATTTCTACTGTGAATGTGACTTAGGATATCTAATATATGCTTTTCTATTTGAAATTTTTATTTCTATTTGTAGGGGATTTTGACTTTGATGGTTGAAATAAATAATCCTTTCAGCTGAAAAACCATTATAGATTAGATCAGACTTTGGTTTGTGGTGTTTTAGGAACAAGAGATCCCAATATTTATTATTTTAGGGATGCTTAAAGTTAGAAACGCTTCGTAGAAATTTTAAGCGTCTTAAAATTCCATAATACAACACTTTAAATTTCAGTCAAACCTGACGTGTTCTGTTTACACTAACTTATAGTGCATATTCTAAATAAATATGGCATATAGATATGTGGAGTACATCTCCATGAGGCTGTTGTCTATGACCACAAACACTGATCCCCATTGCATGACTATGTACTTATAACTCTTCAAAATGAATAAATTGATATTGCAAATTCTGTTCCGTGAGAATATGCTCCAAACTCAATATGTGCCATTGTCAAAATGAGGTATTTTGGTAATCATTTGCATTTAGTGGCCGTAGTATACTTTCACATTTTTCTGATTTGAGTTGGAATGTTCACATCTTAACTGTTCATTACTTTGTGTTTCTAAATTGTGTATCTAGGATGCAACCTAATATCACTGGTTGTTTGATGTGCAACTTAAGAATTTCAATAAGTGTCTGAACAATGTGCAAATTGAATTTTAATTAACATGGTGTATGGTGTATGTCGCTTGTGAATTTTAATTAACTCAAATTGATTTTTTATAGTCATCTATATTATGCTTATTCGGGAAACATCGATGAAGCAAAAGACACTTAAAAGAGACTTCTCAATGATCTATTACGAGCAATAATTTCTTGATTTTTTTTGTATGGAAAAGAATCTGAAAATTTACGTAATATGCTCTTGGGTTGTAAAATCACAAGGAAAATGCTATTTATAATACATTTTTACCTAACCTTTCTAAACGTGGAGTGTGTGCATTTTTGTGACGTGATATAATAGTTCAAACTATCTCTATCTGGACATATTATCGAACCTATTATAATCAATCTCATGCATCGCACGGGTCGTTGTCTAGTGTTTATGATGGTCACTGTCATCGTATTCGTTTTTTATGTGAAGTAAATATAATGCAGTGCTAGGAGCTTGACCGGATCCTTTAATTTTATGATCGACAAGCAGTCTATACATGAGTTTCATTAATACAAGACGTGATACTAAATATATGCATGGATGGCGCATTGCTAGACATTTTTAACGAATTTGTTAATCATATTGTAGCTCTTTTATATGATTAACGTCTGGTTCAATATCTTGAAGACATCTTCTATAATTTATTTGCTTTCTTTCCAAGTAGTGTTTAAAATCATTATCTCCAAAGTATATGCTTGAACTTGAAAAAAGCTATTGCTGGCTAAGATGCCACCATCCACCAAATAATATCCCTGGTTTTCATTGTCAGGATGGTACTAAGAGCGACACCTCCATGATCATAACATGTGATCTCATGGAAAGATCCCGTGTTGGACTTTTTTCATTCTTCACATTGAGTGAAGAACAAAAAGGGGATGGTGCATGCCTAAATTAACCTGGGAGTTTATAAGGAGAGATATGGAATCTTTACATCTTAGGTGGAAGTATGACTTATAATGCATCCGAAGATAAAAAGGGTTCCCTGAAACCGACCTTGACATGATTAAAATTGAGGTTTAAATGACGATGTCGGAAATTAAAGCTATGACTATATAGTGAAAACCATCACTTGGTGCTTAAAGTAGTATGCAATTTAGGTCGCAAACATTGGTTTACCTTAGTTTGAACTCAACTCATATAATGTGGGTCTAAGTTATTGGTTTGTCTTACCCATATAAATTTGACAAAAGCATGTAAAGAAGCAAGGTAAACAAAAAAAGATTAGCGTTGGATCTTGAAATATTGACTCTTTGACAAGAATTTTTTTGGAGATAGTTGACACATGATTAGAAGAAAAATCAATATAGCTTGCTTGTAGGAAATCAATGGGCAGGTTAACGATTCAGAGAGATTAGAGACACTAGGTATAAAATCTAGTATACATGTAATGATAAATATAGTAATGTTGTGGACATTATTGTTGATAAGATGTTGAAGGCTGGTGTTGTCAAGATCACAAGGATGGGAAATAGAATCATAGTTGTCAAGGTTGTTCTTAGGGGAAATATATTTAACATAATTAGCGCTTATGCCCCCAAGTTGGCCTTAGAGAGGAGGCTAAGAAAGATTTTTGGAATGACATTGATGAATTAATGCAGAGAATACCGACAAAGGAGAAGATTATTGTTGGAAGTGATTTAAATGGCCATGTGGGGAGTAGCAATGGTGGATATGAGAGAGATCATGGTGTTTTTGATATTGACATAGAAACAAATAAGGAGAGAGAGTATTAGATTTTTGCAATTGCATATGATATGATTTTGGCAAATACCCATTTCTAGAAAAGAGAATCTCATAAGAAAACTTTCAAGAGTGGGCACAATTGTAGCAAATTGGATACTTCCTTACAAGACAGGTGGATCATAAAGTATGCAAGGATTGTAAATTAATTCTTGGCAAAGAACTCACCACCCAACATAAGTTAGTGATTTTGGAAATTAACATGAAGATCTATAAAGGAAATAATGACAAAAACTAAGATAGCATGATCAAATGATGGAATCTTAAAGGAGAAAAGAAATTAACTTTCAGTGATAAACTCATCAAAGAGGGCACTTGGAACTTGGAATATGATGCTAACACTATGTGGCATAATATGAGCTTTTGCATAACAAAAAAAATGCCAAAGAGGTTTTTGGGGAGTCCTAAGGTTGTGATCCTCCACAAAAAGAGACTTGGTGGTGGAATGATGAAGTAAAAATGTTATTAAACTCAAAAGGGAGATATATATATGAGTTTTCTAAAATCTTTAGATGAAGCAACTTTCTAGAGATATAAACAAACAAATAAAGAAGCTAATAAGGTTGTTCAGGAGGTAAGGTCTAGATACTTTGATGATATCTATAAGAAGTTGAACACAAGAGAAAGGGAAATATATATATATATATATATATATATATATATATATATATATATATATATATATATATATATAGAGTCAGGCTAGAATACACTCGAGTGTACAGATCGCACGAATACACTCAAGTGTGTTTGCATATCAAGACTATTTTTTGCAAAATGTAAACTGTTGATCTTCATCGTCATACTATAACTAGGCTACATACAAAATTTGAACCCATTTGGATGAGTGTAAGTCACTCATCCAAGGGCAACAAAATCAACGCACGAAACTAATTTGAAATGCATAATTTTTGCGGTCTTCATAACATGAGTTATACATATCCAAATGTGCTCAAATTTTGTGTATGAGTTGTTCACGAGATGTTTAAGAAGATCAATGGATTAGATTTTCAAAAAAAATATTGCATCATGGAAAACTACTTGAGTGTATTCCGCTCCGGATACACTCGAGTGTATTCTAGCCTGACTCTATATATATATATATATATATATATATATATATATATATATATATATATAATGTCTCGTATAAGGGAAAGGAAAGGAAGAGACTTGAGTCAAGTAAAATGCATCAAGAATGAAGATGATATACTGTTTGTGAAGGATGATGATATCAAAAATCAATGAAGAAACTACTTCCATAAAATTTTCAATGGAGATATTGTAAATAATATAAGTGGATCATGTGACATGAATACAAGAGATATCATTTACACACTATGAGTTTCACTATTTGATGTGAAGAATGCTTTTAAAAAGATGAAAATGAGAAAGGCATGTGGACTAGAAGGTATCCCCATTGATGTATGGAAGAGTATCGGGGAATGAGGATGAATGAGCTATGTAGTTAATGTAGGGAAAACAAAATTTTTATCTACCAGATTCTCATAACCAACATATCACGTCAATAAATGTAATGTAGGAAGGACGATTTCGAGGATATACCTGGCCTAGAGAAAGTCCAACGACAATCCTCATTGTTATAAATGTACATCCCTGAATCCTAGTTGCACTGAGACTTATTTGACTGCTGCACCTCTTGGTCTGCACCACACACTACAGGCACAAACTTTGTCTTCTTCAACAGCTCCTTTTATCACGGACTATTGATTGACATTGTGCTCCTAACGACAGAGAACGACCTACCACCTCTAGAGAAGTATACACATACCACCTAGAACTCCTTTCATCCTACTAGAATGGACAGAAAGGAGTTGTCCCTCCCGTTTGTGTACTAGTCATCAACTTATTCTCCCACAACAATGATCTCAGTTTCTCTCTCCCTTGGCTATCCCTCCATAGCCGGGTAGGACTTACCTGGTCTCTCTTGGTTAACACAACTAAAGAGGACGAAATTTGTCATAGCAACTATTTCTCAATTGTTTGTGATGTGTTCTAGGAAGCCTCTGGTACCCCTCTATGTATAGGCGGGGTTTGGGCTAGGGTTCCCAATCAATGCGGGAGTCAAAGGGACTGGAAGATCTCAAATTTTCGTAACAATTCTAAAACTTTTACAACCTGCGCCAGCCCAAACGACTATTTGGCACACCAAATGGTCATTTAGCATGCTAGACAGTTGTCTGGCTCAGTCCAGACTACCGTCTGACACTTTCCCAGTCGCACATGAAATTGAGAATTTGTTCCAATTAATATCCCATATTAATTCCTTGCACAACAAATAATGCAAAACTAAAACAAACTTGAAAAAAATCTAGAACCTTCTGTCGGCCGAACCGGACCATCTCGTTCATGCGAGACGGCCGTCTTGCTCACCCAGATGACCGTCTAGTGAGCTGAGTCTGGCCGTTCAGTTAAATCCAAAACCAATTCTCCTTGAATTAGATCTGACTCCCCAGATGCCCATCTCGACACTTGAGATGACTGTTTGACACTCTATATAGATGTCTCAACACTTGAGATGGGTGTTTGGCAATGTAGTCAACCTATATGTTGCTTGAATCTAGTACCTAAACTCTTCAGTACTTAATTCAACATTCATTCAAGATCAAACTCATGTTCTAGGTCAAGACCTATGTGTGCAATCCTATAGGTCCCATATTATGTGGGTGGTGAATGTCCACAATAACTTATGACATCACAAGCAATGAGTGGTGCCTAGTTGCACATCAATGCCATCCAAGTAAATGGAAAGTTGGGGAACAACTTCAACCTACAATTTGTGTATGGTGTTGTGGTGCTTGTATAGTTCCTTTGTCATTGATGTTCATATTGAACTCGAGGCATGTAATAGACACCCTCTTTATCATTCAATCTTGTTTCTTGAACCAAGAGTAGACTGTCTGAGATATATGTAAGCTCAATTATCACATATTGATTCACATGTGCATGACCATACATTTCTCAATCTCGTTAATCAAGAAGTCTAGAATATCAAAATCATGTAGGAGGGACAAAATCCATTTCTATCATTCACAATATATCCCCATTTGTCAAAATCACCCAATAATCACAGTTATAACAACTCATGTTTTAGGACTGTGTTTGATGATGTCAAAGTATACCCAACAACATGTAATGAGTGCAATGATTTCACGTCTAAGAACCACAACCACCACTATCACTATGAGAGCTAACTATGATTTCCAAGATGATGGCTTCCATGTGTCAGCCTCATGGTGGGTTTGTCTGATACATTGTTCTCTAACATGTATCTATGTGATTGGTTAAATTTTTTCATATCATGATTAATGAGATTGTGTCATCAACCAACTCACACTCTGATCTTATGTGTTATTATTATCTATCAACCTTCCATAATAACAACCGATCAGGGACATAATGAGAATATGTATATGTACTCTTAAAATCTGTATGATCTCATTTCCCCAAGGCTAATACTTGAAGATTTACATCATTGAGCAATATTATTCTCTAGACATTTATAATATTGCATCATTATCTCATAAATGAATCAAATAGAATAAATTAGAAGCTTTCCTTTTATTAATAATTAAATCATTTACATTTATGTCATTAAAACAATCACACGATTAGTTCTCTGGGCTTACATCCCAATAGACTCCCACTTTCACTTAGAGTCAATCACCTACGAATCATATTCCAAGTGATCTAACATGACCATCATGTATCTGTTGTGAAAGTGCCTTTGTCAAGGGGTCAGCAACATTAATCTCAGTTGGAACTTGCAAAGCTTTACATCTCCTCACTATATGATCTCTTATATGATATGGAACTGCCTTTGTATATGATTTGAGCATTGATGCGATCTGAGTTCCTTAGCTTGTGCAATAGATCCATTGCTATCACAATATAGCTCGATTGCCTCGTTGATGCTTGTAACTGTTGGTATGTATGCCTAGAGAACCAATCATATGATGATTGGATTGGCATATGTTCTTATTGATTTGATAAATATCAAAGGCAAGCTTCCAAGTTATTCTAGTTCAATCAATTATGTGATAAATGATGGAGAATAATGAATGTCTAAAGAAAGACAATACTCAATGACGTATGTCTTTGGGTTGAGGACCTGAACAATGAGATCATATGGATGTTAAGAGTATGTACATTCTTATTATTTCCCTAGTCAGATGTCATTGTGGAAGGTTGATAGATAACAATGACACATCAAGACTAGAGTGTGTGTTGGTTGATGACAGTGTCTCATTAGTCATGATATATGATATCAAACCAAGCACATAGATACATGTTAGAGAACAAGGTATCAGACAAACCCACCGTAAGAGTGATGCATGGAGACCACACTTGGTTAGTCAAGATCATCTCTTATAGTATTGGTGGTGACTGTAGTTCTTAGACCTGAAATCACTGCACTCATCACATGTGATTGGGTACACTTTGAAATCATCAAACACAGTCCTGAAACATGGGTTGTTATAACGGTGATGATTGGGTGACTTTGACACATGGGGACTTGACTGTGAGTGATAGATATGGAATTTGTCCCTCCTAAGGGAGTGTGATATCCTGGCCACTTGAGGAGTGAGACCGAGAAATGCATGGCCATGCACATGTAAGTCAATATATGATATTGAGCTTACATATATCTCAGACAGTCTACTCTGACTCAAGAAACATGGATTGAACATTTGTAGAGGATGGCAAGTCCATTCCTTGAATTCAATCCAGATATCGGTGACAAAGGAACTATACATTCACTCTAACACCAATAACAGATTGTAGGTTGAAAGTTGTTCTCCAACTTTCCTCTTCATTTGGGTAGAAAAGATGTGCGACTAGGCACCACTCTTTGCTTGTGATGTCATAAATTAGTTATGGACATTCACTACCAATGTGAAATGGAACCTATAGGGTCACACACATAGGATTAACCAAGAAGAGGAGTTTATCCATGAATGATCTTTAGATTGATTACTGAAGTGTTTAGGTACTCAATTAAACATTCAATCGATAGACTTGACTCAGAATCATCAAGTTCAAGTGTTGAACCAACTGATTAGAGTGTCAGATTGATTGAGAACTGTATTTACTGAGTTCTGCACAACTTGGACCACCAACCGACCGGTTCACTGGGTGAACCAATCAGCTCATGGTCAGAGAGATGACTGGTTCACATGGACCAAACGAGCATGTGTTGGGTTTCCCAATTAGTGAGAAAAGATCCTCATTTCACTTGTTCAATTTGATTGGGACAAGAATTAATCTTTACATTAATTAGAAATGAATAAGGAAAGTCAATTGTGAGAAAGTCTGGGAAATAAATGACCAGTTTACTAGGTGAAACGATAGGCTCACCTGGCCGAACAACCGATTCAGTTATGAACCAATCAGCTCACCTACCCAAACGACTAATTCATTTATGAAACAATCGGTTTGCCTACTGTAGTACAATCAGTTTGTGGAAAATCTAGACCCTTCTACTCCCACACAGACTGGGAATCATGACCCCGCGCTCTATTATAAATATAGGGGTACAAGGGGCTTCTCAGAACACACAACTCAAAACATCAGTTGCTCTGCAAAGTTGTTGTCCTATCTGGTTTTGGTAACTGAGAGAGTCCAAGTAGGTTCTACCCATCCAGGGAGGAACAACGAGGGAAAACAATTACAGAAAAGTGACTGGTGGTGGGTGAGTGTGTCGTTGACTAGTCTGCCGACAGAAGGGGAAAACTCCTTCTAGTCTATCCATCAGTACGACTAGAATTCTCGGTGGTCTGTGTAGACTATCTATAGAGGCGGGAGATTTCTGCCGCTCAGGAGGACGACTGTCAACCACAGTCTAGGTTAAGACCAGGAGCTACATAGACATTCTTGAAGACTAGGTGGTTGAAAGAAGCACTAATTGTAAGGTATTGTCGCTGAGAAAGCTTCAGGACCGGGTATATCTCTTTAAACCATTTTTCCTATTGCATGGTTGTTGATGCGATCTGCTGGTTATGGGTTTGTGGTTAGATAAAAAAATTTGTTTCCGCTGCCTGTTCTGTCCCACAAAACCCAACAGTGGTATCAGAGCCACGTCAACATACTATGTTTTAGGATTAATCGATATGACCAAATTTTGGTTTTTCGCCATTTATTTATTACATACGGTGTGAATACTTTAATTGACTACTATGCATATCTGATTAAACACCATGATCCCTATATACATATATGATATGGTATATATATGTAATCGATACATGTCACCCTAAAATGGTTTTGATGGTGGATGTGTAGCATGATTATGGCCTATAAACCCCTATGTGTGTGCTTGATTGGTTGTGGTTGTTTGCATCTCGGTCTGCGTACCGAGTCCTTTCTTCTAATCCAGATGTAACTCGAGATAAATCAAGCCTTCTTTTCTACCTTTGCTCCCCCCGAATGTAACTCAAGGTTTCCCAAAGAAATATGTAAAAGTAGGATAGTTTTATTTCCTATTATGTTGAAGAACGATGGATGCCCAGACAAGCGGTTAAGGGACCGAGACGACTGACTGATGGTGTGAGACGAGCAGCTGGTGGCCTGATGATGAGCACGATGAATCGACCATCTGGAGGAACCATACGATCGGTTGGTGACAACCAACTGATCAGCAAGGAGGTAAGCCGATCAGTCATAGGATAAGCTAATCAACCCAGAGCGGCCCAAGCACAGATCTTCATCAATAACGGGTTGGTGCATGTGATGTAGACCTAGATGACCGTATTTCCTTGTGTCTCAAGGAATTACAAATAGGATGGCCATACTCATCACTTTACCGCTTTGCATGTTTTCTTGTGGGATATAGCATGTATATGATACATATTGTATTTGTGGTGATTGGATATGTACATGTATATAAATATCAAACCCCTCAAATATAAATATTAAGTTTAAGATGCCTTCCAAAAGCAGCACACATGAAAATCTTGATCGACCAAGTGTGGGCACGCCTTCGCGTGGTGCACTATTTATCTCATGGAAGTGTGATTGTGGGTATGTGGGTATGCCTTTGCAGGGTGCATAATCATTGTGTTGGCTTCTGGGAATAGACTTAATAAGGTGATATTAATAGGATTAAGCACCTTGAGGCATGCAGATGCTCATGACAAAGAGTTGTGCATAACATCTATCAAGAGTTACATATGATGCAATTAGAAAAAGTTGCCTACCTGAAGGAATCTAGTTGTGGGTGACAACCCTTGCTGGTCCATAACTTAGAGGAAGTCAGGATCTTGCTTACTAAAAGGTTGTACGCTGCAATATTCTGAATTAATACATGAGGGTTATCGATTTGATCAAAATAGTGGGAGCGATAATTAATTAAAGACCTAATTAGTATCATCAACTTTATCAAATCAAAAATGTTTTGAAATGTTTTAAAATTCTTTTGTAGAATCCAAATGACAAACACAAATATGTTATCGTTGCGATCAGTTCATAAACGGGATAAACTTTAAATCTAGCCTGGGACATTTGAGAAGTGTTCTCAATAAGTGAGTGTAAACTCTGAAGTCCTTGAAAGACTAGAGCCAGTAGAACCACTCCAATTGCACCTAAGGCTAAAATTAGATGCTTACTTGAAGTATGCCAATAATGCCTAAGACATCAAGAACCTTATGCTAAGCTATATAAACTATGAGTTGCATAGATAGCTTGAAGCATGGACATTCTTAAGAAGGTTATACATCTTAAGAATCATGTAAAGCATGAAAGGTATAATGTATTCAAAGTGATGTTTGAGTATAATCAGACAAATGGAGGTCAAGTATAATCTCATATGCTCAATATGATTGTGCATATAGATTAACTGTGATTTCTTATAGGTCAAGAGTTGACCAAACATATGATTCTATAAATCTTGTTTGAATCATATAACCAGTTTATCAAATGTTGAGAAACATGGCCAAACCATTGTATGAAGTGCTTGGCATGTTGATGCCAAAGCATAAATGAAGAAAGGATAAAACATGTGATAATGATAAGTAGAGTGAAGTCCATAAACTAAAGCAAGGTCAAGAAATATTTTGAAGACAAGCTTAGGTCCAAGTCTTCATCACTCAAGATATGGAGAGGTGTAAGTTGGAAAGGTAAATAACCTCTTTATAAGAGGATCTCAGGAAGATGAAAGAGAGATAGAGATCTCTACTTCAGGACCTAAGAAGAAGTAATCTAGAAACTATGTGGAGTAAGAGTTGCTACCATTACAGTTATAATATGACATTCATGGGCATATAATAGAATTAGTGAATTGCTATTATACATCTGCCATCAATGAAATCATCATACATCGTGTATGGACAAGAGTGTAATGAACTGATGTTTCATTTCAAAGAAATGATCTTTGATGGCAATGCCTATGTCTTATCAACTATACTTGATAGTTAAAGAGACAAATGTGTATGACACATGTAATGAATGACATGATAACTCAAACTTGAATGCCTATAGCATAGTCATCTATAGTGCATAAATGAGAATTGCATTTCTAGAAATCCATATGATGGTTATCTAGACTCATTTTGGTTATTGAACCAATAGAGACATGCTAATCTCATTCACTGTGCAATATGACAAAGGTTCTTCACTAGATGTAGTGGGAGAATGATTATTCTATTAAGGATTATACATATTGATGTATATAGACCTTTTAGAATAAATGCTAAAGGTAATCAATAGTACTTCAATATATTTATTGATGACCTCAGTAGATATGGTGGTTTGTATTTAATAAATACAAACATAAATCTCTTGAATTGTTCAAGGAGATAAAAAATGAAGTACATATTTAACTTTGTATAAGTATTAAATTTCGATATGATTGATATGGAAATACTTTGAACTAAGAGTTTGAGAACCTTCTGGAAGATCATTATAATGTATCATGATGGACTCCACTTGAAACACAATGATAGTATATCATGAGAAGTGTATCAGAAAGAAGGAATCACACCTTGATAAGTGAGAGTGTGAATACCAGCTAAACTTTGAGTTTCCTTTTGGGCACATGATTAACACTAAAACAATGTACCATCTATATAGTTTAAAAGACACTATATGAGATATGGAATGGGAAGTGTCCCGATATGTCTTTGTAAAGATTAGGATTAACCAAATGAGTATGTGTTGGGTTTCCCGGTTCGTGAGAAAAGATCCTCGTTTCATTTGTTCATTTGATTGAGACAAGAATTAATCTTTGTATTAATTAGAAATGAATAAGGAAAGTCAATTGTGGGAAAGTCTGGGAAGTGAAACGACCAGTTCACTAGGTGAACTGATCGGCTCACATGCCCAAATGATCAGTTCAGTTATGAACCGATCGGCTCACTTGCCCAAGCAATTGATTCATTTATGAAACGACCAGTTCGCCTGTCGCAGTACAATCAGTTTGTGGAAAATCCAGACCCTTCTACTCCCACACAGACTAGAACCATGACCTTGTCCTCTACTATGAATAGAGGGGTACAGGGGGATTCTCAGAACACACAACTCATAACATCAGTTGCTCTGCAAAGTTTTTTTCCTCTCTAGTTTTGGTAATTGAGAGAGTCCAAGAAAGTTCTACCCGTCCAGGGAGGAACAATGAGGGAAAGACAACTGTAGAAAAGTGACTGGTGGTGGGATAGTGTGTCAGTGACTAGTATGTTGACTGAAGGGGACAACTGCTTCTAGTATGTCCATCAGGACGACTAGAGTTCCTGGTGGTCTGTGACTATCTATAGAGGTGAGAGATTTCTCAGGAAGACAATTGTCAACCATAGTCAGGGTCAAGACCAAGAGTTGCACATATGTCGTTGAAGACTAGGTGGTTTAAGCAAGCACTCGTTGCGAGGTATTGTCACTAAGAAAGCCTCAGGACAAGGTATATCTCGCTAAACCATATTTCCTATTGCATAGTTGTTGATGCGATATGTTGGTTATGGATTTGTGGTTCGATAAAAAATTTGTTTCCGCTGCCTCTTCTATCCCACAAAACCCAACAGGAACAACCCCAAATTATGTGATAAACTTCTTGATCCAATCACCACATATATAATATGTATCATATATATGTTATATTCTACAATGAGAACATGCAAATAAACAAAAGTGATGGTTATGGCCAATCTAGTGTAATCCCTTAGAGCCACAAGGAATTACGTCATCTAGGTCTACATGACATACAAAAACCTATTGTTGATGAAGATCCATGCTTTCCAATCTGGGTTGATCATTTCAACCCTTGAACTGATCGGCTCACCTCCTGGTCAGTTGTTAGGTCATCTGGTCCCATCGGTCCACCATCTGTTGGCTCCTCTAGCGGATTGGTCAGGTCCACCAGTCAATCAATTTGGCTTGTCCACCATGTCCTCTAGAGTCCTTCAGTCACTTGGTCTGTCTTTTTGACATATTCATCTTTGTCATAATATGAAAGTAAACTATCCTACTTTTACATAATTATTGAGAAACCTCGAGTTACATTCGAGGGGAGAAAGGGTAGGAAAGAATTAACTTTAAATTGGGAAGATAAGATAGAGGTTTGTTACACAGACTGAGATAAATGGATAAACCAACCACACAACCATGCATAGAATATAAGGATTATTGGCCATAACCATGCTACACATCCATCATCAAAACTACTTTTAGGGAAACTCTTATAAATAACATATATATCATTTATATACTAGTTTGAAATTATCGTGGTATTGCATTTGACAAGATATTATTTGCATCGCATGAAATAAAAAAATTATAAAACCAAAATCTAATCATATCGATTATCCCATAATATAGATGTTGGATCTGATACCACTGTAGGGAAACATGGCTATAGAGCAGGCAGCAGAAACAAAATTATCGACCATATTCCCATAACCAACGGATCACGTCAATAACTATAATGCAGGAAGGATGGTTTTAAGGATATACCTGGTCCTAGACCAAGTTCATTGATAATGCTCATCATTGTAGATGTGCAACACTGAATCCTAGTTGCACTGGGACTCGTCTGACTGTTGTTCCTCTTGGTCTACATCACGGACTATAGCCACAAACTTTCTCTTCTTCAACAGCTCCTCTTGTCACAGACTTTTGGTTGACCTTGTCCTCCTAGCAACAGACAATGGCCTCCCGCCTCTAGAGAAGTCCACACAGACCGCCTAGAACTCTTGTTGTCCTACTAGAATGGATAGAAAGAAATTGTCCCTCCCTCTAGTGTACTGGTTACCAACTTGATCTCCCACAACAATGATCTCAATTTCTCTCTCCCTTGATTGTCCCTCCCTAGTTAGGTAGGACTTGCCTGGGCTCTCGTGGTTACCACAACTAGAGAGGATAATGCTCGTCAGAGAAACTATTTCTCAATTGTCTGTGTTGTATTCTAGGAAGTCCCCATTACCCCTCTACTTATAGGTGAGACTTGGGTCATGGTTTCCAATTAATGTGGGAGTGGAAGGAAATAAAAGATTTCAAATTTTTACAACAATTCTGGAACTTTTGCAACCTTCTCCATCCCAAATGGCAGTTTGGTACACCAGACGATCGTATGGCACTTTCCCAGACTCACATGAAATTGGTAATTCATTTCCAATTAATATGCCATATGTATTCCTTACATAATAAGTAATTTGCAATTTAAGCAAATTTGGAAATATCTAGAACCTTCCCTTGGCTGAACTAAACCATCTTACCCATGTGAGATGAATGTCTGGTGAGCCGAGTCAATTTGTTCGGTTCAATCCAAAACCAATTTCACCTCGAATTAGACATGGCTCCCCAGACACCCGTCTCAATACTTGAGACGGCCATTTGGCACTCCATACGACCATCTCCACACTTGAGAAGGGTGTTTTGCAGTGCAATCAGCTTATATGTTGTGTGAATCAAGTACCTAAACACTTTAGTACTTAATTCAATAGTCATTTAAGATCAAACTCCTCTTCTAGGTTGAGACCTATGTGTGTGATCTATAGGTCCTATATTACGTTGGTAGTGAATGTCCATAAAAACTTATGCCATCACAAGCAATGAGTGGTGCCTAGTTGCACATCAATGCTACCCAAGTAAATGGAAAGTTGGAGAACAACTTCAATCTACGATCTATATGTGGTGTTGCAGTACTTGTATAGTTCCTTTATCACTGATGTTCCATTTGAACTCGAGCCATGGAGAAGTCACCCTCTTTATCATTCAATCTTGTTTCTTGAACCAAGAGGAGATTGTCTGAGATATATGTAAGCTTAATATCACATATTAACTCACATGTGCATGTGCATGCATTTCTGAGTCTCACTAATCAAGAGGCCTAAAACATCAAATTCTCGTGGGAGGGACAAATCCCATTTCTATCATTCACAGTCTATCCCCATGTGTCAAACTCACCCAATCATCACCATTATAACAACACATGTTTTAGGACTACGTTTGATGATGTCAAAGTGTACCGAAATGTGATGACTGTAATGATTTTAGGTCTAAGAACTACAACCACCACCATCACATTAAGAGCTGACAATGACCTCCAATGTGATGGCTTCTATGTGTCAGTCTCACGGTGAGTCTGTCTGATACACTATTCTCTAACATGTATATGTGTGATTGGTTTGATATTTCTATATCATGAATAATGAGATTATATCATCAACCAACTCACACTCTGATCTTATGTGTTATTGTTGTCTATTAACCTTCCACAATAACAACCAATCAGAAACATAATGAGAATATGTATATGTACTCTTAACATCCATATGATCTCATTTCTCCAAGGCTAATAATTGAAGACACACTTCATAGAGCAATATTATTCTATGGACATTTATAATGTTGCATCGTTATCTCATAAATGAATTAAACAAAATAAATTGGAAGCTTGCATTTTATTAATAATCAAATATTTTATATGAATGCCATTACAATCATCACATGATTGGCTCTCTGGGCATACATACCAACAAACTCCCCCTTTCACTTAGAGACAATCACCTACAAATCATATTCCAAGTGATCTAACATGATTGTCATGCTTATGTTGGGAAAGAGCCTTTGTCAAGGGGTCAACAACATTATTCTCAGTTGGTACTTTGCAAATTTTTATATCTCCTTGTTGTACAATCTCTCGTATGAGATGCAACCGCCTTTGTATATGTGAGCGTTGATGCGATATGGGTTCCTTAGCTTGTGTAAGAGCTCCATTATTGTCACAATATAGCTCGATTTCCTCGTTGATGCTTGGAACAACCCCAAGTTCTATGATGAAATTCTTGATCCATACAACCCCCTTTACTATATAAACTATTTTATAGGGATAAATGAACCATATCTAGAATCAACCATGAGGCTCAACATAACATACAAGAAAACAATTGGATTGAAAATGTTAACCACTGAAAAAATGGATTTAATCTCTAAACCAATATCATGTGAATCGTGTTCGGTTTAGGTTTTACACATGAATTGACATATCTCGACTGAACTTTAACATTTTCCTATACATATAATTGATAATGACAAAGGTTAATCAAGTAGATACATACTAATGTTTTAACAAAGATAACTCGACATGTATAGTTCAAGGTATACAACAAAAATTATTGCCATTATGCATTACTCATATTGTATAAGAACATATTTTTCATATGACAATTTTATGTAAGACATCAGTAGTGTAAAATCTTATATAACTATACCAACTAATTACATCATTGCTATCTTAGGTTTTCCTTTGTTTACATTTACATGTCTTACCACCATTTATTTTTCTTTATAGACTTCAAATATTATATGAAAATAAAACTAGACATCTCAGGGTGTGTTGGATGACATGATAAACCTACTTTCTCATGGTAGGGTTCCAGATATTAGTCCCTAAAACATTATTGGAAGCCTTGTAATATCTAAAAAGTGATATAGATCTTAGATCTATGTGTTCACCTCAAGGGACATCAAAATACAAAAAAGATGATTCAAATGCAATACTCAACATATCCAACTAGCCACAATAATTCTAACTAGATCCATGGTCAAACATTGATATATAGTTCAAAAAGTGGTGCAATCGATAATCACTTGATGAATCAGTGAAGGATGGTCCTATGTATCTCATGATTAGAGGTCATTTTCATATAATTTAGTCTTTCAAATTCATATGAGAGGGAAGGCTATTGAGCGGAATGAAGGTCCAACTGATGGAAGATCCAAATAGACACCTTGCTAGGATGGTCGTTGTGTCCCCAACCCAAATATTTCCATAAGCGGTCTCCTTCACCTAGGATAGGCTTTCCATCTAAAGTCCATATTGAAAAATCTAGAGAGGGGCGAATAGAGATTTTTGATACTTTTTAAAAATAATTAAACACTCAACCAAAGAAGGAGGAGGAAATAAGGAAGACACTTCGATGTAGAGTGGTTCCAACCTTTGAATCAAAGGTTTTCAGCCACTACCCAATTGTCTCTAATTGGGATTTTGAAAGTGATTAATTTTGTTTACCTCTCAAGGATGTTACAATAAAATACAATCACCTTCATTGAAGTAGCCTTCTCCTAGAAGTATCCTCAACCTCCTTTAAGCATCATTCTTTGAAGTAACTCCAAGCCCTTGGAACAACCTTATCCTCCTTGAAGTAGCTCCACAACCTTGAGATAGCCTTCACCTAGAAGTAGCTCCAACCTCCCTTGAAGCTGCCTTCATGAAGTAATCTCAATCAACCTTGAAGCAACCTTCCTCACCAAGAAGTAGCTCCAATCAAGCTCCCTCAAAAGCCTCTACAACTTGGAGTAGCCAAGGAGTACAAGTAGCTTAACCTGTGAATGGGGATTGGAAGAAAGGAAGTACACCAATAGAGTATTGCTCTTTGATCCTATATCAAGTGTTAGACCTCTCAAACTGCTTAAGATGGATTTTTCTTAGATGGTGGCTAAGAGTCTATGGCTATAGGATACAAATTTGGAGCTTGAAGAACAAGATGGCAAGTGTTGCTCAACTTTGTTACTCACTTGAATGGATTCTCAAGTGTAACTTGGATGCTTTAGGTTTCCTAAGGCCTATCATATTTACATGGATGGTTTAAAAGTGCTTAGGTATATTTTAGGGAGTCTCTAGAGTGTTCTTAGTACTTAACTAGCCGTTAGGTAGACAATAGTTGGCTAGCAATGCCGAATTTATTCGTGCTTGGAAGAACAATCCAGAACCTTGCTTGGTCGATAAGTTTGTCATCCGAACTGTGTCTTGGTTGAATATTTCTTTGAACGACCCTGGATTTAAGGAAATTGTGTATCAACATCTATTTCAAACTCCCAAATCCCAACTACCTGGTCTAACAGACATAATCTTTGGACTGAGATTGGGTTGGTCAACAGTATTTTTGACCAAAAATCATTTTAGAGCACAAATATGTAAGGTTTTAAATAGTGCTCAGATGTTCGATCGAGGTGATTCTCAGTCGACAAAAACTTCAACTAAGGGTGTCTCAGTCAACTAGTTTCTCGACTGAGGATGTTCCTATTTCAATCTTTTGAACCACCTATTAAGTGTGTATTTTAATGGATGATAGTGACTCTAACTATAGGGGGAATCCAAGCTAAGGGTTATAAGTGGATAGGGAAGATCTAACGCTTGATTTACATGATGTATAAATACTTGTACATTATGTATTTGTACAAGTGTTTACATTTGTGTACAATCATGAAAACATAAACAATTAAGTGCATTTGATCTTCAATTTTTATTAATCTTTAACTTTCCACTTAGTAGGATCTCCTTTTTACCTTGAACCCTGAAATACTCAAATAGCACATTAGATCCACAAGTATGAAATGTCTGTCATCATCAAAACAAAGGGTATGTTAATGTCTAATTTAACCAACACATATAGTGCAACCTAACCAACATGCCCCCCAAAGACTAAAATTGGGCAAGGCACTCATCTGACATGTGCCTTGCCTTTTCCACCAATTTTGCCCCCACCCATAACCCCACCTCACTGGATAGAAGTCCCTAGAAAGGGGGTGCACGATAGTCACAATGCCCACCTCCCCATGATTCCTGATTTGATCAATTTAACCAGACCATGTTCAAAACTCATCTGGAAGACTCCAAAAGGGGGCTCCCATTTCATGCGCACCCGTGTAAACCACAGACTCCATATGTTGATTGAATTAGCCAAAATGCATTCTAAACGCGTCTATAAGGCTCTAAAGGGAGGGCACCCATTTAATGAGAATCACCTTGTCTCCATTCCACCTTTTTTCCCCTATCTTGAGTTCTAACCCTAGACAGCCTCCAACCACTATCATTTATAAGGATTAAGTCTTAAGATAGCAAGAGAGAGCTTGGAGGAGGCTTCCAGTCTCTCATGTTGATAGATCTCCAACCTTTTTTTTAAGATTCATACCCCTAGATCCATCCTTCTACACCTGTAAATCTAAGAGAGAAAATGGAGTAGAAGTCCACCACTACCCTCAACCATGCCAAAGAAAGGTAGTTTGGACCTAATAACCATGTAGGTCCCCCTCCTCCCCCTTATAATCCAACAATTGTATGAGGATGTGAATACTTGATATTGATGACCACTTATACAATTTTGATATCACTAACATCTTTTTTGCATGTTGTTATCTTGTTGTTCTTTCATCGCTTGAATGGGCACATTACCAAATGCATCCTAAGAAACATAATGCATACGCATATAATCCATGTACAAAAATTAATACAACTACACATTGTCGTGTTATTATTTTTTTAATAACTTGAGCACAAAAAGTATATTGTTGTGTTTTGCTTGTTTGTAATGTTGTTCTTCAGTAAATAAATGATATGTTATGCAACATATCATGTTCTATTGCATTTTGTCATCCCAAAAATAAGGGAGAGGGTCCACTTTACCCTCCCTCTTGCCTTCCATTTATTTCTATCTCATCCTTCCATATCCGCCAACCCCATCCCTATCACTTGACACCCTCATCGCTCCTCCACCTAACCCATCCCCCCCATGAGGACATCACATGTTTCGAGGGAGACCACATAACAGCCATTTACTACTATCTTATATAAGGAAACCCACAAAGGATTTTGTATGCAATGTTTACCTTTCATTTTTTACCTATGTACAGTCCTTGTATTGTTGAAACTTACACATAAAACATGCCTCTGCCTCATGAGTTGGGCTACTTCAAGGCATATTGCATCCTCAGATGAAAATATGAAAATCTCTTATAGCATGATGATGCATCAAAGATAAGGTTGAGGTTCTAATTTATTTATATCAATTACTTTTAAGTTACAAAACACTTAGATTTATGGCATCCACTCTCTTTGGAAAGTTAATGTGTTATCTATGCACATCTGTCACGCATCACAAGATTTGTGTTTTTGTTGTGACGCTAGTCTAAAATTTAAAGGAGCCAAGTTGGATAGAGCATGCCTCTAGCTTTAGTAGTTATTTGAGTTGCATTATTGAATAACAAGTGAAGTGTATGAGGATCTCTCTCTCTCTCTCTATATATATATCCATATTGGTGGGCTGGTTCAGAAAGGACCATGCATCTCTACAGTATTGCATACAATCCATATTGGTGGAGTAGATCTGTCTGGTTCTGGATCAGAATCAATTTTGACCATGTCCTCATTTTCAATGATTTGGCTCCTCTTTCGAGTCTGGTTCAAAACCAATCCTGACCAATTAGAAGGGAAAATAGGAAATATTATTAACATGTAAGAATGAATACAATAAATTATTGATAAATCCTAATCCTAATATATATGAAGTGTCACTGAGAATGCGACATTCCATGATCAATTCTAAAAAGAGCAACTTATATATCACGTTCTAAAATATAAATTATTCTAGAAAATAAATATATGTTAAATAATGAAATGAGATTAAGTCATATAATTATTTAGATGAGTAAATTGTATTTGACTAAGTCATATGAAAATGTTATATGAGCAATAAATGTTCATATAAACAAAAAATATATTATTAACTATGGTGAAATGCTTTTGAATAAGTTTGTAAGAATAGGAAATAAAGCAGTCATCTAAAGTAGCCTAAGGAACCCAAAAGATTAATTTAGTCACAATTTTTCAACCATTCACTACAACATACAGTAAAATTAAATGATCAATCAAACCGATGAATGGTTCTTTTACATTTTCTAATTATTAAGAATCTTGGTGATTCATATGGTATTCCTATTCATGTTTTTCAATCCTTAGTCAAAGAACTTTTCTTTATTTGGGTTTTAGCCTGATCGGGTAAGGTCCGACCCAGTTTGGGATTGGATCCATGTATAAATGTATTCGTCTCATAAGATCGAATCCGAGTTAAAAATTATAAGTGTTTGATGACATATAATGTCATCATGAAAGTCAACTTAGACCGAAAGGATGTTTCTCTAAAATCATATACATAGATAGTTCTATAAAGTCACATACATCTCATATTGTGTATTGGTGAATATTGGATTTGTAAGAATTAAAATGTCAATATAATGCTCACATGAATGTGTAGACTGACTGAAAAAGATCATCATAGATATGAATATACAAAATTAAATAATGATGAAAACCTACATTAGTGTCATAGTATTGGGCATTTATGACACATACTAGTAAGTGCATGCTACGATAACTGAATTGAGCCACTATATTACATACAAAAGGGTGTGTGAATGGTTGTGTGTAGTTTTTTATTTTATTCTTGTGTGAAAATGATATGATGGAGAATTCTCCTTTTAGTAGGATTATTCTAATTGATATAATGACAACCCTCATCTTTTATATAGGATAAGGAGAAAGCATGCAGACTCAAGACAAACCTAATGGGACAAGACACAATTAGGAACATATCACAAATAGACTAAATAATTTAACGAAATAAACTCTCTAATACTCCCCCTGCAAGCCAGAGTTTTGGAGAATCTCAAGTCATTTTGCAAACAGACAGACAGTCTATAGAAAAATAACAAAAGATAAATTGAGCCCATACAAGAATATTTCTCCCCCTCAATGTTATAATAAGTTAATTAAATACTCCCCCTCAAGTAGGTAGAAAGATATGTAGCATGGGCTTCTTGATCGGTGTGAAGTAGCATATGGAGCAAATTAAATAGCAAAAGGTAGGCATCATGGTCTTCAGTATAGTCTCTATCATTATCAAATAGAACAAAGAGTGCTGGAATCACAAGAAGCAATAGATAACATGCATACAAGGCATGTACATGAACACAATAGTAGAAAATAGATGATGTAGCCAGATAAAGCATCAATATCTGAAGTAGAAAGTAGCAAAAAGACTCCAAGATGAACAATAATATAAGAAAAATATGAAGCTCCATCGTACACATGTAAGTTACCAAAGGTACCATCATCATTCCATCATATAATTTCCATTATTGTAATGGACGTCAAAGTCTAGAGAGTTATGGATCATTGTCATAGAATAGGTGTGCAAGGCACTTATAGAGAGGCAACATGCAAATAGATTACAGACAATAGTAGTGCAAGCTCACAAAGCAACAAGTAAAATTTTCTAATCATAACACATATAGAAACAATGACGTCGTCGGATAGAAAATTAATTAACAAATAGTACAAGTGAATTAGAGCAACAATAAAGATGATGATGACTTGGGTTCTTCATTAAGATATACAAATTAATACATAGATCCCCATAGCAGCAATAATAACATCCCATATTAGCAACAAAAATAGCATGAAGAGCTATAGAAATATAGAGAAGAAGAACTAAAGTTTTTTACTATCCTCTTTCTCATCTCTTCCCTCTGCTCATCATCCTCTATTATCCCCCTCACTCCGACCAGGAAAAGGATCACGAGAGTGGTTGAGATGGAGTGTTATGACCCACATTTCGTTTTACCAGTAAGTACCTTGGTTAGTGCATAATTGAACTAGTTATGTTGAGATGAGTACTTGCTTTTGTTAATAGTGTTTTGAGCTTTGAGCTAGTGTTAATGTATCATGATCTTGTTTTCTTGTCCTGAGTTTGAGGACAAGTTTGTGCTTGATCCGTTGCCAGAGAAATCACGCGAAACCGACTTACGAGTAAAAAGATATGAGCTTTTTAGCGAGCAGGGACCTATGTGTAATTTTTGAAAGTTCTTGGGCATTTTACGTTCGGCCCCCTGGGCGCCCTTCCTTATCTCAAATTTAGATTTTCCCTTTATTAGCATGTTAGCCGACTTTGAATGAACGATAAGTTCATTCCTTCAGTTGCCGTTTGAGAAAACAGAGAAGGGAGAGGGAGAGAACTAGCTAGAGGAGAAAGCTGGGAGATCAAGCCCCTCCTTCTCCGTTCACCTTCGATTCCTCATCTTTTCCCAACCAAATCAACCAGCAGCCGCGGTTCCCTCCTTCAGCTGCGTCATCTTCTCCATCTTCTTGCCCCCTTTCTTCTTCGTTCCAAGCAGCCCGACCAAGATAGGGGCCGGCCAAGGAGGTCGCTGGGAGCGGCCTAAGGCGTGAAAAGCAACGTCTTCGGGTTGCTGCTAGGTCGTCTTGAAGTTCCCAAGGAGTTTCGAGCAAAGATTGGCCGTGAAACGACCCCAAATCCACCTTCTTCCTCGGGGATTTCCGTTTCTGCACAGGTTGCACGGCGTGCAAATCAGTTTGCACGACGTGCAAAGTTACAGAAAACAGGACAGAAAGTCGGCCAGTTTGCACGGCGTGCAGATCAGTTGCACGGGGTGCAGATTAGTTGCACGGGGTGCAAAGTTGCAGAAAAATAGAACAGAAATGTTTCTGCCCAGATTGCACGGGGTGCAAATCAGTTGCACGGGGTGCAAAGTTGCAGAAAAGCAGAATTAGGCGTGTTTGTGGACGTTTTTGGTGTATATGAACACACCGAAGTGGGTGAGTAGTATTTCATTTATTTATCACCATCGAACTCGATTTCATTGTATATATTGCTTCGGTATAATTAGAGTAACTTCTAAACAGTATAAATGAGATTAAAGAAATGTGTTTCATTCTATAGAGCCTAAATTAATTAGTGTAACTGAAGTAAATAGTGAATGTTGTCTGTACTGATACTGCTGTGAATATGTTGAGCTCTAAATGAATGTCTGTTATTATGACAAGCTTAGAATGATGTGGAATTATGTATAAAGTTGAAAAAGATGGAAGTGTTCTTAAATATACTCAGTGTGCAATTAAGATTGAGTTATGACAATTTATATTTACTGCTTTAATAATGATGATAGACTTAGGTGCCCTAACACCGTAGAACCCCTTTGAGAGGTCTGCATCTTAGGGGTGAAACTCGTGTCCAACATCAACCGGTTGAGTAATTCTGGTGGCACGAGGATTGATAGGCAGTGTTCAACAATAATCTGTGCGGTGTCACGGTGGCACTGGAGTAAATAGGGGTTATTCAACAATAATCCGTGCGTGTGTCACGGTGGTAACCCAGTGTAGACTCTCCGCCTGTGTGCTCAGGTTAGAGGAGGAGTCTAGAGCACTCGGAGTAGTGTAGTGAGGCCGGAGAGCCTGTAGGTCGGAGAGCCTGTGGGTCCTGTAGCAGAATAGGACTGGCAGTCAGACTTAGCATTTCCCGGGTGTGTCGCTAAGTCTTGTACGGTGGGATCGTAGTTCGCTACAGATCTTTGTATGCAGAGTACACTGCATATGATTAGGGCATAATAATAATATAAATATGTAATCATATAGGATCACAGTAAATTTAATATGTTAAGAGATTTGAATTTCTGTGCCAATTCTCTATAATTGTTTATTTGTTTAAAATATCTGATGTTGCATGAAAATGAGATTGTTATCTGTATATCTGCTATGTTATTAGAACTGCCCTGCTTAGTACTGCACTTATCTTTATTTCAATTTTATCTGATGAGTTGTTTAGTGATAGCTAAATGAAATGCTATTCAATGAGTAGGCTCATCTCTCTACTCAAACATTTTCAGGTCAACATCAGCAGCAGGAATCGGAAGAATCTTTTCATCCTAACGCTTAGTCTGTAGAAGGTATATGTAGTTAGTCTAGATAAAGGTCTCTTAATCCTTTCCCCTCGATCCTTGGGACATGGTGTGGGTGAGAGATAATATGTATGGCGAATGTGTATAAAGATGTAAATTAACTGTTATTCTTACTTTCTGTTAAACAATGTTACATGTTGTAAACTCTGTTTATGTTCTCTAGCCAGTTTAATTGAAATTCTTCCGCAATAGTTTATTATGTTTTAGTTTACAGCAATAATCCGGATATCATTACGAGGTTTTAAAAAGAAAAAAAAGTTCTCAGTGATTTTTTTATGTGATAATTCCTCCGTCGCGCCCTAATCTCGTGATTAGTGGTTAGTGTGAGATCGGGGTGTGACTTCTTGGTATCAGAGCATAGGTTGAGTACATGGTTATTCTAAGTCAAGGTCAGAGGACGATAAGAGACCAATAGGATTAGGACTTAGGTGTCTTCCTTCTAACTACAATTTTATAACAGGAAGTGTTCTATTATATTATTGCAGATGGTAGGAAGATGATGTGGTCACAAGGATCAAGTTGAGAACTTAAGTTGAGTCGTCTGGGATCATTAGAATCAAAAGATAGAATTATAAGTGAGATACATAAGAAGTGATGTGTTTTTAGCTCTGGGATGTCTGAGTGTTTAGATACCCTGGCCAGGTGTCTGAATACTTAGATTGACCAATATCGAGCTACTCTGTCTATTCTTCTCTGGATGCCCTGGCCAGGTATGCAGAGGAAGGATAGGCTAGAGAGAAACCCTGGAAATCTTAGGGTTAAGGAAACCGGAAATTAATGTAGGAGTGAGAGATTAAAAATAGGATGTGATACAACTCTTTATTTGATTGAAAATCACTAGAAATGCTCTTATATTCATGAATTTAGATTTTCAGTTTGTAAAGTAAATGTGATTCTTTTATATTGTTGTGTGTCATAAATTGGTTTATTTATTGTTTATATTCCTTGTATTAAGTAGACCAGAAGTTATGTTTAAATGAGTTTGCCCTAAGTGGATATTCTTTCCACATGTTTGAGATTAATAGGAGTTGGTTAATCCTGAGTAACTCTTGGCTTCAGGACTACAGGTTCGGCCTGGTCCGGATGGCAGGATGCGTTACTGGGATCTAATGACTCCTATTAAAAGTATAATAAGAATAGACTCTGGATAATTTAGACTCGCATCATAGTAAGAATGTATATACACTAAGAGGTTGAGGTATAAGGGAAAGATTAAAACAACTAAGAAGTAGCTGGAAATGATATCAGAGGCCCAATGTTGGAGTCTCATATGAGCAATCCTTAATTGGAAAAAAAAAGTTAAGTATGCAATAAGTACATAGAATTAAAGAGCCTTTGGAAGAGCAACATGATATACATGAAGAAACGTGTAAAATGGAAAATGAATCATATATGGTGCATAATTATTATGGTAGAGACGTCTAAGAGAATGAAATAATGACACACAGTATGGTGATGAAACCCTAGCAAGGTAAATTGAGAATGTAATTTATCTGAATGTCCAAATAAGAGAAAGGAAATTCCAGTGATAAGATAAGAAAGACTTTAGTAAAACTTATGAGATCCAAAGTTTGATTGTCAAACTAAGGGAGCAAAGTCATATCACAATGATGCTATGTTACTGATAAGGACCAAACCCTAGAATGTTTAGAGTTGAAGTAGTTCAAGGGATGTCGCTAGTGATTTGACCGCGAATACTAGCATCTTTATAAAATAAGATCATGAGATTCTATGAAAGGTAAGCTAGCACTAATGAAATCCAAGGTTTAAAGGTAGTTAATATGAAAGATATATAAACAATATGAAAATGACTTGGAGAAAAGAGTAAGATATAAATTTGAAGTGTAACAAGTGTGTTGTGAACAAAAGGAGAAATATAAAATAAGTGAAGTGCAATGCAAAATGAATTCTTGTAGTTATAGCAAGAAGTAAGTAGCATAGAATGAGGAGTATTATCTGACACATGATTTGGAGTTAGCTGATGTAGTTCATGCTCTTAAGACATGACATCACTATCTTTATGGTGAGGCGTGCCAAGAGTTTATAGATCATGAGAGCTTGAAATATATCTCCACCCAGAAGGATCTGAATCTTAGATAGCGAAGATGGTTAAAATTGATCAAAGATTATGAAGTGACAATAGATTATCATCCTGGTAAGTCGAATGCGGTAGCAGTTGCTCTGAGCAGGATGTCAAGTTCAACAGCAGATGTATTCTCTATGACATGTTTCAAGAGAGACTTGCTAGTAGAGATGCGGAAGTTGAACTTAGACTTAGGGGTGACTGAACAGAGTGGTTGATTTGCACAGATGCAAGTTAATCCTATCTTTTATGATCAGATTAAGGAACTTCAGTAGAGTGATAGTGAGTTACAGTAGATCATGCATGACATGACAGGGGGAAAAGACCAGAGTTTATGTTTCGGATGATGGTGTGTTGTATTAGCGTGACAGGTTGCATGTACCTCGAGATAATGACTTGAGAGAATAGATTCTTGAGGGAGCGCATGCATCGATGTATACCATGCATCCAGGTAACACTAAGATGTATGTGAATCTCGATGAGTTGTATTGGTGGCCTGGTATGGAAAGAATGTAGCTGAGTATGTGACTAGGTGCAGTGTGTGTCAGCAAGTTAAGGCTGAGCACCAGAAACCTGTAGATACATTGTAATCTCTTCATATACCAGAATGGAAATGGGAAAATATCACAATGGATTTTGTGATAGGGTCACCCAGGACACCTAGAGGTTGTGACTCAATATGGTGATTTTGGATAGACTGACTAAGTCTGCTCACTTTCTTCATATCAAGTCAACCTCTGATGTTCCAAAGTTGGCTAAGATATTCATGGATGAGATAGTCAGGTTGTATGGTATCCCAGTTTCAATTATATCAGATAGAGATCCTAAGTTTACATCCAGGTTTTTGGAATCAGTTGCATCGTGCTTTGGGCACAAAGCTGAGGTTTAGTACAACTTCTTACCCGCAAACAGATAGTCAGTCTGAGAGAACCATTCATACTCTTGAGGACATGCTGAGAGCATGTGTTTTGCATTTCAGTGGAAGTTGGGAAGAACATTTAAGCCTTATAAAGTTTGCATACAACAATAGTCACCATTCCAGTCTTGGTTTGGCCCCGTATGAAGCTCTGTATAATAGAAAGTGTAGATTGGACCAGTGAATTTACATAGTTCATCAAAACCCAAATTGCTTAGTGGGAATGTTGAGTTTAGAAATACACGACTGATAATGGTACAGCTTGGGTATAAACCCAGACAATACAGATTTTGTAAAATCATCAGGTGCATGATTTCAAGAAAGTACGATAGCATTAAAATATGCAAATAAACCTAGTTGCATGTTTCATGTTATGTTAATGTGTGTGACTTAACATTTACATGAATTGGCACATTTATCTGAGATATTACTAGAAATTCTCAAGTATTATTAATTATTTGTGTTATGATACGTAGGCAACTCTTAATTGAGTTATGTGATGCACAAACCAGGATTTGGGTTAATGTGCACGTTCTTCGAGAAATTTCAGATAATTGATAAATATTACAGATGATTTCTTATATGTGAAGTAAATTACTCTTATTGGTGTAATAAGATGTTCAATTGCATGAATTCAGTATGTATGTGTCAAAATTGATATGAGTTTGGGATATTTATGAATTTTAAATCTGCCTGCATGCATGATATAAGGATTACTCAGTAATTACAATGATTTTGAATATACTGCTCTGCCAATTCTAGAAGGATACCGTATTGTGATTTGAACTGCAATCAAATAGATGAGATAACTGAAACCCTAAGGATAGGGTGTACAATGAATCAAGTATTTTGATATCAAAATTCTCAGTATGAGATGTGGTGATGTTTAACAGTTCAATTGCATGATTTTTAGTATAAAGTGCCAAATTGACATGCATTCTATTTATTTAAGAATTTTAGTTTGTCTGCATGTATAGTATGATAATTTCTCAGTAATTACCATAATTTGAGTTACTGTTATAACAGTTCTAGAAAGACAATGTATTGTGGTTTGATCTGGAATCAGATCAGATGTGTCCTATGTTGAGGGACCAATACAGATAGTTGATCAGAGGATCAAGAAGATCGCGAGTTATCTTTAGTGAAAGTTTTGTGGAGGAATCACAATATAGAGGAAGCTACGTGGGAGCTTGAATCAGAGATGCGTAACAAGTTTCCTTTTCTCTTTTAGGAATTTCGGGACGAAATTCTTATAAGGGAGGGAGATTGTTATGACCCACATTTCGTTTTACCAGTAAGTACCTTGGTTAGTGCATAATTGAACTAGTTATGTTGAGATGAGTACTTGCTTTTGTTAATAGTGTTTTGAGCTTTGAGCTAGTGTTAATGTATCATTATCTTGTTTTCTTGTCCTGAGGTTGAGGACAAGTTTGTGCTTGATCCGTTGCCAGAGAAATCACGCGAAACCGACTTACGAGTAAAAAGATATGAGCTTTTTAGCGAGCAGGGACCTATGTGTAATTTCTGAAAGTTCTTGGGCATTTTACGTTCGGCCCCCTGGGCACCCTTCCTTATCTCCTTTTTAGATTTTCCCTTTATTAGCATGTTAGCCGACTTTGAATGAACGATAAATTCATTCCTTCAGTTGCCGTTTGAGAAAACAGAGAAGGGAGAGGGAGAGAACTAGCTAGAGGAGAAAGCTGGGAGATCAAGCCCCTCCTTCTCCGTTCACCTTCGATTCCTCATCTTTTTCCAACCAAATCAACCAGCAGCCGCGGTTCCCTCCTTCAGCTGCGTCATCTTCTCCATCTTCTTCCCCCCTTTCTTCTTCATTCCAAGCAGCCCGACCAAGATAGGGGCCGGCCAAGGAGGTCGCTGGGAGCAGCCTAAGGCATGAAAAGCAACGTCTTCGGGTTGCTGCTAGGTCGTCTTGAAGTTCCCAAGGAGTTTCGGGCAAAGATTGGCCGCGAAACGACCCCAAATCCACCTTCTTCCTCGGGGATTTCCGTTTCTGCACAGGTTGCACGGCGTGCAAAGTTACAGAAAACAGGACAGAAAGTCGGCCAGTTTGCACGGCGTGCAGATCAGTTGCACGGGGTGCAAAGTTGTAGAAAAAAAGAATAGAAGTATTTCTGCCCAGATTGCACGGGGTGCAAATCAGTTGCACGGGGTGCAAAGTTGCAGAAAAGCAGAATTAGGCGTGTTTGTGGACGTTTTTGGTGTATACGAACACACCGAAGTGGGTGAGTAGTATTTCATTTATTTATCACCATCGAACTCAATTTCATTGTATATATTGCTTCGGTATAATTAGAGTAACTTCTAAACAGTATAAATGAGATTAAAGAAATGTGTTTCATTCTATAGAGCCTAAATTAATTAGTGTAACTGAAGTAAATAGTGAATGTTGTCTGTACTGATACTGCTGTGAATATGTTGAGCTCTAAATGAATGTCTGCTATTATGACAAGCTTAGAATGATGTGGAATTATGTATAAAGTTGAAAAAGATGGAAGTGTTCTTAAATATACTCAGTGTGCAATTAAGATTGAGTTATGACAATTTATATTTACTGCTTTAATAATGATGATAGACTTAGGTGCCCTAACACCGTAGAACCCCTTTGAGAGGTCTGCATCTTAGGGGTGAAACTCGTGTCCAACATCAACCGGTTGAGTAATTCTGGTGGCACGAGGATTGATAGGCAGTGTTCAACAATAATCTGTACGGTGTCACGGTGGCACTGGAGTAAATAGGGGTTATTCAACAATAATCCGTGCGTGTGTCACGGTGGTAACCCAGTGTAGACTCTCCGCCTGTGTGCTCAGGTTAGAGGAGGAGTCTAGAGCACTCGGAGTAGTGCAGTGAGGCTGGAGAGCCTATAGGCCAGAGAGCCTGTGGGTCCTGTAGCAGAACAGGACTGGCAGTCAGACTTAGCATTTCCCGGGTGTGTCGCTAAGTCTTGTATGGTGGGATCGTAGTTCGTTACAGATCTTTGTATGCAGAGCACACTGCATATGATTAGGGCATAATAATAATATAAATATGTAATCATATAAGATCACAGTAAATTTAATATGTTAAGAGATTTGAATTTCTGTGCCAATTCTCTATAATTGTTTATTTGTTTAAAATATCTGATGTTGCATGAAAATGAGATTGTTATCTGTATATCTTCTATATTATTAGAACAGCCTTGCTTAGTACTGCACTTATCTTTATTTCAATTTTATCTGATGAGTTGTTTAGTGATAGCTAAATGAAATGCTATTCACTGAGCGAGTAGGCTCATCCCTCTACTCAAACATTTTCAGGTCAACATCAACAGCAGGAATCGGAAGAATCTTTTCATCCTAACGCTTAGTCTGTAGAAGGTATATGTAGTTAGTCTAGATAGAGGTCTCTTAATCCTTTCCCCTCGATCCTTGGGACATGGTGTGGGTGAGAGAGAATATGTATGGCGAATGTGTATAAAGATGTAAATTAACTGTTATGCTTACTTTCTGTTAAACAATGTTACATGTTGTAAACTCTGTTTATGTTCTCTAGCCAATTTAATTGAAATGCTTCCGCAATAGTTTATTATGTTTTAGTTTACAGCAATAATCCGGATATCATTACGAGGTTTTAAAAAGAAAAAAAGTTCTCAGTGATTTGTTTATGTGATAATTCCTCCGTCGCGCCCTAATCTCGTGATTAGTGGTTAGTGTGAGATCGGGGTGTGACATGGAGAGTCATAAATATTTCTAGAGGAATGTTGGCAAATAAATACAATACTATTGGTATAATGGTAGGAAGAATAAAGCACTATCGAAATAAATACGCTATAAATAACAAAACAAAATTATTACCAAAATGAAAACTTAGTAGAAAGAGGAGTATCACTGTCAAAATGGATCTTGATAGGAAGAAAGTGGTACTAGTATAATGAAGCTTAATTAAAAGAGGACTAAAACTACCAGAATAGAATTTGAGATGAAAAACAAAACACTATCATAATAAACACAGTAGGAAGAAAAATTAATGTGTTGTCCCTTTTTTTTCATCTTTGTAAATTAGCATGGGGTCTTTTTATTTACCAACAATAAATATAAAAAAGTTCAAGTCTTTACCAATCAAAGGCAAAAGTCTTTATCAGTCAAAGTCTTATTTATTTTCTCTCCTTTGGCGGTCGTTAGGAAGTAATTTAATTCAAACTACTTTTCTTAAGTTGACCAATGACTAGTCAAAGACTGTCACCTTTTCCAATTGTCAAAATACTTCATTATGGAGGAGGCCATATTACTAACATATAGACTTATCAAACGGGTGGTGGGTTGGTTGCGGGTGCGGGTCAAAAAGATACAATTCTAAATAGGTGGAAGAAAAGTACTCCCAAATCTGACCCAACGTGTTGTGGGTTGACCCGAGGGTGCCTATATAAAATGTGTCAAATCAACAATAAGTTGTTGATTGCTTCCCTTAACACTAAAAAGAATAGTTAAAATAATTCAGAACTACTTTTTTATGTAAAATATAGTGCAAACAACCAATAAACTATTATATTTGTCAAACCAGTTCATTACTTGTCATCTTAGTTTGTACAAAATTAAAAGAGAAAAGAAACATCTACTAGATTTTGTATTTTGATGTAAAATAGGAAGAAATCATGTAAATTTCATACATCAATATTAACATAATTTTTAAATATAAAAAATATACATTCTTAATATTATATGTACTTGTTGACTATTGTAAACACAAAGTAAAGATAATACAATTGTTATGGTAAAAGTTAAATATATATTGAGACCTTGTCACACTAAATAAGATTACTCAAAATACAAAAAAGATCAACTACTAATTAATCACATCATAAAAAATGTAAAATAATTAAAACCAATTTCAACATCGTTAACCAATTTCGAAACATTTACATTAAGGTCCATCTTTTTCATTCTCATATATTGTAACAAGTATTTATATTTATATCCAATGGCCTCAACCACATCCTATACACAAAAGAATATCTTACATATACATTCCATATCTACATACACTGGCATACTGCCAAAATCTCGTGTCGATACAAGTATATCATCTATAAAGCACATCCCATACTCGGACATGAGAGTATAAGGATGACACTAGATCTCTACTACTAACATTGACAATTGACCAACCTTCTGAATCTATTGATCACCAGGATGGTTCTCTTCCATAGCACGACCTCAACCTCATTTCCTGCGACCACCTAAAAAGATGTGGTGACCCATGGGTGAGACCCAGTCCTAGTGAGAGATATAACTCTCTCCAACATATATTTATTACAACATATTAATTAACAATAAATAAATTGAACAGTTAGGGTATTGAATGAGCAATATGAGCAAGTTAAACAGTTTAAGCATACTAAGCAATTAAGAAAATAAGCTTTAGCATCAAGTAGAATTACTCAAATTTCATAAGTTTGCATCATGTAAGAACTATGTAGTATAAAGACAAGACAAGGGTTAATCAACCAATATGAAACGTATAAACCTTAGCAATTATACTACACGACATGTATTATAGCTTTTATTATGTCTTGGGGAGTTTAAGTCATACCACTCAAAGTCCAACTGATCATTGTGAAGTGCTATTTAGTTCCATATAAGATCTAGGGGTGTCGTTATCCTAATATCTCTCCTCTACCTCATCAGTATCGGCCAAAAGGTTGTGACATATCAATTAAGATACCACTACAACGACATATAGTCAAGCTACTAACAATTAGTCCGCATTTGGTATAGGTCACATCACTAGTCTCCATGGTATGCAAGCAAAACCCTACCACTGAGATACAACCACAATTGTCCTCTAATAATATTCCATACAATCACTGAGACACAACCACAACCATTCTAAAAAAGAGGGCTATGTATGACCGCAGTCATCCTCCCTAACAGTTGGGGTCAGGGTGACAAGAACCCCACATATTCAACAATATGCGCTTTGAGTTTCCCTTAGGAATACTCATTTCACCATCTAATAAGTTCTAACACTGAAGTTGGTTCAAAGGCACAAGGCACTACATGATTAGGGTTACTGTAACGACCCCACCTCCCAGTAACCCCCAATTAAGGGATACCAAAAGGTTAGAATCGTTAGCCCAATTTTTTGGATCAATGGTTCGACAAGTAATCAATAATAATTACTAAATTCTACCAAAACTATACTGAAAAGCTGGAATAAAATAAAAATTTGCATACCGTTTAAAATCTTGGATTTCTAAACTACTATCCACAACTGGAGTCTATTCTAACTAATCCTCTGTGTACTTTAATTCATATCTTCACATTGTTTCAATTTACTATTTGTCCTTTTCCATTTCGTACCTAAAACACCGACAAACAAAACGTCGGTCAGCATAAATGAATATGTTGGTATGTGGGGGAAATAATAATCGTGCAATTAATTGTAATAATATATTGCAATCAATTATGGTTTAGCAAGCAAACTTTACACTTCAAACAAAACTACTCAATCCATACATACCCTAACCTCTGCGATGTCCCTGCAGTGGACATGGATACTACCTCTCATATGGTAGATCCCAACTGACCCCCATGATCCTACCTAACAGGTAGATCAATACATAGGGTCGAAGAGTCGCATGGCTCTACCCATAGGTAGCCCAATCACTAACTCATGATATGCTAAAGAGTCGCATGGCACTACCCATAGGTAGCCCAATCCCTGACTCATGATAACCTAATGGTCCTACCTAACAGGTAGACCATGTACTAGGTCATCCTTTTCATCATTAGCAAAGCCACAGAGGAGGACCAGGATCTGAGCTAGTTATGTACACATATTTATGGTGATAGTCATAGTCACTTTATAGTTGCATGAAATAAAAGTCATCCAAGCAGTTATTTTTAGGCAACCAATTAAACATTTGGGAATCTTCATGAAACTAAAGCAATTTAACCATAAGCATAACAACATACCTGATCCAGAGTAACTTGATGTCCAAGCAAGAATAACCAAGAACATTCAATCAAGCAATCAACAATATCCTGAAATTAATGCAAAACATCCAAGTGTCACTGTTTTATCCATAACATTCTCAACATTGACTTGGATTCCACCTTAGGATTTCTAGGCCAACTTTAGGGTTTTATTAGGGTTTTAGCCTCCATAATGCTTTTATCACATTTAATGCTCTTTTAGTTCACAAACCCTAATTTCAACATCATATGCATACTAGAATTTCAATTAAGTCTAATATATCTCTTTTACCATCATTATCCTTTTAAGTTATGTCACGATCATTAAGGCCAATTATCATCTTCGGTTTCTTTCGAATTGACAACTCATATTTCATTATAGTCCAATTCACATATGAACTCTATTTATCACTAATTCCACATTTATCCACTAGAAAACCCTAATTACCAAATTAAGGGTATTTATCCACAATTAGAATCTTTTGTACTCAAAATAGCTTAGAATCATCATATCTCAGCTTTATTCATGGATTTGAACAATTGAAGTCATTAAGAGTCATAATTACCAAAATTAGGGTTTCAAGGCCCATTAAAGCATATTCATGTATATGGAACCCTACATTAATCAAACTACACATAAAGATCATCCTTTTGGATTTAATGTGTCCTTTTTATAATCAATAGGTTAATATTGATTAAAAACACCCATAATACCTTTCTCAATCTTATTACATCAATATTAGGGTTTCTTAATCATTAATGCATTAAAGTTGACAAATTTAACTACTTTTCAAATTGTAAGAGGAATTAGGCTCTAAAACTATTTTTAATGGATTCCTCGTATTTTTCTGAGCAAATTTCATATACTATTTGCTACATTAGAGTTATGAATAATTAATTACAAATATTGCAAGATTCACTTACTTGGACCAATAGGATGCTGACACGTCAGCCATCCCATGCATCACATAACTCGGCTGAAACATAATAGAATGACCCTTTTTCCCCTGCATAAATATCTGGCTCTTCATACCCAGGAGGGGTAAATCTGTCCAATGCGGTCCAATCATCCCTTTCCTCGCGAACCCTATTGCTGTCGCCGGGTGTGGCTGGTCGCGCGGCTGCCTCCCCACCTCCAGAGCTCGATGATCGCCCGCGGAGATCCCACTACCTCCACTGCACTCAGAAAGGCATCCAGCCATGAGCGAATCGGTTGGGTTCAGGAGCATCAGGTCCGCGAACCTCGGCCCTCTACAGATGAGTTGTAGGTGACCAGGGCGAGGGCTCCTCACGAATTGGCAACCCCGTAGTCATGTAGATTTGAAGGGGGTGTCTGGACTTCCTCCAAACTCCTTTTGTTGCTCCAGGGGTCGCACTACTCCCCTTGGTTAGGGTTTGTGCAGATGCAAGAGAAAGAAGAGAGTGGGATGCCCGAGATCCTCTTGGACTCGAGGCTATGGGTCCAACCCTTATATAGGGGAGGGTAGCCATGCTCTAACATGCTTTCCCACGAACAAAACAAGGCCTTTCCTTATTAGGAAACCTACTTTCCATAATTAAGAATAAATTCTCTCTTTTAAATTATTCCTTATTTATCCATGATCCTTGGTTATTAAGGAATCTGAATTTTATCTCTTTTATCTTCTTTGTGTTTGGAGTTTAATCCATTGGCCATGAAACTTTACTTCCTTAAAGCAAATAATATCGCATTTTGATAACACCAAAAGTCATTATCTATATAGCACATTATTCACATATTATGACTTTTGTATTATTTGTATTTTCTCTTTCTTCCTCTCCATTGGGACTCCTTGGACCCCAAGAAATCCTAATATTTTGAAATCCTTTTTCAAGGATACTTATTATCCTTCTAGATGCATCTACATCCATTATTTCTCATTATCTTACTTATTTCTTTATTAAAAGATTTCTTTTCAAGGATTTCTCTTTATCCTTTATTTCCTTTTTCTTCTTTTCATATTTCTTCCATTAGAAATCATATGTAAAAAAAATTCATTCAATTGTGGCCATCAATGCCACTTTTTAGAGATTTATATGTATTTCTCATAAATATATTGCTTAATATCCATTATCTTTTATCTTTTTCTATTATTTGGACTTTTCCTCTTTTCTTCTCTTTTATATCCATTATTGGATTAACATAATAGTAGGAATCATGAAATTCCTATTAAAGGGATATTTGCAAAGAAATCCATCCTTTGGAGCAAAGCATACAATCTTCTCAATTCAAGTCCATATTCATAAAATCGTTACATTTCAATTTTGAAAGCACATGTAAAATTGAGGTTGTAACTGTGGTGAAGCGTTCAAAACATACGTCATTAACTAAGCGGAAGCAATCACTAACGGTGGATTACTGAAAATCACTAAAAATTTAAACCTTTTGCAAAGAGATCCATACACAGGAAAACTCTTTTATCAAGAACCAATGTATTTCATTTATATCCTGGTTCATAAGCATATAACATGTACTGTCTCTTCTCAAGAATTACATACAACAGTTGCTTTGCCAGAATTATACATAAGCAACTCAAAATCTCAAGGCATCAAGCCAAGAACTCAGATCGATGTATTAAAAATACTAACTACTAATTTTGAGGACCTGAGAGTACAAAGATGACACATATGACTTCTATCTACAAGACACGACAGACAATACACTCAACCTAAGCTGTCACTGTTGTCACTGTTGTTGTTGATGTTCTTACTCTACAAGATATTCTCAGTCTCCTCCGTGCTTGTCCACCTAAAAATGTTGGATCCCACGAGGGTGAGATAATTATAATTGCCCCAGCGAGAGATATAACTCTTCGCCAAAAACATTATTATTGCAGTTTAATGGTATAAAACTGGGCAGAGGATAAGCAGTTTAAAGCATTCTCATCAATTAAAGCATTGCAACTATTTATGATAGAACAATAGATAATATATACTCTTAATAAGGAATAGGAAGAACATATATATCATTTATCCATCATATTATACCATCATGTCAAACTTCTCTTATGACACTCATTATCTTGATATGTCACCCATGAGACATTCTTATTTCAATCTATTGGCCTTAGCCAATCTGCTAAACAGATAAGGGATTATATCTACCATGTACTCATATATCGTTAATACAGGCATTGGGTTATTACCAATCCAATGTCATCATTGCAGGCATTAAGCCTCTGCCAGGTATTGGACTCTTCCAAACCTGATTACACCGCCAGGCATTGGACACTACCAATCCTGATTTCACAGCCAGGCATTGGACTTTAACCAATCCTGATTTCACAGCCAGACATTGACGACTGGCCCCACATAGGACTTCTATCTACAAGACACGACAGACAATACACTCAACCTGAGCTGTCACTATTGTCACTGTTGTTGTTGATGTTCTTCCTCTGCAAAATATTCTCAGTCTCCTCCGTGCTTGTCAACCTAAAAATGTTGGATCCCACGAGGGTGAGATAATTATAATTGCGCCAGTGAGAGATATAACTCTTCGCCAAAAACATTATTATTGCAGTTTAATGGTATAAAACTGGGCAGAGGATAAGCAGTTTAAAGCATTCTCATCTTTTAAAGCATTGCAACTATTTATGATAGAACAATAGATCATCTATTCTCTTAATAAGGAATAGGAAGAACATATATATCATTTATCCATCATATTATACCATCATGTCAAACTTCTCTTATGACACTCATTATCTTGATATGTCACCCATGAGACATTCTTATTTCAATCTATTGGCCTTAGCCAATCTGCTAAACAGATAAGGGATTATATCTACCATGTACTCATATATCGTTAATACAGGCATTGGGTTATTACCAATCCAATGTCATCATTGCAGGCATTAAGCCTCTGCCAGGTATTGGACTCTTCCAAACCTGATTACACCGCCAGGCATTGGACACTACCAATCCTGATTTCACAGCCAGGCATTGGACTTTAACCAATCCTGATTTCACAGCCAAACATTGACGACTGGCCCCACATACCACCACTAGCCTTAACTGCACACTTTGTCCTCACTCACGTGCATGCCAGGATCAACTTCCCGACAGGTCACCCATCCCAATACTACTCCAAACTGAGCACGCTTAACTATGGAGTTCTTAGCGATGGGCTCCCGGAAAAGGAGGTGCACCTTGGTGATATGGGTAGTCCAATCATCCCTTTTAAGATCAACTTATCCAAGGCCTCAAATCCTGAGATGTTACAATCTCCCCCACTTAGACTCTTGACGTCCTCGTCAAGGCTCAACTATATGGCCTCATAATCTGACCCCATTTCAGTGCAGACCCACAATGGCCCATGGACATCCAGCTCCCGATCACGGAATACCAGCGCAAGGGTGGCTACGTCAACCATGGACAACCCTTTCCTACATGCCTGGACCGCACGGCTCAAGACTGGCATGCCATACCCATGTGGGCCCCACCTACTAGAGGGGTTATGGCTCTGATGCCATTTGTAACGTCCGGACCCACTGCCCAAGGCTCTAGTAGAGTTTCAAGAATGACGACTGGCCCCACAGACCACCACTAGTCTTAACTGTGCGCTTTGTCCTCACTCACGTGCATGCCAGGATCAACTTCCCGACAGGTCACCCATCCTAGTACTACTCCAAGCTGAGCACGCTTAACTATGGAGTTATTAGCGATGGGCTCCCGGAAAAGGAGGTGCATCTTGGTGATATGGGTAGTCCAATCATCCCTTTTAAGATCAACTTATCCAATGCCTCAAATCATGGGATGTTACACATTGGACTTTAACCAATCATGATTACACAGCCAGGCAGTGGACTTTAACCAATCCTGATTACACAGCCAGGCATTGGACTTTAAGCAATCCTAATTTCACAGCCAGGCATTGGACTTTAACCAATCCTGATTACACAACCAAGTAGTAGAGTTTAACCAATCCTGATTACAGGCATTATACCTCTGCCATGTATTGGACTTTAACCAAACCTGATTACACAGATCATGGAATATAAATTCCTTTAACTCATCATTGATCATCACATCCTTCTCTAGGCTCTGAACCCTGAGGCTAGCCTTCATAGCTTTTCACATTCTTTATTGAATACAATTGTTCCTTTTATTAAGATTATTAAAACATTGTCATTTCTTACAATAAACTTTTATAATCATCTTGGTACCTCTCACTATGCCACAATTGTTATCATGGCTCATAAGGCCCATAAACATCTTGTCACCTCTCACTAGGCAACATCTAACCATATGGCTCACAAGGCCATTAAACATCTTGTCACCTATCACTAGGAAACATCCAATCATATGGCTCACGAGGCCATTACACATTTTGTCACCTATCACTAGGCAACATCTAATCATATGGCTCACAAGGCCATTACACATTTTGTCACCTATCACTAGGAAATATCTAATCATATGGCTCACAAGGCCATTACACATCTTGTCACCTATCACTAGGCAACATCTAATCATATTACCTCATGTAATACAATAGTAACACCACTATTCCCTCAATAGGTTTAGGTCTTAATATTCACATTACATTAGGATTTCTCATGTCCCATTACCCAATTTAGGGTTAGGGTTTCCCAGCTCACATTAATTAGGATTTCATATTTATCAAATCAACCTTAATATATTGCTCCACACCTCTAGGAGCATCCATTAACATCTTGAGTATTCAATCATGTTTATTACTCTTAACATTTATCATTAAATGATTATCAGTACAAGGTATGAGTCCATTTCCCATCCTTATCATGGTATGATTACATCATACTCATTAGTTTGACTTAAACCCATTCTCAAGGTATATTAGCCTATACTTATCAAAGTATATCAAACTCATTACATTTCATTGTAACAATTTACATAACACACTTCATGTGTTTCTTGTCCAAGTATATTGGATTTGAGGTGCATCAAGGTATATCAACCCTGGAATGCTAAACATGATATCTATCATATCTTGATGTATTACTTTCCTCATCACTTCCAAATTTCTTGAGTTATCAACTTATCTTGGATTAAGGTATTTCTCATCTTAATACTTTCATCCACTAACCTATCACTCTTACCATGAAGTGCATAGGTCACATACAAGAATGGTCCAACTATCTTTAATGATATGGACTCATTTCATGTTAAGGCATTGCTTTCTATAAGGTTACCTATAATCAATCACTTTAGGTATTTCCCTTATCAATGTATTAGTCACCATTCCATTATTAGGATTAGGGTCTCCCATACCATCACCCTTTATTAGGGTTAGGGTTTCTTATACCATCACTCTTCATTAGGATTAGGATTTCACATAACATCACCCTTCATTAGGGTTTCTCATGGAATCACCCTCAATTAGGATTTCTCATGGAATCACCCTCAATTAGGGTTTCTCATGGAATCACCCTCAATTAGGGTTTCTCATGGAATCACCCATAATTAGGGTTCCTCATGGAATCACCCTCAACTAGGGTTTCTCATGGAATCACCCTCAACTAGGGTTTCTCATGGAATCACCCTCAATTAGGGTTTCTCATGGAATCACCCTCAACTAGGGTTTCTCATGCCATCACCCTTTATTAGGGTTACATCCTTACCCTAGATCAGAGTTACACCTAGCATTGCCCTAGATTAGGGTTAATGTTCATCAATCTTCATAATCAGGGTTTCATGATCACTTCATCAAAGAGCATACCCTAAAATCTTAGTTTATTCATATTGAAGGTGTTTGAGGCTTATCCATTACATGATTATCCTACATGTATGGATTCCTCTCTCTCTCTCATCCTCTCTAGGATGTTGACTATGTCAAACTTGGATAAATTAGGTCAACCAACCCTTTAATTAAATACATTCAATTAGGGTTGACATAGTGTATTGAAATATTGCTTACTTAAGCTTCAGGGATTAACTCGTCTAGGGTTACCAATTATTTAGTACCTTAAAGGTACAACCCTAGTGATTATCTTTGAGATACATTAGTAACAACCATAGGGTCATTTAATCTTTCATCACCTTAGGTTTCCAATTGACTTAATCACATTGAAACATCCAAACGTTCTTGACCATTGTTGCTCCAAACGGTTTGAAATCGTTTGAAACCAAATGGTCCTGAGACCGTTTGACCCAAAACGGTTTCAAGATCGTTTGGACTCAAACGGTCTCAAGACCATTTGGTCCAAACTTCCCTTGAAACCGAAAATCCAAAAGAGGTACTTCTTCAACTAAACCGATTAGGGTTTTGCATCAACAATTCCTTCATCAATTGGATCATTGAAGTCCATCAACGTATGATCCTTGGATCTTCAACCCTCAATTACAACCATTAGTCATCCAAACGGTTTTGGTTTGACTTTGTCCAAACAGTTTGAAACTGTTTAAGGCTCCAAATAGTTTTGACCTAACTGTCCAAACGATTTGAAACCATTTCAGATTCCAATCGGTTTTGAACTTACTTGACCAAACGGTCAACTCAATATGTCCAAACGGTTTGAAACCGTTCAAGGATTCAAACGGTCAACTATCCCATTCGGTCAACCATGTTCAGACGGTTTGGAACTCCACCTCCAAACGGTTTGCAAACAGATTGGACCAAAAGTATTGAAATCATTTGCAACTAAAACTTGTTGAGATGTGTGCTTATGATGATGTCATCATCATCAAGCTTCAACCCCTCGAATTCTACTGCCATTCTCATGATATTTTCATCAATTATTCAAAGGAATTGCAAGAAGAACAATTGAACATAATGGATTAAGAAATTGAATTCAATAACAATGAATAAGGGTTCAAGTTATATAACCCACCTTCAATTTAGCTTCAAAGCTTCAACCTCCACGTCTTTAATGGTGAAAGCAACACCTTCCACTATCCCAAGCTCGTCCTTAAGCTTTGAGTGAAAAGGAATGGCTAGAATTGAAGATGGAATGGAGATAAGAAGAAATCATGCATTGATTTTCGATTTCCACCATCGAATCAAGGTGAAAAGAGGTCATGGAGCTTACCAACAGGTTGGGGGTCGTCCTCCTGATCCTCCAAAGCTCCCTTGGTCGTTTTGCAAGCAAAGAGTGAAACTGGATTCGAAATTCCCCTTTCCAAGCTATAGATAAATGAGCTTATGTGCATTTTTATTAAAATTCATTTTAAGAGAGAGAAAGTAGGGGATAATTCTTCTATTTCCTTGCCACTTGCCCCCTCCTCTTCCTTGGATACGAGGCTATCTTCCTTGCCTCATATTCCTCTCAATTATCCATGAATTAAAGTAATCCAAATTAAGCACCTTAACCCTTATAATAATATCCCAAGGTTAGTGGATAATTCTTTTTCTTTTAATAATTTGAGTGAGTTATCCACTTCATTTAGATATTTCGTTGCCTTTGCAAGACACATGATCGTCCATTCTTTTGCAAAATCATCCCTCACCTTTTGGTTGGAGGTATCTTCAATTAATATATTTATTTTTGCATTAAATTGAAGTAAAGTTCCAATTATGCTTAAATCTTGATTATTTTAATATCAAGATTCTCTCTCCTTCAAAGAGATACAAATGAGATGCCCCTCTCATTTTCTTTGCTCTACATTATGCCAAGAAACATAAGGGACTATTTGATGTGGTAATCTGCATATTGAACCCTGGGTTTTGGGTAAATCACACATTACACCAAAACTAGGTTTTAATGCACAAACATAGCTTTATCAGCTCTTTCTTGGTACTCAGGCTACCACAAGCCATACCTCTACATCATATTCATTCTCATGATGCTTCAACACATGAGGAACATCTTATCATGTAACATTTGCAATTTAACCTCTCAACTTGGGTAATTTGCACTTTAGTCCAACACAAGCAAAACATTATTTTTAACAGCATTCAAAAAGGACTAAAATTGAAATATAAGTTCCTCTTGAGCCTTAATTACTTTTCAAGAAATAAGAGCGAGCATATAATTAACTTTATTAAGAAAAACATCTAGGATTAAGGTATAACCTAGGTCAGGGATGTTACAAATTATAAACCCCTAACAAGGATTTTGTCCCCGAAATCCCATATAAAAGGAGACAGATATTATTCATTTGTTATATCATCAAGTCTCCACATAACATCTCATTGTTATGGAGACACCATAGAACTTTTATCAATACAAAGTTCTTCCACACAAAATTCTCATAGAATCAAACACACAGGACACATACTCCACTGTCCTTTCATTATTGACTGTGGAGTTAATTCTGTGTCAGGTAACACTTTTCTTATTTAGATAGAGGTTATTTGTTAATTTAATTTGATAAACTTTTCTTGCAATAATTTTACAATTATTCCTTCAAATAGTTCATTCTCATCAATGTTATGTTTATGCAAAGCATAAACCCCTAACATATGATGTCCATACTACATTAGGTAACTGGGATGATTCCACAATTAACCATTCCAGGTAACCATCATAAAATAGCCTGATATTTCTCAGATACCAGAATCCCTTACCTTGGTATCTAACATATGTGTTAACAACACATCACATCATCATCTTCATTTTTGTTTATAAGTTGATTTATAATTAAATCAAATTCCTCCGTATATCAATTAGAATGTGGTAGAAATATCCATGCCACATATCCTTCTTGATTAGGCTTCTTTGGATTGTTTCAGAATGATTACTTGATCAGAGTAATAAGAAAGATAACAATCTAGGTATGTCATACTTACCTTACCTTCAATAAATGAATATCTGGCCAGGGTATTCAAGAACTGAAATTAGGTAGTATGTATTTATTTGATTTTATGTTTTCATCTCTTTAAATTTTGATATACTTAATATCTCATATTTTTCTCTGAGTTCCTTTTTCATCTCTTCCCTTCCTTAATGAACAAAGAAAAATTTCAAAACATATAAAAGAATATTAAACTAAATACAAGTTTTCATTCTACTTATCTCTTCCTCATATCCTCAAAGGATTATACAGATGAACTAAACAATACTACCTTTCTTATTGTAGAGAGTAGAGGAGATTTCAAAATAGAAAGTTTTATCTTGACATGTCTACCTCTCACAAGTTATCTAGTGTCTTGTATGTTGGGTCACCCCATCACTTTCTATTTGGACATTGCCACCTCAGATGTCCTCTCTGTCCACATCTATAGCAAGCTCAGAGCCTTTTAGATGACTGCTACTTGGGTGTACTACCTTGTGGTTGAGTCGGTACTATTGAAATCTTTGATTGTTTAGTACCACCAATTTCTTGTTCCTGTAACTGTTTAGACTCCCTTTTAAGGTTTGTCTCATGTGTCCTTGTCATACACCCTTTTATCCTTCGAATTGACTCCACAAATGTGGCAAACCTCTCTCTACTTTCTAGGGCAGATGCTGGAATAGACATTTCAGCATTCAGTCCCTTCTCAAAACATTGAATCTTTTCTTCCTCAATAACAACCATTTGAGGACAAAATCGCAAAAGTTCCATAAACTTGACCTCATATTCATTTATTGACATGGCTCCCTATCGAATTTTCTCAAACTGTGAGATCTTTTCATCTAAGTATGTCCTTGGAAAATACTTATTGATGAATTATCGACGAAATTCCTCCCAATTAATCTTTTCGTCATTCCTTTTTATTTCTTCTATAGCCCACCAATGTCTAGCTCTACCCTTCAAAAGGTATACATCATGTTTAACCTTGTCAGCCTCTGGGATACTAAGGATATTAAAAGCTTTTTCTAACTCAGTGCACCATAAATCTGCATCTGTTGGGTCAGATGTCCCAGCATAATCTATGGCTCCAACACAACGTAGTCATTTAAAAGTCTTACCAGACCCATATCCCTCATTGGGAGCTAGTGCCCTGGGTGGTGGTTCCGGCATCCGGGCTGTTATATGCATCACTGCAGTCATGAATTGCCCAAAAAGAGTAGAAAAATCTAGGTTTCTCATCATGACCTCATCAACAGGGGGATTCTCATGCATTGTTTCTTCTCTTGCCTGATCCCTAGCACCTTCTACTGGTGCAGCAACATTGCTCCCCGCAATGTGTTCCTCGTGTTCTCCAAACATCTTGGAGCTATATATCTTCTTCTGCATACGCAGAAGGCACTATAAGATACACTGAGGTACACTTAGAACATACTCGATACCTTAGTCCTATATCTCTGTAGACTCAGCAAACCTAGAGCTCTGATACCACTAAATTGTGGTGAAGCGTTCAAAACATATGTCATTAACTAAGCAGAAGCGATCACTAATGGTAGATTACTAAAAATCACTAAAAATTTAAACATTTTGCAAAGATATCCATACATAGGAAAACTCTTTTATCAAGAACCAATGTATTTCATTTATATCCTGGTTCATAAGCATATAACATGTACTATCTCTTCTCAAGAATTACATATAACAGTTGCTTTTCCAGAATTATACATAAGCAACTCAAAATCTCAAGGCATCAAGCCAAGAACTCAGATCGATGTATTAAAAATACTAACTACTAACTCCGAGGACCTGAGAGTACAGAGACGACACATACGACTTCTATCTACAAGACACGACAGACAATACACTCAACCTGAGCTGTCACTGTTGTCACTGTTGTTGTTGATGTTCTTCCTCTGCAAGATATTCTCAGTCTCCTCCATGCTTGTCCACCTAAAAATGTTGGATCCCATGGGGGTGAGACAATTGTAATTGCCCCAGCGAGAGATATAACTCTCTGCCAAAAACATTATTATTGCAGTTTAATGATATAAAATTGGGTAGAGGATAAGCAGTTTAAATCATTCTCATCTTTTAAAGCATTGCAACTATTTATGATAGAACAATAGATCATCTATTCTCTTAATAAGGAATAGGAAGAACATGTATATCATTTATCCATAATATTATACCATCATGTCAAACTTCTCTTGTGACACTCATTATCTTGATATGTCACCCATGAGACATTCTTGTTTCAATCTCTTGGCCTTAGCCAATCTGCTAAACAGATAAGGGATTATATCTACCATGTACTCATGTATCGTTAATACAGGCATTAGGTTATTACCAATCTGGTGTCATCATTACATGCATTGGGTTATTACCAATCTTGTGTCATCATTGCAGGCATTAAGCCTCTTCCAGGTATTGGACTCTTCCAAACCTGATTACACCGCCAGGCATTGGACACTACCAATCCTGATTTCACAGCCAGGCATTGGACTTTAACCAATCCTGATTTCACGGCCAGGCATTGGACTTTAACCAATCCTGATTACACAACCAGACATTAGACTTTAATCAATCCTGATTACACAGCCAGGCATTGGACTTTAACCAATCTTGATTACACAGCCAGGCATTATACTTTAACCAATCCCGATTTCACAGCCAGGCATTGGACTTTAACCAATCCTGATTACACATCTAGGCATTGGACTTTAACCAATCCTGATTACACAGTCATGCATTGGACTTTAACCAATCTTGATTTCATAGCCAGGCATTGGAGTTTAACCAATCCTAATTACACAGCCAGTCATTGGACTTTAACAAATCCTGATTACAGGCATTATACCTCTGTCAGGTATTGGACTGTAACCAAACCTGATTACACAGATCACGGAATATAAATTCCTTTAACTCATCATTTATCATCACATCCTTCTCTAGGCTCTGAACCCTGAGGCTAGCCTTCATAGCTTTTCACATTCTTTATTGAATACAATTGTTCCTTTTATTAAGATTATTAAAACATTCTCATTTCTTACAATAAACTTTTATAATCATCTTGGTACCTCTCACTATGCCACAATTGTTCTCATGGCTCATAAGGCCCATAAAACATCTTGTCACCTCTCACTAGGCAACATCTAACCATATGGCTCATAAGGCCATTAAAGATCTTGTCACCTATCACTAGACAACATCCAATCATATGGCTCACGAGGCCATTACACATTTTGTCACCTATCACTAGGCAACATCTAATCATATGTCTCACAAGGCCATTACACATTTTGTCACCTATCACTAGGAAACATCTAATCATATGGCTCACAAGGCCATTACACATCTTGTCACCTATCACTAGGCAACATCTAATCATATTACCTCATGTAATACAATAGTAACACCACTATTCCCTCAATAGGGTTAGGGCTTACTATTCGCATTACATTAGGATTTCTCATGTCCCATTACCCAATTTAGGGTTAGGGTTTCCCATCTCACATTAATTAGGATTTCATATTTATAAAATCAACCTTAATATATTGCTCCACACCTCTATGAGCATCCATTAACATCTCGAGTATTCAATCATGTTTATTACTCTTAACATTTATCATTAAATGATTATCAGTATAAGGTATGAGTTCATTTCCCATCCTTATCATGGTATGATTACATCATACTCATTAGTTTGACTTAACCCCATTCTCAAGGTATATTAGCCTATACTTATCAAAGTATATCAAACTCATTAAATTTCATTGTAACAATTTACATAACACACTTCATGTGTTTCTTGTCCAAGTATATTAGATTTGAGGTGCATCAAGGTATATCAACCCTAGAATGCTAAAAGTGATATCTATCATATCTTGATGTATTACTTTCCTCATCACTTCCAACTTTCTTGAGTTATCAACTTATCTTGGATTAAGGTATTTCTCATCTTAATACTTTCATCCACTAACCTATCACTCTTACCATGAAGTGCATAGGTCACACACAAGAATGGTCCAAATATCTTTAATGATATGGACTCATTTCAGGTTAAGGCATTTCTTCCTATAAGGTTACCTATAATCAATCACTTTAGGTATTTCCCTTTTCAATGTATTAGTCACCGTTCCATTATTAGGATTAGGGTCTCCCATACCATCACCCTTTATTAGGGTTAGGGTTTCTTATACCATCACTCTTCATTAGGAAGGATTTCACATAGCATCACCCTTCATTAGGGTTTCTCATGGAATCACCCTCAACTAGGGTTTCTCATGGAATCACCCTCAATTAGGGTTTCTCATGGAATCACCCATAATTAGGGTTCCTCATGGAATCACCCATAATTAGGGTTCCTCATGGAATCACCCTCAACTAGGGTTTCTCATGGAATCACCCTCAACTAGGGTTTCTCATGGAATCACCCTCAATTAGGGTTTCTCATGGAATCACCCTCAACTAGGGTTTCTCATGCCATCACCCTTTATTAGGGTTACATCCTTACCCTAGATCAGAGTTACACCTAGCATTGCCCTAGATTAGGGTTAATGTTCATCAATCTTCATAATCAGGGTTTCATGATCACTTCATCAAAGAGCATACCCTAAAATCTTAGTTTATTCATATTGAAGGTGTTTGAGGCTTATCCATTACATGATTATCCTACATGTATGGATTCCTCTCTCTCTCTCATCCTCTCTAGGATGTTGACTATGTCAAACTTGGATAAATTAGGTCAACCAACCCTTTAATTAAATACATTCAATTAGGGTTGACATAGTGTATTGAAATATTTCTTACTTAAGCTTCAGGGATTAACTCATCTAGGGTTACCAATTTCTTAGTAACTTAAAGTTACAACCCTAGTGATTATCTTTTAGATACATCAGTAACAACCATAGGGTCATTTAATCTTTCATCACCTTAGGTTTCCAATTGACTTAATCACATTGAAACATCCAAACGTTCTTGACCATTGATTCTCCAAACGGTTTGAAACCAAACGGTCCTGAGACCGTTTGACCCCAAACGGTTTCAAGACAATTCGGACTCAAACAGTCTCAAGACCGTTTGGTCCAAACTTCCCTTGAAACTGAAAATCCAAAAGAGGTACTTCTTCAACTAAACCGATTAGGGTTTTGCATCAACAATTCCTTCATCAATTGGATCATTGAAGTTCATCAATGTATGATCCTTGGATATTCAACCTTCAATTACAACCATTAATCATCCAAACAATTTTGGTTTGACTTTGTCCAAATGGTTTGAAACCATTTAAGGCTCCAAACAGTTTTGACCTAACTGTCCAAACGGTTTGAAACCGTTTAAGATTCCAATCGGTTTTGAACTTACTTGACCAAACAGTCAACTCAATATGTCCAAATAGTTTGAAACCATTTAAGCCTCCAAATGGTCAACTATCCCATTCGGTCAACCATGTTCAAACGGTTTGGAACTCCACTTCCAAACGGTTTGCAAACCGTTTGGTCACCAAACGGTTTGGTGAAACTGATTGGACCAAACGTGTTGAAATCATTTGCAACTAAAACTTGTTGAGATGTCTGCTTATGATGATGTCATCATCATGAAGCTTCAACCCCTCGAATTCTACTGCCATTCTCATGATAGTTTCATAAATTATTCAAAGGAATTGCAAGAAGAACAATTGAAAATAATGGATTGAGAAATTGAATTCAATAACAATGAATAAGGGTTCAAGTTATATAACCCGCCTTCAATTGAGCTTCAAATCTTCAACCTCCACGTCTTTAATTGTGAAAGCAACACCTTCCACTATTCCAAGCTCGTCCTTAAGCTTTGAGTGAAAAGGAATGGCTAGAATTGAAGATGGAATGGAGATAAGAAGAAATCCTGCATTGGTTTTCGATTTCCACCATCGAATCAAGGTGAAAAGAGGTCGTGGAGTTTACCAATAGGTTGGGGGTCATCCTCCTGATCCTCCAAAGCTCCCTTGGTCGTTTTGCAAGCAAAGAATGAAAGTGGATTCAAAATTCCCCTTTCCAAGCTATGGATAAATGAGCTTATATGCATTTTTATTAAAGTTCATTTTAAGAGAGAGAAAGTAGGGGACAATTCTTCTATTTCCTTGCCACTTGCCCCCTCCTCTTCCTTGGATACGAGGATATCTTCCTTGCCTCATATTCCTCTCTATTATCCATGAATTAAAGGAATCCAAATTAAGCACCTTAACCCTTATAATAATAATATCCTAAAGTTAGTGGATAATTCTTTTTCTTTTAATAATGTGAGTGAGTTATCCACTTCCTTTAGATATTTCATTTCCTTTGCAAGGAAAATGGTCGTCCATTCTTTTGCAAAATCATACCTAACCTTTTGGTTGGAGGGCTCTTCAATTAATATATTTATTTTTGCATTAAATTGAAGTAAAGTTCCAATTATGCTTAAATCTTGATTATTTTAATATCAAGATTCTCTCTCCTTCAAAGAGATACAAATGAGACGCCCCTCTCATTTTCTTTGCTCTACATGATGCCAAGAAACATTAGGGACTATTTGAAGTGGTAATCTGCATATTGAACCCTGGGTTTTGGGTAAATTGCACATTACACCAAAACTAGGTTTTAATGCACAAACATTGCTTTATCAGCTCTTTCTTGGTACTCAGGATACCACAAGCCATACCTCTGTATCATATTCATTCTCATGATGCTTCAACACATTAGGAACATCTTATCATGTAACATCTGCAATTTAACCCCTCCACTTGGGTAATTTGCACTTTAGTCCAGCACAAGCAAAACATTATTTTCAACATCATTCAAAAAGGACTAAAATTGAAATATAAGTTCCTCTTGAGCCTTAATTACTTTTCAAGAAATAAGAGCAAGCATATAATTAACTTTATTAAGCAAAACATCTAGGGTTAAGGTATAACCCAGGTCAGGGATGTTACAGTAACATCCTTCCCCTCTTATAGGAATTTTGCCCTCAAAATTCCACCAAACATATAAACAATTTAGGATAAGACTTTTCCATATTTGTCATTGGCTCCCATGTGGCTTCATCCTCTCCATGGTGCTTCCAAAGAACCTTTATCATCTTATATTCTTTACTCCTGATCTCTCTCTCACCTTGGTATCTCGTACCCTTATAGGTGACTCAGGGTAAGTTAGCCTCCCTTAGGATCTCACTAGGTTCATTGCTCAGCCCATGGCTTGGGTACCTCACATAGTGCTCTAGATCGGACTTATGGAACACATCATACATCATGTTATCCTGAGGGGTAAGGCTACACCCAAGCATCTCCACCAATCCATCTCAAATGGACCCATGTATCGGGGACTCAGCTTTCTCAGCTATAGCTCAGAGGGGTCGGGTTTTCATATCACATATTATCCCACAGTGAACTGCATGTCAGTCTTCTTTGCATCAGCTCACGACTCATGTCTCCCCTGGGCTCTCTTTCAGACATCTCACGATCAATGCGACTTAATCTACACACACTGTGGTCCTTTTCTGACCTTTGCGAGGTCCCTTCACCAACATCATCTTAATGAAGTGGTAACCGACACAACCTCCCTTACCGAGCTTCTTACATCCCAATATTGGCTATGGTGGCTATCATCACATCTTTCATAGGATAAGAACTATCTCCATATATCACCCTACATGATCACACATGCTCTCATCAAACCCTCTAGTCTGGATCATGCTAACCATCAGTTAGGGGTGATAAGTTGTACTCGCATCGAGTTCTTCATGTACCTACTTCCACCACATGGAAGTGAATCTTTAGGTAGTACTCAAGAAACTTTGAATTTGCATCATGGGTTAGTTGAACCATCTCTTTCTCTTACATGTAGTTCAACCAGATCTGTCCCTTGACAGTACTCTCTCTTTCTCTTACATGTCAACTCGGTAAGGTGATCTACCATAACCCATATTTCATTTTTCCCTCCCTTGGTCTATGGGAGACCTACCACAACATCCATAGTGATGAACTCCCATTCCCCCTTGGGGACTCTTTACCCTCTGTATCAACTCACTGGGTTACTGGTGTTCGTCCTTCACCTCCTGGCATGCATGGAAACAAGCCACATGCAACTTCATCTTAGGCATCCAAAGTACTACTGCCACTTACTATCTCAGTAGTATCATGGTGTATCATGATCTCTTGTACATCATGATTCCTCAAGGTTGATTCCTCAGAAACCCTAAAACACTCTAGTCATGGGTTTCATCACCTTCTCTTCCAGAGAAGTGCATCTGAGGTTCTACAACCATCCTTCTATCACAAGAATCCCTTGGCTGGCTAACCAAGCAACCACTAACTCGATCAATGGATTTCGTTACATCCGAGTGTTAGCCAAACATGTCTCACAACTTAGGGTTCACATAGCCACCTCTTCCGGCCTTTCCACTAGCTAAACTAGGCAGTTGTGTCGCAACAAGAGCATCCATCACCACCTTTCATCTTTATGTGCTAGGTAATAGTGGAGACATACACCTCCATGTATTCCACTTATCATCTCATCTTGGACTTTAAGTCTATCTTCATCAGGAAAACTCATAGCTCATCCTTTTGGTTATCAAACTCAAACTTATTTAACTCATAAATTCCATACAGCTCATGATAAGAACATCCTTATAAGATGACTACCTTAGTTCTCTTGATGTTGGTAAACTATCCACACATCATACACTCCACAAGGGTACACTATTATCATAGCAACGTTTCCACTCTCATCATCTTTAACCTTGGCATATGGCATGCATATTTCCCTATCTCTCACCTTCACAATGAGAGGAAATCAGCATTTGGTTGTAGTCCAAATACATAGTTCTTCCCATTCTAAGAGTAGAGATGGTGCACCCTGCATAATCTAAGTTGAAACATGCATCACATGTCTCCACATCATGAACATTTTGATATAAAGTTTTCTTTCATGGAGAACTGGTTTCAAACACACTTGGGTCACCACACGATCCTTAGTCATATCCTCTAGGTCTTTAGGGTGCTAGCCATTTTGGGGTCATCCCTCTTCCCTTATGCATCCAGAGAGTGCCCTCTTCATCTGCCCTTTGGGTCCCATGAGTTCATGAAGGTGATCAATCTCCTAACCCATGGCCCTCAGACAATGATAGTTGTTACCTCCCGACCCTATGGTCATGTGCAACTAGGGAATTAGGCAACTCCTACACCCATCAGTCTTATCCCTACCTGACCATATGATAAACTTAGTATTCTAACATCGAACATATCCAACTTGAATCCTTACCCAAGTTTCCATCATCTCTCTTGGCATTCGTGGTCTGACTTACATCCTTTCATAGGGATCATGGCGACCTACCTACCTTGGTTATGCCCCATCTACATGCACTTAGAGATGGTTATCTATGGGTCTGTAGGATCATTCTCATACTATGCACTCTCCACTTAGCTTCTCAAGATCCTATGAGACCTCTTTAGGTTATCTCAAACCCAACAAAAGCTGGTACATACCCTACAGAAGGTCCCTCTCCCAGGATGGGAGGAAACTATATCCTGATAGCAGTAAGGGTCACAAACGTCCCTATGTCCAGGGTTTACATACACATGAGCACGCTTAGCCCTAGAAAGCTACTAAGGCACATAGCTAACAAGCAGACCACCTACTAAACCATGCTAGGTCTCCCTTATAGGTCATACTTGTTTCCATTCCTTCACATTGAACCATCATCATACATACATATGTCACCAACCTATAAGTAGGGGTTCATCAAACATACACCTTAATCCAAGGGGTTTCCCTTTCCTCTAAACATGAGGGGTGCCATGCTTGAATCTATAGAAACTCAAATCTCATCACGAGCATCAGGTGCACCAGGTACTACTACTTCCCCTCTTATAGGTCTAGGAACCCTAGGTTCACTTTTTCTGCAAAAGTTGTCCAACTGCATACTCAACATTCTAACAACTGACCAAGCATGTACGAGGTACATCATGCACATTCTATTATCCTTCCACAACACCTCAGAGTTGAGCCTTCCTCAAGGACAAACATCTAGGTATGAGGCCTCACATCATGACACTATACCTCCTCAGGGTCTAAGGAACTCTTCTTCCTATCCCTAGAAGGTAAGGTAGGCACCTACAACATCCATAGCTTGGTTCAAGGAGTCTCTTTACTTCTCTAGGGTTTGGTTCCTCTAAAGACAACCAAGATGCCACAAGCCTCCAAGGATCATTGATGGAGTTTTGCAATGCCACTAAAAATCCTAGAGATGATGAATCTCTAAGTTTAGCCTTGCTTGTACTATGGTAAGATCTCCACCCACGTGTGCTAAGACACGCGGAAGTCTTATCGTAGTATAGTTTAAGGGTCGGATCCACGGGACAACGGTCTTGTTTAGAGTTTAACAAGATGGAAAACGTTTTAGTCGTACTTAACTACTTAACAGTTGATATTTAGATCGAAAGTTTGATTTGGTTGTTCAAACTAGATGCGAGGGAAGCAAGAGAGTAGAAATTAGGGTTTTAAACAATGATTAAAAGCCACTAGGATGTTATCGGGTTTCATGCCACTACACATGGATCAGAACATGCAACATAGTAAAACAACCTGCAAAGAGAGTCTAATCAGTTAGTGTCTTGTAGACTTAGTTTCCTTTCGGATAACTAACTACGAGAAGCATGGAGTATTGCAACGCCAGCCATCCCATAACGAATGGTCACTTGCTTTGCATTACTCCTTCATGAAGTGTGTTCCTCGACTTTACCAAGGTTGCACTTTCATACGTCAACTGATTCCATTTCATAGTATGAAAGTGCAACGATGGGAGTGAGTTTACTCCACTCATGAAAGCACTCCTAGATACTGAAACAGACATATGGTGACTACATACATCCATAACCAACATTCAATCGATATTCAGATCTAAGGGTACAAACGTAGACAATTCATACCGAAAGACAATAAGTAATACAAGTTGATGATCAAGCAACAAGCATTCAATAAACGATTGATGTTGAACCGAAAAGGAGAGTATCTCTATTGCAAACAGTTTGAATTACATTGCATGAAATGAAAACATGGGTAGCGGGGCTACTCCCCGCACCCTAGTGAAGGTACTACTCTCTCATATTAAGGGTAAAGAAGGAGGAGAGAAGAGAGAGAAAGAACGCCATCTCCACGGAGGAGGGAAGGTTGAACCCTTGGTGAAGAGAGAAACGATCTTCGCACTTCGTGGCTGCTTTGATGATGGATCTTCTCTTCCCACCTTCTTTGGCGATGGATGAAGTATGGAAATGCTCTGGAATGGGAGAGGCAGCCTTTGGGCGTCTGCCAGAGCTGCCTTTTGAGGACCCCTTTGGGTCTTATTTATAGGCTTAAGTAGAGCCCAAATGGTCTTGAACCCGTTTGGGCGCTGAACCCGTTTGGGCGCTGAACTCGTTTGGGCACTGAACCCGTTTGGGCGCTGAACCCGTTTGGGTGCTTGCCTCCATGCGGTCTTCAGGGTTGTTTGGCCTTATGCGGTCTCGGGACCGTTTAGAGTTCATGCGGTCTTGAGACCGTTTAGCCTTAAACGGTCTTGGGACCGTTTGGAGCTTTTGTAATTTTTTTTGTGTTTTTCTGCAAGGATAAAGAAGAGAAAGGTTAATCTATTGAAGTGTCAGCAATAAGGTAAAGAGTTAATGATTCTATCTAATTTATTTAAGAAAGAGTATGGAAAACAAGGGAAAACCAAAAAGATAACATCACAAAGTGAGAGGTTATCACCCCACCTAACTTAGAGTCTAGATTGTCCTCAAGTTAGATAGAGCTAAGGCATGCAGGGGAGAGGCGATTTTATTTAGTTAGGGTTTCCATACTCTTTGTTTCAATTCTCAACCTGAGTTCTCCTCAAATCATATCGGGTCTTATTGCTTGCCTTGACTCTTTCAAGTTTTTAAGAGATGCATGGGTCTCAAGTTCCTTCCGTATCTCGTAGCTTGCATTGGGACCACTTTTATTTTGTACATGTTGTTGACTCTAATCAGCTTTTATACCTCTCTGAAGAACCTATCGGTAACTAGAGTGGGTATGAGGGTTGGCTAAAGGCTTAAAGTGTAACTCTCCCTTTTTGTGGGAGAGGGCTTATCTATGCTTTTAGAGACTCACTACCGGGCACGACACATCTGCCTTCATGAGGGCAGTTGAATGTACCGGCCGGGTGAGCTCTTTATCAGCCTTTTCTTATATTTGGAGACCTTAGGATCCCACTACCGGGCACGACACATCTGCCTTCATGAGGGTAGCTGAATGTATCGGCCGGGTGAGACCTTTATTGGCTCTTCTTATAAGTCCTTATGCATGGCACAACTCTCATGTTTTTATTCAACACTCTGGCTTTTATTCGAAAAACTCACAGGCTTGGGATTTGGGGATTATTTTGGAATTTATTTTGGGCGGCCAAGCCTCTTTTATTTGAAGAGAGAAAAGCTTAGAGTTTTTCAACATGCACTTATTGTGTGGTCCGCTTGCAAGACTTCTTAATTCAGAAGTTGCTTGATACCCCTCTCGTCCTTGAGAGCTCGGCTTATTTCTGCCTTGATATTGACCTGTGGAGAGTCAGATATAGAAGTGAAACAAGAGCATAAAAACCAAAAGTGAAGGTGATTTATTAATTCGCCATTACATGCCTATATGCTAATCTTATTATTGCTTTTTAAAGACAAATTGGATTCTAAGTTAGCTGAGGATGTCCTTTCAAAAAGGAGTGTTATTTATTATGTACAAGATTTATTTTAACTAGGAAAATACTAAAAAAAAGGCTAATTGTAAAGATAAAGGGAAAAGAAAAGCGATTTTTGTTCAGGGGAAAAGAAAAAGTATGAAAGAAAGAAAGAGTAGAGGGAAAATTGTACCTCGCCCTTGTCAAATGCACTCCCCCCTAACTTATCCTGCACTCTGTCCTCAGAGTGTCAGAGTTATAGGTTGAGAAGTGTATTGACAAGGGCATTTAGGCTTCTGTGAGTCCTTTATTTGCCCCATGAGTTCTGAGTAGATTGGCTGCGAACTTTCCACGGAGAGCGTGGTAATCCACGGCAGTCATATCCTCTACTGGTTTTTGAAGGGTCACGATGGTGTACATCTAGAAGAGGGTGTGGAAGCCGCAGTCATTGGATTCACGAATTTGCTGGGGGCACTTGTGGCTGAGGGCTGGGGGTTTGAAGTGTTCTTTACCATAACCCCGTGTGTGCTGGCTTAAGAGATCATGTAGTTTGTCAGCACACTTCTTTGCCACTTCCTCCGTTGGCGTCCTTGGTGCCGTAGTATACTCTTTCTGGTCTGGATCGTACTGACTGTCAGAACTGTTGTAAATTGTTGTTGTTCCGTCGTGCAGGTTGGTTGTCAGTAGCATCCAGTGCACTTGATGAAGGAAAGGAAGCATGATGAATTTCGGAGTTGTGTGCTGGAGGTAGGATATGAGTGTCGCCGGCGTTCCGAAATTCTTCAGTCCTAAGAGATCGTCCTTCATGTAAGCAGACGCCATGTAGACCATGTGATGATTCTATCCGAGTAAGTATTGATAAGCAGTGATCACACTTACAGACACAGAACCTTTGATTTGTACGGTTTCTTGGAGGTTATCTGCCATAACTAAAATGTCTCCATCTAGAAAGACAAGATCCTCTCTTTCGGCATGTAGTCTTGACATGATAAGCCGAAGCTCATTGTCGGAGAGAGTCTTGCAAGCCTCAAGATCAAAATTTGGAAAAGTTGGTTCAATGGCAGATAGGGGCACCATTTGTGATGGGGATCTCTTGATGGGTGCCCCAGTTAATAACTCTATGACACCCTTGTCTGGAGCCAGGTCAAAGTTGTAAGGGTCCCATTGACTGGTCTCGGGGACCGTGGCTGGTTGTTTTTATTTCTCCAACTCCGCTAAAGTTTGTCTGTAAGGTTTCTTCTGCGGACATTGGATTGCCGAAAAAAGGTAGCGAGAGACATCATCTGGTGCCATTGTAGGATCGTTAAAGAACCGTCTATCACAGATGAGTTCCATGGCATAACGCCCTCGCAGAGAGTGAAAATCTTCGTTGATGAGGTCTGTGAAAGGGACTTGTTGATTTAGCGCTAGTATGTGTCGAATGACATAAAAAGTGTTGTCCCCAGAGCCTTCAGTAGCTTGGACCTGTGGGTTGATTATCCGAAACCAGGGTCGGCTCCAACCCTGGCAAAGAGACGGGCATGCGGCCCAGATGAGTTTAAGAAGCCGGAAAGGGATGCATCTTGTCTCCCCGGCTTCAATTCCAACGAAGTTAATTATACCGGCTCTTAGATCACTGGCGTAGAAATTGTACACCTTGGCGTCGCGGGCGACAGTGTCCACAATCATAAGCAACCAGTGACTAGAAACTTGGAAAGGCACGGTTATATATCTAGCTTTTCTTACGATCCCCCTGTGCAACCTCTTAATGGATTTGTACTGTAGTTCTTTGTACAGTAAGCACAAACTCAGAGCGGGTGAGGCGTTGAGAACTGGTTGCTGTCGCTTGGAGCTCCTGTAGATCTCGATAGAGTTGGCAAGGAGAGTACGGAAGATCGCCATCTTCACTGTTGACTGGAATCGAAGGATGGAACGGAAATCTTCACGTGTCAAGTTGCGCTTAGCCTTCGTGTTCTGGTATATAACATCCCCCCTTCTTTGGCATCATCTACTATAACATTTAGGATGAAGATATCATGTGCGTCTAGGGTAGAGATGGCCGCCATGTCTAAATCATGCATTTTGTGAGGTAGAGGTGGCGGCGGAGGTAACACTTGCATGTTGGGGGCAGAAATCTACTCAGGATCGTTCGTGTAATGTTGCAGATCTTCATCGTTGTCAGAATCGGAAGGGGTATCTAGCTTTTCATCAGTGTCTAGACATACTCGTTCTGGTTCTTCATGATCAGGGGGAAAGGGCACCGAGGGTTCAAGGGTAGAGAGATGTTGAGATGCGGAGACAGGTGGGCTGGTGCTGGCTCCCAGAATGCAATGTTCGAACTCGGCAAAAGTTGCTTCTTTCGCAGCCTCCCCCAAAGATCCCAAGGCAGAATAGTTTAGGAATTGGTCCCCATAAGATATTGTAACGTGCTCATTGTGAGCAGGGGATTTGGGATCTTTATCACCGTCATGGTGATCCTGCTGTTGTTTTAGTTCTGTTCCTTGGCTGGGACCCTCCCCCGCATCATCTGGTTTAGCATAGTCATCACTTGAGGAGGTACTATTATTGGAGTCAGCCGAAGAATCAGAATCTTCATCGTCATCGTCTTCATCTGCCGCTGATTTATCAGTTGTTTTCTTATGTGCTTTCTTCTTGCACAGACGATGGATGGATTGAAGCTCTTCGTGCACGTGCTCGTGTGTTTCGAGCAGTGCGTCGTGGGTTTCTTTTAAATCAGAATAACGTGCTTCAGCCGAAAGGAGTCGTGCGGTGAGGTCAGTTACTTGAGCTCTTAGTTGATTAAGCTCATTGTTTGAGGACTCCTCTTGGCGATTGTGTAGCTGTGTGAGGGTGATGTTGATGTCGTCCAAGCGTGTGCTGAAAGCTTGTTGTTGCTGCTTGAGCTCGCGGAGGGTCTCGGGCAGAGGTAAAGTCTACGTTGAGATCCTCTCGACTTGATTTGCCATCGCCGTATGCTGGCTTTGGACTCCAAGGACTAGCTCGGGCAAGGTTTTGTAGTGGCTATCGACGTGATCAACTTGCTTAGCCACTATATCTTGTCGTTGCTAGATTTCTTGGAGGATGCTTGGCATGGCACGGTTTTGCTCATCAATCTTGGCGACCTATTTTGTTAAACCCTGCACACAAGAAAAAATAGAATTTAATATGTTAGAAGGGTCGGTGAGGAGGTTTCGTATGGTGTCAAATTGTCGTCTGAATTCCTCACCGACGTTAGTGAAAGGGACCCGAGTAAGAGAAGGGTGGGGCGGCTGGGGTCGGGGTGGAATGGTGGTGGTAGTGTCGTGCAGAAAAGACACTGTTGATGGTCCCGCGAACTGCGTGGTGACTGTGGAAGGGGTCACTAGCGGTGTTGGGGCGGCGGCGGATGAGAAGGGTGGTGATATACCCGGAGAGAAAAGTGAGTCCGGTAATGTTGATGGAAAGTCGGTTGAGGTGAAAGAAGTGAATTCGGGTGTTGTAATGGAAAATGGGATGCCCGAAGGGAAGAAGGGTGATGTGGAAAAAGGTGGAAGAGTGGTGGATTGTGGAAAAGTGGAGGATGGTGGGGTGGTGGATGGTGTGGTAGAAGATGGTGGGGTAGAGGATGTTGGGAAAGTGGATGGTGGAGTGGTGGTATCGAGTTCAACATTTAGACTCATTATGAAAGAGTCTAGTGATGATGTTGTTATTTGTTCCTCTGGGAGGGTGGTTTCTGGTTCGGGGCGGGGTTTAGATGTTGGTGTCCCTGACAGCTCTTGTTCCTTCAAAAGCCTTCTGGAAGGTCGTTTTGCAGGAATTTTAGTTGGTTTTGCTGCCAGGGCTGTTATGATAAGCTCTGTCTGCCCCACTGTTGCTTTCTTTTCGGTGATTGTGACTGAAGACATGAGTTTTGCGATCTCGTCATCGGAGAATAGGAGATTGTCTTTGTCATAATAAGCAAGATCTGGTAGTGGGAGCAGCGTTTTGAAGGATTTTGCTGTAGGGCAGAAGACATAGTGTAGCTTGCCATCCTTTTCTTTTATGATGAAGGAGTTCTTTAATGTTTTCTCGTTTGTAAGGATGTCGCCCTTTATTTGTTTGCATCTGGGTAGAAGTCTATCCATCTTAAGATATTTGATAATTGATGTGATAAGACCACCCATGCATATTTCTTTCCCCAGGGCGTAAGCTGATAGTTTTTGAATTAAAAGACGTCCAATGTTGACTGGTAACCCATTTAGGATGGACCAGATAACAAAGAGGTCTGATAAGATTACATTTCCTCCTTCTGACCTGGGGAAGAGTGTGCCAGCAAGGATTTTGTGAAGTGTGCGCACTAGACCTGATTGAATGTTTGAGGCTTTGCATGTTTTTGCCTCATAAACAGGTATCCCTGTCAAAGATTTCCAGAAGTTGTGTTTGTTGAACTTGGGGTTGTCTGTGCCAACAGCCTTAGATTTCTTCAGTTGCTCTTGGTTATCTATAAAGATATCATTCAGCATATTTTCAGTTATGACCACTTTGTTGTTGAAGATTTTGGTGGATATTCTACGGTCACCACCGTCCTGTGCTTTATCCAAGGTATCCACTGCTTCTTTAGTGAAATAGGTGAAGAATTCCGTTGTAGGTTCGATGTATGAAAATTCGGTGACAAAGCAAAGTCGAGAGAGATTGGAATTGTCAAGCAAAGTGAGGATTCTATTGTAGATCCCCATCTTCATAAGTACGCTTGGGCAAACGTACTTTGTCGGTTTTAGAGTTTGTTTAATGGATGGGAGGGTATGGATATGAAGATTTTCTGGTGGTGGTGTTGTGGTGGTAATGGGGGGGGGGAATAGGAACAGTAATGGTGGCAGGGGTGGCGGTGATGGTGGTGGTTGGTTGGATGGAGGATGGTGGGATGAAACTTGCCAGGGTCTGTTCCCTTGCAGTGGTAGGGCGAACCTGCTTCCTTGCCCTCTTTTTCGGTTGTGGTGCTGAAGTGGTTGCTTGGGCCTTCCTTTTCCCCATGGACTGTTTGGTAGGGGATTCTGCCTCTGGTGAGGGCTCATATTCTGAGGATTCGTCGGATGAGATTTCTTCGACCTCCTCTTCATAAGGTTCTTCATCTAAGCAATGGTTGATGCATTTTATATCATGCATGACATCGATCAGGTCCACCTTTGCTGGGACCTGTCCAGTCTTTTTATAGTGGTCAACTATTTGTTGAAGCTGCGCCCGTTCAGCTATTAATTCCTCTTTTGTCCAAAAGGAATCGTCGGATGTTCCTGTTGGTTGCTTTGCAGGTGAGGCCATTCTGAAATTTCTGTCAAGAAAAATAAGAGTTAGGGTTCTGAAATTTGTATTTAAACAAGGTTATTAAAATAGAACAGTATTATTGAGGTTTGGTTGAACCCAAAAGGGTTGAAAACCGTTTGGTTCCAAATGGGTTGAAGACCGTTTGGTTCCAAACGGGTTATAGATATAAATCTATTTTATTATTATTATTATTTTTTAATGGTTTTGAGATCATTTGGCACCAAACGGTTTGGAGACCGTTTGAGGCCAAACGGTCCTTCGTCCAAACGGGTGCAAGATCGTTTGGCACCAAACGGTTTGGAGACCGTTTGGGGCCAAACGGTCCTTCCTCCGAATGGGTGTAAGATCGTTTGGCACCAAACGGTTTGGAGACCATTTGGGGCCAAACGGTCCTTCCTCCGAACGGGTGTAAACCCGTTTGGAGCAGACCGTCGGGAAGACGAAGAGCCGGGCCGTTTGGCAGTGAGGGACGGCGAGAGGGAGGCCATGGTACGCTCGTCGGCGGTGGCGATGGCGACGGCGGCATCGAGAACCGTGAGAGGCACGCTCTACCTATTAGCGGACGACGGTGAGGGCAACGACGGCGGAAGAAGAAGGTCAGGAGGGAAGCGACGATGAGCGAGCAGAGGAATAGAGCCGCGTGCAGATGACGAAAAAGAGTTGACCGGGGATGAGAACGGTGGTGAGAGACGGAGGTGATAACGGTTTGCTCGAAAAAGCAAAGGTGCTCGTGGGAACTGGAGTGAAACAGTGAAAGCGAGAAGACGAGATTCTAGAAGAGAGAAAGGAGGGTACGGGGAGTTATTTATAGGATTTGGGAGGGGCGTCCTTACAAATTCCCGAGGTCAAACGGGTGCGAGACCATTTGAACTCCAAACGGGTGCGAGACTGTTTGAACTCCAAACGGGTGCAAGACCATTTGAACTCCAAACGGGTGCAAGACCGTTTGAACTCCAAACGGGTGCAAGACCGTTTGAACTCCAAACGGGTGGAAGGTTTTTGATTTTTATGTTTATTTTAGTTATGTGGATTTTTATATTTTTTTAGGGAAAAACGAAGAATGATGATACTCAGATCTTGGGCTGCCTCCCAAGTAGCGCCTGGTTTTAATGTCGCTGGCTCGACGAAATTCTGCTCTGGCTATGCTGATATTATAGGATCTTGGATCTCTATAGTTTGTCTTGGCAATTTGTCTACCGGAGTGTAGTATTTCTTTAATCTATGACCGTTGACGGTTCTTTCTCCCCCGTTATCATCAAGGATAATGACTGCTCCTGTCGGGTAAATATGTTTGATTGTGAAAGGCCCCGACCATTTTGTGCGCAGTTTTCCAGGAAATAATTTGAGTCTGGAATTAAATAGGAGAACCTTATCTCCGACGATTATATCCTTTCTTTATATGTGGCCATCATGCCACATTTTGGTTTGTTCTTTGTAAATTCTGACATTTTGGTATGCTGTCATTCACAGCTCTTCCAATTCTTGTAATTGAAGTTGTCTAATTTCGCCGGCTCTTTTGAGGTCAAAGTTCATTTGCTTGATAGCCCACCAAGCTTTATGCTCTAATTTGACTGGTATATGACACGACTTCCCATACACCAATCGAAACGGTGTTGTTCCAATTGGTGTTTTGAAAGCTGTGCGATCGGCCCATAGGGCATCAGGAAGTCTGGTAGACCAGTCTGTGTGGTGCCTATTAACAGTTTTTTCCAAAATGCCTTGGAGTTACCTGTTGGATACTTCAACTTGTCCACAAGTCTGTGGGTGATAGGGTGTGGAAACTTTATGGTTGACTCCATATTTTCGTAATAGAGCTTCAAAACTCCGCTCAAGAAAATGAGATCCGCCATCGGATATTATTGTTCTTGGAACGCCAAATCTGGGGAATATTATTTCTTTAAACATTTTAATGATTGGTTTGGAATCACAAGAAGTGGTTGGTATAGCTTCTACCCATTTCGAAACGTAATCCACAACAACTAGAATGTACGTGAATCCGTAAGATGGGGGGAAAGGACCCATGTAATCTACTCCCCAAACATCAAAGAGTTCGACTTCTTGCCACATATTCAATGGCATTTCATTTCATTTGGTTATTCCTCCAGAGAGTTGGCATTTGTCACATGATCGCACATAATCATGTGCATCCTTTGCGATGGTTGGATAGTAAAAACCAGATTGAAGAATTTTAAGAGCGGTTTTCTTAGAGCTCATGTGCCCCCCAGTAGGGCCTGAGTGACAGTGCTCTAAAACTGGGATGATTTCCGTTTCCGGAATGCATCGACGAAAAAGTCCATCAGCGCATAAGCAGAATAGGTAGGGCTCGTCCCAGAAATATTGCTTAGCGTCATGAAGGAATTTCTTCTTGTCATGGTATGATGCAGACGGATGGATGATTCCTGTTGCCAAATAATTCACAATATCGGCATACCAAGGAAATCCAGTAGTAATCTTCATTAGTTGATCATCCGGTAAAGAGTCTTGAATGGGTAATTCATTGGTGTCTTTAACTTCAATACGACTGAGGTGATCCGCGACGAAATTTTCAACCCCACTTTTGTCTTTAATCTCTAAATCGAACTCCTAAAGCATTAACACCCATCTGATAAGTCGGGGTTTAGCATCTTGTTTTTGGATCAAGTATCGTATAGCAGAATGGTCAGTATATACTGTGACTTTTGACCCTATTAGGTAAGACCAAAATTTTTCAAAAGCATAGATAACTGCCAGGAACTCTTTTTTGGTGGTAGTATAGTTCTTTTGTGCCTCATCAAGCGTCTTGGAGGCATAATATATGACATAAGGCTTTTTGTCAATCCTTTGTCCAAGAACTGCCCCTACAACATAATCACTAGCGTCACACATAATTTCAAACGGTTGTGACCAGTCAGGTGCTCTTAGAATAGGGGCAGAGATAAGGGCATTCTTCAGAGTTGTGAAGCTATTAATGCATTCTTGGTCAAATATAAAATCTGCTTCCTTGGTTAGCAGGTGAGTCATTGGCTTTGCTATCCTTGAAAAATCTTTTATAAATCTTCTGTAGAATCCTGCATGACCAAGGAATGCCCTGACTCCTCTGATGTCTTTAGGTGGATTTAGCTTTGAGATGACATCAACCTTTGCTTTATCCACTTCAATCCCTTTATCACTTACTCGATGCCCTAGGACCACACCTTCAGTCACCATAAAGTGACATTTTTCCCAATTCAAGATCAGGTTGGTGTCCTCACATCTTTGTAAGACTTTTCCTAGGTTGAGTAAACAGTTATCGAAAGAATCTCCTTATACAGAAAAATCATCCATGAAGACTTCCATGATAGATTCTGTTAATCCGGCGAAGATAGCGGTCATACATCTTTGGAAGGTTGCGGGTGCATTACATAACCCGAAAGGCATTCTTCTGAAGGCATATGTTCTAAAGGGACAAGTGAAGGTTGTTTTTTCTTGATCTTCAGGATGGATTGGAATTTGGTAAAATCCTGAATATCCATCAAGGTAACAGAAAATTTTTTGGTGGGCGAGTCGTTCGAGAACTTCATCCAAGAAAGGCAAGGGGAAGTGATCTTTCCTTGTCGCTTTGTTAAGTTTTCTGTAATCGATGCACATTCTCCACCCAGTTACTGTTCTAGTAGGTACCAGTTCATTTTTGTCATTAAGAACAACAGTGGTCCCCCCTTTTTTAGGGACCACCTGCACGGGACTTACCCATTGAGAATCTGAGATTGGGTAGATGATACCCGCTTTCAGAAGTTTGAGAACCTCGAGGCGAACTACCTCCTTGAGATGTTCAACTTTCTTTGATGTTCCCTTGATGGTTTGAAATCTTCCACCATAGGCAATCTGTGCATGCATAAGGCTGGATTTATACCCGTCAAGTCAGTCATCTTATATCCGATAGCTTTCTTGTGTCTCTTTAGTTCATCAAGAAGTCTGTTTTCTTGGTCTACCTCTAGAGTGGAGCTGATAATCACTGGACAAAGCTTCTCGTTGTCGAGAAAGACATGTTTGAGTCCCTCGGGTAGGGCTTTCATTTCAGGAGCCTTAGGTGGCTCGGTTGCTTCTATAATGGTGACAGCCTTAAGTTCTTCAAAGGTGGTCATTGGGGCTTCTTCATCTTTTTCTAAGTATTGAAGGCATTGTTGCACTAGTTCATTTGCTGAGAATTCTACTTCCGGATTTGTCAAGGTATTTTCCAATTCATCAGAGGGTTCAGACATTTCTAATTGGGACATTTGATATATAGCGTCCAGGAGAAAAACTTCCTCTTGAATGCTTGGACCTTTCATGCTATTAAGGACTCTAAACTGAAAAGCTTCCTTCCCAAGTCTCAAGATAATGGTTCCTGCTTCTACATCGATAAGTGCTCGGGCAGTAGCTAGGAAAGGTCTGCCGAAGATTATCGGGTATCTTAGGTCTTCTTGTATGTCCATAATAACAAAATCGCACGGAACATAAGAATTTGTTCCTATCCTGACAGGTATATCTTCAATAATTCCAAGGGGAGCAGTTATGGTAGAGTCGGCTAACTGAATTGTCATTGTCGTAGGTAACAAATCAGTGAAGCCTAATCTTTTACACATAGAATAGGGCATAATGGATATACTTGCTCCTAAATCTGCTAATCCTTTCTTGCTGGAGCCATTTCCAATTGAACACTGAATACCGAAAGAACCTGGGTCTTTCTTTTTTTTTGGCATTTTGTTAAGCAGAATGTCTGAAGTGGTCTGAGCTAGTTTCACTGTTTCATGCTCTTCTGTCATATATTTTCTTGACAACAGGGTTTTCAGGTATTTGGCCCACGCAGGCACTTCAGAAAGAGCATCGAGGAATGGGATATCAATGTATAGTTTCTTCATAGCTTCTTTGAATTTCTGGAACCTAGTGTCCATTTTGGTTCCTTTCAGCCTGTCCGGATAAGGAATTTTGGGTGGAATTTCTGGCATTGGTTCCTTTTCTCTTTCTCTTTCAATAATTTTAGTAGATTTTTCATTTTCATGGGTTGAGCTTTCTGTTGGGGAAAGAATAGCTACTTCATCATCATCATGGATGATTCTAGTGGTATCAGGAAGGACATGACCAGACCTTGTGGTGACAGCATTCAGTTGCTCAGGTCTATTTTGGTCATGCCTTGGGTTTGCCTCTGGTTGCCCAACAAAGGTACCTGCTGGTGGTTTCAACTGAGCAGCAATTTGTGCTAATTGAGCCTCTACAGCCTTTTGTTGAGCATGTTGGTTCGCAAGCATGGTTTGATGAGATTGTAGCATCTGTCTAATCAAAGATATTTCATCAGATGGTTGGGGAGGAGCACTCCTCTGTTGATATTGAGTGACTTGCTGCCCTTGTGGTTGCTGTGGGGGTGCTGTTAACTGCGGTTGTTGTGGCTGCTGCAACTGAGGTTGTTGCAGCTGTGGGTGCAGTCCTGGATGGGTATATTGGTAAGAGGGATTCCTAGGATAATTGGATCGTTGGAACCCATTTCTATAATTCCCCTGATTTTGGTTGAAGTTATTTTGAAATCCTGGTGGTTGTCTATTGAAAGATCCACCTTGTGTCTGTTGTTGAGGATTGGCAGTTCCTGCAGGATTTCCATATTGAAAACCAGGGTGGTTTCTTGGTTTGTCTGGATTGTAATACACCTAGCCAGGTATTGAGTGAATGGAGTTGACTTGCTCTGGCATTTGGTCCTCGGGATGTTCAATAATGGGTTCATATTGCGGCACTGGTGGTTGTAGATCCATCATAACATTGTATAACAGACCACATGATAATGTGGGATGATCATATGCATGACAAGATTCACAAGTTCCAGTAGCTACTTTTACTTGATGAACCTGGGAGCTTTTCTTCTTGTCGTATTCTCCGAAAGAAGTTTCGAGAGCTTGTTGCTTGTTAGCAATAGTCTTCAGGGCTTCTACAATGGCCTTGAGTTCCATAGATTCTTCAGCCTTGTAGACTTTAAGAACTCCCTTGGATTGGTTAGACGACCTCCCCCAATTGGATTGGTTCTCGACCCCTAACGTAACTATATTCCAAGCATCTTCATAGTTCTTTCTCATAAAGTTTCCTCCAGATGAGGAATCTAAAAATTGCTTGATATCATCACTCACTCCTCTATAGAATGTTTCTATCAGTTGATTTTGGGATATGCCATGGTGAGGGCACTTCCTCAGGAGTTCCTTGAATCTTTCCCAAGCTTCCGCAAGTGTTTCTCCGGGTAGTTGGGCAAAGTGGTTAATCTGACCCCTAATCTCATAGGTTAGTGAAGGTGGAAAGAATTTCTCAAGAAACTTTTCTTCTAAGGGAGTCCAAGTAGTGATGATAGGATGCCTATCTAAAGCATTGTACCAGCTTAGCGCTCTTCCAGATAAGGTGAAGTGGAAGAGGTGTAACATTATTGCTTCAAAGGCAACTCCTGCTTGAGGTACAAGTCGGCAGAGTGACTTGAATCTCTTAAGATGATCCATGCAATCGTCTCCAGGTCCTCCCGAGAAAGAGATACCTTGCATGATCTGGATCCATTGCGTCTGGATTTCAAAGTTTGGTATGTTAATAATTGGTGGTCGGACTGGGTGATCATCTTAATAATTCTTTGGGACCGTGTAGTCCCGAAGTTGCTTGTTTCTTAATGCTAATTGAGCAGCAACATTCTCAGCTTGGATGCGAGCTTGTTCCTCAGCTCGGATCTCGGCTTGCACTTGAGCACGAGTGTCAGCAATGAGTTGTGCTCATTGTGCAGCTATGGCGGCGTTAACTCTTTCTGCAACGAGGCGTTGCTCTTCAGCCATCTGTCTGGCTCTTTGGCGGTTAAGTCTAATCCTTCAGTGGAAACTTCTTTCTACCTCAGAGTCGTACTCTGGTTCAGGGGAGAATCTGATGTGATGCGGGGTTTGCATACACATTTTCTACCTGAGTAGAAAGAAATTCACACGTTTAGATGATGGAAGGAAATGAAGAAAACAAGAAGATTTGGAGTAGTTATCAAAAAGTGTAAAATCCTAATCAACCAAGAAGTTGTTAAGAAAAAAAACTAAAACGTTCCGTTGTCCCCGGCAACGGTGCCAATTTTTGATGGAGTTTTGCAACGCCACTAAAAATCCTAGAGATGATGAATCTCTAAGTTTAGCCTTGCTTGTACTATGGTAAGATCTCCACCCACGTGTGCTAAGACACGCGGAAGTCTTATCGTAGTATAGTTTAAGGGTCGGATCCACGGGACAACGGTCTCGTTTAGAGTTTAACAAGATGGAAAACGTTTTAGTCATACTTAACTACTTAACAATTGATATTTAGATCGAAAGTTTGATTTGGTTGTTCAATCTATATGCGAGGGAAGCAAGAGAGTAGAAATTAGGGTTGTAAACAATGATTAAAAGCCACTAGGATGTTATCGGGTTTCACGCCACTACACATGGATCAGAACATGCAACATAGTAAAACAACCTGCAAAGAGAGTCTAATCAGTTAGTGTCTTGTAGACTTAGTTTCCTTTCGGATAACTAACTACGAGAAGCATGGAGTATTGCAACGCCAGCCATCCCATAATGAATGGTCACTTGCTTTGCATTACTCCTTCATGAAGTGTGTTCCTCGACTTTACCAAGGTTGCACTTTCATACGTCAACTGATTCCATTTCATAGTATGAAAGTGCAACGATGGGAGTGAGTTTACTCCACTCATGAAAGCACTCCTAGATACCGAAATAGACATATGGTGACTACATACATCCATAACCAACATTCAATCGATATTCAGATCTAAGGGTACAAACGTAGACAATTCATACTGAAAGACAATAAGTAATACAAGTTGATGATCAAGCAACAAGCATTCAATAAACGATTGATGTTGAACCGAAAAGGAGAGTATCTCTATTGCAAACAGTTTGAATTACATTGCATGAAATGAAAACATGGGTAGCGGGGCTACTCCCCGCACCCTAGTGAAGGGACTACTCGCTCATATCAAGGGTAAAGAAGGAGGAGAGAAGAGAGAGAAAGAATGCCATCTCCACGGAGGAGGGAAGGTTGAACCCTTGGTGAAGAGAGCAACGATCTTCACACTTCGTGGCTGCTTTGATGATGGATCTTCTCTTCCCACCTTCTTTGGCGATGGATGAAGTATGGAAATGCTATGGAACGGGAGAGGCAGCCTTTGGGCGTCTGCCAGAGCTACCTTTTGAGGACCCCTTTGGGTCTTATTTATAGGCTTAAGTAGAGCCCAAACGGTCTTGAACCCGTTTGGGCGCTGAACCCGTTTGGGTGCTGAACCCGTTTGGGCGCTGAACCCGTTTAGGCGCTGAACCCGTTTGGGCACTGAATCAGTTTGGGCGTTGAACCCGTTTGGGTGCTTGCCTCCATGCGGTCTTCAGGGTTGTTTGTCCTTATGCGGTCTCGGGACCGTTTAGAGTTCATGCGGTCTTGAGACCGTTTAGCCTTAAACGGTCTTGGGACCGTTTGGAGCTTTTGTAATTTTTTTGTGTGTTTTTCTGCAAGGATAAAGAAGAGAAAGGTTAATCTATTGAAGTGTTAGCAATAAGGTAAAGAGTTAATGATTCTATCTAATTTATTTAAGAAAGAGTATGGAAAACAAGGGAAAACCAAAAAGATAACATCACAAAGTGAGAGGTTATCAATCATGCACGAGGCAACCGCAACCACCCACTTAGGTCGTAACATACCCAACTTCTCAAGGTTCCTTATATCTCAGAGTCTAAGCTTCCAACCTTCTTGCTCGGGTCTTGCTCTCTCTCTCTCTCTAGAGCTAACCCTACAAACAACCTTACTACTGGAGGTTCTCTCTCCAAAAAGGTGTATCAAGCTCACATGTATACCCCTACATGGGTGAAACCTACATTCGCTCAAGATCATCCATAGCTCTTTATGCTTATCTCATAAGCTATCCAACATGCCCTTCTGTCCTGGGTTTTAACCTACTGTCAGTTCTATGATGTACTCTAGGTGCATACACTGCCATGCTCATATAATCACATAGGGTTTCTATATGGTCATCACTAACCTCATTGATGAAGGGGTCATCCTTCACTCTAACTACACGACCCATCACAGGTTGGGTCACCCAGAAGGCACTAAGTCAACCAACCTCACATAGCTCATACTTCTCATAGGTATTCAAAACCAAAAGCAGGTCAACTCACGCACATGGTTGACCATGATATCTAACTCATCATGCAATCTCTCTCTAACCACCACTTAGGGTTACGGTTAGCATCATCCTCAGAGGATGTTCCAGATCTCTACCTTTAATGGAGGTCTCTACCTCCAAGACCAACTCTCTACTCATCCTCCTGACAAGAAGGTCTAACCTCAGATCTCTCCTGAGGGTATGACAACACATGTCATACAACCTAAGCATGCAACTAATCTTTAGTCTATGCTTAAACTATTAAGCTTATGTCCATGACATCTTGTTTACATGTTTTTCATTAATTTGGTGGAGGATTCTTTAACCTTATCATATGTACCCTATCCTCAAGAGGGTGAGGAAGAGAGAGAGAGAGAAAACCCTAAACCTTAGAATCTAAATTGAATTAGGGTTGAGAAGGGACGAAAATAGATGAGAGACTCATAAATGTATCTTGTTTTGAGTCAGAACCTCAGACATTGACCAGACAATCACACTCCATCCGAGATTCCTCGTGACTGACTAGCGGGGCAGAGGAAAATTTTGCCAGCCCCCAGACCGTGATCCTTTTCTAGACACCTTCGTCATCAGAAAATCCTCTAATAACTCCCTTGGGTTCTAAAGAGTTTGTAAAATTTAATAATTATTAGAGATTAAATGGGGAACCAATGCTCTGATACCAAATGTAACGACCCTGCCTCCCGATAACCCCCAATTAAGGGAGACTAAAAGGTCATAGCTGTTAGCCCAATTTTCCAGATCAATGGTTCGACAAGTAATCAATAATATTTACTAAATTCTACCTAAACTATACTAAAAAACTAGAATAAAATAAAACTTTGCATACCTTTTTAAAATCTTGGATTTCTAAACTACTATCCACAACTAGAGTCTATTCTAACTAATCCTCTGTGTACTTTAATTCATATCTTCACATTGTTTCAATTTACTGTTTGTCCTTTTCCATTTCGTACCTAAAACACCGACAAACAAAACGTCGATCAACATAAATGAATATGTCAATATGTGGGGGAAACTATAATCGTGCAATTAACTGTAACAACATATTGCAATCAATTATGGTTTAGCAAGAAAACTTTACACTTTAAACATAACTACTCTATCCATACATACCCTAACCTATGCGTTGTCCCTGCAGTGGACATGGATGCTACCTCTCATATGGTAGATCCCAACTGACCCCCATGATCCTACCTAACCGGTAGATCAATACCTAGGGTCGAAGAGTCGCATGGCTCTAACTACCCATAGGTAGCCCAATCCCTGACTCATGATAACCTAATGGTCCTACCTAATAGGTAGACCATGTACTAGGTCATCCTTTTCATCATTAGCAAAGCCACAGAGGAGGACCAGGATCTGAGCTAGTTATGTACACATATTTATGGTGATAGTCATCGTCACTTTATAGTTGCATGAAATAAAAGTCATCCAAGCAGTTATTTTTAGGCAACCGATAAAACATTCAGGAATCACCGTGAAACTAAAGTGATTTAACCACAAGCGTAACCACATACCTGATCCAGAGTAACTTGATGTCCAAGCAAGAATAACCAAGAACATTCAATCAAGCAATCAACAATATCCTGAAATTAATACATAATACCCAAGTGTTACTGTTGTATCCATAACATTCTCAAGATTGACTTGGATTCCACCTTAGGATTTCTAGGCCAACTTTAGGGTTTTATTAGGGTTTTAGCCTCCATAATGCTTTTATCACTTTTAATGCTCTTTTAGTCCACAAACCCTAATTTCAACATCATAGGCATACTAGAATTTCAATTAAGTCTAATATATCTCTTTTACCATCTTTATCCTTTTAAGTTATGTCATGATCATTCAGGCCAATTATCATCTTCAGTTTCTTTCAAATTGACAACTCATATTTCATGATAATCCAATTCACATATGAACTCTATTTATTACTAATTCCACATTTATCCACTAGAAAACCCTAATTACCAAATTAAGGGTATTTATCCATAATTAGAATCTTTTATACTCAAAATAGCTTAGAATCATCATATCTCAACTTTAATCATGGATTTGAACAATTGAAGCCATTAAGAGTCATAATTACCAAAATTAGGGTTTCAAGGCCCATTAAAGCATATTCATGTATATGGAATCCTACATTAATCAAACTATGCATAAAGATCATCCTTTTGTATCTAATGTGTCCTTTTTATAATCAACGTGTTAATATTGATTAAAAACACCCATAATACCTTTCTCAATCTTATTAACATCAATATTAGGGTTTCTTAATCATTAATGCATTAAAGTTCACAACTTTAACTACTTTTCGAATTTTAAGAAGAATTAGGCTCTAAAACTATTTTTAATGGATTCCTCTTATTTTTCTGAGCAAAATTTCATATATTATTTGCTACCATCAGAGTTATGAATAATTAATTACAAATATTGCAAGATTCACTTACTTGGACCAATGGGGTGCTGACACGTCAGCCTACCCATGCATCACGTAACTAGGCCAAAACATAACGAAATGACCCTTTTGCCCCCGCGTAAATATTTGGCTCTTCATATCCACGAGGGGTAAATCCGTCCAATGCGGCCCGAGCATCCCTTTCCTTGTGAACCCTATTGTTGTCATCGAGTGCGGATGGTCGCGAGGCTGCCTCCCCCCTTCAGAGCTTGATGATCGCCCGCTGAGATCCCACTACCTCTGCTGCCCTCCACCACACTCAGAAAGGCTTCCATCCATGAGTGAATCGGCTGGGGTCATGAGCATCAGGTCTGCGAACCTCGGCCCTCTACATACGAGTTGCAGGTGACCAGGGCGAGGGTTCCTCACAAATTGGCAACCCTGTAGTCGTGCAGATTTGAAGGGTGTGTCTGGACTTCCTCCAAACTCCTTCTATTGCTCCAGGGGTCGCACTACTCCCCTTGGTTAGGGTTTGTGCAGATGTAAGAGAAAGAATGCAAAATCCGTTCCAGAGAACAAATGTGCAAGCAGCTCGAAAAGCTAGCTGCACACTTCCTCTTTTTTATAGGGTAGTAGATTCCATGAGAGAGAAATGCATTATTAAAATGCATTTAATTCCAAAATCAGTGCCGCCTCTTCCCCCTTTGATTCCTTGGATACGAGGCTATCCTAATTGCCTCTTATTCCTCTCAATTATCTTCAATTTAAAGAAAAGCAAATTAAGCACCTTAGATTATATTATACTAATATCCACATGTGAGTGGGTTTTCTTTTTCTTATAATAATGGTGAGTGGAATTTCACCTCCTTAGGATATTCTCGTGCCTTTGCAAGGCTTAAACTCTTCCACACACATCTGAATCCAACCAAATTAATTTTGGTTAAAGGCCCCTTCAATTATTTTATTTATTTTTGCATTAAATTGAATTAGGGTTCCAATTAGGCTTAAATCTTGATTATTTTAATATCAAGATTCTCTGTCCTCCAAATTAATTCAAATGAGGCTCCCTCCTCATTTTCTTTGCTCTAAATGATGTCAAGAAACATTAGGGACCTTATTTAAGTGCTCATTTGCATGTTGAACCTTAGGTTTTGCGTAAATTGCACTTTACACCAAAACTAGGTTTCAATGCACAAACATTGTCCAACAAGCTCTATCTTGGTGTCCAGGATTGTGGAAACCATACCACTATCTCATATTCATTCTTATGATTTCTCAACATCAGAGTAACATCTTATCATGTAACATTTGCAATTTAACCCCTCAACTTGGGTAATTTTCACTTTAGTCCAAAATAAGCAAACATTGCTTCAACATTGTTCAAATAGGACCAAAATTGAAACATAAGTTTCTCATGAGCCCTAATTACTTTTCCCAAGATAATATTAATCATCTACTCAACCTTATTAGGCAAAACATCTAGGGTTAGAATATAACCCAGGTCAGGGATGTTACAAATTATCCCCCCCTTATAAGGATTCCGTCCCCGAAATCCCTAGATAAAGAAAAACAGATATTATTCATGCATCAAATCATCATGTCATCCTATAACATTTCATTATTATGGGGACACCATAGAGTTTTGATCAATCTGATATTTCTTTAGATACCAGGATCCCTTACCTTGTTATCTATTACATGTGTTAATAACACATCACATCTTTATTTTCCTTTCTTATTGGGACATCACTTGTTACATATATCTTTTCCTTGAAATAAAGGTCCAAGGTAAACTGATATTTTCTAAGTATCCATCATCATAAACATTTTTATCTTATGCACATCAAGTGTCCTAAGACCCACTTGATTGCCATGGCCCTGAAAGGAAAGATAACAAGGATTCATATTCCTCTTATTATTTCATGTATTTTCAACTATTCATGAAACATTTACTCTTTATCTCACCCTAGGTTCCTTGCCCTAGCATAGGAATCTTATAAGGATGATTACATATCATTATCCCTTTAGCATGTTTACGATCATCTTATGATCTCATCATATTTTCCATTTCTACATTATGGTAAGGATCTTTATGATACTCACAACTTTATTAGATGAGATTCATCTCCCTTATTCTCATTCTTATCTTATGAGGATTATACTTTTATTTCCTCATACAAACATGCTCATATGAGGTTATCTCAGATTTCTCTTTCTTATACTAAGGATATGACACATTTATTCATTCCATATTTCTTATTTCATGATACTCATTAGATTATATCAAAATGACTGCTTGATCAGGGAAATCAGAGAGATTACAATCTAAGAGTTTCCATACTCATTTTATCATCAATAGTTGTATACCTGGCCAGGGTATATAAATACTGAGATCAAGTAGTATGCACTTACATGCTATCATATTCCTTGCTTTTCATATTATCATAAACATAAGATTTAACATTCCTAGATTTTATCTAGACATCTCTCCTATACCCCTTCCTCTTTCATAGAGGTAAGAACAATATAGAGCATTTAAAAGAATACTGAACAGAATTCAAATTCTAGTTCTCATCATTTCTTCCCTATATAGCAACCAATAGGGAAAATAAAATCAACAATTCTCCTTTTTATAACAAAAAGGGTTTAGTGTACTTAACATGTACACATTTATAACATACCTTGTCCTCACATCATGGTCTTATTAGTCTTATTACTGAAACAAAAACTAAGCCATGGAATTTTACAGATGAAAGGTTAAGACCTTTGCACTTACTTAGTGGATACTGCCCTGGTACACTAGGCATTTATTGCACTATTAGTACTAAAAACTTGGCTTTTTGAAACCATTAGGCAAATGTCTCTACAATTATAGAGACCATTCCCTACTTCTTAGCTTATTGTCCCTTCTTGGGCATTGCCATCATAGATTTATTATTTGTCTAAACTCATGGCAGAGTCTACTTTCTTGCCATAAGTTAATCTTTTCCATATTTTCCCTTATTCCAACATGACTAAGTCATTTAGGAACTCTTTTAAAGCTCAAGATTTCTGTATTAAGGACTGATAACCTAGGTTGTAAGGCTAGTATCCAGTTCCCTATATGCATTACTGTTACCCTAATATGCCCAACAAGAGCATGATCATAGGATTCTCTATCCTGATCAGGTCTTAATGGGGATTCTCAGGCACTCATTCTATTCTTGCATGATCCCTTGTACCTCTTCTTGGTGCAACAACATTGCCCTTAGCAATGTGTTCCTTGTGCTCCCCAGTTGTTTTAAAACTTTACCCATTCTCTGCACAAGCAGAAATCATTATAGGGTATACTGGAGGACACTAACACAGACTCAACAACTTAGTCCTATGTCTCTGTAGACTAAGCGAACATAGGGCTCTGATACCACTAATTGTAACGACCAACTTACAAAACACAGATTAACTAAGCGGAAGCGAATCATTTGCAGCGGATTACTAAAAATCACTACAAATTAAAACTTTTTGCAAAGAAATCCAATCATAGGAAATCTTTTCAACAAGAACCATAGAATAACATTTACATCATGTTTCAAAGTACATGTCTTGTACTATCTCTTCTTGAGAAATACAACATCAGCTGTCTTATGACATTATATACAGACATCATAAAACCTCGAGGCATCAAGCAAAAATCTCAGATCGATTCATTAAAACACTAACTATAAACTCCGAGGACCTGAGAGTACAGAGACGACACATAGGACTTCTAGCTATATGACTTGACATTCAGTGCCTCCACCTGAGATCTCACTACTGTCCAAGATGTTGCTTTCCTTTTTCATGCAAAAGAGTATCTGCCTCTTTGTCCGCGTCCACCTAAAAATGTTGGATCCCACGGGGGTGAGACAATTGTAAATTGCCCCAGTGAGAGATATAACTCTCCGCCAAAACATTATTATTGCAATCAAGGATATAAAACTGGGCAGATGATGAGCAGTTTAAAGCATTCTCTTAATAAGGAATAGGAATAAAATGTATATCATTTATCTTCCATATTATACCATCATATCAAACTTCTCTTGTGACACTCATTATCATGATATGTCACCCATGAGACATTCTTGTTTCAACTTATTGGCCTAAGAAAATCTGCTAAACAAATTTTGGTTATAATGGACATGAGAGTGTACATCATCATGTCTTATTCAGGCATTGGTCTATACCAATCCTATATAAGTATTACAGGCATTGGATTACACCAATCCTGTGCAACTAGTACAAACATTAGATTTATATTATTCTTGTGTATCCATTCCAGGTATTGATCTATGTCAATCCTGTGCAACCATTCCAGGTATTGATCCATGTCAATCATGTGCAACTATTCTAGGTATTAATCTATGTCAATCCTGTTCAACTATTCCAGGTATTGATCTATGTCAATCCTGTGCAACTATTCCAGGTATTGATCTATGTCAATCCTATGCAACTATTCCAATAATTGATCTATATCAATCCTGTGCAACCATTCCATGTATTGATCTATGTCAATCCTGTGCAACTATTCCAGGTATTGATCTATGTCAATGTTGTGCAACTATTCTAGGTATTGATCTATGTCAATCCTGTGCAACTATTCCAGGTATTGGTTTATTACCAATCATGTGTTATTATTCCAGGTATTGATCTATGTCATTCCTATGCATTCCAGGTATTGGGAGTTAGCCAATCCTGTGTTATTATTCCAGGTATTGATCTATGTCAATCCTGTGCATTCCAGGTATTGGGAGTTAGCCAATCCTGTGTTATTATTTCAGGTATTGATCTATGTCAATCCTGTGCATTCCAGGTATTGGGAGTTAGCCAATGCTGTGTTATTATTCCACGTATTGGGAGTTAGCCAATCCTGTGCATTCCAGGTATTGGGAGTTAGCCAATCCTGTGTTATTATTCCAGGTATTGGGAGTTAGCCAATCTTGTGCATTCCAGGTATTGGGAGTTAGCCAATCCTGTGTTATTATTCCAGGTATTGAACTATGTCAATCCTGTGCAACCATTCCAGGTATTGATCTATGTCAATCCTGTGCAACTATTCCAGGTATTGATCTATGTCAATCCTGTGCAACCTTTAAAACATTTTATTCTCACTAGGAAACAACCATCCTCATAGCTCATAAGGCCCATAAAACACCTTGTCACCTCTCACTAGGCAACATAACATATTACTTCATGTATTACAATAGTAACACCTCTATTCCCTCAATAGGGTTAGGGTTTACTATTCATCCCATCAAGGGTTTCTCATGGCATCACCCTCAATTAGGGTTTCACATGGAATCACCCTCAAATGGGGTTTCCCATGGAATCACCCTCAACTAGGGTTTCACATGGAATCACCCTCAACTAGGATTTCACATGGAATCACGCTCAACTAGGGTTTCCAGTATGGTTAACCCCAACTTGGGTCTACTATTCATCTCTATTAGGATTTTATTCAATTATCCATAAATAGAGATTCACTATTCATCCCAATCAGGGTTAGAGTTCAATAGCCCTATTAATTAGGGTTTATGTTCCTGGTTAGGGTTTCATGATCTCTTTACTTAAGGAGCATACCCTTAATCACCTCATGAATCATATTCATGTATGAACTTCATGCTATCATCTTATTAACTTGATTAGGTCACATCAACCCTTCAATCAAAAGAATACAACTATGATTAACATAGTGTATCAAGTCATTGGTGCTATAAGCAATTATGGATTCATCCTTTAATTGACACTTAAGCACTTAGATACTATTAGGGTTTCAACCATTGTAACTTCATGGATTATCATTACTAATCATTATTGGATCTATAGATCATTCATCATCTTAATTCCCAAAGATTCAATCACATTGGACCTCCATTACCTAAGGTATCCAATTGAATTAGGGTTTTCAATGTTGATTCCTTCAATCATTGAATTCATGGAACCTATCATCAATTGGACCTATACTCATACTTCAATTGAGTTAAATAGGTCAACCTTAAACTGATTTTACCCTCAATTAACCCTCCAATGGTCATCAATTAGGGTTTTATTCAATTGAATTAGGGTTTGGAATCGATGTTCCTTCAATACTAATCAATGTAAGACTAGTTACTTTGAAACCATTAAACCATCATCCAAATTGGGTATGACCTGACCCCAAACGGTCTTGAGGTTGTTTGGATGACCAACAAACGGTCTTGAGACCGTTTTCCCATGTTCACATCATAATCCAAGTCAACCAATTAAAGTTGGGATCATTGGATTGATCACCAAATTAGCATTTGATTGCAAATCAACTTGGTACCTTTAAACCTTCAAACACCTAACCATACTCAAACCTAGACCTACAAACGGTCTTGGGTGACCACCAAAAGGTTTTGAAACCGTTTGGATGAGCTACAAACAGTTTTGAAACCGTTTGTCTCAACCAACCTTTGGATTCTAGTGAAATTTCATCAAGGTTTGGTCTATCGAGTTGATCAACAAATCAGCACTTAATTGCAATATGATTTGGTACCTTTGTACCTTCAATTGATCAACTATACCTAACACCAGACCTCCAAACGGTCTTGGGTGATCCCCAAATGGTCTTGAAACCGTTTGGGTAATCCCCAAACGGTTTTGAAACCGTTTGGGCTAATCAACCCAAAATCTCAAATTAACTCATTGGAATTTCAGCACTAATTTCAATTAGGGTTTGCCTAATTGATTAGCCTTCAACTCATGATTCCTTGGGAATTAATCCCTCAAATTTGGTGAGTCATTAACCAACATAATTATGATCCGTAATATCAAACGGTCAACCATTGGTCAACCATATCAAACGGTTTTGAAACCGTTTTCCCAAAAAGTCAAGTTAAATCAGGTTGAAAAACAGCACTTAATTCAATTAGGTTTACCTAATTGGTTAGCCTTCAACTCACGATTCCTTTGGAGTTAATCCATAAAATTTTGTGAGTCATCAACCAACATGATTATGAACAGTAATATCAAACGGTCAACCCTTGGTCAACCATCTCAAACGATTTTGAAACCGTTTGCCCAAAGAGGTCAAGTTAATCAGATTAAAAATCATCACTTAATCCAATTAGGTTTTCCTAATTGATTAGCCTTCAACTCACGATTCCTTTGGAGTTAATCCCTCAAATTTGGAGGGTTATCAACCAAAATAATTATGAACAGGAATATCAAACGGTCAACACTTGGTCAACCATCTCATACGGTTTTGAAACCGTTTGCCCCCAAACGGTTTCAAACCGTTTGCTCTCAAACGGTTTTGGTGAAACCGCATGAGAAACTAATTGAAACCGTTTGGCTTTGATATTTGGTGAAGTGCTTGCTTATGATGATGTCATCATCTTCAAGATCTAAACCCACGAAGCTATCTGTGATTTCCATGGAAATTGCATCAATCAACCAAACTTAATTTCGGAAATGTAGAATTGATCACCAATTGATAAGGAATTGATTGCAATAATACAATCAAGGGTTCAAGTTATAAAACCCACCTCCAATTGAGCTCAAAAGATCCATGTCCACGGAAAAAATTGTGGATGCAACTCCTTTCACCATTTCAACGCTTATCCTCAAGGTTTGAGTGAAAAGATTTGGTTAGAATTGAAGAGGAGATCGAAATAGGAAGGAATCCATAATTTATTTTCAATTTCCACCATGGAATCGTGATGAACCAAGGTCAAGAACTTACCAACAGGTTGGAGCTCGTTCTCCTGATGCTCCTATGCTCCCTTGATCTCATACAAAGCAAGGGAAGAAGAAAGGGCCGAAAAAGCCTTTGTTTGGGCTAGGAAAGAGTCTTTTTATAAGAAATTCCATGAGAGAGAAATGCATTATTAAAATGCATTTAATTCCAAAATTGGTGCCGCCTTTCCCCCCTTTGATTCCTTGGATATGGGGCTATCTCAATTGCCTCTTATTCCTCTCAATTATCTTCAATTTAAAGAAAAGCAAATTAAGCACCTTAGATTATATTATACTAATATCCATATGTGAGTGGGTTTTCTTTTTCTTATAATAATGGTGAGTGGAATTTCACCTCCTTAGGATATGATCGTGCCTTTGCAAGGATTAAACTCGTCCACACACATCTGAATCCAACCAAATTAATTTTGGTTGAAGGCCCCTTCAATTATTTTATTTATTTTTGCATTAAATTGAATTAGGGTTCCAATTAGGCTTAAATCTTGATTATTTTAATATCAAGATTCTCTGTCCTCAAACTTAATTCAAATGAGGCTCACTCCTCATTTTCTTTGCTCTAAATAATGTCAAGAAACATTAGGGACCTTATTGAAGTGGTAATTTGCATGTTGAACCTTAGGTTTTGGGTAAATTGCACTTTACACCAAAATTAGGTTTCAATGCACAAACATTGTCCAACAAGCTCTATCTTGGTGTCCAGGCTTGTGGAAACCATACCACTATCTCATATTCATTATTATGATTTCTCAAAATCAGAGGAACATCTTATCATGCAACATTTGCAATTTAACCCCTGAACTTGGGTAATTTGCACTTTAGTCCAAAATAAGCAAACATTGCTTCAACATTGTTCAAACAGGACCAAAATTGAAACATAAGTTTCTCATGAGCCCTAATTGCTTTTCCCAAGATAATATTAAGCATCTACTCAACCTTATTAGGCAAAAAATCTAGGGTTAGAATATAACCCAAGTCAGGGATGTTACAAATTATCCCCCCCCCTTATAAGGATTTCGTCCCCGAAATCCCTAGATAAAGAAAAATAGATATTATTCATGCATCAAATCATCATGTCATCATATAACATTTCATTATTATGGGGACACCATAGAGTTTTGATCAATCTGATATTTCTCTAGATACCAGGATCCCTTACCTTGGTATCTATTGCATGTGTTAATAACACATCACATCTTTATCTTCCTTTCTTCTTGGGACATCACTTGTTACATATATCTTTTCCTTGAAATAAAGGTCCAAGGTAAACTGATATTTTCTAAGTATCCATCATCATAAACATTTTTATCTTATGCACATCAAGTGTCCTAAGACCCACTTGATTGCCATGTCCCTGAAAGGAAAGATAACAACGATTCATATTCCTCTTATTATTTCATGTATTTTCAACTATTCATGAAACATTTACTCTTTATCTCACCCTAGGTTCCTTGCCCTAGCATAGGAATCTTATAAGGATGATTACATATCATTATCCCTTTAGCATGTTTATGATCATCTTATGATCTCATCATATTTTCCATTTCTACATTATGGTAAGGATCTTTATGATACTCACAACTTTATTAGATGAGATTCATCTCCCTTATTCTCATTCTTATCTTATGAGGATTATACTTTTATTTCCTCATACAAACATGCTCATCTGAGGTTATCTCAGATTTCTCTTTCTTATACTAAGGATATGACACATTTATTCATTCCATATTTCTTATTTCATGATACTCATTAGATTATATCAAAATGACTGCTTGATCAGGGAAATCAGAGAGATTACAATCTAAGAGTTTCCATACTCACTTTATCATCAATAGTTGTATACCTGGCCAGGGTATATAAATACTGAGATCAAGTAGTATGCACTTACATGCTATCATATTCCTTGCTTTTCATATTATCATAAACATAAGATTTAACATTCCTGGATTTTATCCAGACATCTCTCCTATACCCCTTCCTCTTTCATAGAGGTAAGAACAATATAGAGCATTTAAAAGAATACTGAACAAAATTCAAATTCTAGTTCTCCTCATTTCTTTCCTATATAGCAACCAATAGGGAAAACGAAATCAACAATCCTCCTTTTTATACCAAAAAGGGTTTAGTGTACTTAACATGTATACATTTATAACATACCTTATCCTCACATCATGGTCTTATTAGTCTTATTACTAAAACAAAAACTAAGCCATGGAATTTTACAGGTGAAAGGTTAAGACCTTTGCACTTACTTAGTGGCTACTGCCCTGGTACACTAGGCATTTATTGCACTATTAGTACTAAAAACTTGGCTTTTTGAAACCATTAGGCAAATGTCTCTACAATTATAGAGACCATTCCTTACTTCTTAGCTTATTGTCCCTTCTTGGGCATTGCCATCACAGATTTATTATTTGTCTAAACTCATGGCAGAGTCTACTTTCATTCCATAAGTTAATCTTTTCCATATTTTCCGTTATTCCAACATGACTAAGTCATTTAGGAACTCTTTTAAAGCTCAAGATTTCTATATTAAGGACTGATAACCTAGGTTGTAAGGCTAGTATCCAGTTCCCTATATGCATTACTGCTACCCTAATATGCCCAACAAGAGCATGAACATAGGATTCTCTATCCTGATCAGGTCTTAATGGGGATTCTCAGGCACTCATTATATTCTTTCATGATCCCTTGTACCTCTTCTTGGTGCAACAACATTGCCCTTAGCAATGTGTTCCTTGTGCTCCCCAGTAGTTTTAAAACTTTACCCATTCTCTGCACAAGCAGAAATCATTATAGGGTATACTGGAGGACACTAACACAGACTCAACAACTTAGTCTTATGTATCTGTAGACTCAGCGAACCTAGGGCTCTGATACCACTAATTGTAACGACCAACTTACAAAACACAGATTAACTAAGCAGAAGTGAATCATTTGCAGCGGATTACTGAAAATCACTAAAAATTAAAACTTTTTGCAGAGAAATCCAATCATAGGAAATCTTTTCAACAAGAACCATAGAATAACATTTACATCATGTTTCAAAGTACATGTCTTGTACTATGTCTTCTTGAGAAATACAACATCAGTTGTCTTATGACATTATATACAGACATCATAAAACCTCGAGGCATCAAGCCAAAATCTCAGATCGATTCATTAAAACACTAACTATAAACTCTGGGGACCTGAGAGTACAGAGATGACACATAGGACTTCTAGCTATATGACTTGACATTCAGTGCCTCCACATGAGATCTCACTGCTGTCCAAGATGTTGCTTTCCTTTTTTCTGCAAAAGGGTATCTGCCTTTTTGTCCGCGTCCACCTAAAAATGTTGGATCCCACGGGGGTGAGACAATTGTAAATTGCCCCAGCGAGAGATATAACTCTCCGCCAAAACATTATTATTGCAATTAAGGATATAAAACTGGGCAGATGATGAGCAGTTTAAATCATTCTCTTAATAAGGAATAAGAAGAAAATGTATATCATTTATCCTCCATATTATACCATCATATCAAACTTCTCTTGTGACACTCATTATCATGATATGTCACCCATGAGACATTCTTGTTTCAACTTATTGGCCTAAGCCAATCTGCTAAACAAATTTTGGTTATAATGGACATGAGAGTGTACATCATCATGTATTATTCAGGCATTGGTCTATACCAATCCTATATAAGTATTCTAGGCATTGGATTAAACCAATCTTGTACAACTAGTACAAGCATTAGATTTATATTATTCTTGTGTATCCATTCCATGTATTGATCTATGTCAATCTTGTGCAACCATTCCACGTATTGATCCATGTCAATCATGTGCAACTATTCCAGGTATTGATCTATGTCAATCCTGTGCAACTATTCCAGGTATTGATCTATGTCAATCCTGTGCAACTATTCCAGGTATTGATCTATGTCAATCATGTGCAACTATTCCAGGTATTGATCTATGTCAATCCTGTGCAACTATTCCAATAATTGATCTATGTCAATCCTGTGCGACCATTCTAGGTATTGATCTATGTCAATCCTGTGCAACTATTCCAGGTATTGATCTATGTCAATCCTATGCAACTATTCCAGGTATTGATCTATGTCAATCCTGTGCAACTATTCCAGGTATTGGGTTATTACCAATCATGTGTTATTATTCCAGGTATAGATCTATGTCATTCTTGTGCATTCCAGGTATTGGGAGTTAGCCAATCCTATGTTATTATTCCAAGTATTGATCTATGTCAATCCTGTGCATTCCAGGTATTGGGAGTTAGCCAATCTTGTGTTATTATTTCAGGTATTGATCTATGTCAATCCTGTGAATTCCATGTATTGGGAGTTAGCCAATCCTGTGTTATTATTCCAGGTATTGGGAGTTAGCCAATCCTATGTTATTATTCCAGGTATTGGGAGTTAGCCAATCCTGTGCATTCCAGGTATTGGGAGTTAGCCAATCCTGTGTTATTATTCCCGGTATTGATCTATGTCAATCCTGTGCAACCATTCCAGGTATTGATCTATGTCAATCCTATGCAACTATTCTATGTATTGATCTATGTCAATACTGTGCAACCTTTAAAACATTTTATTACCTCTCACTAGGCAACAACCATCCTCATAGCTAATATGGCCAATAAAACACCTTGTCACCTCTCACTAGGCAACATAACATATTAATTCATGTAATACAATAGTAACACCTCTATTCCCTCAATAGGGTTAGGGTTTACTATTCATCCCATCAAGGGTTTCTCATGGCATCACCCTCAATTAGGGTTTCACATGGAATCACCCTCAACTGGGGTTTCACATGGAATCACCCTCAACTAGGGTTTCACATGGAATCACCCTCAACTAGGGTTTCACATGGAATCACCCTCAACTAGGGTTTCCACTATGGTTACCCCCAACTTGGGTCTACTATTCATCTCTATTAGGATTTTATTCAATTATCCATAAATAGAGATTCACTATTCATCCCAATCAGGGTTAGAGTTCAATAGCCCTGTTAATTAGGGTTTATGTTCCTAGTTAGGGTTTCACGATCTCTTTACTTAAGGATCATACCCTTAATCACCTCATGAATAATATTCATGTATGAACTTCATGCTATCATCTTCTTAACTTGATTATGTCACATCAACCCTTCAATCAAAAGCATACAACTATGATTAACATAGTGTATCAAGTCATTGGTCCTATAAGAAATTATGGATTCATCCTTTAATTGACACTTAAGCACTTAGGTACTATTAGGGTTTCAACCATTGTACCTTCATGGATTATCATTACTAATCATTATTGGATCAATAGATCATTCATCATCTTAATTTCCAAAGATTCAATAACATTGGACCTCCATTACCTAAGGTATCCAATTGAATCAGGGTTTTCAATGTTGATTCCTTCAATCATTGAATTCATGGAACCTATCATCAATTGGACCTATACTCATACTTCAATTGAGTTAAATAGGTCAACCTTCAACTGATTTGAACCTCAATTAACCCTCCAATGGTCATCAATTAGGGTTTGATTCAATTGAATTAGGGTTTGGAATTGATGTTCCTTCAATACTAATCAATGTAAGACTAGTTACTTTGAAACCATTAAACCATCATCCAAATTGGGTATGACCTGACCCCAAACGGTCTTGAGGTCGTTTGGATGACCTCCAAACGGTATTGAGACCGTTTGACCATGTTCACATCATAATCCAAGTCAACCAATTAAAGTTGGGATCATTGGATTGATCACCAAATCAGCATTTGATTGCATATCAACTTGGTACCTTTAGACCTTCAAACACCTAACCATACTCAACCCTAGACCTCCAAACGGTCTTGGGTGACCACCAAATGGTTTTGAAACCCTTCGGATGAGCTCCAAATGGTTTTGAAACCGTTTGGCTCAACCAACCTTTGGATTCTAGTGAAATTTCATCTAGGTTTGGTCTATCGAGTTGATCAACAAATCAGCACTTAATTGTAATATGATTTGGTACCTTTGGACCTTCAATTGATCAAATATACCTAACCCCAGACCTCCAAACGGTCTTGCGTGATCCCCAAATGGTCTTGAAACCGTTCGGGTGATCCCCAAACGGTTTTGAAACCGTTTGGGCTAATCAACCCAAAATCTCAAATTAACTCATTGGAATTTCAACACTAATTTCAATTAGGGTTTGCCTAATTGATTAGCCTTCAACTCACCATTCCTTGGGAATTAATCCCTAAAATTTGGTGAGTCATTACAAAACATAATTATGATCATTAATCGCAAACGGTCAACCCTTGGTCAACCATATCAAACGGTTTTGAAACCGTTTTCCCAAAAAGTCAAGTTAAATCAGGTTGAAAAACAGCGCTTAATTCAATTAGGTTTACCTAATTGGTTAGCCTTCAACTCACGATTCCTTTAGATTTAATCCATCAAATTTGGTGAGTCATCAACCAATATGATTATGAACAGTAATATGAAACGGTCAACCCTTGGTCAAGCATATCAAACGATTTTGAAACCATTTTCCCAAAAAGGTCAAGTTAATCAGATTAAAAATCAGCACTTAATCCAATTAGGTTTTCCTAATTGATTAGCCTTCAACTCACGATTCCTTTGGAGTTAATCCCTCAAATTTGGAGGGTTATCAACCAAAATAATTATGAACAGGAATCTCAAACGGTAAACCCTTGGTCAACCATCTCAAATGGTTTTGAAACCGTTTGCCCCCAAACGGTTTCAAACCGTTTGCCCCCAAACGGTTTCAAACCGTTTGCTGTCAAACGGTTTTGGTGAAACTGCATGAGCAACTAATTGAAACCGTTTGGCTTTGATATTTGGTGAGGTGCTTGCTTATGATGATTTCATCATTGTCAAGCTCTAAACCCACGAAACCTGCTGTGATTTCCATGGAAATTGCATCAATCAACCAAACTTAATTTCGGAAATGTAGAATTGATCACCAATTGATAAGGAATTGATTGCAATAATAAAATCAAGGGTTCAAGTTATAAAACCCGCCTCCAATTGAGATCCAAATATCCAAGTCCACGGAAACAATGGTGGATGCAACACCTTTCACCATTTCAAGGCTCATCCTCAAGGTTTGAGTGAAAAGATTTGGTTAGAATTGAAGAGGAGATCGAAATAGGAAGGAATCCATAATTTATTTTCAATTTCCACCATGGAATCGTGATGAACCAAGGTCAAGAACTTACCAACAGGTTGGATCTCGTTCTACTGATGCTCCTATGCTCCCTTGAGCTCATACAAAGCAAGGGAAGAAGAAAGGGCCGAAAAAGCCTTTGTTTGGGCTAGGAAAGAGTCTTTTTATAAGAAATTCCATGAGAGAGAAATGCATTATTAAAATGCATTTAATTCCAAAATTGGTGCCGACTCTTCCCCCTTTGATTCCTTGGATACGAGGCTATCCCAATTTCCTCTTATTCCTCTCAATTATCTTCAATTTAAAGAAAAGCAAATTAAGCACCTTAGATTATATTATACTAATATCCATATGTGAGTGGGTTTTCTTTTTCTTATAATAATGGTGAGTGGAATTTCACCTCCTTAGGATATGCTCGTGCCTTTGCAAGGCTTAAACTCGTCCACACACATCTGAATCCAACCAAATTAATTTTGGTTGAAGTCCCCTTCAATTATTTTATTTATTTTTGCATTAAATTGAATTAGGGTTCCAATTAGGCTTAAATCTTGATTATTTTAATATCAAGATTATCTGTCCTCCAACTTAATTCAAATGAGGCTCCCTCCTAATTTTCTTTGCTCTAAATGATGTCAAGAAACATTAGGGACCTTATTGAAGTGGTAATTTTCATGTTGAACCTTAGGTTTTGGGTAAATTGCACTTTACACCAAAACTAGGTTTCAATGCACAAACATTGTCCAACAAGCTCTATCTTGGTGTCCAGGCTTGTGGAAACCATACCACTATCTCATATTCATTCTTATAATTTCTCAAAATCATAGGAACATCTTATCATGCGACATTTGCAATTTAACCTCTCAACTTGGGTAATTTGCACTTTAGTCCAAAATAAGCAAACATTGCTTCAGCATTGTTCAAACAGGACCAAAATTGAAACATAAGTTTCTCATGAGCACTAATTACTTTTCTCAAGATAAGATTAAGCATCTAATCAACCTTATTAGGCAAAACATCTAGGGTTAGAATATAACCCAGGTCAGGGATGTTACAAATTATCCCCCCCTTATAAGGATTTTGTCCCCGAAATCCCTAGATAAAGAAAAATAGATATTATTCATGCATCAAATCATCATGTCATCATATAACATTTTATTATTATGGGGACACCATAGAGTTTTGATCAATCTGATATTTCTTTAGATACCAAGATCCCTTACCTTGGTATCTATTACATGTGTTAATAAGACATCACATCTTTATCTTCCTTTCTTCTTGGGGCATCACTTGTTACATATGTCTTTTCCTTGAAATAAAGGTCCAAGGTAAATTGATATTTTCTAAGTATCCATCATCATAAACATTTTTATCTTATGCACATCAAGTGTCCTAAGACCCACTTGATTGCCATTTCCCTTAAAGGAAAGATAACAAGGATTCATATTCCTCTTATTATTTCATGTATTTTCAACTATTCATGAAACATTTACTCTTTATCTCACCCTAGGTTCCTTGCCCTAGCATAGGAATCTTATAAGGATGATTACATATCATTATCACTTTAATTAGAATGTTTATGATCATCTTATGATCTCATCATATTTTCCATTTCTACATTATGGTAAGGATCTTTATGATACTCACAACTTTATTAGATGAGATTCATCTCCCTTATTCTCATTCTTATCTTATGAGGATTATACTTCTATTTCCTCATACAAACATGCTCATATGAGGTTATCTCAGATTTCTCTTTCTTATACTAAGGATATGACACATTTATTCATTCCATATTTCTTATTTCATGATACTCATTAGATTATATCAGAATGACTGCTTGATCAGGGAAATCAGAGAGATTACAATCTAAGAGTTTCCATACTCACTTTATCATCAATAGTTGTATACCTGGCCAGGGTATATAAATACTGAGATCAAGTAGTATGCACTTACATGCTATCGTATTCCTTGCTTTTCATATTATCATAAACATAAGATTTAACATTCTTGGATTTTATCCAGACATCTCTCCTATACCCCTTCCTCTTTCATAGAGGTAAGAACAATATAGAGCATTTAAAAGAATACTGAACAAAATTCAAATTCTATTTCTCATCATTTCTTCCCTATATAGCAACCAATAGGGAAAACAAAATCAACAATCCACCTTTTTATAACAAAAAGGGTTTAGTGTACTTAACATGTACACATTTATAACATACCTTGTCCTCACATCATGGTCTTATTAGTCTTATTACTGAAACAAAAACTAAGCCATGGAATTTTACAGGTGAAAGGTTAAGACCTTTGCACTTACTTAGTGGCTACTGCCCTGGTACACTAGGCATTTATTGCACTATTAGTACTAAAAACTTGGCTTTTTGAAACCATTAGGCAAATGTCTCTACAATTATAGAGACCATTCCCTACTTCTTAGCTTATTGTCCCTTCTTGGGCATTGCCATCACAGATTTATTTTTTGTCTAAACTCATGGCAGAGTCTACTTTCTTGCCATAAGTTAATCTTTTCCATATTTTCCCTTATTCCAACATGACTAAGTCATTTAGGAACTCTTTAAAAAAAGATTTCTGTATTAAGGACTGATAACCTAGGTTGTAAGGCTAGTATTTAGTTCCCTATATGCATTATTGTTACCCTAATATGCCCAACAAGAGCATGATCATAGGATTCTCTATCCTGATCAGGTATTAATGGGGATTCTCAGGCACTCATTATATTCTTGCATGATCCCTTGTACCTCTTCTTGGTGCAACAACATTGCCCTTAGCAATGTGTTTCTTGTGCTCCCCAGTTGTTTTAAAACTTTACCCATTCTCTGCACAGGCAGAAATCATTATAGGGTATACTGGAGGACACTAACACAGACTCAACAACTTAGTCTTATGTCTCTGTAGACTCAGCGAACCTAGGGCTCTGATACCACTAATTGTAACGACCAACTTACAAAACACATATTAACTAAATGGAAGCGAATCATTTGCAGCGGATTACTGAAAATCACTAAAAATTAAAACTTTTTGCAAAGAAATCCAATCATAGGAAATCTTTTCAACAAGAACCATAGAATAACATTTACATCATGTTTCAAAGTACATGTCTTGTACTATCTCTTCTTGAGAAATACACCATCAGCTGTCTTATGACATTATATACAAACATCATAAAACCTCGATGCATCAAGCCAAAATCTCAGTTCGATTCATTAAAACACTAACTATAAACTCTGAGGACCTGAGAGTATAGAGATGTCACATAGGACTTCTAGCTATATGACTTGAAATTCAGTGCCTCCACCTGAGATCTCACTGCTGTCCAAGATGTTGCTTTCCTTTTTCCTGCAAAAGAGTATCTGCCTCTTTGTCCGCGTCCACCTAAAAATGTTGGATCCCACGGGGGTAAGACAATTGTAAATTGCCCCAGCGAGAGATATAACTCTCCGCCAAAACATTATTATTGCAATTAAGGATATAAAACTGGGCAGATGATGAGCAGTTTAAAGCATTCTCTTAATAAGGAATAGAAAGAAAATGTATATCATTTATCCTCCATATTATACCATCATATCAAACTTCTCTTGTGACACTCATTATCATGATATGTCACCCATGAGACATTCTTGTTTCAACTTATTGGCCTAAGCCAATCTGCTAAACAAATTTTGGTTATAATGGACATGAGAGTGTACATCATCATGTCTTATTCAGGCATTGGTCTACACCAATCCTATATAAGTATTCCAGGCATTGGATTACACCAATCCTGTGCAACTAGTACAAGCATTAGATTTATATTATTCTTGTGTATCCATTCCATGTATTGATCTATGTCAATCCTGTGCAACCATTCCAGGTATTGATCCATGTCAATCATGTGCAACTATTCCAGGTATTGATCTATGTCAATCGTGTGCAATTATTCCAGGTATTGATCTATGTCAATCCTGTGCAACTATTCCAGGTATTGATCTATGTCAATCCTGTGCAACTATTCCAATAATTGATCTATGTCAATCTTGTGCAACCATTCCAGGTATTGATCTATGTCAATCCTGTGCAACTATTCTAGGTATTGATCTATGTCAATCCTGTGCAACTATTCCAGGTATTGATCTATGTCAATCCTGTACAACTATTCCAGGTATTGGGTTATTACCAATCATGTGTTATTATTCCAGGTATTGATCTATGTCATTTCTGTGCATTCCAGGTATTGGGAGTTAGCCAATCCTATGTTATTATTCCAGGTATTGATCTGTGTCAATCCTGTGCATTCCAGGTATTGGGAGTTAGCCAATCCTGTGTTATTATTTTAGGTATTGATCTATGTCAATCCTGTGCATTCCAGGTATTGGGAGTTAGCCAATGCTGTGTTATTATTCCAGGTATTGGGAGTTAGCCAATCCTGTGCATTCCAGGTATTGGGATTTAGCCAATCCTGTGTTATTATTCCAGGTATTGGGAGTTAGCCAATCCTATGCATTCCATGTATTGGGAGTTAGCCAATCCTGTGTTATTATTCCAGGTATTGATCTATGTCAATCCTGTGCAACCATTCCAGGTATTGATCTATGTCAATCCTGTGCAACTATTTCATGTATTGATCTATGTCAATCCTGTGCAACCTTTAAAACATTTTATTACCTCTCACTAGGCAACAACCATCCTCATAGCTCATAAGGCCCATAAAACACCTTGTCACCTCTCACTAGGCAACATAACATATTACTTCATGTAATACAATAGTAACACCTCTATTCCCTCAATAGGGTTAGGGTTTACTATTCATCCCATCAAGGGTTTCTCATGGCATCACCCTCAATTAGGGTTTCACATGGAATCACCCTCAACTGGGGTTTCACATGGAATCACCCTCAACTAGGGTTTCACATGGAATCACCCTCAACTAGGGTTTCCACTATGGTTACCCTCAACTAGGGTTTCCACTATGGTTACCCCCAACTTGGGTCTACTATTCATCTCTATTAGGATTTTATTCAATTATCCATAAATAGAGATTCACTATTCATACCAATCAGGGTTAGAGTTCAATAGCCCTGTTAATTAGGGTTTATGTTCCTGGTTAGGGTTTCATGATCTCTTTACTTAAGGATCATACCCTTAATCACCTCATGAATCATATTCATGTATGAAATTCATGCTATCATCTTCTTAACTTGATTAGGTCACATCAACCCTTCAATCAAAAGCATACAACTATGATTAACATAGTGTATCAAGTCATTGGTCCTATAAGCAATTATGGATTCATCCTTTAATTGACACTTAAGCACTTAGGTACTATTAGAGTTTCAACCATTGTACCTTCATGGATTATCATTACTAATCATTATTGGATCTATAGATCATTCATCATCTTAATTCCCAAAGATTCAATCACATTGGACCTCCATTACCTAAGGTATCCAATTGAATTAGGGTTTTCAATGTTGATTCCTTCAATCATTGAATTCATGGAACCTATCATCAATTGGACCTATACTCATACTTCAATTGAGTTAAATAGGTCAACCTTCAACTGATTTGACCCTCAATTAACCCTCCAATGGTCATCAATTAGGGTTTTATTCAATTGAATTAGGGTTTGGAATCGATGTTCCTTCAATACTAATCAATGTAAGACTAGTTACTTTGAAACCATTAAACCATCATCCAAATTGGGTATGACCTGACCCCAAACGGTCTTGAGGTCGTTTGGATGACCTCCAAACGGTATTTAGACCGTTTGACCATGTTCCCATCATAATCCAAGTCAACCAATTAAAGTTGGGATCATTGGATTGATCACCAAATCAACATTTGATTGCAAATCAACTTGGCACCTTTAGACCTTCAAACACCTAACCATACTCAACCCTAGACCTCCAAACGGTCTTGGGTGACCACCAAACGGTTTTGAAACCGTTTGAATGAGCTCCAAACGGTTTTGAAACCGTTTGGCTCAACCAACCTTTGGATTCTAGTGAAATTTCATCAAGGTTTGGTCTATCGAGTTGATCAACAAATCAGCACTTAATTGCAATATGATTTGGTACCTTTGGACCTTCAATTGATCAACTATACCTAAACCCAGACCTCCAAACGGTCTTGGGTGATCCCCAAATGGTCTTGAAACCGTTTGGGTGATCCCCAAACAGTTTTGAAACCGTTTGGGCTAATCAACCCAAAATCTCAAATTAACTCATTGGAATTTCAGCACTAATTTCAATTAGGGTTTGCCTAATTGATTAGCCTTCAACTCATGGTTCCTTGGGAATTAATCCCTCAAATATGGTGAGTCATTAACCAACATAATTATGATCAGTAATATCAAACGGTCAACCCTTGGTCAACCATCTAAAATGGTTTTGAAACCGTTTTCCCAAAAAGTCAAGTTAAATCAGGTTGAAAAACATCACTTAATTCAATTAGGTTTACCTAATTGGTTAGCCTTCAACTCACGATTCCTTTGGAGTTAATCCATCAAATTTGGTGAGTCATCAACCAAAATGATTATGAACAGTAATATCAAACGGTCAACCCTTGGTCAACCATCTCAAATGATTTTGAAACCGTTTGCCCAAAAAGGTCAAGTTAATCAGATTAAAAATCAGCACTTAATCCAATTAGGTTTCCCTAATTGATTAGCCTTCAACTCACGATTCCTTTGGAGTTAATCCCTCAAATTTGGAGGGTTATCAACCAAAATAATTATGAACAGTAATATCAAACGGTCAACCCTTGGTCAACCATCTCAAATGGTTTTGAAACCGTTTTCCCCCAAACGGTTTCAAACCGTTTGCCCCCTCTCAAACGGTTTTGGTGAAACCGCATGAGCAACTAATTGAAACCGTTTGGCTTTGATATTTGGTGAGGTGCTTGATTATGATGATTTCATTATCGTCAAGCTCTAAACCCACGAAACATGCTGTGATTTCCATGGAAATTGCATCAATCAACCAAACTTAATTTCGGAAATGTAGAATTGATCACCAATTGATAAGGAATTGATTGCAATAATAAAATCAAGGGTTCAAGTTAGAAAACCCGCCTCCAATTGAGCTACAAAGATCCATGTCCATGGAAACAATGGTGGATGCAACTCCTTTCACCATTTAAAGGCTCATACTCAAGGTTTGAGTGAAAAGATTTGGTTAGAATTGAAGAGGAGATCGAAATAGGAAGAAATCCATAATTTATTTTCAATTTCCACCATGGAATCGTGATGAACCAAGGTCAAGAACTTACCAACAGGTTGGATCTCGATCTCCTGATGCTCCTATGCTCCCTTGAGCTCATACAAAGCAAGGGAAGAAGAAAGGGCCGAAAAAGCCTTTGTTTGGGCTAGGAAAGAGTCTTTTTATAAGAAATTCCATGAGAGAGAAATGCATTATTAAAATGCATTTAATTCCAAAATTGGTGCCGCCTCTTCCCCCTTTGATTCCTTGGATACGAGGCTATCCCAATTGCCTCTTATTCCTCTCAATTATCTTCAATTTAAAGAAAAGCAAATTAAGCACCTTAGATTATATTATACTAATATCCATATGTGAGTGGGTTTTCTTTTTCTTATAATAATGGTGAGTGGAATTTCACCTCCTTAGGATATGCTCGTGCCTTTGCAAGGCTTAAACTCGTCCACACACATCTGAATCCAACCAAATTAATTTTGGTTGAAGGACCCTTCAAATATTTTATTTATTTTTGCATTAAATTGAATTAGGGTTCCAATTAGGCTTAAATCTTGATTATTTTGATATCAAGATTCTCTCTTCTCCAACTTAATTCAAATGAGGCTCCCTCCTCATTTTCTTTGCTCTAAATGATGTCAAAAAACATTAGGGACCTTATTGAAGTGGTAATTTGCATGTGGAACCTTAGGTTTTGGGTAAATTGCACTTTACACCAAAACTAGGTTTCAATGCACAAACATTGTCCAACAAGCTCTATCTTGGTGTCCAGGCTTGTGGAAACCATACCACTATCTCATATTCATTTTTATGATTTCTCAACATCAGAGGAACATCTTATCATGCAACATTTGCAATTTAACCCCTCAACTTGGGTAATTTGCACTTTAGTCCAAAATAAGCAAACATTGCTTCAACATTGTTCAAACAGGACCAAAATTGAAACATAAGTTTCTCATGAGCCCTAATTGCTTTTCCCAAGATAAGATTAAGCATCTACTCAACCTTATTAGGCAAAAAATCTAGGGTTAGAATATAACCCAGGTTAGGGATGTTACATCCACCATTAGCTATTGGGTGAAGGTACCTTTATTTGTTCATGGTTTAGGTTAATAGATGGTTGAACCATCGGTTGATCATGTCTATAAGTGACCTTCAGTTCAAGTGAACCAAACCAACATGAACCATCATCCTAGATCCTTTAGGATGACCTATAGATGTTTCCCAATGGTCCCTGTGGTTGATGGCCATCAATTGTTTCCCAAACCAATGGTACCATCAGATGTTTAGCCAAGAAGGTGGCTCATCCAATTGGGGGGGGGTAAATCCTAATTCAACATAGAAAATAATCTCCATCAAACCAAGGTAAAATTGAGCATCAAATAGTTTAAAAAGATCAATAATGAAAATATAACATCTAAGGAACATAATTTATGTGACAAATTGCAAATAAAACCTCTCAATTGGGTAAATTACAGAACAATCCAAAGAGTACATAAAATGGCATGACTTGCTCAAATAATGTCCAAATTGGACCAAAATTGAAACTTAAGCTAGTCTTATGATTCCAAAGCATATCACAAGGTTAGATTATGTGCATTAAGTTATGATAATTGAGTATGTTCAACATATTAAGCATGTTCATGGGCCTTACAACATATTTTGTGCGAAATAGACAACATCTCTTAAGTATGTGTATACTATGTATATAAATATATTGATTTTAGTTAACTGGGTCACCCACAGGTCACTCATGAAACCTTCTATATAAACTAATGGGTATGAGTTTGTGTAATTTTTGACGGTTGAAAATTTTCATCACCCAAACCTAACTTAAACAGGTCGACCCGTGGGTGTCCGCGGATTTTGACCCAGCTTGATAGATCTACTAACATAACCGCAATGTTGAATCTATTGGATGAGGCAGTGACGTCCATGCAAAGTAAATCCATCGATGGATGCCACCACAACAATGACCCATCTAGATAGTTGCTCGTCCAAATCACTTATAAGTAGAGAATGCTACTCCTCATGAAAGTTGAGTGGAGCGATGGGAAAAGACGAAAGGTTATGTTTTTTATCCTTTGGTTGGCATTGCAGTCCATGCAAAGGGACATAGATGTCCATGGCTTCATGTCACTTTGTGAAAAAAAGTTATGGATGGATTTTGTTAGAATAATGCTACACATAGGCAAAGTTACACCCCATTTGTACTTCCCTCTTATTTTTATTCTCTAACAAGCTAAATACCAAAATTCATCCCAAATGGGATGCAAATTTGCCTTTGCATAGTAGATCCCATTTTGTTAATGGCTGAGTGTCGTAAACAATTTCATGACCTCGCTGATGGAGTCGAGTACGAAGGGGGTCACAACAGAAAAACACATATGGACACAAGAGATAGATATATGTGTGTCAAGGAATTGGTTGAAAGGGACAATATACATGACTTCTACAGAAGATGAATATGTCTTAATAAAGTAGATATGGAGAAACACGTGGGGAAGAGACAACTAGACGTGATTGATGGAAGAATATAACAATGATAATGGATGAGAGAGAGTGTCGTGTCGGAAAAAATGTGATTGTTATGAATGAAGAAGACAGGATATGGCCATAGAGGCCAGGATGATGCCATAGGAGCAACCAAACAAAAAAAGAGATGATGGCTGCCCATAGGCGTAGACTCTTTCTTTGTCTCCTGAGGTTAGGTTTGATGCCATGTGGAAAAATTGTATGATGGAAAATTTCACTTTTGTGTAAGTTTTTCTTATTGATAGAAGGATAGCACCCCCCCCCCCCCCCCCCCCCCCCGGGGAAAATACATACTCAAGACAAACCAATTAACAAAGAAACAATTAAACTTATACAAGTAGACAAAAAAATTAGTCATTATGTCTCAATAGTCATTCATACATGTACACGTTGGTACATAGCTATACATGAATGGATGTAAGAGGGGTTGTATGATATTTTTAGTACAAAATTGTCATTGTAGTCGAATAAGACAAATGTATATCACAAGAGCTAATAATTGTAAGAGGGGTAGGATGCATGTTTTACATCTATTATTTCAAAATACAATTTGAGATTTTGTATTCTAATAACATTGTGAATAAGTCCCACGACTACTATGATTAATATTCTGGGAGCTACCATGCTTGGAAGCGGTCACTTTGACTCACAAAAGAAAATATATATACAACAATGTTCTTTCGCGTGATTGCTCCGACTCATACAAGAAAATACACATGATGTTTCATGTGTCTCGAAGCAACAATGGTTCTCTGTGACGTATGGGAGCATGTTTAGTTATATCTTTATTCTACTTTTACTGAACTCCTTATTCATCCCTTTTTAATACTAAGTCTGGTACAATAGTATTCAACATTTTCATCACATTCGAGTGTCGATGACCGTCGACAGGCCATTCGTGTGACGAATTATAATAAATTAACAAAGTAAGTCACGTTATGTTTACCGTCTTTGAGATTATCTAGTGTTAAACCCAAATGCTATTTGATATATTTTTGATATTTATTTTGCTGTTGTTCGTGTTGAAATATGAGTTTATGTTCAAGGCTCTGGTCCAAGTCGAACCACGTTCAGCTTCGGATTGGGTCTGTATGGGTTTAGTTTCATTTTGGTTCGGATTCTCAAGCCCGAAACCAAACCCCAGCTAATCTCAACCACATCTCACAATTACAAAATTGTAACATGTGGTTGAGATTGGTTGGGATTTAGTTTTGGGCTTGAAAATGGATCTACTTAGAATTTCCCAAAATTTAAAGCGATAGCATCCTTATTTGCCATCTTTGCACGCACTCTTTGAAGGAGGGAGGACAATCCCGCCCCCACCATGTTGGGTTCCCCTGTTACGACGATGATGAGAAGACCAAAACATGTGTAGTAATACAAGCACATATGAAGAAAATCAGGCAAATAGTTCCTGCAGGCGGTTACCCGCTTCTCTCCCGCACCGATTTTGCCCGTTCTCCCGTTTCCGGCGTTATGGAGGAACCCTCCGCTGCTATCCTACGCTCGCTGGAAAGCCTGCGCTCGGAGTCCTGCGCCGTCTCCAAGTTCATCTGCGCCTGGGATGGCCTGCACAGCTTATTCGACTCCATCAACTCCTCCATGGATTCCCTCTCTGCCCAGCTCGATTCAACCGCCGGCCATTGATTCCCTCTCTGCCCAGCTCGATTCAACCGCCGGCCATTCACCAGGGTCTTTCGCCAACAAAATCCCGCAAGCGGAAGCGGTTGAAAGCGAGGAGGCAGCCAGTTGTGACACACATACCACTTCCTCCTCGGACAAAGAAGATAGCGACGATGAGGAGCCCAAGCCCAATCGGAAAATTAAGTGGCAATCCAAAAACAGAAAACGCGGCATTGCGATGATCGAATCTCTCTTTGACCGGCCTAATGCGAGCAAGCGCCTACTGAAGTTCGTGCTTGCCCGACTGTCTTTCGGCCTCCAACGGATGTACGATGAAATTCCGGTCGTCCTAGCCCGGGTCCGGGATCCATGCTTGTTGTCGAGCTTTTTCTCATCTCTGGTCGTGCTGTCCCGCGGGACCAGTTAGCTCCTAACGTCAGGAAAGAGGCTGACATCGTTATCTGGGGATGCAAAACGCGTATAGACGCTGGGGGAGGTATGAAAAAGGCAGCCGTTGTCGATCAACGCGATCTTCTCCTCCTCCTTGCCTCGTTTGGAATCCCGCCCAAGTTTGGTGACCATAACGTTGTCAGCCTTATTCTGGAGTGCACTGGGAGGAGAAAGAAAAGTCATCTCTTCCGCCAGTCTCCCATCCTTGTTTCCAAGGTGACAGGTACCCATCCTCTTTCTTATGCTCAAAGAACCTTAGTTGTCGCCCTCTAAAAACGCTTGATATATTGAAGTATTGAACACAGTTTTCGGATGATAATTTAATCCTTACTCCGCCTCATTACACTTGGGTCTAAAAAAGACCCTCAAACCATATGTGTCGAACAATTAACCAAGCTTAAAATGCCTTTTGAACCCCAAATAATTTGGCCCAGCACCTAATACACACCAAGGGAGAACCCCACCCTAAAAGACTACCACTAGCATGTGGGCTTCAGGGGGATAGTCCTTGGTATGTCAGCAAACGTTGGACTATTTAAATTGTCCCAGCCCTCCAACTAACTTTTGATGCGTGTTTGGGGAAACGTTTATACTGAATCGGCCCAGACTTCCTTACACTTGACTTGACGACTACTTTCCACACCATTGTTCTTGAAGTGGCTTCCATCTGCTCTCCTCCAGGACCTTACCTATGATACCAAAAGAGAGCATATTGAGGGGGGACCCCTTGGGTATATGACAACAACAAATACTGCCATGAACAACTAACAAATAATGATAACATTAGAGAATTTTAACCACATTAGAGAATATTGCCCAAAACGTTGTTGCTGAATGCTTGTAGAAAATGAATAACGAAACTTTTGGTTGAAATGCGATAATGTATAGTAGTTGGTTGATTTTTTTGTGCTATATTTCATGTAAAATATTAGAGACCATTTTTTTAAATCATGAGTAACATTTTGCAAAAATATTCTATTGAATACATATTATATGTGCACCCATGGATCGAGTCGCAACCCCTTGGGTCTGGTTTGGGTTCATTTTTGTTCCACCTTTTGAAAAGTGAGTATTTTGACCTGCATCTTTGAGACCCAAACCCGCAATGACCCAACCCAAACTCAACCTATCAACCCGTTTGACATGGTTAGAAGAGATCCACTATGCTCATGTATGCATCATCCTGCTCCTCAAATCTGGACGGCTGAAGCCAAGATTCAAACTTTTTCTACGGCTCACCTGGCGAATCACAACAGGTTAATTGGAAATTGCCACAACCAATTAAGACTTCACATGGAGGAAGGCACCTTACAGTCGCTAAGTAGCTTCATAGCTTCTTAACTGACTTCCCCCTATTTTTTCTCATCGAATTCAAATTGCAAGTTTTATAGAACAAATATACGACTAGCCATGCTCTATGCGAGTGAATGTTTGGCGGTGAAGAAATGAGGTCTCAACAAGATGAATGTGGTTGAAATGCGTATGCTGAGATGGATGTGTGGGAAGACAGGAAAAGATCGCTTGAAAAATGACTATATATGATAAAAGTGGGGGTGTCGAACATTAGACAAGTTGTGCGAGGGCCGACTGAGATAGGATGGACATGTGCAACGCAGATCGACTAACACATATATACGAAACAATGTTATTGAGTTAAACACAATTAAAAGAAGAAGAGAAAGACCTGAATTAACATACGAAGAGCTTATAAAGAGAGATTTTGAATGTTTATATCTTGATCAGAAAATGACCCATGACATAGCTGACTGAAAAAAAAAGGATCCATGTATCCGACCCAACATGGTTGGGATTAAGGCTTAGATGATTATGATGATGATGAGAATTCAGATTACGGTTACACCAACAATGATGGCTTTTAAGAATATGATTCTTTTTAGTCAGATGTTCTGGGGGAATGCACAATTGACTTCTTTTTAGTTGGATGTCCTGGAAGATGATTTCAATTATTACAATAGTTCGATGGAATGTAAGAATATGATTGTAACAACATATACATATCACGAGTTGAAGTATTTTGATGGAGTTTTAATGAATGAGGCTATTTGTATCAACTAATGATTTAAAACCTCTACGGAGTTTTGATGAATGTTGTAATCTGCGTTAAATTATGGTTTAGTATCTCAATGGAGTTTTGATGAATGCTATTATCTGTATCAATGCATAGAAAAGCGGGTGAAGCGGCCAAGCACATATCCCATTGTAATTCTCACTGAAGCGGGCTTTGAAGCGTTTTGCACTAAAGTGGCCACTTTTGTCCACTTTTCCCCGCTTCAATCCGACTTTTGGGTCCACTTAAGTGGCCGCTTCAGGGTGCTTCACAACATGTATTGTTGGACTCGCCCAAACATCTTAATGTTGAAAAAATGGCAATTATGTATTATAAGAAGTGTAATAATTAGTTAGGTAATTAGTATCTCTGATTAGTTGTTGTTGTTTGTACAATTTGTATATCTATTTAAGAACTATGTACTGTCATCTGCCATCTGTAGAGTTCGTAATATAAGATTAGTAATAGTTGCAGGATTCTTTTGATGTTGCATCATGTTCCTGCTATGTTTTCATTTGCATAATATAATATTAGTAAAAGACCTTGTTCCTGCTATGCTTGAATTTGCATGATTAATGGATACATGCCTGCCATCATGACACTTGTATGTGATTGCATGATTCCATATTGAATAAAATATACTGCTATGCCACATAATTAATTACTGTAACTACTGATATTATGATTAATCTATATATTGTAAATTCAGTAGTCATTGCTGCAATGTATCATACATAGAGACTTAACCTACGCTGTTATTGTTGAATCTTAATTGTATGCATTATGAGGCTATGCTAGTATGACTCTAAAATGTACTTACTCTTGTTAGAAATTAATCCACTGGCTATTATGCTTTTTATCAATATTAGTGTGGACGTGGGTGATTAAAGTTTGGCTAAGTCAAATGATCCCAGGTGGAAGTATTGCACTCTTCCAGATCCACCCAGAAGGGAGAAAGTGAGATGCAAGTTTTTTCTAATATTTTCTATTTTTTAAAACAATGCAGAATGCTTTTTCAAAAAGTGTCTGCTTTACTCCGCTTCAAAACCCGCTTTCAGTTCCATGTTTGAAGGGGGTCAATCCGCGCGCTTCCTGTTTCATGATTTTCAAAACCTAGATATGTATTTATAGATAAATGAAGGCTTGTTTATTGAGTGAGTAAAACAATGTACAATGCAATCTCTTATATAACAGAAGAGAGTAGAGACTAAAGCAGAGATGAGCAATATGGGATTAAACTACAGAAGTAAACAACATAAGTGAGGCACATGCTATGCACATGAAACTCAACAAGACATAACAGAAAACAATATATCTCTATACTCCCCCTCAAGCTGGAGTGTAGATGTCGAACATGCCCAACTTGTTAATCAGAGTTAGAAAGCGAGCTTTGGGAAGTATGTTTGTGAAGATGTCTGCAACTTGCTTGTCGGTACTGAGATATGGTGTACAAATTTTTCCAGTGAGAACTGCTTCTCGAATAAAGTGACAGTCGACCTCGATATGTTTCGTCCTTTCATGAAATGTGGGGTGCTTACAATAAAAATGGAGGCCTTATTGTCACAAAACATATGAATAGGGCTAGAATAAGATATGTCAAACTCCTGAAGGAGACTCTGAACCCATAACAGTTCGCAAGCAAGCAGTATGAGCCATTGCTCGGTATTCCGCCTCTGCACTGGATTTGGCGACAACAGTCTGCTTTTTGCTTCGCCGGAGTTTTTCTGCGGCCAGCAGGTTGCAGAGGGGGTAGGTCAGGGTGAAACTCGAAATTGATGTCGTCGCTCGACTCGTCGTTGCTCTCCAAAGCGGGTGGGATAGGAATTAGGTCTGCTGGTACCCTCGAACACCCCCCCCATATAGGGTTGGGTCTGGAAGTCCAAAGATTTTGGAACTTCTTCCCTCGTCGACGATAGCGTGTGAAATTAGTGTCTAGATCCTTCGGGTTACTCTCCCGAAGTCGATGGATTGGTTAACTCTTCGGATTATCGTCTCAGTTGATGGGAAATTGGATTCCCAGTTCGTCTCCCAATCCCTCTTTGACTCGGGGTAGACGATGCACGACTACCCTTGGATCCATGGTCCCCTGACCACGCGGGTCATCCAACGGTCGTCATCGCTCCCCGAAATCCAATTTTCCCAAAATTGATTTAAAAAAGTGTTTGAACATGATAACTTGGAAAAACCATTTATCTCTCCTCCATTAATATTTTTCTCTCCAAATTCAGAGGAAACTCCATCTTGGCATTATCTAACCGAGTATTAAATTTTAAAGTCAAATTCCAACGAATGAGAGTGTTTCCTTCACTTCCAAGTTATCCATCAATTAAACCAATTCTAATTAATATTTCTTTTTCCTTTGCCATTATCTTACCATCTTGAATTCCTTGGACTTCAAGGAACCCTAGGGCACGAATTCCCCACTTGGAGGATTTTCTTTGCCTTCTAGAGGTTTCCATCTCTCTCTCTTTATTCTCCTTTTCTTTGTTATTTATTTATCATTTGTATTTCCTACGACTTTCTGATGGCATTCACTGAGCCATTTGGGACGCTCTGCGTCACTACTGTTAAGTTGGATGACTCCAACTATCACACTTGGTTTGTGGTGTTCGAACTCTACGTCAAAGCCCACACTCGTTACTTGCATCTTATTTCTGCTGCCCCAGCCGTACCTGCTGCCACTGCGGATGATAAAACTAAACAAGCCTATGATATTTCAAAATTTGTGTACATGGATGGTGTTATATTTCAGGATATGTACACGAGGATGAAGATTGGTTTGGGACACGAGGGACTAGACGACATATACTACTTGGATGCACCAAAGATTGTTGCTCTAGTGACTGTGTCTGTGACAGGCATACAGTGGCACTATAGATTGGGACATCCACCTCCTGCTAAGTTGAAGTATTTATTGCCTGATATTTCAGAATTTATTTTCATTGTGAAACGTGCCACTTGGGAAAACACACTCGTTCTACTTTATCCAAAAAATGTATTGGCTCAAAACAACTTTTTAATATTGTGCATGCTGACATTTGGGGCCCCTGTTGTGTTCCCAGTATTTCTGGATTTCGGCATTTTATGAGCTTCATCGACGATTTCTCTAGAATTACATGGTTGTTTTTGTTAAAGGACAAATTTCACATTGTAGATACTATCACATCTTTTTTTGTTGAGATTAGTATCCAGTTTGATAAACCTATACAACTCTTCCGAACTGATAATGCTCTATAATTTAAGCAATCCTCTGTGAGTCAGTTTTGTCGAAAAATGGCTACTATTCATCAAACTCTTGTGCATACACACCCTAACAGAATAGGGTTGTGGAGCGTAAGAATCGCCATCTTCTTGAAGTCGCCCACACCCTTCTTTTTCACTATAACGTGTCCAATTTTTTTTGGCTGGAAGCTATCTCTATTGCATGTTACCTAATAAATCACATGCTTTCTTCTGTTCTTGGCAATCAAGTGCCATATTCAATTTATATCTTGATGCCCCTCTCTTTGTTATGCCTCCTCGGATTTTGGTAGCACCTACTTTGTTAAAAAACTTGCGCCCTGGTTTGACCAAACTTGATCCTCGTGCAACCAAATGTGTTCTCTTGGGGTACTCTAGAACCTAAAAAGGGCATCACTGATGATCCTTGTACAAAGAAGTGGATGGTTAGTGCCGATGTGGTCTTTTTTGAGCATATACCGTTCTACTCTACACCAGACTTTCTTTGACATCTGATTTACTTGTTGATACCCCTCTATACGTGCTTGATGATCCCGACTTATAGGATATGCCTGTTGTATCGACTCCTCCGCTGAAAGTATATCAAAGAAGGCCGAAAGCTACAACTCCCTCCATGGCCCTCCAATTCCTCCATCCTTGTCGGCGGATCCACCTACACCTCAGGTATTTTCTGACTCGGATATTCCTATCAGCTTACGCAAAGGGGTTAGGTCTTGTACTCAACATCCAATTGGAAATTTATGTTCTAATGCTAATTTGGGAACAAATTTTGCCAATTTCACTTTTGCTCTATTTGCTGTTTCTATTCCTAAAATTGCTGCTCAGGCTCTTCAACATCCTGCATGGCATCAAGCTATGGAAATTGAAATGCACATGCTCTTAATGATCGACATACATGGGACTTGGTTGATGCACCTACTGATTGCTTCCCTGTCGGCTGCCGTTGGATCTTTACAGTCAAGTATCAACCAAATGGCACTATTGAGTGGTTAAAAGCTCGCCTTGTAGCCAAAGGCTATACTCAGACATATGGCCTTGATTATTTTGAGACTTTTTCACATGTTGCTTGCCTAAACTCTGTTCGTGTGCTTATTTCTGTAGCAGTAAATTCTGACTGGCCGTTATTCCAGTTAGATGTTAAAAATGCCTTTTTATATGGTGATCTGCATGAAGAAGTTTACATGGCACAACCTCCTGGATTTGTTACTCAGGTGGAGTCTTCTAAAGTATGTCGTATGCGAAAAGCCATTTATGGCCTGAAACAGAGCCCCCGAGCCTGTTTGACAATGAGTGCTATATTTCAAAAATTCAACTTTCGCCGATCTTAGTTTGATCATTATGTTTTTATCAAGCAAACTCCATTTGGTCTTGTTATCCTGATTGCTTATGTTGATGATATCATATTATCTGGCAGAATCAAGCAAACTTTCATGCCACAAAAGAATACTTGGAAAACACTTTATCACCAAAGATCTGTGCAAGTTATTTTCGGGCATTGAAGTTTCTCGCTCATCTTCAGGTCTCTGCTTATTGCAGTGAAAATATGTTCTGGATCTCTTATCTGAAATCGGAATGCTTGGTGCAAAACCTGTTACTACTCCCTTAGATCCAAATACTAACTGGGATGATGATAGTTCTCCTCCATACCCTGACCATCAACAATATCGAAGAATGGTAGGGGAACTTCTATATCTTATTGGTATATGGGCAGATATCACTTCTGCAGTGGGTCTAATTAACAAATATCTAGACAAACCCAGATAGTGTCACTGGGGATGTTGTATGTCACACATTGAAGTGTCTGAAAAGTTTTCAGGAAAAGGCTTGTTTAATAGGAGACATGGGCATTGTAAACTCATTGGCTATTTTGACTCTGATTATGCAGGAAGCAAGATAGATTACAAATCTACATCTGGCTACTGCACTTTTGTAGGAGGTAACCCGGTTACCTTGCGAAGCAAGAAACAAGTTGTCGTTGCCCGATCTAGTATTGAGCAATGGCTCATACTACTTGTGAACTCCTATGGATCCATGGGCTTCTGAAAGAATTTGGTATTTCTAATTCTACACCCATTCCCATGTATTGTGATAACAAAGCAACTATATTCATTGCCAACAATCCTACCTTTTATGAACGCACCAAGCATATTGAAGTAGATTGCCACTTTGTGCGGGAAGCTATCTTATCTGGCCAGATCTCCACTCCATATACGCATACTTCTGATCAAGTAGCAAACATTTTCACCAAACTTCTTCTGAAGGTCAGATCACTACCATGAAGGACAAGTTGGGCGTGATTGATATCTATGCTCCAACTTGAGGGGGAGTATTAGTATATATGTTTTCCTGGTTTTATATTATGTTATGTTTTTTGTGTTATGGGCTTTAGACTTGTCTTGTCTAATAGCCTTTCTTTTATCCCATATCACTTATCCATATTTTATGTTTTACTCTCTTGTCCTATAAAAGAGAGAGCACTGTAATTATTTTAGACATCTAATAAACTCCTTTTGTAGTTTATAATGTGGACTAAAAAGACTCCGATGTCATGACCTGTATGGTCAATAATGTTGACCCCAAAATCAGCCAGTCTCTTTTTTGACTCCGGACAACCAAATACATGTGGGACCAACCCTCATACCTTTACTCTCATCAGCAAAATACGAAAAAGTGTTTGAAATTTTCAAACATCTACCCAAAAAGGAGTATTGTGCTACTAAATCTTTGGAAGACTACCACAATCAATGCATCGCTCTCTGGGACGAGTTTGAAGTATATCATCCCCTCTCTTCTGATATCAAAGAAATATAATGTCAGCGCAATAAACTTCAACTGGTTTAGTTTCTTGCGGGTCTGCCACACTCATTCTTTGGAGTCAAATCCTGTTTAACGACCCATTGCCTACGCTGCGTGATGTCTTGAAAGGGGTCCAACGCCTCCCATTTGTCTCATCTCATCCACATGATCATTCTGATGTTGCCGCTCTGGCTGTCTGCTCAGGAGGTTCCTACCGTGGATGTGGTCGTGGCCGCTCTACTGGTGGTCCTGGCCATGGTTCGTCATCATCTGATCAAGACCAACCTCCTTATGGACAACGGTATTGTAATTTTTGTAGCCGCACAAACCATACTGAAGATCGATGTTGGGCCAATCAACTCACTACAGATCAACCCGACTCCGCACCATCCTCATTGTCCAAGCCATCTGCGGATTGGATTCCTTTGAGTTCGAGAAGCTCCTTCAGTCTCGTCTTCCTTCCTCTACTGCTGATGACTCTATTGACCAAGGTTCTGCTTTTCTTGCCTCATCTGCATCTTACCGTAAAAATAAATGGGTGATTGATTTGGTTGCCTCTCATATTCTGGCAATTCTACACTCTTTTCTAATCTCAATACAAATACTATTGTTCCGCATGTTACTCTTGCTCATGGTTCTCAAACTCCTATTCATGGCATTAGGAATATCTATACTCCTGGCAATCTCTTATTGCGCTCTACTCTATATGTTCCCAAATTTCTATTAAATTTATTATCTGTTAGTAGAAATGTGAAGAGCCTTCGATGCTCTATTACCTTTAACCTGGATGGTTGTGTATTTTAGGATGTCCGCACGAGGATGAGGATTGGTACGAGCCATGAGGGACCAGATGGACTGTACTATTCGGATACACCGAAGACTATTGCTCTGTTGACTGCATCTGTGATAGGTTTGCAATGGCATTATCGACTAGGCCATCCCTCTATTGCAAAGTCGAAGCATTTAGTTTCTGCTATATCAGATTCCGTTTTTCATTGTGAAACTTGCCAACTGGGCAGGTAAACTCATGTCAATTATTCAAATAAACCTTTTATTTGTTCTAAAAAACCATTTGATATTGTGCATGTTGATGTCTGGGGTCAATGTTCTGTTCCAAGTATATTTGAATTTCAGTACTTTATGAGTTTATTGACGACTTTCTGGAACTACATGGCTGTTTTATTGAAAGACTTATCTCATATGCTTGATACTATCACCACCTTTTTTGCTGAAATATGTACCCAGTTTGATATACCACTTAGAGTTTTTTGCACGAATAATGCTTTATAGTTTGTGCAATCCTCTGTCAGCCAGTTTTGTCGCCAGATGGGTACTATTCGTCGAACTTCCTGTTCTTACACCCCCAACAAAATGGGGTTGCTGAACGCAAAAATCGTCACCTTGTAGAAGTTGCACACATCCTTCTCTTTCACTACGATGTACTCAAAACCTTTTGGCTTGAAGCTGTCTCTACTGCTTGCTATCTAATTAACCGCATGCCCTCCTCTGTGATAGGCAAACAAGTGCCTAATCATGTTTTGTACCCTGATGCCCCCACTCTATTCTGTTCCTCCTAGAATTTTTAGCAACACTTGCTTTGTCAAGAATTACCGCCCTGGCTTGACAAAACTTGATCCCAAATCTATGAAATGTGTTTTCCTGGGCTACTCTCAGACTCAGAAAGGGTACATATGCTACGACCCTTGATAAAGACATGGTTTAATAGTGCCCAATGTTTTAAAAAGCGCTCTGTGCGACCGCATAAGAGGCCACATACAAGGTGCGGATCACCTTTTGAACGCATACTGCAAATCCCTCCCCAAAAGTGGACCAGGCCGCATAATCGATCACCGGCCTCATAAAAGGCCGCTTAATCCCCGATTTTTAGATAGACATGTTTCCATTTGTTCCTTTTTACATTTACACTCATATATGTTTGTTTAGATTTAGATCATAGTGCATGTTTGCATTTATTAAAGTTGTGATGATTGCATATTTGCATGACTGTGTCCATTATTCTTGAAATTGTACTATTTAGATACACAGTTGTACAAAGTAAATATGTATATTCATGATAAATATATATGTATACATATAATAAATAAAAAAAATCCAAAAACGCATATACTCCCGCATACCACATATAATCTACAAGGTGACCTCTCCGAATGCATAACACATACCGCTTTTTGAAACCATGATATTGTCGATGTGGTTTTCTTTGAGCATATGCCATTCTACTATGCAACAGTTTCTACTTTGTCACCTGATATGTTGGATGATACACCACTGCCTTTATCTGTTGAGACTGATGTGTCACATACTACTATTGCCCCGTCTCCGCCCTTGAAAGTGTATCAGCGTCAACCGAAAGGCTACAACTCCCTCTATGGCCCCACCTACACCACATCGTACATCCTTGTTGACAGATCTCACACTACCGCATATACTTTCTGATTTAAGTGTTCTTATTGGTATGCGTAAAGGAGTCCGGTCTTGCACTTTACATCCTATTGGGAGTTTCTTTTCTACTGCTAATCTTGGCACTAGCTTTGCCAATTTTACCTCTGCTTTATCAGCTGTCTCTATTCCTAATAATGCTGCTCAGACTTTACAACATCTTGCATGACGCCAGGCTATGGAAACTGAAATATAGGCCCTTACTGATCGTCTACATGGGACTCGGTGCTGATTGCTCTCTTGTAGGATGTCGTTGGGTCTTTACAATCAAGTATCAGCTGAATGGCACAAGTGAAAGACTGAAGGCACAACTTGTGGCCAAAGGCTATACTCAAACATATGGGGTTGCCTAATTTTGAGACCTTCTCTCTTGTTGCTCGTCTAAATTCTGTTCGTGTTCTTATTTCTATGGTTGTTAATTGTGATTGACCTCTATTTCAACTAGGATGTCAAAAATGCCTTCTGATATGGTGACCTGCACGAGGAGGTATATATAGAGAAATTTTTTGCTCAGGGGGAGTGTTCTAAAGTAGATTACACAAGGCCATTTATGGACTGAAATAGAGTCCACGAGCTTGGTTTGATAAATTGAGCCATGTTCTTGATAAATTCAGCTCCCGTCGTTCTCATTATGATCACTCAATTTTTATTAAGAAAACTTCCTCTGATCTTATAATTCTGATTGTTTATGATGATGATATCATCTTATCTGGGAGTGATCAAGCTGACATCCGGGCCACTAAAGAATATCTGGAAAAACACTTTACACTAAAGACTTAGAGGAAATGAGATGTTTTCTGGGCATTGAAGTCTCCCACTCTTCTTCAGGTATTTGTTTATCACAAAGGAAATATGTTCTGGATCTCTTTGCAGAAACATGCATGCTTAGAGTATGTGAAACAACCTGCTTCCCGGTCGATGGTATCGAGACTATCACAGCAACAAAACATCATTCTGTCGATACCATTGACAGACCTGTCGATGGTATCGACAGAAGGTCAGAGGCGGAATCCGGCGATCTGCCTCTTGTCTCTATTTTTATTATATCACTTGTTTTATTGTTTTTCTTGGATTTTCTCCTTTGTACCACCTTGTATCTTACCCTAATATATAAAAAGGTGTGAGACGGCTATTGCCCACACACACAACAACTGCACCTAGCAGCCGCCAACATTGTTCGTCTCTTTTCTCTCTCGTTAACATGGTATCAGAGCGAGGTATGCTTTAGGCCGCCGTCTCTCTCCACCGGCAGTCCCTCCCTCTTCCTTCTTCTTCCTCCTTGTCCGCCGGATCTTCCCCTTCCTTCCTCCCTCCGGATCTTCTCACCGCGGCACCGGCAGCAGCAGCTGCGGCTGAGCCGCCGCACGGCGTGCAGCCGTAATCCGCCGCTTTGAGGATCTTCGGGTGATCCGACGGCGATCTAAAATCTGAACCAGAGGACTAGTCTCTCTACGGTTATTATCCTAGTCACACATCCTCCACATGTGATTAGGAAAATCGTCCGGAGGCTGTGAATGCGTCAGTAACGCATTTCTCTTTATTTCTTGTATGACGTGTATCTCTCCGTCACCTCAGTCTTCTTTGTGGCGTGTATCAATCCGCCACACAATCCCGTTCTGTAATGGGGGACATCAAGACGCCTATGATCTACAACGAGGTGTCGCCTATCGCCTCCATCAAGCTCGACGGGAAGAATTTTCTTCTATGGATGAATGTTGTTCATACTGTCCTGAAGTCTCGTGACAAGGCAGGACATGTTGACTCAGGTCCTCTGGCCTCTACTGACAAAGGATATGTTGAATGGAAGCGTCATGATAGTCTGGTGAAGACTTGGTTGTGGAACAACATGGAACCTGCAATTGCGGCAAGGTTCATGTTCTATTCAACAACTAAGGAGATATGAGACGCAGTGAAGCAACATTATTCTCAAGAAAAAAATGCGCTTCGGCAATTTATGATCTATGACCGTTTGTTTGCTGAGAGGCAAGGTGAAAAATCTCTTGAGGTGTATATTGGAGCTATTCAGGCACTTGCTCAAGAGCTGAGCTATTATCATCCAGTGACTGTTGCTGAACAGATCAAGGACAGGGACGATCTAGTTACGGCTAAATTTTTATCCGGACTTAACCCTTCGTGCGGTTCCGTCCGGAGTGTCATTCTGGCTTCTGATAAATTACCCAGTTTTGTGGAAACCTATTCAAGAATACAACAATCTATCTTTGAGTCAGCTACTCCTGATCCTGCTATATCTTCTGGGGAATCTCATGCATCCGTAGCTGCTGCGGTGAGAGGAGGACGACCTGGTATGGGCAGAGGACGTGGGACACGTCCTAAGTGCACTTTCTGTGACAAATTGGGACATACAATGGAGAAGTGCTGGAAGAAACATGGGAGACCTGCTGCACCACCTGTAGGGATAGCACATTATGCCACTACTACAGATTCCTCTTCTTCTTCTGCTGTGGGAACTACTTCTGGAACCGGTATCGCGCTTACTCAAGAGGATTATGATCGGTTTATTCAGGCTACACAACACATGAGTATGGGATCATCATCATCATCGTCAGCAAACCTGGCATCTACTGCGGGTAATCAGGATACATCTCTCATAGCTTCTGGCTCTACTTCATCTTGGGTGGTTGATTCTGGCGCGTCACAGCACATGACTGGTATGAGGAGATTGCTCCACTCTATTGACTCATATATCCCTCACCAATCTGTTACACTGGCAGATGGTTCAGTGAGGAGAGTGGTAGCTAGTGGATCTGTCCCTCTAACACCCAAGATTGATCTCAAATCTGTACACTTTGTGCTTGAGTTTCCTTTTAACAAAATTGATTGACACTGTAAACTGTACGGTAACATTTGGGCCTTCTTGTTTTGTATTATAGGATCTCAAGAGTATGAGGACGATTGGTGGGGGACCTAGGAAAGGTGATCTCTACCTTTTTCATGGTGACAGTCTGCCTCGCCAAGTATCTGTTCCTGCTCCATCCGTCCTGTTGAGTGGTTCCCCCTTACTATGGCATTGCAGATATGGACATCCTTAGAGAGCCTGTGCAAGTTGGAACCAGAGTTGTCCCAAGTGTCATCTTTAGAGTGTCAGTCATGTTAGCTGGGAAAGCATCATAGGTTATCTTATCCCAGTCGTGTCAATAAACGGGCTTCTTGTCCTTTTGAGTTAGTCCACAGTGGTGTGGGGTCCTATTAAAGACCAGAGTTGTAATGGTTTTCGTTATTTTATTTCTTTTGTGGATGATTTTTCTCGAATGACATGGATCTACCTTCTCAAAAGTCGAGAGTCTGTGCTATCTATTGTGAAACATTTCCATACTGAAATAAAAGTCCAGTTTGACTGCAATATAAAAATTCTTCAATTTGATAATGCTTTAGAATATGTTCAAAAGGCTATGTCTGATTTTTGCAGTTCTGTAGGTATGATCCATCGCACATCGTGTCCTTACACCCCTCAGCAGAATGGGGTGGCTGAGCGGAAAAATCGCCATTTGCTGGATATTGCTTGATCTATTATGTTTCAATCCAATGTTCCCAAGAAATTCTGGTCTGAAGCCCTTTTAACTGCTTGTTTCTTAATTAATAGACAACCATCTTCGTTTCTTAAATGACAGACTCCCTTCTCTGTGTTGCGACCCACGTATCAGCCCTTTTCTGTCCCCCTTAGAGTGTTTGGTTGCACTTCCTTTGTCCATAATGTTGACCCTAAGGCCGACAAACTTTCTCCTAGGTCTGTTAAAACCTTGTTCCTTGGTTACTCTAGTATTAGTAAAGGATACAAGTGTTACTGTCCCAGTCTTCGTCGGATGTTTGTGTCTCGGGATGTTACTTTCCATGAGACCACTCCATATTTCTCCGATGCTATAAGGGGGAGCAATTGAGAGAGGGAGTGCCACCAGTTTTTCAGAGTGAGAGTGGCACCATCTGTGCAGAGTGAGGGAGCGCCACCCATCATTCCTGATTATACTTTTATTCCGGATGAGCAAGCAGCAGACATGTCTGTTATTGAGCATTACCCACATGTTTATAGTAGGCGAGGCAGACATGATCCAGAAGTGGTAGCGACACCAGTCTCTGAGCCTTCATCTTCGTCTTCTACTCGTGGGATTCCTACAGAAGCATCAGATCTTGATCTTCCTATTGTTGTTAGGAAAGGTACTCGCTCTTGTACTATTAGACATCCTATTACAAATGTGTGTTGTCTGTCCCACTTATCTAAGTAGGCCCGCGCATTTGCTATTGGGATTGATTCTGTTGATATACCAAGGAATCACTATAATGCTATGAAGGACAATGGCTGGAAACAGGCAATGCAACTTGAGATGTCAGCTCTTTTGCATAATGACACATGGGATCTTGTTGACTTACCTACAGAGAAGAAAGCAGTGGGTTGCAGATGGGTTTTCACCATCAAACATAATTCGGATGGATCTGTTGAGAGGTTGAAGGCCAGATTGGTAGCAAAAGGCTACACACAGACCTATGGAGTTGATTTCTTTGAGACTTTTTCTCCAGTAGCTCATCTAAATTTTGTGCGAATTATTATTTCTTTGGCTACTACCTTTGATTGGCCCCTATTTCAGCTTGATGTTAAGAATGCCTTTCTACACGGTGACCTCCAGGAAGAGGTATATATGGAGCAACCTCCTGGGTTTGTTGCTCAGGGGGAGTGTTAGAAGGTCTGTAAATTGAAGAAAGCCATATATGGTTTGAAACAGTCTCCTCGAGCGTGGTTTGACAAGTTTAGTGAGGTCGTACTCCAGATGGGCTTCTCTCGCTCCATGACTGATCACTCTTTATTCTACTCTAGCTCTTCCTGTGGCTCTATCATTATGGCAGTATATGTTGATGACATAGTAATTACTGGCAGTGATTCTACATGCATATCTCGTGTGAAGGAAGGGTTGCAGAGACACTTCCAAACGAAGGATCTGGGTAAACTGAGATATTTTCTGGCAATGAGGTGCTTAGATCTCATGCAGGTATTAATCTATCTCAGAGGAAATATGTGCTGGACTTACTACAGGAGACATGCATGACTGAATCTAAACTGGTATCTACTCCTATGGATTATCACATCAAGGAGACGGTTGATGATGTTGAGTACTCAGATCCAGGATATTACAAGAGAATAGTTGGCAAGCTAATATATCTGACTGTTACACGACCTGACATCTCTTTTGCTGTAGGAGTTGTGAGTCAACATATGCACTCACCACGACAGTCACACTGGACAACAGTTTGTCGGATTCTGAGATATCTGAAGAGTGCTCATGGTAAAGGGATCACATATTCTAAACCCAAGGTGCCTCCATCTACTTTGCCTCTCACTGGGTACTCAGATGCAGATTGGGCTGGTGATCATACTGATAGAAGGTCTACACCAGGCTATTGTACTTTCCTAGGTGACCATTTGATTACCTGGAAAAGCAAAAAGCAGAATGTGGTAGCCAGATCCAGTACTGAGGCTGAATACCGTGCTATGACCCATGCATGTTGTGAACTACAATGGGTCAAATCTGTTCTTTCTGAGTTAAAAATCCCTATTATGTCTTCTATGGAGCTCAAGTGTGACAACCAGTCTGCTATACACATTGCCAGGAATCCTATCTTTCATGAGCGTACAAAGCATATAGAAGTTGATTGCCATTTTATTCGTGATCAAATCAAAGATGACACTATTGTGACGCCATACGTCAAGTCTGAAGATCAACTTGCGGATATCTTGACAAAGCCTTTGGGTCCGACAACTTTTCAGAGGTTATGTGACAAGCTGGGCAGACACGATGTGTACTCTCCAGCTTGAGGGGGAGTGTGAAACAACCTGCTTCCCGGTCGATACCATCGACAGGTGGTCGATGGTATCGAGACTATCACAGCAACAGAACATCATTCTATCGATACCATCGACAGACCTGTCGATGGTATCGACAGAAGGTCAGAGGCGGAATTCGGCGATCTGCCTCTTGTCTCTATTTTTATTATATCACTTGTTTTATTGTTTTTCTTGGATTTTCTCCTTTGTACCACCTTGTATCTTACCCTAATATATAAAAAGGTGTGAGACGGCTATTGCCCACACACACAACAATTGCACCTAGCAACCGCCAACATTGTTCGTCTCTCTTCTCTCTCGTTAACAGAGTAAAACCTACTAGCACTCCTCTAGACCCTAATGCCAACTGGGATGATGACTCCTCTCCTCCTTACGAGGATATCGTAGATTAGTTGGTAAGCTTATATATCTGTCTGTTACTCGAGCTGATATATCCTCTGCGATTGGATTGATAAACCCAAACAATGCCATTGGGATGTTGTATGTCATATTCTGAAGTATCTAAAGAATTCTTCAGGAAAGGGCTTGTTATATAAAAGACATGCATTGTAAAATCACAAGATCTTCCGATTCTAATTATGCAGGTAGCGAGATAGATCATAGATCTACATGTGGTTACTGTACCTTTATGGGAGGGGGTAATCTTATCACCTAGTACAACAAGAAATAGGCTGTTGTTACTCATTCTAGTGTTGAGGCTAAGTATAGAGCCATGACTCATACTACTAGTAAAGTATTGTGGGCTCGTGGTGTTCTGAAGGAGTTTGACATTTATGATCCCGATCCTATTCCTATGTAATGTGACAATAAAGTTGCTATATTCATTGCCAACAATCCAACTTTTCATGAACGCACCAAGCATATTGAGGTGGATTGCCATTTTGTTAGAGAAGTTGCTTTTTCTGGAAGTATCTCTACTCCATACACTCCTACTTCTGATCAAGTAGAAAATATCTTCACTAAGTTGCTTCCCAAGACCAGATTCGCTGCCATCGTGGACAAGCTGGGCATGATTGATATATATGCTCCAACTTGAGGGGGAGTGTTAATATATTTACTATACTTGTTATTGTCTTTAGTGTTTTATCCCATATCTCTTGTGTTTAGCCTTTACCTTTATCTCTTAGATTATAAAAGAGAGAGCATTGAATATCCTTTGACATTGAAAATATAAAGCCAGTTCACAGAAAACTTCATCCTGAACTGACAAATCTTGACCCACGCTCTGCAAAATGTATCTTCTTGGGATATTCCAAAACTCATAAAGGGTATATGTGCTATGACCCCATTGCCAAACAATGGTCTGTAAGTGCGGATGTGGTTTTTCTTGTAAACATCCATTACTTCTCTACGATAGGCTCGTCATTGTCTATGGAGCTTGTGGTTGATACCCATGTACCTGTTTTCAGTTGAAGCAGAATCACATGACTGTCCTATTGTTCAGTCCCTCCATGCATCCTCAATCGTCCAATCCTCCCCCTTCTCTACAGATGAAGGCACACCTCAAGTAACTTCTAACTTGGACCTTCCGATTGGTTTGCTGAAAGTAGTGTGATCCTATACTTTACATCCCGTCAATAATTTATGTTCTACTACTAACCTTGGCTCTAGCTGTGCCCACTTTCTTCTACTCTCTCGCAACCTTTGTTCCTGAAATTGTAGCTGAATCTATACAATATCCCGCCCAGTGCCACACAATGAAAGCGGAATGAGCACCCTTTATGATCAACATACTGGGATCTGGTTGATTCTCCTGCTCATATTTCCCTTTTGGGATGCATATGGGTCTTTACTATAAAGTATCATCCTGACGGTATAATCAAGTGACTAAAAGCTCGCCTGGTTGCAAAAGGATATACACAAACCTATGGAGTTGATTACTTTGAAACTATCTCTCTTGTTGCATGCCTTAACTCTGATCGTGTGCTTATTTCTGTCGTTGTCAATCACGATTGGCCCTATTTCAATTGGATGTGAAAAATGCTTTCTTATACGGCGATCTGAATGATGAAGTGTATATCGATCAACATCCTTGGTTTGTTGCTCACGAGGAGTGTTCTAGGTTTGCTAGCTCAGAAAAGCGATTTATGGCTTGAAACAAAGCCCACGAGCATGGTTTGATAAACTTGGTCATATTCTTGTAAAATTTTATTTTAGACACTCTTAATCTGACGATTCAGTGTTCAACAAAAAGACTGACGATGGGCTTGTGATTTTGATTGTGTATGTGGATGATGGCGTCATTCTTTCTGGTGTGATCATGATGGTATTCAAGCTATCTAGGTTTGGTGGGAGAACATTTAATCAGTAAAGACCTAGGCAAATTTTGATATTTTCTAGGAATTGAAGTATCACATTCTTGTTTTGGAATTTGGATATCTCGATACAAATATGTACTTGATCTTTTGCAAGAAACTAGCCAAGCCAACCAGTACTCCTCTTGATCTAAAGAACAAATTGGGATGATGACTCTCCATATTTCGACACCGATCAATATAGAAGGCTAGTCAGTCAACTCGTCTACTTAATTGTTGCAACAGCTGATATCACGTTCACAGTTGGACTTGTCTTTAGGTATGTAGGCAAACCTCGAAAATGTCATTGGAACGCTGTTTGCCATATTCTCATATACTTAAAAGGCTCTCTTAGAAAAGGTCTTCCATATATACGACACATGGCAGCAGAACTAATCACAAATCTACTTCTGGTTATTGCGCCTTTTTAGGAGGAAATATGGTTACCTAGTACAGTAAAAAGCAAACTATTAATGTAGGGACTAGCGCTGAGTATCGAGCTATGGCTCATACAACTTGTGACTTAATGTGGGTTCAAGGTCTTCTGAAAGAATTTAACATCTGTGATTCTGAACCTATCCCAATGTTCTGTAGTAATAAATCATCCATCTTCATTGCAAGTGATCCTACATTCCATGAACGCACCAAGCACATTGAGGTGGACTATTACTTTATAAGGGAGTCAATTATGTCCAGACGCATCTCTACTCCTTACATCAAGACTGAGGATCAACTTGCTGACGTTTTCACAAAGCCACCTCCGAAGACAAGATTTACTACCATGATGCTCCAGCTTGAGGAGAGTTAATATATTTAGTGCTTTGAGTTGTGCTTGTTTTATTTTGTGTTTCCCGTGTTTTTCTCTTTAGTCTTTTATCCCACATTGCTCAACTCTGTATTTAGTTCTTCTTTCTTATCCTATGCAAAGAGAGGACTTGCATTTGTTTCATCATCTCAATAAATCCTATTTACTTATCTACAGATGTCTTGATGGACAAGCAGAGATTTCCACAACTTGAATGTGTGGCTAAATAAGGTAGTCTTGTTGCATGGATGCCTACATATGGTGAGCAATGAGTAAGAGTTCTTGCATCATGTTGCTTAGAGGTGGGTAAAGAAGCCAACAGATACAAAAAGATTTAGAATGGGACCACAAGCTATTGGCCCTTGGAGTCAGGAGTTTGTGGAGATAGTGGATAACATGATTACAAGATTAGTAGATGTATCTTATTCCTAGGAAATTAAGTGCACAAGGGAAGATGTAGATATATTGGAGATATTGGGTACAAAATTTGATGTGCATATATATACATATGTGATGATAATGATGTGGAATGGTTGTTGGTAAGAAATTGATAAATGATTTTATCGAAGATGAAACAAACAATAATAGAAGCTTAATAATGAAGATCACACTCGACAACTCCTGTGATTTTTTTTCTTTGTGTTATCAATGCTTAATCCATGCATAGTGACAAATACGAGATGCAACAACTTTTCGGCTCACCGGAAATTTTTTTCGGAAAAAATAAAAAAAGTTTGTGAAAAAATCGATATATTTTGGTCAAAGTTCGGTCAACTATTTCGAAATAATCGAGAATAAGTCGGCTATATATACATATATATACTTATATATATACTTATGTGTATATATACATATAGATATATATACTATACATATATAGATATATATGTATGCATACATACATATCAGATACAAATGTAGCTATTAAGGTCACTAGACATACAATTTTATTGAGAGAAAAAGTAGGAAAATAATTAAAGAATAGTTGAATTATTACAATCGACTATTGGGAGAGTGGGGAGTTGGAGATTTAGTGTATATTAGTTCTCTGTACATGGTTTGGTAAAAAAAGAGCAAACAACTTAAAAGAGAAAAATTGTGAAAAAATGTAAAAAGTCAGGAAGATCACGAAGAATCGTGAAAATCGTATAAATCACGAAAAAATGGAAAAAATTGTGAAAAGTCACGAAAAATCGGCGAACAACGTATTAATCGTGACGAACATTCAGGAGCCTATATAATCATGAAAAATCGCTGATTTTTCGTAATTCTCGGAGACTTTTGTTACTATGAATCCATGTGGAAGTAGTGTTGGTCATGAGTGAGTGCATGGTAGTATGGAATATGGCTATAAAAATGACGAAGGTGAGAACATATTTGAATTGTTAGTTGCTTATGATATGATATTGACAAACATTCATTTGAAGAAAAGAGAATCATATATGATCTAGTTACTTGTAAGAGTAGGCACACTTGATTCAAATTAAGTACTTCCTAACTGTTAGAGAGTCTATATTAGCCTATTTAGTTAATAGGTTAATTAGTTAGTGGGCCTTTAGTGTCTCGGCCCGTTTAGATTACTTGGGACACAAGTCTCAGGGTTTCTCCCTTGCTCCTATATATAGGACAAGGGTGTCCAGTCTTGTATGCATCTAATCCCATTCAATTCAATACAATCTTATTCTTCACATGGTATCAGAGCACGTTCGCTCCTGAGGGAACCCTAGCCGCCACCCCTCTTCCCTCTCTTCCTCGACGCACTACAACAACCCTAGAGCCGCCGCCGCCTCTCTTTGAGAGAGCAACCGCGGGCTCTCCCCGCCTGCGGGCGGCCGTCGCCATGGCTTAGACCGGCTGCCCGCTAGGCAAAACCGGCCTATATGGCTCTTTCTTCCCTTTCATAGCTACTCTCTAGCCGCCATATCCGGCGGTAATATCCAACGCCACCATCACCTCCTCCATCTGCCGCCAGCCGCTGCAACCAGCAGTAATAGCTGCTGCCGTCGGCCAGCACCCGCCGCCGACCAAGGCAGCCGTAGCTATCTGCGCTACCACCAAGGCACCAACAAACAGTAGTGTTATCGTCAACATCTGCGCAACCCATCCGCAAAGAGCAGCACAATCGTCAGCTGCCATCCACAACAACCCGTCGTCGAATGCAACAACAATAGCTGCTGCCCCCAGCCGCCAGCCTCCAGAAACCATCACCGCCCCGAGCAACAACAACAACTGACGTTGTCGTCGGCCTAGCCGCAACCACCCGCCGCTGCTGTAGCCACAGCCAGCCGGTCCAGGCGCCGCCAGCCCTCTTCCGCCGGCTGTCTCCAGCAGCCGCCATCTGCCGCAGTGGCAATACTAGTTGTTGCACAACAATCGCCTATCAGCAGACATCCCCGCCGAAACCATCACAGTCATTATCGCCGCCGCCGTGTCCGTCTGCTGTAGAGTTGCTGCCTCTTCATCCAACAACTATATCCCCAGCCGACGATCGCACTCTTCAATCGACGTCTCATCATCCCGGTCTCCAGGTCAATTGTTGTTGTCTACTGCGAGCGGTCACCCATCACTCTCCACCGCTACTAAACAACCATGTTTACTGCCCCCATATGAATTATCCATGTTTCTATTCGGATCCTTAATCGGTCCTATCTTTTGCTAATTGAATCCCATTTTGATCCTAATCGGAATTTTCGCAGGGGCTCCGACCCGCACCTTTCGGGTCGGGATCAAATCCATTTAATTTTCTACCCGGATCTTACTTTGACCCGTTTAGCATCTTCTCTCTAGTTATCGGTTTCCATTCTCCACATATTACCCATCTCCATATGATAAAATCCTCTCAAATCCACCAATTCCTTTCCCACCCACCCATATTATGTGTGTATCCCTTTCCACAGTGCAGGGGGTCATATATCCATTTCTCCACACCAAACACTCTCGTCATATTTGGTGTGCGGGGGGGATAGAGAGGAGAGGAAGAGATGAGAAGAGAGAGAGAGTATGAGAGAGAGTATGAGATGAGATGATGATATATGTATTCATGTTATATGTGTTCCAGGCTATTATCTTCATGGAGCTTCACGTTCTTCAACATGTCTGTTCTCCACCTCCAGCCAGCTTCATTCAGCGTCGACACTGTATCCGCGTTGGTATCACGTTATGTATGTCAGGTGTTGATGGTGTATTTCTTCAGCTGCATTCATATGAGACAGATGGGTGCTTCTTTAGATTTTCAGAAGCTCAGAGTTTATCTTCACTGAGCTGCTTCATCACGTCTTCTCCGAGCCGCATCTGCTGTTTTGACATCACCTGTTGTTGATCTACTTGGGACTTTCCTTGATGGATGATATCTCCTTTCCTATTAAGCCCCCAAGGTTCATGCGACAGAGTTATGGTGCCTGCATCGTATCACCAGCATATCGTCCGTCCGTGTTCGTGCCACGTTATGCACGTCTTCTCAGACACAACTACTGCTACATCATCATTGAAGATCTGCATTCGTGCCGCGTTAAGTACGTATTCCAGTGAAGTTGTTGTAGTCGTGGTATTGATGACCGTCTGCTCCAAGTGGCGAATTAATGCTGCAGTATGCAGGTTCCATTTTAGATGTTCTTCATTCCAGGTGCACTCCACAAAGACCTTCATCATAGCTCGAGGATCTCCAGCCTGCAGAATTCAATTTCAAACAAAAGAGGCGCCATCGTATGATTCAGGGGGAGTATTAATTAAGCAGGAGTATCAATTTTTGTATGGGGAGTGATATTTGTCTTTTATCTTTCATTTATCATTTCTTTTATCATTTTATCGAGTCTTGTAACCTCCAAGCTTTGGACATGTGTTTCACCCATGCTCCAGCTTGAGGGGGAGTGTTAGAGAGTCTATATTAGCCTATTTAGTTAATAGGTTAATTAGTTAGTGGGCCTTTAGTGTCTCGGCCCGTTTAGATTACTTGGGACACAAGTCTCAGGGTTTCTCCCTTGCTCCTATATATAGGACAGGGGTGTCCAGTCTTGTATTCATCTAATCCTATTACATTCAATATAATCTTATTATTTCACACTAACAATGATGACTGATTTATTCTCATGCGTCATGGAACCATGAGGCTTACAAGTCCAACTGAAGCGTCTCATCACACCTTACATCTTCCGAACAACAATATAGGGATGTGCGCCAGGGAGGTAAATCAAGGATGGTTTCCAGGATCAGAACCTGCTTGCTTCACCAGGCTGAATCAACGTGCAAGCCCTGCCCAATGATCACACCTTACTCCTTATGTCCTGATATTTTACACTAAACAATATCATTAGCAACTGATATTTCAAAATTATAGAAACCAGAAATCTAAACCTTGATGTTACTTGGGCGGCAAATTTGCTTCTTCTAACCTCTATTAGGAAGAATAATATCCAGATGCAAAATTTTTATAACTAGAGCATATTGATTAAGAAGAAGCTTTCTACCAATTCTGTCTTTGTCAATACCATTAGTTAAATCTTGATTTTTTTATTAGATTCACATTTCATGAGTGTAAAATGTCAATTTTGATCTGAAATACATATTAATACATGTTGGCTTGTGATTGAACCTGAGGGCCAGCTTCTCAGTTTAGGCAACTTTATTATGCTTCACATCAGCTTTCTTGACATTTATTTTATCCGACCTGTGATTTGTTCATGAAATCCGTCCTGTATTTTTAACCTAGTCCAGTTGCTAATCCTCTATTATAAGTGACACGTCTCTTCATGTATTCTACTCAACTTGCTAATTACACGACACATAATTGGCCTTTATGACACTGTTGGCTTGCTAAACGTCTAATACATTATATATCAACTCCATCCTTTGACATTAAACATGCGTTAGTATGGATGTGTACTGAGTATGGGTCCATCTTTGCAGCATGAGTAAATTTAAAACCCAGAATATTGTCTTCATCTGTGTAGATTCCCCCTCTTCATAAGGAAACTAAACTGTTATTTCTAAACAAATCATAGCCGGTGTATAGTAGCTCTGTCAAGCCCACGTTCAAATAACGTGTCACAATCAATGAATTAATTATTTATAACTGTGTGAACCCAAATTCTCATTTAATCAATAATAAATCTCTTGTTCTGAACAGAAATTGTTCATGGTATGGTGAAGCGTGCAGCATATCTTTCTGTGGCAGAACTTGTAGTTGCAATGAGGCTTGAAGAGAAGTTCCCTTTGCTGCCAATGCTCTCTTCTTACTTGGATGTGATCAAAAGAAAAGGGACTGATAACGTTAACCAAGGGCATGTTTCTGCCATATCAATGGTAAATGTTTTGTTTTGTATTGAGCACTTGATATCAATGTCATCCATCATTCTGCTAAATGTGAATCACTTATTTCCCTCATACTCATGATATCATAGTCATCCATCTATCATTCTGAACATGTAGCAACGTTTACTAAAAAGTTGCCTATTACTCTCTCTTATCTTTCTAGTTTTCAACGTTGACTTTATAAGTCATCAGACTCTACAAGCAAAAATGAATGAGGTAGTTAATGAAAGATGATTAAAAAGATTTTAAGGGTGAACCTAAGTGGTGAACCATGACATAGTCACAAATTTGGTATCCAGGATATGTTTGGTCAAGCTGAAAAAATTCGGGATTCGGGAATTATGCGGGAAATTTGTGTAAAAAGCGGTTAACGTATGGTAAGTATATGGTCAACAATTCGGGGAAAGGTACATACACACACACACATATATATACATATATATGTATATGTATATACATATATATATGTATATATATATACATATATATATGTATATATATACATATATATATGTATATATATATGTATATATATATGGCTATAGAGATATGTTGTGTTATGTTGTGTTTTTGTTGAGTGTCATGTGCATAGCATGTGCCTCACTTATGCTTTCACTTATGTAGTTTAGTCCCATATTTCTCATCTCTACTTTAGTCTTTAATCTCTTCTGTTATATAAGAGACTGTATTGTACACTGTTTTATTCATTCAATAAGCAATTCTCGGTTTCTCTATATGGTATCAAGAGTTGGTCCGGTTCTCCGATTTTTTCTTTCCCACCCTACCCCTATGCCCTGAGCCTTCAGCCCCCCCAACCGTCGCCGCCCTCCCCCCGCCGCCGCCGCCAGCAGCCACCATCTGCCGCAGCCGCCACTACCCCCCTTCCCGCCGCCACCAGCTCCCTCCCCCACTCGGCGCCACCCTCTTCCTCTTCCACCCCCGCCGCCTCCCCTCCACCCCTCTCCCTCCAGCCGCCGCTCCACCTCCTCCACCCCGCGCTGCCCCTCCTCTCCTCCTTCCACCACAGTCGCCGCCCCTTCTCCTTTCTACCCCAGCCGCCAAACCCTCCTCCCTCCACCATCCCACAGCTACCCTCTTCCTCTCGGGTTTCCTTCTCCCTTTTTTCGCACGTGCAATCTCCCGGACAACCATAGCCATCCCACGTTGAGAGTCTCCTAACTCTCTGGTTATTTCTCTGCATGCGCTTCATGATGGGATACTGATCTTCCTCATGACGACATATGTTTATTTATCAGTCTATCTGCCCGACACAGGTTTCTTCTGATCTGATGCGTCAGATCCCTGCTGCTGCTACTACCCTATAGTGGGTTATTTATTCACTGCCTGTTGCTGCTGCGCCGCCACCTCACTACTGCCTGTCGCTGCTCATAATGGCTTCAGTTGAGCCTCCTCGCTCTCTGTGTTACCACTGTCAAGCTCGATGGTTCAAACTATCATATGTGGTCGGCGTCCTTTGTCCTCTATGTTAAGGCTCAAGGTCGATACTCTCATCTTACCACTGATCCTCCTGCTGCCCCTGCTGCTACTGCTGATGAAAAGAGCAAACAAGCTTATGCTCAATGGTCCAAAGACGACTCTGGTGTTATGTCCTGGTTTCTCAATAGCACCGAGCCGCGCATTAGTCAGTCCATGTTATGTCTTCATGATGCTAAAGCAATGTGGGACCAACTTTCTCACGTCTACTCCCATCAGCAAAATCCTAAATGGGGTTTTGAAATTTTCAAAAACTTGGCCAAGGAGTTCTCTTCTGATGCTTCCATTGAGGACTTCTACAACCAATGCTCTACTCTCTGCAATGAGTATGAAATCTACCATCCGTTGACTGCTGACATCAAAGAGGCCTAGAAGCAGCGCCATGAACTACAACTGATTCAATTTCTAGCTACCCTACCTGCTTCCTTTCCAGGCGTGATCGATCAAATTTTGTCCAGTGACCCTCTGCCTACTCTTCGCGACGTCCTCAAGAGAGTTCAACGACTACCATCTATGACATCCACTCATGTTATTTAACATCCTGCTCTAGTTGCTCGCATTGCTGATTCTGAACGTGGCTACGATCGAAGACGTGGTCGGTGGCGGACGTCTGCCTCCTGCTGGCGGACGAGGCTCCTCTACTACTCCTGGACGAGGTCAAGCTACTGGTCCTCGCTACTGCAACTGGTGTGGTTGTGATAATCACACTGAAGATAGGTGCTGGATCAAGCACAGTAAGCCAGCTTGGGCGAACCAAGCCTCTACAGAAACTACTACTGATGCTGCATCCGACCCGCCAGCTGCCCCTCCGACTACTGAATGACTTCGCTCTAAATTCGAGAAGTTTTTCCAGGAGCGCATGACTTAGCTACCTTCGACATCTGCTGCTGGTTCTTGTGCCATGCTTGCTTCTCCTTCTGTTGGTAACAATAAGTGGTGGATTGATTCAAGTGCGTCTGTCCATATGGCAGGTGACATCCAATTATTTTCTGCTCTGTCTAAAACTTATAATATTCCATCGGTCACTGTTGCAAATGGCTCTAAGAATCTTGTTCATGGCGTTGGCACCGTTCCTCTATCTCGCAAGCTGAATCTTCACTCTGTTTTATACATACCACAATTTCCTGTTAATTTGTTATCTGTCAGTAAAACTGTTAAACAACTTCAATGCTCCATTAAATTTGATCCCTCTAGTTGTGTTTTGAAGGATCTCCGCACGAAGACGAGGATTGGTTCGGGCCATGAAGGACCAGATGGACTATACTATTTGGATGGACTGCCTGCAGCTTCTGCTTTCTTGTCTACATCAGTCACAGGACTTCAGTGGCACTTCCGGCTGGGTCATCCGTCTGCTGCAAAGTTGAAACTTTTATTTCCTGCATTATCTGAAAACAATTTTTCTTGTGTCTTAGGAAAACAAATGAGGTCTGTCTTTCCTACTAAGAAGGAACTTGGTTCTAAAGAAAATTTTGATACTATTCATACGAACATCTGGGGTCCATGCTCTGTTCCGAATCAAACTGATGTTAAATATTTTTTGACATTTATTGATGATTATTTCCGTGCTACCTGGCTATTTTTGCTCAAAGATCGTGGTACTGTTTTGGACAATATCCTTATTTTCTTTTCTGAAATACAGACCCAGTTCAGTAAATCCATTAAAAATTTCCATATCGATAATGCCCTGGAATTTATGTGTAAGTATGTCACTTCTTTTTGTTCTGATCGTAGCACCATCCATCAAACCACTTGTCCTTATACTCCATAGCAAAATGGTGTTGTTGAACGGAAAAATCGTCACTTATTAGAGGTTGCTCGCGCCCTTCTTCATTATAAAGTTCCTCACCGTTTTTGGCCTGAGGCACTCACTACAGCATGCTATCTTATAAACCGTATGCCATCTTCTGTTTTACAAAATTGAATACCTTACTCCATTTTGTTTCCTGATGCACCTCTTTTCTCTGTTCCTCCTCGCATTTTTGGGTGTACTTGATTTGTTAAAAATTTACGCCCAAGAATGACGAAACTTGATCCTCGATCCACTAAATGTATTTTTTTGGGTTATTCGAGAACTCAAAAAGGTTATCGCTGCTTTGATCTGATACTCAGACAGTGGTTTGTCAGTGTGGATGTGATCTTTTTTTAGCATATGCCCTATTTTTCTGATGATGGAGCAAGACTATCCCATGATATGTTGGCACCCACACCTCTACCAGATATTGTTGAAGACTTGCCTTCTAACCAGTTTGAAGATCGTCCGTTGCAAGTGTACAAATGCCGGCCGAAGACAAGCGCTCCTTGTATGGCCCCTCCCAGCCAATTCCTCTGTCTGCGGATGATCAAATAAACACTGAGGTAACTTCTGATTTGTACCTACCTATCAGTCTGCGCAAAGGTGTTCACTCCTGTACAAAACATCCTATCAGTTTTTACTACACTTCTGCCAGTCTGCATAACAACTTTGCCTGCTTTACTTCTGCAATTTCTACTATCCCCATTCTAAAGACTGTTGCCGAGGCTCTTGTTATTCGTGCATGGAAACAAGCAATGGATCAGGAAATGCAGGCACTCTGTGATCGCAAGATATGGGAACTTGTGGATCGCCCTTCTTCTTGCCCTACTGTGGGCTGCCACTGAGTCTTTACCATTAAATATCAACCTGGTGGGACTATTGAATGCCTGAAAGCCCGCCTTGTTGCAAAAGGCTACACGCAGACATATGGTGTTGATTATTTTGAGACCTTCTCTCCTGTTGTACAATTAAACTCTGTTAGAATTCTGATTTCTGTTGTTGTTAATAAAGACTGGTCTCTCTTCCAGTTAGATGTTAAAAATGCATTTCTTTATGGAGATCTACAGGAAGAAGTATACATTGAGCAACCACCTGGGTTTGTTGCTTAGGGGGAATCTGCCTTCAAAGTATGTAAGCTGAAAAAGGCCATCTATGGTCTCAAACAGAGCCCATGTGCTTGGTTTGACAAGCTCAGTCAGATCTTAGTCGTTTTTGGTTTTCGTCGCTCTCATTCTGATCATTCAATCTTTATCCGCAAAATAGTAGTTGGACTTGTTATTCTTATTGTTTATGTTGATAAAATTATCTTATCTGGCAGTGATACTGTGGATATACAGGAAACTAAAACCTACTTAGAAAAAAATTTTGTCACTAAAGATCTCGAAAAGCTGAGGTATATCTTAGGCATTGAGGTTTCCAGATCATCTGCAGGGTTGTGTCTCTCTCAGAGAAAATATGTACTTGATTTCTTGTAAGAAACCAGTATGCTGGGCTGCAAACCAGCGAACACTCCACTTGACCCAAACATGGACTGGGATGATGCAAACTCTCCTCCCTATGCTGATCATCACCAGTTCAGAAGGCTGGTAGGCAAGCTTATCTATCTGACCGTCATAAGAGCTGACCTCACTGCTGTTGTCGGATTCATCAGCCAGTATCTTGATAAACCTCGACAATGTCATTGGGATGCTATATCTCATATTCTGCAATATCTTAAAAGATCTCCAGGAAAAGGCTTGATGTATAAGAAGCATGGCCGCTGCAATCTATCTGGCTTCTCAGATTTTGACTATGCAGGAAGTCGTTCTGATCGTAAGTCAACATCAGGATATTGTACATTTGTTGGCCGAAATCTTGTCACCTGGCGAAGCAAAAAGCAAACTCTTGTCGCCAGATCAAGTGCAGAGGCGGAATACCGAGCTATGACTCATACTGCATGTAAACTTCTGTGGGTCTAGAGTCTCCTCCAGGAGTTTGATATATCCTATTCCAGCCCTATACCGATGTTTTGTGACAACAAGGCCTCCAATTTTATTGCGAGAAACCCCACTTTTCATGAGAGGACGAAACATATTGAGGTCGCCTGTCACTTTGTTCGAGAAACTGTCCTTTCTGGCCGGATTTGCACTCCATATCTCAGCCCTGAAAAACAAGTTGCGGACATCTTCACTAAGATACTTCCTAAAGCTCATTTTCAGACTCTAGTTGACAAGCTAGGCATGTTCGACATCTACACTCTAGCTTGAGGGGGAGTATAGAGATATGTTGTGTTATGTTGTGTTTTTGCTGAGTGTCATGTGCATAGCATGTGCCTCACTTATGCTTTCACTTCTGTAGTTTAGTCCCATATTGCTCATCTCTGCTTTAGTATCTAATCCCTTCTGTTATTATAAGAGACTGAATTGTACACTGTTTTATTTATTCAATAAGCAATTCCCAGTTTCTCTATACCATTCATTCGCTACCCGCACGGGTAACTAACCTTAGTTACCCGTGTATCTATTTTGTAATAGGAAGATACATATTTGTAATGAGACAGACATTGTTTGTAATGAGATGACCAAATTTGTAATACAAACACCCATTTTGTATTACACGTCTGATTACAGTAAAAATGATATTTATACAGCAGTTTACGCTGTAATACAAAACGAGTGTTTGTATTACAAATTTGGTCATCTCATTACAAACGTTGTCCGTCTCATTACATACGGGTACTTTTCTATTACGAAATAGATCCAGGGGTAACTAAAGTTAGTTACCCGCATGGGTAGTGAATATGTACCCTATATATATATATATATATATATATATATATATATATATATATATATAGGGTAACGATCCAGTGAGAAACATATCTTCGTGAGAGCATGAGAGTCATTTGAGTAACTCTCCACATAGATCAATTTTTCATAATACAACCGTATAGATTACAAGTATACCTTAATATTTACCTTCCTACAAAATTTCACCACCATCGGATTTGTAGATCATTCACAACAACATAATACTTTTTGACGCTCTATATTGAATTTCAGGCTGACCGTTGGATGTAAAAAGTGTATATTGTACATATGGACATGTAAACAATGTCTGATTGCAATGATTTTTTGTGAGAAGGTAAATAAAATGATGCTTTTTCAATCTATACGGTTGGATTATAAAAAACATTTCCGAATTTGTAGTTATTCAAATGCCTCTCATGCTCTCACTGTAGGATGTTTCTCACTAGATCACTACCCTATATATATATATATATATATATATATATATATATATATTGCACACACACATATGTATACATATAGTGCACATATATAAGTACATATCTATACATCTATTGCATATATATTGCACACACACATATGTATACATATATTGCACATATATAAGTACATATCTATACATCTATTGCATACATATTGTACACAAATGCATACACACACGTGTGTCTCTGTGTGTGTACACATATATACATTCAAATTAACTTAGTCTTAAATAGTACAAAATGATAAAGTACGTGAAAAAAACATATTTAATGGGAAGAAAACATCAAACGTGAATAATTTGTGAATAATACGTACGGGAATCGGGAGTTATTTGGCTGTTTGATACGTCTAGGGAAAAATTCACATTTTAAACGTGACTTTTCCAAAAAGTAGGAGTACATTGTGACTATGAGCCATGATCAAGGTTGAAAAATGCGTGAGGCGTAATGAGGCGTTTTTGTCTCAGTGAGGCGAGGCGTAAGCCTCGAGGCGTTTGAGGCGTAAGCCTCGAGGCGTTTGAGGCGTAAGCCTCAAAATATGTATGAGGCGGTAACAAAAATAAATTTATACATGTAATTACATATATATGTGTGGGTGTTATGTATATGCATGTGTATAACAGAAATAGGTATATACAAACATAACCAAATGAAATCGAAATTAATTGTGAAACTTAATAGTGATAATATAGACTAAGGACCCACCACAATACCAAAATAAATATGTAACGAGATATCAATTTTTTATACTATTAGAATAAAAGATGTCAATGGCAGAAAAACCAAAGGAGATAGAATTTCAAATTAGTAGGAACAAGAAACCAAAGTTAATTAACAATGATACGAAATTCAACAAGATACTGAATAAGAAGGAAACAAACAATGATAAATTTGACAAAGAAGATTGAAAACTGTAACTTAGAGATTGATGATGAAATGTTCATTAATAAGAAATAACAATTAACTATAAGATCTAATTAAAAAAAAGTGTTTGTAATAATCTTATAAGTACACAATTTGATGGTTAACATCAGACTTTATCATCTAGAATTGAGGCGTACGCCTCAACTAAGCCTCAGAGCCTCAGTGCTTTGAGGCGAGCCTCAGACAATGCGAGGCGTAAGCCTCAGTCTAGCACACCGAGGCGTAAGCCTCGAGGTGCATTTGGGATAGCCTCACCAAGAGGCGTAAGCCTCGAGAGCCTCAAGGCGGGTTTTTTATTACCATGGCCATGATATAGATAAATTCAGATAAGGAGTGGATGAAGCCATCAAAAAACAGTTTATGCTTATTGCCCTTTGACTTGAACTGATTCATGCAAAGAAAGTGTCTTTAAAAAATAGTGGTACCCAATGTTTCTTTTTTCTTACATGCATCAAATCAACAACTATCAGAAATATTATACCTTAACATATAACATTACGTATAGCATCATCTTGATCAATGATAATGGAAATAGAAGCCTTACTATACATGCATTCTAATCATGTGTCAAACAACCAAACAAAGGTTTACTCTTTCTCATCAGCAAGGAGTGCGCAACCAATAAGTGTTGATTGTCTATGATGACTTATGCCAGTGAAAGAGGCAAATGGCATACTGAATCTGTTGATCCTATAATTCACATATGTTACTAACATATAAATTACGGGTGACACATAATTAAAGACTGCCTTGAATAAAAATAGATATACTGAATAAAAAAATACTAACATACCTTTTGCAACTTCTTTACTTTACGATTTAAAGATCATTGGTGTTGCACTTCATCTGACGAAAGTTCCTGCAATAAATAAAAATCTGTTGATTCTACAGATCAAAATCCTGCTTTCTCACTCACTTACTCTAAGACATATAACATCATGGGTGCTTAATTAATGTTGGTTAAAAAGATCAAATCACAAATGTCTTTGGTGTCGTATTCACTTTTAATTTATAACAAAAGTTGGAAACTTTAGTTTCTAGAAACAAAACCGTAATGTGTAGAAACTTGTCTACATATTCACCATTGATTAAAATGTTTTTTTGCTGATGGCATTCCCAACCAGTAGACTAATGTCTGCGCAAGACATCTTTGTGAGAAAACTCAAGGAACACCACTCGCTTCCCAGAAAACTTCTTTCACTTCAAGAGGCACTGCACGCTTCTGGCACTGTTTCCAATTAGTAGATCAATGTCATTGTAAGACATCTTTGCAAGAAAAACCAAGGGACGTCACTCACACTCTACAAGGCACTACACGCTTCCAAAGAGATTTGCAGGATCCCAAAACGAAAGTGAGGAAGCGAGAGACGGAACTTTTATTTCCTTTCTTGTCAACAGAATATACACATCGAGGAAGTGAGAGATGGAACTTCTCTTTCCTTTCTTGTCAACGGTGAGAAAGTGAGAGACGAAACTTTTCTTTCGTTTCTTTTCAGCGAAATATATACACAAATTCAGTGTTACAGGAAGTGTCTTGATAAGAAACTGACTAGCTAGTTAAGCGCGGGGTCCCACCTTGTGACGACCTCTTTAATCCACGGTGATAGATGTGCTGGTAACTTAGGTCATCTGTACCCTTGTACACAATTCTTAAGGGCATATACTTATATTTATTAATCCCTAAAATATATATGCAAAAAAACTAGGATGGTTAGGACCCTAGTCTTGGAGGTCACTTGATCACTTCCTAGTTGCCATTATAAATATGCCTAGATCGCTCTGTTTCGCATTCGTTTAATGAAGGTTGTATTCCAAGACACGTCAATGCATTGTGATAGCCTGTGACTAAATGATTGATCATGATAATCAGTTATATATATATGACACCTATTGAAAAATGAAAAAAAAAACACGTAGGGTGGCTAGGACCCCCAGTCTTGGAGGTCTCCACCTAGCCGCTCTAATAAATATGCCTAGCTCTAATGTCTCTGTTTTGTGCTCATTTGATGAAGTTTGTTTCACAACATACTTCAACACATTGTACCATGGAACTAAATGTCGTCGACATGGGGCAAAATTTCGCCGATATTGTCGATGTCGACGACCGGCGACGTCGAATGCATGTAAACATCCTCATTCCACAATATCTTCGACATTTCGTCAAAGTTGTCGACATTTCCCCATATGTCGACGAAGTTGACCCAAGTCTATACAAAAATTCCACAATGTCCTCGACATCTGTCGAAGTCGTCGAAGTTGGCGACATTCTTCTGGTATTTTGTGGAGTTTTCTGTGTGAGGGGAAAAAAGTGTTGGAGCTTGAGGTAAGATGATTTTAATGTTATTTTTTACTATTCTAAGCTAATAGTAATAGACTGATCCCCTCTCTGCTAAATCTACCACATATTTACACCATTTTTATGTAGTTTGTTTATTGTCAAACTTTATATATGGAAGAACTTCGTACTTTGGATACGACTACATGTAATCGTGTATTTATTTACATATGTAAACCTATATGAATGGCTATATGTAAACATATATTGTGTTTTTTAGCTAGATTTGATGAAATCTGTCGATTTTCATCACAAAATGACTATTTTTTAGCTTAATTTTTGTCGAAGTTGCATCGAAGTTTGGTTGTAAAAATCCTCGACATTTCCACAAACTTCCATGTCCACACCTGGCGAAGTGGGATCGAAGTTGAAGTCCTGTTCCATGGATTGTACTAGCCTGCTAGGCATGACTATATGATCAATCATGATAGTCAATGTCCTCTGAAGTTGAAGGCAGCAATAATTGCTTGGGTAACACCTATGCAGAATGAAATTGTAGATGCTAGGTTGATTTTCTGGCTCTTGAGGTGTATTTTTGACTCGTCATGACGGTAGGCTGCTCACGGTCATGATCATCATCATTAAAAAGGTGTTTAGCATGACAAGTCATCTCCATGAGCATGGGGTTCATGGCCATGACAATTGTTTAATGCTTCTCAAGTGGTCTTTGATAATCATGATCATGCCCCTTGAGGCTTGAGTTTTAGGATCATAGCATTGCGTCATCATCTCCTGCTTCGCCTCGTAAATATTGACATCTTTGTCTGGTAAGTGGTGAGACGTGCCCCTTGAGGATTATTTTCATGCTATTGTTGATTTTCTTTGATCTTTGCAAGGTTGCTTCTAACATTTTGTAGTATCCTGAAATGTTGCTTCTTAGTTTGATTCTTCTGTTCCCTTGTTACTTTCTCCTTTATTAGCGCGTGTACATCATTCCTGGGTATGGGTAATGCAAAGGATTGTTTCACAGAAGCAAATGAATAGTAGTAGGACTGTGTTCGTCTCTAAATAAACTTGGGATGAAAATTAACTAGGCATAGATCATAAGGTGAAATTTGAATTCATTACAATGCGTCGAGAAATGTCCCACAGCAGAGATGGAAGAGGCATCTGTGAGGCTTAGACAGTGATGATTACCATGAGATAAAATTGGGGATTTAAGGCTCACAACATAGATATCATCCGGCCTTATCATGTACTATGTGGGAGTCAATGATTTAGAAAGCGTGAAGTGGGAAGCGAGCGGGCATGACCTTGTAGCTGCTTAAGTGCCAGGCGGGCGCTTTTTAAAAAAATGGATGCTTAATTTTTCAAATATTTTTAACATTTTATATACAAATATACATGCATAAAATATAAATTGTAAATGTTTTACATAGTTAAACCTATGTATTCCTTTAGTATTAATACTAAGTAACAACAATAAAGAGTTAATAAATTCAACCATTACACCAAATCACCTGATCAATGTCAAACTGTTCTGTTAGTATATAACAGAGAACTAGCTATATTAAATCAGTAGCTAAGAATATATTAAATCAGTAGCTAACTATACATTTATATTCATTAAATATAATCATTTATCGATATATTCATATAAGTACCAAATCACATTACTGACATTTATTTTACTGAGTATAAAATAGATAACTAGCTACATAAAATCAGAGCTAACAATATGTTAAATCAGTAACCAATAATGCATTTATATTCATATTTAATATATGTATATAAATATATATATTCAGATGAGTACCAAATCTCATTACTGACAGTAATGTTACTGTTACTGAGTATAATGTAGAAGATATGTATATAACGTAGAAGATGTAACTAATACAGTGTGTACAATACACTAGACAGTAGAAGATATGTATATAACATACTGAAATCAATAAACATATCGATAGTATTACAATCAGTAAGAAGAAACAAGGTGTTGTATCAAATCACTTGTGCATCACAACAAAAAGAAAAAAAAAGGTTTTGGGCCTGACTTACGCCGCTCCAACAAAAAGCGGCCGCTCAGTCGGGAAAAAAGCCACTTAACAAAAATCCGCTCAACAGCTGCCAGAAGGTGTATTTTACTCGACCAGGGCCTGTTGACTCTTAAGCGGCTGCCTAGCACGATTTTTTTAAAACACTGGTGGGAGTACTCTCAGGTTTTGAGGCTATCTAAAACTATGCAGAAGTGCTTCAAAACTAAGGATTTGACTAGATTGTGATACTTTGGATTGAGATTGCTTACAATGTTTTGATCTAAATCAACGACCATCCCATTGGACCAGACACTCTCCGTAAATGACTACTAACAGTTAATACATGAGAAGAAATACAAAAGGCTGGTTGGTAATCTGATCAATGTTTTAAGTTTCTGTGCTGTGGCTATTATTCAATTCATGTACAATCCCAGGATATGATATTTGGATGATCTCATATCTTACCCTGCCCAGAGAAGCATCTTGCAAGGACTTGTTTTATAAGAGCCATGGAGCGTATTGTCAACTGGAACATGGTTGAGTTCGAGGTTCTGCTGATGGTGTCAAGTGTTCATATCATTGGATTGTGTGGTAATATGCTGGTAGATGTGGTAGATGATGTGGTAATCTACTTTGCTGGCGAAATAGAAACGAACTATGGTAACTAAGTCCAGAGCTGACCATGGTTTACACTGTCAGTGTCCTGTGCGTAAACATCCTTCTTGCTGAGTTTGCTCACCCAATATCTTCTGCTTTTTCCTATGTTCCATGTTTAGCATGCTGCAGCTTCCTTTTTTAGCTACCTTCTCTTACATCAGATGACTAAAACATAGAGTCAGAATGTCATTTTTCTGTAGATATGCGTCTAAGAAGATTTGTGCCGCTGGTCTCCTTTTTAAAACATTACCTAGACGATCCAGGACTTGTGTGACAACCTGGGCATGCATGCCATTATGCCTCCTTGTCCTCCATGGAAAGCCCATGTGAATAATAACTTGCTTGTGTTACAAGTTGGGCATGCATGACATATTCTTCTATTTGAGAGAATATAGATATTTTATTATTCTCTTATATATATTTCTTTTTTATTTCACTTCTCACCTTTCTTTGTATTAGGGTTCATATAGCTTATACATAACGTGTTATCCTTTGTATTGGAATCAAATAATTTAGGGCTTGACCGATGTTCACCGACATAAAATTCGTAGTCTATCTGTTTCGTAAATGTATATTAAAGAAGTGTTTTTTTTTTAAATACTACATGTACCCAATGTCATAAAAGAAGATACTTGGTGCCTCATGTTCGAGATTAGAAAAATTGAGGTTTCAGATGTAGACATAGAAAAGCCAATGTCTGTCTAGCTCTTCTTTTTCTATATCACGAGGCTACGTTTGGCTAGTGACATTCGTGGCTGTGAAATGTATCCCATTGGCTAATCCACTCTGGTATTTGGATGTACATTAAAAGCAGTGGGTGAAAACCGGGAATAAAACCAGATCCCGGTGGTAATGGGGTTAATTTAATCTGGCTGCAGGTCACGATTGTGATGGGTTGTGCTGAGCACGGAACCTGAGCAGTTACTACACTTTCCATGTGGTGATGCAAACAAATAAATTATAGCGGTCGGATTTTGCTTCTCCCATCACTAAAAGGCTGGGCGCCTAGTAAGTGCATTAAGTGTGCGTCTAAGGCCTTTTAGGCCCAAATTAGGCCATTTAAAGGCTAAATTAGCATGAATTGAGTCTAGATTTGGTCAAATTAGATCACCTTGAGTCATTTCATGGTTGAAATATGTCTGATTTTGACCAAATCAGGTCATATTTTGGCAAATTAGGTCTGATCTGGGGAAAACAGGTCTGATTTGCAGAAATTAGGTCTGATTTGGACCAAATTGGTAGGTCCTCATAGTGTTTTTTGTTAAAAAAATTTACTTCCTCATCTGTTTGTTGTAGTTTTTTTACTTTTCTATTTCTTATCCCTTCTCCTGCATTTTGTTCCTGAATCCCTATGCTTTTTTTGTGAGTTAATCCTCTTATATTCCCTCCTCCTACTATGTGAGTATGTGCATGTCTTATTTCAAATTTGTCCTATATCTCCTGCTACCAAATTTACTACTACTATTTGCATATATTTGTTCTTCTTTTTCTGATTTGTTCCTCCTAAATATCCTCTCACAGCAACTGTTGTTTGCATGTTTCCATATATTTTCACAATTTCTGTAACGTCCCAGGATTTGAGGCCTCGGATAACATGATGTTAAAAAGAATGATTGGACTATCCATATCACTAAGGTGCACCTCCTTTTCAGGGAGCCCATCACTAAATAACTCCATAGTTAAGCGTGCTCCGCTTGGAGTAGTACTAGGATGGGTGACCAGTCGGGAAGTTGATCCTGGCTTGCGCGTGAGTGAGGAAAAAGTGCGCAGTTAAGGCTAGTGGTGGTCTGTGGGGCCATTCGTCATTCCTAAAACTCTACTAGAGCCTAGGAGAGTGGGCCCGGGTGTTACAAATGGTATCAGAGCCAGTTCCCCTCCAGTAGGTGGGGCCCACATGGGCATGTGGCATGCCAGTCTTGAGCCGTGCGATCCAGGCATGTTGGAAAGGGTTGTCCATGGTTGACGTAGCCACCCTAGCGCTGGTATTCCGTGATCGGGAGCTGGGTGTCCATGGGTCATTCTGGGTCTGTACTGAAATGAGAAAATATTATGAGGCCATATAATTGAGCCTTTGACGAGGACGTCAAGAGTCTAAGTGGGGGAAATTGTAACGTCCCAGGATTTGAGGCCTCGAATAACATGATGTTAAAAGGAATGATTGGACTATCCATAACACGAAGGTGCATCTCTTTTTTCGGGAGCCCATCGCTAAAGAACTCCATAGTTGAACGTGCTCGGCTTGGAGTAGTACTAGGATGGGTGACCAGTCGGGAAGTTGACCCCGGCTTGCACATGAGTGAGGATAAAGCGTGCAGTTAAGACTAGTGGTGGTTTGTGGGGGTCAATCGTCACTCCTGAAACTCTACTAGAGCCCTGGGCAGTGGGCTCGGTTGTTACAATTTCGCTGACCTATTCTTCCTTCCTCCATATTTTCTATTTCAGCACCTGCTAGTACTGTTTTTTCTTTTTTTTTGTTGAATTCTTTCTCCTCTTTCAATCTCCTTTTACTGCCCTTGTGTTTTTCTTGTTCAGATTTCTTCCTTCACAACTCCTACCATTTGCATGTTTCCCGTTTTCTCTCTCCAATTCCTACTTATCTTCCTCTTACTTTTGTTTCTTTTTCTTCATGTTAATTCTCTTGCCCCTAATTCTCCTATAGTTATCAATTCAAATTAGACTTATAATAACATTTAATGAATAAAAATTATCATATCAAATCAAGACGAAGCAATGTTCAGGGATGAAGCCGCTCCTGTTGTTGTGCATTTACAGCACATTATTACATATAGCATCATGTGTACAGACATTTAAATATGTAAAAAGTCCAGAAAAGCCTAGGCGCCCCTTAACTCCAACCCACCTTTTCATGTTGAGACTAACTCCATCATCGACACAACTCGTCAGCTAGAAATATAAGTGCTTTGTTTCATCCAAACATAGGACAGGAAATCAGCATCCCATCGTGTATCAACTTTAGTATGATCCCGTCGTTCTGCATATCCTATCTGTTTCCCCTTTCCACCAACCAAACAAGGCCTAAAAAGGAAAAACATATCATGGGGTTTGTGCGGTTATTGGAGCATCAGGATGTTTTTAAAAAATGGGAAAAGGTCATGCTATGATATTGTTCCTAGCCACTGTGCACTGTAGTAGTTTTCAGAAGATCACTCTATCATCTGAATATTTGGGTGACGAGTGCTGGACGGAATCTTCTGTAATTAGCTTAAGTGATTGAGTCATCTGAAAAGTTGCATTTAATCACTAATTAATAATACATTTGTCAGATCATCTGTAAAGTTTGGGATGTAACTAGTCTCAACATAAAGATGGGCTTTCCATATGATTTTTTTATCGATGATAAATAGATGCTTGGTTTCTGATTGATTACCTATTTACAGAAATCACTCAATTGTTGACCTGGACTGAGAATTAGAAATATGTGAAGTTGCCTTTATTCGAGGCTTTTGTTTTAACTACCTCGTGCAATATTCTTACTTGAAGTCGTAACTTGCTGCTGTCAGGCTATTCTACTCACTACTTTGGCAAGTACACTGCTTTGCTATATGATAAAAAACTCATTTCTAGGTTATATTGCAGAGAAAAGCATTTGAAAAGCAACTATCAAGACTGCAACCAATAGCCAAGTTCTTGAATAAGCATAATCTTTGCACGAAATATGCTAGTTTGGATGTAGATGCCAGTATATCCAAGCTGGAGAAAGATATGTCGAATTTAGACAAAGAGATAGAGTCTCTGAATGATCAGGGAATCCAATTAAAGCCTCATCAGATTCCAAATGTTGCGCTCGAAAGAACAGAAACCTTTGAGAAGCCTCCTCAGAATCAGAACGCTAGGAGAAGTGCTGAAGAAACTGCTTCTCTGAAAGGAATTGAAGCCCATTTAAAACCTCAGGCTCTGAATGCTAGGAGAAGACCTGGAGATTCTGCCCCATTGGAGAGAACTGAAACTGGTGCTGGGCTGCAGAATCTGAACGGTAAGACAAAAGCTGAAGAAACCGCTCCATCGGAGAGAATAGAATACCGTTTAGGGTCTCCATCACAGCCAAATGATGCTTCTGTGAACTTTGTATCCTTGAACAGTTGGGGCTCTGTGTCTTCATGGAGGCCTAGCTCGGAACATTTATATTATATGCCAGGTCAGATGAACATGCAGACGAGCAGTGTTCCGCTCAGTACAGTTTCCGCGAGAGTTGTGCACCCAGTGCTGGACAGAAGATTCCCAAGCTCACTCCACGATTTTCCTGTACTTCCTGCAGGACAAGGCCCATCTGGATTTTTGGAAAATGGGGAAGGAAGTTATGTACCACCATCCAGGCACCATGGTTCAGAGATGTATGATCGTTTCAGAGATAGTGCTAGTGCTACAATTTCCTCTGCTTCTGATGCCTTTGGACCCTCTCAGCCACGGATAGCCGGCACTAGGAATTATCTGGAAGCACGTCCTGAAGTTCAACATGTATCAGCTTGGCAAACGACAACACACGAGCCCCATCCTCATGGAGCTGGAAGCAGGGCACCACTTTCTACAAATCCTTATAATTTTGCAGACATGGTTTAGTAAAAGTTGGTACTGGTGACTCTGCTGTTATCAAGCTTCATATGGGCAACAAACATACTTATTTAGGCCTTTTTGACGGGGGCATTGTTGAAATTCAAGATGGTGTAAGGATCTAATGCTGAGAAAAAGAATCTATTTGAGATTTAAGTTAGCTCTTCGGATTGCTCTCATTCGTTTGCAACTGTTTACTGAAGTGCAATTGTTCTGTTAATTTAACTTGAAGCAAATCCTTCTACTGCTTGATTAATTTGTTATCTTCTAGCTGATTAACGGGCGATGAAAGCGATTGTTGTCCTCATGTACGTAGTGAGCTGCTGTCAGGTTATGGTTATACAGAAGAATCATTATTTGATGCAATGCAATTCCAGATAGAAAGTTCTAGGAACAACTGCGCAAGCTTTGTATAACAGAGTTCTCATTCTTCAATCAAGAAAAAGATGCGCCCACACTCTTTAGAAAGTGCTTATATTAGTTTGCTAATTGATGCATCAACAAATATGAAGCTCCAGCTGCATAATTTTTTAAAAGTTGCATGCTTGATTTCTTTAGAAAATGCTTCGTTCATCTGTCTGCTGATGCATCTCTAAATATGATGCCCCAACTGCATCAGCTGTGTGCTCCATAATCTTGTTATGATTGTGGTGAGGTGCAACGAAAACTCAGGGTTTGTTTGGCGCAGTGCCTTTTGACAACAATTAGAAATCTGGAAAGTGCAGCGAGTTGTATGATATTTTTCGGACAGGTTTTCGTTTCGCTTGTACTAATTTCGCTGACCATATGTTTTGTAACATGTATGCTACCTTTAGGGGGCGTTCAGCCGCCATACTTGAAAGTGCCAACATTCTTATACATTGATGGATCATTCGCTAAGAAGCTGCTCGGCTTTTCGGACAGAAATTCAGTTGTCATCTGGAGCATGCTAGCACAGAAAATAGCTGTTACCTAACTGAAAATCGGGAGTCTAAATACAGCCGTACATGGTGTGACGGTCAGGTATATATCGGTACGAATACCAGACTAAATATCAGAAGTGAGTGTGTCCACTGATCTATACTTATCATTTACACAGGAATCCCATAATTTATAAATGAGCCACCCAAACGGCCCCTTAGGCCTAGTTTGAGAGAGAGTTGAAAATGCGGCATTCTTGTACAGTTGTAGCTGTAGTATATTTACTAGGTGGTGATAACAAAAACTACACTGTTCAGATTTGACAGCTAAAAATTGTACAAAACACGTGAAAATTGACAGACTTTGTGATCACCGTGTTTTTGTTGGGATGGGGCTCCCCGTACGAGCTCGGACACACCATTACTGTGCATGAGTTATTAAACAAAAGAGCCTAATAACGACACCGGTGTAAAATCTATGTGGATTGCAAAAGGCCCCTTACTATTGCTCATCACATCACATGGATTTACGGAAGCAAGGGACAAGTGTGCTAGCACGGTTACAGCTACGTTGCAGGAGATAAACACATTGCAAAAGTACACATATGCCAACTCCTGAAACTACATCTCGGGGAGTACCAATTCAATGATTATCAAGCTACAACATCCTAATACAAAACCAAAACAAAATAAGAAATGCTAAACGAATCCAAACAAAATAGTTTGACGCCAAATGCATGACTATCTGAAAAGCGATAATCCAAATTGACTACACTAAGGTCCATGCAACCCAAATCCAGTTTCCATCGCTAGGGTATATATGGGGGTGAACTGGGTCTTCGGGTAATTTTTTGGATCTTGTGGGTTGAATGTTCACACGTTCTCAAATTGAATGTTATGATGAATTCTTAAAAAAAAATCAATCTCCGGTTATTTCAGACTGGGTCATAAATTGTACATTATTGGGTCTATCGGGTCAGAATTTGCCAGGTTATATATGCCTCTTTACAAGATCTGGTCAAACAGATTTTCCTTTTTCCTGGTGAAAATATGTGGGACACTTCCAAAGTTTGAAAAGTGCTACGCAATAGACATAGCTCATGTTCTACTATCAATGCAATAGTTTGCTAATAGACTTCTTAGCTTTTGATCATGATTTGTTGACAAACCCTGATGAATAATGATTCATGGTGCAACAAAAAGGGGGAATCGTGTACTAATAAATGGCACCTGGATTTTCCAGAGGCGTCTTAAAAACATTGGATGTGATGATACAATGAGATCAAGATAATATTTGGAAAGACCAAGATGACATATGAGTTGTTTGTTTAAAAAAGGAAGATGTCAACATTCACAATCATGAATCTTCTATGATGCTCCAATCCATATGGGAGCGTTATGTCTCCCACCCTTCTTTGCTTCCACTACCAAAAGAACCTCTTACCCATCTAGACGTAGTGTTTTCAGAGGCATTGACAAATTCTTCTCGCTTTCTTGTGACTCTCTAGTGTTGCCTCAAGCTTTTCAAGCTAATCTTTCTCCATGTTCTTTTAGAGCTAAGATTTGACAATAATTATTACATCATATTGAGCCATCTTTATCTATTTATAAGACATTTTTATGACCTGAACGAAGGCATTCACTCTATGGTCCAAGACGGAGATGCCTTAAACATAAAAAAATCTACCTCTACCATTATCAATCCAGGATTAGGAGGAAAGAGCGGGGTGAGAAATAATGAAGTTCACTAGAGATCAACTTCCCCAACAATTTCCGTTCTGAGCTTCTGATGTCTAATATATGTCCCCGAGGCGTTTCTATTACGGTCTAAGAACTCTACATTACCCTCAAGTAGATTCAATCAATGAATAAAAATATGATGTTTTCTTGATGACCGGTCACAACTTACCGACACCCTCTCTAGTGACACAGTCTTCTTACAGATGGACTTCGATTAAAATAATATAGAATTGCTCACTTAAGAAGATTGTTTGTCACCATTATCACAAAAAATGGGCACTTCCATTTAAAATTTTAAGTTGTGGCTTAGATTATGTCTCTTCTACACCATAGCACTCGGTTCATATGTTATGGCTAATCGTGAGCCATATTTCAAGGCCATATGTTACATGCGACAAGAAACCAAACTATAACTCAAATGAGGAGAAAGTAAATATTAATCGTCTAATGGAAGTCACAAATAAAAAAAATACTGGCTAAAAACCATAGCAAGATAGAAATATGTTGCGAAATTCATTTGTAACATTCTCATTTCGCTTTTAACTTGCAAGTAAGCATCACATAATATATTTTCATCTACTTTTCATCTTGTATCAAACATAGACAAAGCCAACATGTATCTCTCATACAAAAAAACTACTATATGCAAAATAAAACTCAAGTTGATCAATTATAGAAAGTGAGTACTAAACACCTTGTCCTCAATTTGATAGTACATGGATGACTCTAAAAGAACACCCATCCTAAATCCCACCACTAGACAAGGAGTTTTCTACTCCTTTTTGATCCATTCTTGTGGTGGTTCATCACCACGAAATGAGGTTAACCATTGAAAACCTAAAAATAAATGTACAATTCATTTGAGATGCAAAGTCCTAGTTAATGATGAAGCGCCTATAAAGAGATAGAACATGCAATTTTTACCGATGTAGTGCAATCATTTAAAATAGATAATCTAGACATGTAGAATGTAATGCTATCTTTATCATAAACAATAATCATCTAACATGATTAACCTAAGAAATGGGTTTAAGTGGATTATTTAATTAACAACATATTAAATGGTGATAATATTCAATAAAATTCTACTCAAATGATTAAACTCACATTTCCCCCTCATTATATTGGGTTGTGCCCACAAAGATAAAATTAAAGTAAATACATCCAAAAGCCTATTGTAAGGCCTTAGGGCTATCGATACCAATAAGTCCACTACCCCTCAGTCTGTGCAAAGAAATTGTAGGGATTAGCTATAAAGCTTCTAACACTCAGTCCTAGACCTAGGTACTTAGTTTGGGAATCAGTCAAAAATAATGAGATGTGGGACAGTGATGTTAAGCTTCAAACTCAAAGTTCATATATTTTGATGAATTCCACTTAACAATAAACTCCCATAGATCCACGACTCTTAAGAATGTTGTTTAGCACTAAAATTCCAAAATTACACCATAAGAGGATAACTAGAGTACATGGAAAGATTCATAACCACTACTCAATGATGTCCTTACTCAACTTGTGATGTTACTTAAGCTGAAGTTTGATAAGTGAATTGTTGACTATTTTTCCACATAATAGCTCATGCATTTATCTTGCCCTTTCCTCATGTTTAAGTATGTGTTACCATGTAGTTCATTTATATATCATTTTGGACTAACTCTAGATACTTTCGTGTAGAGAACAAGATTAATACACCATACATACTTTATGGACCAAGCATATGTAAAGACAGAGACAAAATAATGAAGAAAACATAAGAAAATTAACAAAATTAGTGTATGTGTGCACACGTGTCGTACCAACATTTGAGTGTGTTACAAAGCTTTTGCAGTAGTTGGCATGTCAATTATCAAAGGTTCCCTAATTCATTCCTATAGCAACAATTGTGGACAACACAACATCTAACTCCCTAGACACGATGTGCATGTGGATACCATACACTACATGTCAATCAACTATTCTTTAAGTATTTATATTTGTAGTAGATGATACATGAGGTGTCATCCTCGAGACATGCCACGTAGGATAGTTTATGGAAAACAATAATATATCATATTAACATTTGGAATTTTGAGGGGGATCATTCCATTTCATTCCTCACACATATGGGCTTTGGTGAACGGTCTTCCTCTCCCCAAACTGGGAAGAAAAGGGAGAAGAAGGATGAGGCCAAGGAGCAAGAGAAGAAGGAAGAAGAAAAAGAAACGAAGAGAAACATGTACACCTTCTTCGCAGATGACAACTTAGTGTTGAAAATCCCTTATAAACTTATTTTTGTTCTTATCAACTTCTTCATTTTCATGTTTATTCCATTTTTAGGGTATATGTGGTGGAGAAACATAATCTCTACCAATTCTTATTGGATATTCATATAATATAAATAAATGATATATTTTCTTGTATTGGGTCACCCATAAACATCTTATTATGGTTAATATATCCAATTTTTTTTATTCTAACGCTTGTCATCTTTCTAATTCATGTTTACATGACTTCCCCTGGGATTGACCACCACTAGAATTGTTTACTTCAATTTCTTTTTGTAAAAACTTATAAATTTTGTCTATGAATTGATAGTAAATATGTTATAGCATGTTAATCTATGGAATAAATAGATTTATAGATTTTAATTTGGAATATCATTTAGAATAGGATAATCATGGATGAAAATCAGGTGATTCTCATCTAGTTTACTATTCTTGGATTAATAAGCATTAAAGGAGAATTTCTAGAACTTGTAAAAGAACAATAATTTTGAATATCAAAATGTTCACATAATTAAACATTGAATGTGTTTTATGTGCTTTTTGGTACTTGAAATCTAGATTTCTCTTGAGCCTCTCCATTTCCAAGTCCATTGGTTTGGTAGATTATATATTTATTTTATTAAACAAGTTTGATTTAATAGCCAACCGTAATTGTCAAACTTAATTGAGGTTAATTCCAAAATTATATTGGTCCCTTGTATATTAACCTAATAATATACTACTAATGATCTATACTATTGCAGAGGAAAATGTGTTTCTTTAATCTATTAAATTGATTGCACATTTTGTATGCATCAATTTTTGTCTCTATTGGAGGAAGTCAACTCCTATTTGGAAACTTCAAAATTTTCTTGATTACTTTGTATGACTATTTTTGTAAATACTTGTGTGCTATTTCTTTTTAGTTTAGTTTGTATTAATTAATGCTGATAAAGCTATTAATATTTCTCCAAATATTTTCTTGGGATTTCTTACGTACACACAAGGAGAAATTACCTTGGGAAAAGTGGTTGTGGTATGCTACAATGCCTAGAATACTTACAATTCATGCATGGAAGGCATTCCATTGAATACTTCAACTGTGGAAAACTTACAACACAAAGGAGTCTACCTATGTGACAAATGCAACCTATGTGTATAAGAACAACAAATGAATCTCCAAATCTACTTCCATTACAATGTCACTACAACACATGGGAAAAGGATGTCACCAAGGGGACCACTCCTCATATCTCAATAAATTATGACTCTATTCTAGACAACAATTGAAAATATCATAAACTTATTTCTCTCTTCATCTCCTATAGCATACAAGTAGAAAGAAACAAGACAATTTTTGAAGATAACAAATCAAACATACATACAACATGGAAGAAGATCATATTTGACTTTTATAGTCTCAATTAATAGTTAAATATTGTGTATATTGAGCTCATTAATATATAAATTTTAAACTATCATTTGTTATGAAAATGAAAATGAGGACTCCCATGCTTATACATAAAAATTCCTCTTTCATTCATGCAACTAGTGCATAGTTGGAACAAGATCAAGTGCAACAAGTTTGTTTCGAATTTTGGATAATTTAGATGTATTCTTCTACCATAGAGGCAATCCAAGGAATCAACATAGGTGTGACCCTTCCACTGGAAGCATGAAAACAATGTGGCCCCACTATTTCATAAACAATGGAAGGACTACACCATAGACTGCACACACCATAACTAGAAAAGCATAAAACTCAACAATGGTGAGGCGATAAGTGGTAGTGGATAACTTCCTCTTAGACCCAAGATTGATTGGTTGTGTACAACTAAACCAAGTTTCATCCCTTGCATTTAAGACCCCAACTTCCACGTCACCAACTTTTAGAGTTAAGAAACATGGTGAAGATCATCAGGATGACATATGGTGGATTGAAGATTCCCCTTTTGTTCTTCTTACTAAGTGATAGGGAAAGGCGTTGGATTTAGGGATTTGAAAACAACTCAATCACCATAAAGGATGTACTACTCACAACATTCCTAAAGAATTTATTTCCACAAAGTTGTATAAATCCTCGACCAAATCACAATATTCAAGCAACGAAATGGGGAGTCATTGGATCAAAGATATGTTAAGGAAGTGTCCTAACCGAAACCTTATGGATTGGAACCATTTATTCATCTTCCAGATTGAGTTAAATAATGATGTGATGACCTTGTTGAATGCAACAATTTATGGATGATTTCTAGCAAAAATTGTACTGAGGCCATGAAGCTTACTAAGACATTGGATCTCAATCAATCAAGTCATTGGATCTCAATAAATCAAGTTGTATAGTGAGAGGAGTATATCTAAGAGTGGAATCTATAAAGTGGATGTCATTTCTACGCTTATTACAAATATTGATAACATCTCCAAGCAATTGGATGCTATGAGTGTCAACAAGATTAATCAAGTGATGAGATGCGAGATATGCACATGCCCACATCATGCATGGGAATGTAACATAGGGACTCTAATGAGGGTATATAAGGAAAAAGTCAAATACATCAGCCACAACAACAACATCAATCCTTTTTCAGAGACTTAAAACCTTGGATGGAGGAATTATTCAAATCTTTCACGGAGGAACCAAACATAATCTAGTCAACAATGGGATGACAAACCACCATCATATGAAATCTATAATAACTTGGATATTACCTTCTCCAATTACATGAATGATACAACCAACCTCCTAAAAAATTGGTCCACATCCATTGAAGGGTTGGAAACATAGTTTGGACAACTTGCATCAACTGCCAACAACATGAAGAAAAGTTTTGGGGATTTCCTTCCAATACAAAGGAAACCCAAGTGAAAATCACCAAGGTGTCCCCTTACATGGATGATGGGCATGCAAGTATTCCTTTTCCTTTGTGAAAAGGGAAAGAAAAGGAATCTTAGATTTGTAGTTTTATATCTGCTTATTTTATTTGCTTGTGTGTTTATTTCTTAGTTATAATTAATTTTGTGGTACTCAATTTTTCGCATTCATGATTTCAGTCATTTACTTTGAAATTTCCCTCCTTGGTGTAAATACAAATGTTAACCCAAATCATTCTTGAAAATGCCCTCTTGTTTGGACCTATCACCATCTATATCAGTTTTTGGTTTGTACTTGATAAAACACTAATGAAAATTGCTAAAATAGTTATCATGCATCAACATTTTTTTCTTATTGTGACTCTATGTGTAGATATACTGCTTTATATTTACAAGTAAATCTTATCGATTCATGATTCTCCACATGGAGTTATTATTTTTGAATGTGAGTAACCTTATGGAACCTATACTAAGCTTTATCATTAAGCTTTATCATTCGTTCTAAACATGCTCTTAAATTAACATTTGGGGTTTCCATTCCATTGTTTGAATGATGAGTTCTTATCATTTGGAAAAATAATTGTGCTTCTTTTATAACCAACACAAAAGTTTGCATAGTGCATCGGTGTAATAAATTTGTGTCTCTAATGTGAGATCCCATGTTATAGAAAATGAAAAAAAATGAGGTGAAATTTGTTTCTCCCTAAAATAGGCTAAACTACCCACATGGAACCCCTAGTGTGTATAAGCCTTAATGAGAACATGGGTCCATGTTTCCAAAAGAATTTCATATCCAAATATAGATATCACATGTGCATAGTCCTTTATTAGAAGTCATAATCCCATACCCCTAAAATTTAGTCTCTTAGTTTATGTAAATTTTACGTAAAGCTTGATCTTATTTTAATGGATTTCTAAATCCTTCTTCTTGGGCTATGGTTTCCTCAAAGGACGGTTGATGGGATAGACTTTGAATGAATATCTTACCTCCCAATGTGACATGGGATGATATGAGATGACTCCAGGTGACTGACCTCCTTTTATTTATATAGGGAGAATCAGGACACCATTTGGCCATGAATCATCACACTTACCTTTGTTTCAATCTTGGCCATCTAACAGATGTCAATGCCACTGACTCACTTTTATTGTGAATTAGGGCTTTAAATCTTGTTGCCACCAACTTGGTTTGGTGGTACCAAGAATCCTTTTTTATGCTTTCCTTCCATTCTTCTCGATCCCTCTTATCCTATTCTTGATCTTTCTCATTCTCATGTCGTGCCACTGACACAAGTTGGTGGTACCAAATTTCTTCTATTTGTACTTAGTTAAGTCTACAATAAAGCAACAATATGTTAGGAAAATAATAAAATAAAGCATTTTCAGCCTAAGTACATGTAAAATGAATAATATTGATGCACAAGGAATATTTAAAAAAAACTAGACAATACATTTATCAAACACATGAATATAAGAGAAATCATCCTATAAACATTCCTAAATGTGCCTCAATTTTGATAGAGAAGTCATGTGCATCATATGTGCATCTAATAAGAAATTGGGTAATAATACAGAACATCGCATGAAATAATATATCAAGGCTCTTAATCAAAGAGAGATACGAACCCATCCAAAGATATTTCAATAGAATTATTCATAAGATGATATTTAGGTATAAAGGAATAAAGTCAAATCTTGTTGTGCAATATAATTTACAACAACAATCATCATGCATTTTATTAAGAAAAATATTGGAACAAAATAAACAAGTGTTCATGACATCACCACCACAAACTAAAGGGCATCACCACCCAATATGAAATATAAAAGGCATCGCCAACCCAAAAGGAGCGAATGCCACCAACACCCAATCACTCGAGAAGATGCATCACCACCTAGTTCCAACATCAATACAATGGACATCAACACCCACATATATGCAATAGGCATCGCCACCAAATTCCAAAATACACTATAGGAATCACCATCGTAACTGTAACCATTTATTTGATTATGTTAGGCATGCTTCCAAATAGGGAAGCAAGATTAGAGTTTAGTCAGACTCCTCAGAAAAGACTCCATTATAGGATTACTCCATGATAATGGATCAATAAATAATATTCACAATTTAGATGCACTTAAAACAATAATATGCAACCACATGAGAAATTGGAATTTCCATGTCACAAATGGAAACACATAATCAAGTTCCATAAAATAGGGTGTGACTTGAAAAGGGATGAACAAGATACAAATCATATATACAAAATTTCAATATCAAATGAGAATGACAACGTATGATAAACTACATATTTTGAGACTCAAAAGAGATCAAGCATATCTCAAAGGAGAATTTATACATGCCTATTTTTATTACTTCAAAAGATCAAGAAACCCATGATGATTGCCAAATAATGGTTCAAGAAGGATGTAACATACTTGATATTTTATCCAAATATATCTAAGGTTTACCTTTGACTCACATAAGGGTTTCAAACACATAATAAGAATTTAGATAAAGTTAGGATTAATCTCCATTAGATATAGAAAATCATAAAAAATGGAATTTATGGTTTGAATTTAGATTATAAAATCACATCATCACATGGAAATTATTTTTCTAATATTTTGCTTTTCTTAATCAACTATATTTGGTTATGAAATTTACAACTTTTATATATTTACAAAATTAAAAAAAAAGTAAAATTCATCAAATGAATAGTTATACCCTTACATATGGTTTTACATATAAATTGTGTGACAAGATAAAGTAGTAAAACAATGGGGTCAGAAGCTTGCACGACCAAACACAAACTAGGGTGCATGTTGACATGTATACCCCTAGCATGCAAGACAAACACAAAGGGATGAGAGGGAACACAGGGAAAAACATATCATTGGGTGTTTAATTATTGTTCAAGAAGAACATCAATATGATAATGTTAACCTTGTCTCACAAATTCAAGACAAGATTGAAGACTTAACAAAATGCCTCCAAATTCAAGTTCCTACCATTAGTAAGACCCAATATCAATGTAGGAGAATTCAATGCATTGTAAAAGGACCATTTGGTCTAGGGAAAGTTCCTCAATTAGTGTGTTGAAGACTCAAACTCACTGGTGCTAAGAACAAACATGAACCCAACAAAAAATCTAAATGAAACCATCACTAATGGTTCATGGAACATTCCAAGTATCTGAGGTGTCAAAGAAATAGAGACTATTTGCTTTGAATTTCAGGTGGGCGTGGGCTATGACTCATGCTACTTTTCAAGCATGACCTAGTTAGGTTGAAGGGAGCTTGGCAACTTTATAGGTTGAAACACGAATAAGTAGATTGGGCACGGAAACTATGGAACATCAAAGAGCCCCAAAGAATCAGAGTCAGCTATTGGAAAATTCTACAGAACATTACCATAGAGGATAACTTACAAAAGAGAATCCTAAACTTGGCCTTGAGATGTTATATCTGCTCAGCTGATATTGAGTCAACTAAGCATATATTTTGGGAGTGCATCTTTGACAAGGATATTTGGATGAAAGCTAGAACAACCATCATTGTTAACCCTCTTTGTAGAGAAGACCTGATGATGTTGATAGAAAGAAAAAGCAAACTCCTATCTATTCTTATCCTATACCATATTTGGTTCAGTATGAACCATCTCATTTTTTACAGTGTTAATACATCCACCAAGTGTGCATGGAATAGATTTTTTTATTATTTTAAATTCTACATAGATAGGTTTTCTATTGAGCACTGCTCCCCCACTTGTAAATATGTTGGTTTTTTTATAATAGAAGAGAAGCACACATACTGATAAATAAGAGTTTGTAGACAAGGTTCAATTAGGATGAAATTTGACATAGATACTAACTAAACTATATAGGTTATGTTTATCACATCAACTTCCACTTTTGATATTATACATTAGGTTATTTTATATACTAGGTTTAAATGATGTTGTTACATATTCATTCACCAAAAGATATCTATGAATAATATCTTGGAGTTGGATTTTTTGTTAGGATTATATTACAATGACTTCTTTCCTAATTAGTCTATACAACCACATCCACTATTTAGTTCAATATTAAAGACATCATCATTCAATTAAGAATACACTATTTTCCCACTAATCTATACATTCATCTATTAGGGTGTTTCCCATGATTATCGTTGATGGAGGCATTCCACCTTATATTAAGAATGGTTAAACGCATTAGTTCCAATTTGGGGTTATTGGGCTTAAAATAAAATATCTCTATCTTTATCAAACTAGTTTCTCTATTTTTGCATATTTTTTATATTTTGTTTGTTTTAGAATTATCTTTTCATGAAAAAAAGTCATTAATGTGTGCTTCTCAATATCTTGTTAATTTGACTAAAATTTTCTCCTTAATTAATCTACTACCAGTATACTTTAATTATGCATAAAATAACTCATCATTGATCTATACTATCTTATTGATGTTAATTGAAGAACTTTCCATTGGTAGGAACAATTTAGATGTGGTTTGTCTTTTTAAAAAATACTTAGATATGTTAGAATATTAATGAGGGTTTTGAGATCTAAAAGATTCATGTATATGTATTTTAACTATTATATGAAAGCTACTTTCATCATGTCATGCATAATTTTATGGGTCTCCAAACTATGCGTTTGTATTAGATATAGCTAACATCTGCACAAAGGAGTTAGAGTTTATTATGAAAAATCTCTAATTATTATTTGTTCATTAATATTAATTTTTTAGGCACTACTCTTGTCATCATCCTATCAAGGTCCTATATGGTACAACTTACACCATGTTTGGGGGTTTTCTCCTGAACTATACCCAAAGACATCCAATCCTTGAGATTAAGGTTTCTAGGGATAGGTATTCAAGTTTTAGTATGTGAAAATTGCCACCCAAAAATAAAACATACTTATTCTTAAGTATGTTCCAACTAGATCTATTTAAAATTTCAATCAAAGAGAAATGGAAAATCCAAGAAGATGATTTTTCGGATAACCAAGATCAAAAATGGTTTCACTCATGCAATTAACCTACAATTTATCAAACCTATTGCAATCAAATCACGGGATAACAAACTCCCCATATAGGTCGCAAATGTCTCATTCACAGAAATGTGGTTTTATTGAAGCTTTGAATAAATGTATTTCATATTTGAAATGGTCAAAGAAGTTCAACAAAATCATTTTTCTTGCAAACATTCAAACCTATGTATAAATCCATCTTTCATGGCCCAATTTGCTATGCACAACATGAAAGGGTCTGGGATTTATGTTCTCTATCCCAATATGTATGTGAAAGGAAGAATGTAGGACATTGTAGTGTCGTTACATGAGTGCACTATTTTTTAATCTTTTTTCTTTTCTCTGGTGCTATTAGATAGGAAAATCTTTATTTTCTATTACATATTTTCCTTTTTATTTGCCCTCTTTTGGTGTTTTTAGGGTGGTAGGAATAAGCTGAGATGATGAACAGTTGGCCACTTGATGCGGATGATTACTTCACAAGAAAATTCACCTAGGGAAGAGCCCCTCAGTTAGGGAAGAGCCCCTCAGTTTTTATCTAAACTACGTACAATAATCACAACCCACAAGAGGATGGATCTTATAGTAGTATAGTATTAGGATCGAACCCAAAGAAAAACCTATTTAAGAATTATTTGATAAATGTAATCAGTAAGAACTAGTACTTACTAGAATAGGTGGATATTTGTTGATTACATTAAGATTCCAAAAATTAAAGGGTTGAATTAAGGGTTGATTACCAGATGTTAGAAACACTAGGGTGGATGGGATTCACCATTGCTACCTATCATTCACCTCTCACTACATCATAAATAGCATGAACATATGTGCGTTGAGGCCAATTACACCCCTTTTAGTGTTAGGGTGAAAACCAAATAGATACTACTCTAGGATCACTGTCGCATTACCTAGAGAGCATCTACATATTGCCTCAATAAACATCTATCTAAAGTTCTCATCAAGGGTTTAACAAGAATCAATCAACATTCTAGATCATCGTTTAAAGTTCTCTACACCCAAGATTTGGTAGACATGTAAATTTGATGACTAGACAAGAGTACAAACATAAAATAATTGATTCTAATATAATGGTCCATATAAATATGTATTAAAGAGAACAAAATTGGGTAGTAAGGTTACTCCCACACCCTAGAGAGAGGACTACTCACTCCCATCACAATAGTGACAACATGAACTTTAGGAAAAAGAAAATGAGCCACCATCAAACTAGAAAATGAAGTGTCATACATGGTGTTTAGAAGCCTATCTTCAAGGTAGAGGATGACTACGGTCGACCGAGCAACAAGACCTTTCCTTGACATTTGTTGAAGAGGGATTTGGAGGTGTCATCTTCCTTAGCCAATGGAAATATGCTATTATAGGGAAGGGGAAGTGGATGGACGTTTCCAAAGATCATCCAATGATGAAAATGGGATGTTGTTGGTAAAGCTTCTTGCTCGATCAGAACATTCAAACTGGCAGGGGATGCTTAAGATTTATTTTTGGTCATTGGCTAAGGAAACTGGCAGGGGATGCTTAAGATTTATTTTTGGTAGCATGGCAACATCAATTGGGGGTCTCTTTTAATGATGGGAGTGCCCTTGTAATTATAGGCAAAGGCTAAGGTCTTGCCCTTCCAGATACCTTTCCTCCCTTGAGTCTTGACCATCACGGATGTGAAGGGGCAGCAGATGGAGGTAGATGAAAGGTCTTACAACTCTTAAGAGTCCCACTGGTGTTGGGAGCATTGATGGAGTCACATAAAGATCCCATCAAAGGTCAGGTGCAGGGTGGGCATCGGTGAGAAGGCCAAGAGTTTCATCATAGGTTGATGTTGGAATCCCATTGGAGGTCAGTTGTAATGCAATCATTAGTTGGTGGAGTTTGTACAACCATTAGTAGTCAAGGTTAGACATCATTGCATAATGTTAGACATTCGTTGGTTTTTGCACTAGGATGGCTGTTTGTGTGTAATGCAAGATGGTCATCATTTCATGTTGCATTAGATGGTTGGAATTGACTGGCCATTGGTAGACATGTGCTTAGACAATCATCGATGGATGACTAAAGGCTATCCATCGGTGGTCTAATGCATGTATTTCTCATCTTCCATCATATAGGAGTTTCCATCGGTGGTCAACCAATGGAGCAAAAATGAGAGAATTGAAGAGATCACAGAAAGATTCAAACCCATCCCCAGGGGGGATATTGGAGTGTATCATAGGGTCTACACATATGAAGATTTTGATCGATGAAGACATCAACCGATGAAGGGGTAGATCAATGAAAATATGGTCTATTTATAAAAAAACAATTCTTGTCATCTCTAGTCGGTTAGGGGAACCACCATATCCTACACTGGTGATGTATATAATGAAGCTAAAACCTTCCATGGAAACTAGGTATTTGGATAAAGTCCCACAACTTAACATAAAATTAAGAAAACCTAAGTGCAAACTAATTCTAAAGTAAAATGAGACAATGGAATGTTAAACTAAGCTATAAATGTAACTAAAACTATGATGAATATGCAATCAATCAAACTTAAAAGGTGGTCATCCTTGAGTAACACAAAATCTAAAATAATTTCCAAATTCCCAACTTCCTAAGATCACAGAACACGTCTATCCATGTTTTCATTCCAATTTTGCTTCTTAAAATCACTTCCTCACCACTATCCCTAAGAATCTTACAAAACAAAAGCTATGCATATGATATAACTCCTTCATCACACTAAAATAACATTGACTGGTGAGGCACCCATCACCTCTACCTATGTTGCCTAGGATGTCATTCCTCCTCCTATCATCCACATTTGAGAACTGAAGAAGAGGTTTGATTTTTTGAGCCTGGACAAGTAGAAACTCACTAGCTTGAATTATACTGACCCCATCACAATCATATCCCTCATGATTCATGATCAGGTCGATCAGTATGTGGTGGTATTCGATCTTTATGTCCTCATGTACACATACTGTGATGTCTATTTTAGACTCACCTATGAGTTATATGCTATACTTGACATTCCAAAGGATGTTCACCATGATGTCCTTCATCCACATGTTGAACCAAAGCCAAAGGGGACAGTGATGACCAACTGAATCTTTGTCTTTCATACTCCATCATTGACTACACAAAGATGTCTAGGGGTGGCTTGAGATAGGTGATAGTGACTTCAATTCTCATCAAACCTAGAAGATGTTGACTGAAATAGATACATTCACTCCCATCACACCAAGTCTTTGCACATCCACAACCTAATGCTTCATTATGCATCGAGTGATCGTGAACTGTGCCCTATCCAAGTAGGACAGCTAGGGGGCAGTCAACTTGGCTGACCTCTACATCTTATGGTGTGTTTTGGTGGGATGGAAGGTGGAAGTGGTGAACTTCATGATGTGCCACTTTCACAACTCCATTACAAGATAGCACAAATACATGCCAATGGGAAGCATGGTCACATTCATCACGTGCCACATTGTGGTCAACAACGACCAGTTTTCCTACATGACAGATGTGGCCAGACATTCCAAGGTGGACTTGGACCACCTTATACATGATGCGGTGATCAAGGCATGTAGTATAAGCTATCTTTTCATCTAAAGTTAGACCAAGCACGTGATTCTCCTACCAACAAATACAGATTTTGCATGTCAGTGATTTCTCATTGACACCTTTATCTTAGATGCCCATGGCAACCCACGACATGCACATGACACTACATGCACTTCTTCTTTGATATCATAGATGTTAAAATTCTAGGAGGTTGAACAGAATGTGAGACAGCCTTCCACGACCCACCTCATCGGGAAGTGCCCCACACTGAGGCATCATCTTCTTCCCAATAGCAGCCTCCTCTAGCCGTGCAATATCCTCATAACTTTAATAGGGAGAACCTTTATAAGATGTTGATGGGAATTCAAAAGAACCTCACTAGATTTTAGATAAATATTGGGCATCATTTTGATGAATCCAGATAGAGGCTCAACGCATAGTGGGTAGGCATAGAGCAACTATAGTAAATTATGTAGTGCCTCAGATAGAGATTCGAGGCATACTTTTTACCTGAGCCACACCCAACCACCCAACACCCCTCCTGGGACTTTGTCCACTACCCTTTTTCAGAAGACCAGCATCAACGAACTATGGAACCGAATAACAGAATCTCACTTGGAGGAGATGACAAACTCAAAACCTCAATCAAGTTATTCAATGGCAATGAATATCACTAATAGTCATATCACTTCCACCCCTATCGTCCAACGCCTGAGACTTTATCGAGAATCAGAAAAGATTTAATCTTGGTGTGGCAGGGTGTTCCACCCTCTATCATTTTTTCTTTCCTTATCTTTCTTTTATGCATGCATGCTTACCTTTCATGCTCCATGCATATTATAGTGAAATTCCAGCTCAGTAAGAATTTTGTTTTGTAATTTATAACCTTTTGCTATTAAGGTTCTAGCATGAATACAATACTTAAATGATTGCCTCTATGTCTAATTATACAACCTATCTTAAATTATTGAGACTTGCTTTTCTAAAACTCATTGACTCTTTACTTAAGTTTGAGCATCCACCTAATGTTATGCGCTATTCTATAGTTTAAAATGTTGTTTTCTCTTATCTATCTTGTGAATGACAAACTCATATTTTTGGACCGTTGGATGGAGATAAAATTTGGTCAAATGAATCCAAGCCATGAATTCACAAACTCATATGTACTCCAAGGATCCTTGAACAGTAATGAAGATCTTCACCATCAATCAATCGGGCATGATAAGTTCTTAAGCTATAATCAAGTTGGAGTGTTTCCCTTTGACAATCTTCACCCCCTCTCACCTTAGATAAAGTCAAAAATATGAAGATATAAAAAATGCAAAAGAGGCTTCTTCACATAAAATCCCTAACAATATGTTCTTTTTTCAACACCTGGGCCTATAAATTAGAATATGAATAAATCCTGAGTGATAATTAAAACATGAGCGTTCTTTTCTCTTTTAGGAGAGTTAAGGATGGTGCCCAACAGGTGTATAACTACGCTCATGAATTCAGGTATGCCATTCCCGGTAATACCATCCTAAATAGGATATCAAAATGAGACATCCATTATGTCCCTGGATAGAAAATAGAGAGAGGGGTACGGAAGGAAAATGTGAATATCTCCTTTGTTTGACTTGAGATTGCATTTATTTGTGCAAATAAATATATAGAAAAAAAATCTTTCTTTGTTGCCAATGTTTTGAAAAAAGGTCGCACATACCGCATAAGGAGCCCACATATACTTGCCCGCTTATATGGCTGATTAGTCGGTGATTTTTAGATGAACATTTGTTATCTTGGCCCATACTAGATTCTGTTTTTATTAATAACATTCTCTTGATGTACTATTCCATTGTATGTTTTGTACACTAGATAATGCTTATTTAATGATTGATATTTTGGACCTATAGGACAATTGCGGGTATTTTTTATATGATTTGATTAGTATGGACTTTTATGTACTTGTGTTAAACCATTTTGTGCAGTCTTCATTGGAGTTTATTTTTGAATGATTCTAGAATGCATTCTAAATGGTGCTTTACTTTTCATTGAGACTTTATATTTGAATCTATTTCAAATTTTAGAGTCTAAATATGTAATGTACAAAATAAATATGCAAATGTGTGATTACTTTATATATACTAATTAATTATTAAAAAAATAAAACTGCATATACTTCCACATACACTCTCGCATACCACATATACTCTATAAGGTGACCTCTCCGCACGCATAACGCATACCAATTTTTAAAACTATGTTTGTTGCACATTGACATCTTTTCTTTATGGTGGTACACCTATGTTATATGGAGAGGGGTATGGATGAAGCAGATTGAGTAGGGATGGTGTGTGTCACCCCAAACTTGGAGTTTCACATTTTCTAGATTTTTTTTCTTTTTAATGGATGGAAGGTAAGAAGATGGAAGAATAAGTGTATGAATGGATCCAATCAAAATGCAACTTGGTTTAGAATTGAGCACACTAGGTTGTTCTCCTAGTCCCACTATGCTTGAATGTGACCTAATAAGGGAAAAAGTGATGCTTCCATGAAATTGTTTGACTAGTCAGTTAAAAGAATGATATGTTTGATCCATCTCAGCTCCTCAAATACTTGACATATTTTCTAGATAAGCATTACGTTTATGTTCCTACGTTGCAAAGGGTGATTTCTAGGCATTGATTTGTTACAAAATTAGTCATTGTGAGATGTTGCTTCAAATAATATGAGTTAAATGATGAAACATGCATGGATCTAAATTGACATTTTGAACCTAAATTATGAAAAAATAGCTAAATGTGATGTGGAGATGCAATGATGAACACATAAGTTAAAAATAGATATGTGTGGATAGAGATAAGAATATGTACCACCACCCTCCATCCCAAAGTTAGATATTTTCTTATACTTGAGCAAACACTAAAACCAAGATGGAGCAGAAGAACTGTGTTGTTTGTGGATCATGAGTCATGGTTGCTCTCCATTCATCAATAGGCATTCACCTGTCATGGAAATTACTAAAACTTATGATACTTGAGATGCACTAACGAACTAATGCAAATATGAAATAATATGGAAAGGTGGTTAGAAATGAGAGTAACACTCAGGTTGCCACCCAAGAAGCACCTATGTTTAAAGTGGACATCTTGACGTTTGGATCTCAATCATGATATCTTAGGGGAAAGAGTGAGAGGTATTGGTGAACCTACATATCCTTCATTGTGAAGTAGTGCTTGATACGTTGGTCATTAACTTTGAATTCACCATTCTTCTATCTCCAAATTTTTAAAGCTTCATGAGGAAGGATGTTCTTGATAATGAATGAACCCAACCTCGGGTCTTGGGCTTTCCTAGAAAGAGTCAAAGATGATAATTGTGCAAAAATACTTGATTCATGACCTACATATCATTCCTACTTAGATGGCCTTTGTGCCACATCTTTGTGTGCTCCTTATAAATATGTGCATTCTTGTATGCTATTAGTTGTAGTTTCTCTATTTCTTTCAATTGAAGAAGACATATTTATTTTTCTAGGCAGAGGTAAAAGTTGAGATATTTGATGGCTCATTGAGTATTGTGTTAAATTTCCACCGGTAGGTGACAAGACTCACCAAAAATGAGATGGAAAGGTTTAGTGCTCATAATGGTCTTTTAAGCAGTTTGATAAGTCTAAAGTGTGTCATTTAGGTTGTGATCCCAATATTACCTTGACATGCCTACTATCTTCTTGAGAATGTATTTAATTTAGTGATTAAAAACATCCACTTGACCACTTGTCTGAGGGTGGTATGGAGTAGCCACATGGTGAGAGACATCATACTTGTGAAGGAGTGCTTCAAAGATATCTCGAGGAAGTGTGATCCTTCAATGGAAATGATAATGTTGGGAACTCAAAACTGTGGAAAGATTATGTCTTTGAATAGCTTGACCACTCGTCCAAGGGTGGTATGGAGTAGCCACATGGTGAGAGACATCATACTTGAAAAGGAGTGTTCAAATATATGCTTGAGGAAGTGAGATTCTCTAATAGAAATGACAATGTGGTGAACTTCAAACTATGGAAAGATAATGTTTTCTAATAGCTTGATGACTGTCTTGGAGTCTCTAGAAACTATGGGAATATCTTTGGCTCGTTGAGAAACATAATAAAAAACAACTAGGATGTAGAAGAATCCATAAGAGGAGGGGAGTAGGGCCAAGTGGTCCACACACCAAACATTAAAATCTTGATTTCTTGCCAAAGATTGAATGGTATCTCATCTCTCTTGGAAATATTATTAGACCATCGACATTGGTCATTGTAGTTGACATAGCGTTCAACATCTTTGAAGATAGAGGGTCATGAGAAATCACACTGAAGGCCCTTAGTGTGGTCTTTTGGAGATCATGTGGCCACTAGTTGCGCCTAAGTGACAATCTTTAAGAATGAGTGGAGCTTCCTCTTTGGAGATACATTGGTGTTAGAGGCTAGCTAAACACATTCTGAATAAATAAGGCTCATCCCAATAGTAATGTAGAATGTCAAACATAAACTTATTGTTTTTTCTCCATGTGCAACCTTTAAGAATCACTCCCTTAGCTAAATAATCACAATATCAGCATAGTCACCTTCAACAATTGGTCAATAGGCAAAGAGTCATTGATAGGGACCATATCACTGTCTTGGATGTTTGATAGGCTAAGATGATCAACAGAAACATTTTTAGTTACATACTCATCCTTTATCTCTAGATCAAACTCTTGCAACAAGAACATTCATCTGATCAGCCTGGGATTCACATTCTTCTTTGACATAGGGTATTTATTAGCAACATGATCAATGTAGAAAAAAACTTGTTAGTATATGAAATAGGAGTGAAACTTGTGAAAGTCCTACACAGTGGTGATAAGGTTCTTTTTAGTAGTTTCATAATTCCTTTGTGCTTTATCCAACATCTTGCATGCATAGTATGTTACATGATTCTTTTTTTCGATGCACTACCCTAAAAATGCACCTACAATGTAGTCATTGAAATCACACATGATCTCAAAAGGAAGAGACCAATATGGGGCATAAAGAATTGGGGTAGAAATGAGAGTTTAATTCAAGCCGGTGAAGCTCTTCATGCAGTGTGAGTCAAAGATGAAGTCTACATTATTCTAGAAAATATTTGTAAGAGGTTTATTGATCTTATTGAAATCATGAATGAACCTCCTATAGAATCTTTTGTGTCCTAGGAATGTTTAAACTTCTTTAATGCTGGTTGAAGGAAATAGTTTGTCAATCACTTCTATCTTAGCCTTATTAATCTCAATGCCTCTAGAACTAACACGATGTACTAGAACAATGTTTTCCTTTACCAAAAGCAACATGTTTCCAATAGAGGGCCAGATGTGCATCTTCCCAATGTTTCAAGACCAAGGCAAGGTGATGTAGGCATGTGTCAAAGAAAAACCCACCGATATAGAATTCATCCATGAATATTTCCACTATCATCTCAGTAAGGTTGGAAAAGATATAAAACATGCATGCCAGAACGTGGTAGGTGCATTACATAATCTATAGGGCAACCAACAAAAGGCATATGTGCCAAAGGGACACCTGAAAGTAGTCTTTTTTCTTAATCACTAGGGTGGATGGGTATATACTAGAAGCCAAAGTATCCATCCAACTAATAGAAGAATTCCTAGTGCATTATTCTATCCAAGACTTGATCAAGAAAAGTAAGTGGGAAGTGGTCGTTTTGAGTTTCATGTTGGGCTTAAAGAAGTCAATGCACATGAAACACCAATTACAGTGCGGGTAAGAATCATTCTTCTTATTCAAAATTATTGCACTACCCCCTTCCTTTAGAAATACTTATTTTAGACTCACCCATAGTGAATCAGAGTGGGATAGATGATCCCAAAAGGTAGTATCTTTATTACCTCCTTAGGAAGTGAGTTCGGCTTACGTTGAGGTTCTATGAATGGATTTTAGTTGTCAATCATATTGATTATATGCATGTAGAGGGCTTTGCTTACCTCAATTAGGCCAGTCATTTTGTAGGATGACACCTTCTTCCTCTTCCTCAATTATATTTGTAACATGTCTTCTTGATTAGTAGTGAGATATGCATTGATGATTACTGGGAGGACCTTTTTCTCATCAAGGAAGATATGTTTTAGCCCCTTAGAGGCTTCATCTCTGGTGACTTGGTATCCTTGTCTTCTTTGAAAATTGATATGGACTTGAGATATTCAAACTTGGCTTCAAGGTCTTTCCAAGCATTGTCTAACTAGAGGAGAAATTTCTCCACTTGTTCATCGTTGAAGTCATGAGCATTAGGGTCAAAGGGTGATGTCTTAAGGAGGGTATTACAAGTTTCTTCCTCCTCTCATAGTTGTGCAATCCTATTTATGTATTCAAGGAACAAGCATTGTTCCTGGAAAGAGGGACCCATAAACTCTATAAGATCTTAAAACCAAATGTGTATGCCCCAAGCCTTAACATTAATATTTCGACTTCAATGCCGATCAAGGCTATGGATATTTCAAGGAAGGGGCATCCAAATAGAAGAGGATATTTAAGATCCTCCTTGATATCCATGATGACAAATTTGTAGGTGAAATAAGATTTGGAACCAACTCTTATGGAGATGTCTTTCAAGATCCCCATAGGGGTGATCATAGATTAGTAAGCAAGTTGGATATCTATGCCAGTGGTGATGGTGTTGGAGGTGAAACCTAGTCTTTTGTACAAGATGTAGGGCATGATATAGATACTTGCTCCAAGATTAGCTAAGCCTTTTTAGCATGTAAAGTCCTCAACAAAGCAAGATATGCCAAAAGATCCTATATCATTGAGTTTTTTGGCATCTTGCTTTGGATGATGCCTGGTGATGTCCTTTCTAGCTTGATGGACTCATACTCCTCTATTGTGTATTTTTGAGTGGGGAGATCTTTTAAGAACTTGGTCCAGTAATATCAACATGTAGCTTCTTGATCACTTCCTTGAACTTCATGAATCTCGAGTCTAGGCATTTCTGAGCTAGATGGCTTTGGTAAGGGACGTAGGGTTTGTAGATAGGAACTACTAGGATAGGAGTTTTTGGTGTCACTTTTGGTCCCTCTTAGCATTAGGTATGATTCTAATCTCTGGAGTAGATATATCACTTTTTGTTGGTGTTACAATAGTTAGTTTAATAGATGAATCCACTGAGGTGACTTCATCATCATCTTCATCTTCAAGAACTGGCCCATTCTTGATGACTGGGACTAGTCGTTCTACCATAACAAACCCAAAATGTGGTTACAACCTTCCATTTCTCCTCCTAAATGCTTGAGGTTTTTCTCAAGTTGACCTACAAATGAACTCGTTGAAGGTAAAATGGTGGTAGCAATCTTTCCAAGCTGAACCTTATTGCATGTCTTCTGGCTTGCTAATATCTTCTCAATAGAATCCAAACGACCTTTATTATTGGCGGTAGACATATTTTGTTTATTGCCCTACCCTAAGAGAGATTGTCCTAAGTTGTTGTATGGTTGCAGGACTAGTTGTAATTGTTGCTTTAGTTGAAGTTGTTGTCATATTGTCTAGGGTTGAAGTTGTTTTGCCAGAAGTTTTGATTCTAGTTCTTGGGTTGTCTTGACTTGGATACAAGGTTGACATCTATGCACATACCTCTGTAAGGATGACTCAAGGTTATCTTGACTAAGGGATAAAGCCTTCAAATATTTAGCAATATACTTCATATCAAACTTCTCTTCCTCCATAGAAATCTTGAGTACTCCTCTCTTACACGATGAACCCCAATTATCCTAACTTTCTACTTCCCTACTTACAACCTTCCACGTGTTGCCAAAGCTCTTCCGCATGAAGTATCAATTATAAGTGACACAAATGAACTATTTGATGTCATCATTTACTCTCTTATAGAATCACTTGTTAATAAGTGTGGAGGAAAGTTTTGATAAGGGAAGTTACACGATAGCTCTTTAAAATGTTCCCAGACTTCAAAGAGGGTTTTGGTTGGGATTTGTTCAAACTACATGATTTTCCCTTGGAATTGGTATGTGAGTGAGTATAGAAAAAGCTTCTCTAGGAACTTGTTCTGAATTTTCTCCCTAGTGGTAATGTTGTGATCATCTAGGGAATTATACCAAACCCTAGATTTGACAGTGAGGTAGTAATAGAATAGTCAGAGCTTGATGGATTCCTCAAAAATACCAGCTTGCTTACTTAATCCACATATATCTATGAACTTCTATAAATGGTAATGGGAGTTATCACTAACTCTTCCACTAAAACTATTGTTTTGCATCATCATCGCCCATTTTCCCTTGATTCAAAGTTTTGTGCTTTGATGGTAGGTTGGATGATTGGGTTACGAACTTCTACAGCTTTAGGAATAGAGACTCTCATAGATCTCTTTGTCATTCTGCTTCTTCAATTGCTCATAACTCTATCTACACAATGGCATTGGCCTCAACTAGGATTTTATCTCTATGTGATTGAGCGTTGCTTCCACTCTATGGTAAATATCCTCTTCTACCATCTGGGCTTTGTTTTAAAGAAAGAGCATGTGATAGGTTTCTTTGATCTCAAGTTCAAAGTTTGCAATGGAGTCAAGACTAGAAGAGTGTTGTGTTCATATAAGATGTCATCTAAGAAGTGCACACAACCAAGATCAGATGGTTGAGGATGAGTTCGATCCAAAATGATTTTTAATATTATCAATTGTAATATAAAAATCCTTCGTATTCTAAGTTAGTTAAGTTGATCAAAAAATTGTGTTGTAGATGATGCCAAAATTTGATGTGAATTATTACTACGTAGGAAGATTCACCTAGTGAGGAGTCCCTATGATTTTACCTTAACTACTAACAATAATCGCCACCCACAGTGGATGGGTCCTATCATATTATAGAATTAGTATCTAACCCAAAGGACAATGCATTTAATAATTATCTAATTAATGTAACCAGTAAGAACTAGCACTTATCATAAAAGGTGGTTGTTTTTTTATTATACTAATATTGCAAAATAGAAAGGTTAAACTAAGAGTTTATTATCAGATGATGGAAACACTAGGGAGGTTAGATTTCACCACCACTACCTATCATTCACTCTCTTGCTACATCATAAATAGCATGAATATATGCATTTTGAGGCTGCTTAAATCCTCTTCAGCATTACAATTAAAACCACATAGATATTACTTGAATCTCCTTGTGGGATTACCTAGAGATCATCTAGTTGGTGCCTTAGAAAACATCTATCTGATGTTCTCAATGAGAGTTTAACAAGAATCGATCAACATCCTAGATATTGTGTTTAAAGTTCTCTACACCCAAGATCTGATATATATTTAAAATTGATAATAAGACAATAGTAGAAACATAATAAACATATAATGGTCCATAAATATTAGATGTCATAGAGATAGCAAAATTGGTTAGTGGGACTATACCCTGCACCCTAGCGAGAGGACTACTCATGTGCCATACTAGTAATGAGATTAACATTAGAAGAAAGAAAGAGATCCATCATTATTGTAGACTATGAAGCGGCACACATGGTGTTTAGAAGTCTATTTTTGAGGTCGGGGATGACAATGGTCTATAGACCAGCAAGCTTCTCCTTGATTTTTTTGAAAGAGGGACTTGCATGTGTCTTCTTCCTTTACTGATGGAAACATGATGGTTTGGGGAAGGAGCAGTTGATGTATGTTGGAAGTGACCATCCACCGATGAAAATGGGGTGTCATTGGTAAAGCCTCTTGTTAGATTAGAACTTTTAAACCTTCAAGGAGATGGGTGTGTCATCCATTAATGATGATGGTCAGTGGAAAATGGCAAGGGATGCTCATGACTGGTTTTTACAACCTAGAAGTGTTAACTGGGGTCCCTTTTCATACTAGAGTGCCCTTGTATTTATAGGCATAGGCTAGGTTTGGAACCCTTCCAACCACCTTTCACATAAGTCTCGGATGCCATGGATGCAAAGGTGTAGCAGATTGAGGTAGATGAAAGGTATCGTGACTCCCAGGATTCCCATCAGTGCTGGGAGCATTAGTGGAGTCGTACATATATCCCATTAGAAGTCAAGTGTTGTATGGGCATAGGAGGGTGGAGTCTAACTGATCGTTAGATTGGAGAGATAGTAACTAAATTGGTGGTTAGGGTATTTGTTAGAACCTCTCTTTTAATCAGCATAAATACCAGCTATTAGAGTGAAACCCTAGACCTAAACTCAAATTTGAAAACAAAACATCAAATTCTTGACAAACCCAATTAATAAAGTATACAAAAAGCACAAGTAAAATTTTCCTTTTCCTATTTTCTAAATTCTCATAAACCATTGTCACATCAAAGGACAATATTCATTTATCACTATCTTATTTCTCACTTGTAGTTCAATTTACATCTATAATATGTACATGAAAGAGAAAACTTGATCTACAACCCATCCTGAGAAAGAGACAGTATAGGGACATTCTAACCTACATTATTCTATTTACATATTATTTTTCTTGACCTCTCTTTTACATGCCTTATACCTAAAAACATTCAAAACAACCTCATGATACTCATATAGAGCCCTAGTGAGTGGACACCTCCCACTCAAAATAAGTACATGCATCAACATCAGATGAAATATATTGAACTTACATTGCAAAGTATAACAGATAACTCTAGAAAATAGGAATTATATTTCATGAAAATAATCTCATTAATCTTAAAGGCTTTCATTTAGTCAAACCCAACATTTTGTGGAAGTAATAAGTCAATATATAAACATTTAGAATCAAGACATAATAATAACATCATCTTTATGACACCCCACTAGCTGGACCAGGAACATATCCTACAATCCTGAACATAAAGTCTACATAATACATGTCTACCAAACAAGACTATTTGAATGACATGTAAATACAAATCATAGTCATAGTGGATACTAAATTATAGCATCAAATAGTTGTCAACATTCAAGATCAGTTGCCATAGTAGATAGAAAAAAGAATGGCAACATAATATATTAATAAAAGAGTGACTAATTTCCACAACAAGAAACATATTCAACAACAATAGATTCATCAAGTAACACTAAAAGGGATGTAAAAAACATTCAGCTCGTGTTATACACGACTTGTCATATTTTATTCATTTGCACTAAAACTACTTGGCTTGTACCTCACCAAGTAGAACTTTCCATGCTCGATTTTTGTGTCAACGACGCCTCGTCACTATCTTAGGGTTTAGTTGGTCACCCTAAGATATTAAAAACAGACCTTGGTCCACCGTAAGGTTACCTAAAGAGACTACATCCTCATCTTGGGTACACAAGATAGGAACTACTATAACATAATATCACATATCATCATTGAATATCACATATCATCATATTTGACATGTTTCAAAAATATCACTTTATCAGTCTATTCCTAAAAAATATAGACTTTTATAATACAAGTTCTAGTGCCATAATCATGTTGTGTGCTCACTTCTAAATCTTGGTGGTCTAACCTTTAAGGTCTCAGTCCACACTTTGGAAATCCTTCTCATAATTCTCTATTACTATAAGAAGATCTATTTCATTTCCCTAGTATGGACCTATGGTAAACTTTAGTGTTTAGGGCACCTAACTAGATGTGTCATCATTTCACTTCTTATTTAATCCATTTACTCATCTAAAAAGGAATTAAGATGATCATATGTCAAGTGTGTATATTCTCACACAACTACAATTATATAAAGTGGATTAGGGTTAACAAGAAAGACAATGATTGAAGCAAGAAGCACAACAAATATGTAATTTGCAACATGTATGTTTCTTTCCATTTCACATCATCTCATATTAGTCATCAACATTGGGCTATTAGCCTGGGACATAATCTCATTATCTAGCATTTACTATAAACAAGGTTTCTCAAATGTAACCAATGCACAGTAATTCAATCTCAACATATTTCTTATTAGTTCATTTCATACCACATTTCCCAACAAATATTCACAAATATATTAGAGCTAGAAAAAAATATAAACATATAGACATTTGTGTCATTCATCATACTCATAATAGGTTTAGAGACAAAATGTACTTATTCCAATTGATTTCTATATATATGAAAAGATCTCAAAGCATAAACGTGCATAACATACTAAATACTCCTCTTTTACTAAAAACTAGCGTTATTATCTAGCACATTTAATCTTAATTGAAATCCATCAAATTAGACCATTCTCATAATACAAGTGTTCTATAGACAACTAGAATCCAAACATGTATTCTTATGAATCAATTTGCATTCTTGAACTTCACCTTGTAATTGAATTAGACTATACTTATGTACATTCCTTAATCCCTTATTTCAAAGTATTATTCATTATTGTCACATAGATCATAATATTAGGGTTACAATTAGGTTTTCATATAGAAATATCATTATATTTATTTTTTCTTTATTTCATAATCATTAGTCATAACTTCTTTTCATATCATGTTCACTACTATTATTGGAATCAATCATATTAAATTTACTTAATGCATAAAGTGTCTCTCTCATTCAAAATCTTGTTAATCTTATTTTAATGTATTTCCTTAAATCTTGGTCAACCCAAATACATTTGAATTAAATATCTGAAATACTTACTCATACTCATTTCATTAATTCCATCCATAACTTGTCATCACCATTCTATTCATTCTTGACCATTTTCTTTCTTATATTAATATGAGTGTACCATGACATTGGCTTCCAATTGCATTTTTATAATTATAAGAAATTCCCATATTCCTTGTAAAACTCTCAATTGAGGAAGTACCATGTACTAAGGTTATTTCTTCTTACTCTTTAATCTTTAGGTATCTTCCCAATTCATTATGTGACATGCATAAAAGACTTACATTGATGTGGCGATTTACTCATTATTCCATTTATTATGCTAGAATAGATGCATTAGGCTTAGACAAATTTAACAAGACTTATCACCTTCAATTTAAGTAATAATACCTATAATTGAGCATTTCATCACATTTACAAGATTATATACAAGTTCCATCTTTATAACTCATACTCATTTTAACAATGAATTTCTAGGGTTTTCAAGAAGTCGACTCAATTCAATACATCATAAGCAAATTATCATTCACTAACCTCCTTATCGTGTATATAGGGTCATTAAGTCTATTTCATCACACACAAATATAGTTTCTATTTTCACATAATGTGTCCACCAATTATAAGTATGCATCGGTTCAACCACTCATTTGAGTCAATTTGAAAAAACTAACCCTGAACATGAAATATAATCCAGTTAAAATCTTCATGATGATCCTTATATTCTTGCCATATTTAATTCTGGAAAAGATTTGAAAATATAGTCGAGAATTCATTCATTATAAGTTAATACATGATTCTATACTTGTCAACTCAATTTTCAAGCGTGATATTCATCAGGATGACTTTAGGCAATATATGTGTAAAACAACATAGTTATCTATCCATAATATTTTTCACACATCTTGAATAAATATATAAAGAACTAAACAAACAGAACACAACGTGAAAGAATCTAAATTAGTAGAAATTATTTCCCAAGAATCTTCCAATTTGATTACTCAATCACATACAAAGGCAAGCAAGGATGTTGATAATTTTAGTTGGATCAAATTAGGCTTTAAACATGATTATAGATCTTAAGAGAGAGACAATGTAAGACCCCAATGCGCCATAAGAGAGATTACTCAAAGTCAAACTATAGATATAAAACTAAACATTCAGGTTACTAGAAAACATAGGAAAATTAAAACCAATTCCGCATAACAATAAAAGTTACAACATATTGCATGAGTCCACAAAAGCCACTTGTATCACATACCACCTACCCAAAACATTATACAGATATTGTTTACTGGCTCACTAGACACATCATGTTACACATGATAATATGTTCATGTACATATATGCTATCTCTACACAACAACTGGTATAAAGCCAAAGCCTCGTATCGATACATACAACAAAAACCTCCCCAAAGACCTGAGGGTACAGGGATAACACGTAGAACTCTACTTCTATACACAAGCAGCATGTCCAACCTTTCAGCAACTACTGGTCCTCTTACTACTCAGCACCAACAAAATGATCTCTACTCCCTTGTGTTGGACCACCTAAATATGTGGAAACCCACGGGGTGACACCAAACATCTCAGTGAGAGATATAACTCTTCGCCAACATCTATTAAAGTACAGATAAGTTGAGTGGTAGACATCATACTAAGTAGGCAGATAACATACCACACAGGTTGAGCAGATTCAGTTAAATTATATGTAATTTCAATTTACATAATAGATCAGCTGACTACACTACTAACTGATCAACTCACTCAGTGAGATGGTCGTTTGGAGTGCCAACCGATCGGCTCAAGTGTTGAGATGGCCATCTGGAGTGCCAGGCTTATTGGAACTGAATTGGATAATGTTCTGCACAAAGCAGGTGCCAACTGATTGGCTCACTAGGTGAATCGATCGCCACAGGTAGCGCAATAGGACTAGTTCACCTGGTGAACCGATCGGCTAGGTTGGGCCGAAGGAAGGTTCTAAAAACTTCCTAAATTCATGAGAAAGTCTGGTCATTTTGATTGTTCAGTTCATTGATGTAAGGAATTAATGTTTAAAATTAATTGAAAACAAATTACCAAATTCATGTACGATTGGGAAACATGCAAAATGATCGTCTCACAGAGCGAAACGATTAGCTCGCATGCCATACGACTATCTCAACTTCTAGCTGATTGGTTCGATTCTTGCAATTTGTAAAATTTAAGATCTTCCAGTCCCTTCCACTGCCACACATATTGGGAACCCAGACCCTAACCCCTCCTATAAATAGAGGGATATTTGGGGCTTCCCAGAACATAACTCAATTTCCTCTGACAATTGTTGTCCTTTCTGGTTGTGGTAACCAATAGAGAGCTCGAGCAAGTCCTACCTACTAAACGGAGGGATAGCAAGGGAGAAACCATTATAGGAGAGCAAGTTGGTGACTAGTACACCATCGGGAGGGACAACTCTTTCTTGTCACTTCTAGTAGGACTACAAGAGTTCTAGGAAGTCCTTGTGGACTTTCATAGATACGTGGAGGTTTTTGTCTTTCGCTAGGAAGACAACGTCAACCCGCAGTCTGTGGTGCAGACCATAAGGCATAGTAATCAGACAAGTCCTAATGTAACTACAAGATAGTTGCACATTTACAATGATGAAGAGATATCAACAGACTTGCTGCAGGACTATGTATATCCTTAAAACCATCCTTCCCATCTTATAGTGAGTGACATGATCTATTAGTTATGGGGAATATGGTAGATAAAACTTTGTTTTAGTTGCTTACTGTGTAGCCATATTTTCCAACATTTATAGCCTTTCTCTCTCTTATCTTTTATCATGTCCATCACCCCTGTCACTATCACTTGCCACCCCATCTCCTCCACCCTTTCACCTTCCAACCACTTCTCATCCCTCCACATGACAACATCACATATTTATAAGGGGAACAAATAACAACAATTTACTACATATTATATAAAGAAACCCATGAAGGATCCTACTTCCTTCATTTTTTGACCTATGTACCAGTCCTTGTATTGATGAAATTTGCAAAGAAAATAATGCCTCCTTCTTATGAGTTTAATTAGTTTAAGGCATATTGGGTCCGAAGACAGAATATATGAAAGTTTCTTATAACATGAGGAATACATCAAAGATAACGTTGAAGTTCTTATTTATTTATCAAATAATAAGTTAAAAACACTTTGATTTATGTTATCCACTCTCTATATAAGTTATATGTTATTTGCAGACAGTTGTCACACATCACAAGCTTTGTATTGTTATTAGGGTGCTAGTCCAAAATTTAGAGGTGCCAAGTTGGATAGAGTATGTCTCTAGACTCTCTCTATATATACATATATACATATACATATATATAGGTATATAGGTCCATATTGGTGGACCTGTTCAGAAAGGACCATGCATCTCTAGGGTTTGGCATATACCACTCAGTAGTGGTGGACCAGATCCATTTAGTTCTAGAATGGCATCAATTTTGAGCATGTCCTCATTTTCCATGATTTTGCTCCTCCATCAAGTCTGGTTCAAAACCAATCCCGACCAGTTTGAATGGATAATTCGAAATATTTTTAACATGTAAGAATCAAATATAAGAAATAATCTATAAATCCTAATATATATATATGAAGCATCCACGGAATGGGATGCATCATGATCATTTCTAAAAAGTGCAACTTATATGTACTTTCTAAAATATAATTGCTCAAGCAAGTAATATTTGTAAAATTATGAAATGATACCAAGTCACATAAATATTTTAATGACTAAATTGTATTTCACCATGTCATATGAAAATGTTATCTGAGCAATGAATGTTTATAAATGAAAAATATTATTAACTACGATGATGTGCTTATGAATAATTTTTTATGGATAGGAAATAAGGAGGTTATCAAAATAGTACAAGGATTCTACACCCAAATTATTTTGATCACATTTTATGAGTGGTTCACTTCAACATTATAGTAAAATCAAATGACTAAATCAAACCAATGTGTGCTTCTTTTATATTTTCTAGTTATGAAAAATTTTACTAAATCGATTTAGTATTTCGATTCATGTTTTTCTTAGTCAAAGAACTTTTCTTTATTTGGGTTTTGGCTCGATCTGGTAGGGTCCAACCAAATTAGGGGTTTGGACCGATGTACAAATTGACTCGTCTCACAAATCTAATCAGAACTAAAAAAAATATAAGTGTTTGATTATGTTTAATGCTATCATGAAAGTCCACTCATATTGATAGGATGTTTCTATGAAATCATATACATAGATAGTTCTATAAAATCACATACATCTCATTTTGTGTGGTGGTGAATATTGGGCTCTTAAGAACTAAAGTGTCAAAATATTATGCTAGCATAGATGTATATAAAGATTGAAAATGATCATCATTGATGAGAAAATACTAAATTAAATAATGGTGAAAACCTGATTAAGTGTCATATTGTTGGGCATGTATGATGTATATTGGTAAGTGCATGACAAGATAATACAATTGAGCCACTATATTATGTATAAAAGGGTGTAAGAGGGGTTGTGTGTAGTTTCTATTTTATTCTAAACAATAAACATTAGTCATTATACTAGATAGCCATTCATGTGATGCACATGTTTATACATAGATATATATGAATGGGTGTGAGGGGGTTGTGTGATACTTCTATTTATGTTTCAAATTACAAATTTGTCATTATATTCTAATAAGACAACTGTGTATGGCACATGCTTATTACAATAAGAGGTGTTGGATGCAATTTTTTTGTTGCAAAATACAATTTGAGATTTTACATTTGAATATGGTAATGAGCTAACTCTTACAAAAGGATACACTATGCGATTACTATGGTCAATACTTTGGGGGATACCATGGTCGAAAGTGGTCAATCTAACTCATACAAGAAAAACATATGTTCAATGATATGTCTGAAGCAACAATGGTTCTCTTTGACGTGTGGGAGCAAGTTCAGTTATATGTTTATCCATTTCTTCTCCTTTTATGGACTTCTTCATCTTTTTTTAACACTATGTCTGGTACAACATGCTTTGACATTTTCATCCACTCGAGTATCGATGACCACTATTCTAGACAAGTGAAGGTTGGTCAGGTCATCCATGCAAGGAACTATAATAAATCAACAAAGTAAATCACATCACATATGTAGTCTTTGAAATTATCTAGTGCTTTTAAAGCCATATGATATTTGATATATGCTTGATATCTAATTTGCTGAAATTTGTGTTAAGACATGAGTTTATGTTAGTGAGAGTTTATAGCAATACCATTTTTTTGTACATTATTTACCATCTTTGAACACACTCTTCAAAGGAAGGAGGAGACAAATGTTTCCTCTAACTGAAAATAAAATCTCTTTTAGCAGCAGACGTTGGATATGAGAATATGAGCTTTAAGACCAGAAAAGGAAAATCACGCCCCCACCATGTTGGATTGGAGTGTCAAATATCAACGACGACATGGTTCGGAGATACAAACATGTTTTCCAATTTGAAGAGGAAATATTTTCCATCAAATACCTTGGTTTACCCCTATCGCCACATCCTCTTCTAGCTTCATGCTGGAACCAGATTATCATGATTGTAGAAAGAAATCTAGGACTTTGGAAAACAAAACATCTCAACCTTGTTGGCCGCTTGATTCGACCACCTTCAATCTTAGTTGTATCCCTCTTCCTTCCAAGGTTCTCGATTCATTAGACAAAATTAGAAGAAGATTTCTTTGGGAAAGGGGCAGAGGGCTCAGTGAAGACACGCCTTATTGGAAGGGAACAAATTCGTAAAACAAAAACAAGGGGGTGTTATATCATGAATATGAAAATGCACCCATTATTACTTATACAAAAAATCATGACCAACCTCTGCAATAAAAATCAGACAGTGTGGATTTCTCATGTCATAAACACATATTGTAAACAATACAACCGATGGCAAAACATATCAAAGAAATTCCTATCTCCTCTATGGTTACATATAAATAACACTCTATAAATCATAAATGATAATACTAAGGTCCCACCATATTGTGCCTATAACATATCCATCTGTTTTGACCCATGGTTGATAGGTAAAGGATCATCAACATGAAAACTAAACAAAATATCCCTATACAACTATAAAACGATTCCACGATACAAGTATTGACCCTCCTCAATGCAAATTTCGAAAACAAATTCAATAGATTTCTAGATGAGATATTTTTAAGAGAAGATCTTATAAACATGAATAACACACTCGAACATGATATACCGAATTATACAAGCTATAAATAGAAAAAGGCTTACCCTCCTAAATCTATATACACGTTCTTTAATAATTTTGGTATCAAAAGTATATTTTGACAAGATATGGAAAATTAAATGCCTTACTAAATACATCATTCTCATTTGGCTTATAGAGAATAACAAAATCCTTATTTGAGCAAACTGGTGGAAGAGAGGTTTTCTTGCACCTACCATGTGTATTTTATGTCAAGAAGACGAGAAAAACAGTAGACATATCTCTTTTCACCCTTTTTCACTAGGAGAATATGACAAAATCATTTGATAATCACTACTCTAATAAATAACATTGGTAAATACACAATAAACGGAATCTTAAAGTCAAAATAATATCCAGACACATCTCAAAACCTTATATATATATATATATATATATATATATATATATATATATATATATATGTGTGTGTGTGTGTGTGTGTGTGTGTGTGTGTGTGTGTGTGTGTGTGTGTAGAGTCAGGCTAGAATACGAGTGTATTCAGAGCAGAATACACTCAAGTAGTTTTTTAGGATGCAATGTTTTTTTTCAAAAATCTAATCCATTGATCTTATTAAACATCTTGTGAATAGCTCATACGTAAAATTTGAGCACATTTGGACATTTATTGGTCATGTTATAAAGACTACAAAAATTATGCATTTCAAATTAGTTTCACGCATCGATTTTGTTGCCTTTGGATGAGTGACTTACACTCATCCAAATGGGCTCAAAATTTGTATGTAGCCTAGTTATAGTATGACGGTGAAGATCAATGGTTTACATTTTGCAAAAAATAGTCTTGGTATGCAAACACACTTGATTGTATTCATGTGATCCGTATACTCGAGTGTATTCTAGCCTGACTATATATATATATATATATATATATATATATATATATATATATATATATATATATATATATATATATATATATATATGTGTGTGTGTGTGTGTGTGTGTGTGTGTGTGTGTGTGTGTGTGTGTGTGTGTGTGTGTGTGTGTGTGTGTGTGTACTGGCCGCCGCTCCATCACCTAGGGTTGCGATTCTAGGCGACCGGTGTTTCCAGGGTCTTCTCCCCTCGGTACCGGGGCGACGTTCTCTATTTATCTTACGGGTTCTTCTCCATCGCCATGACGGACGAATTGGTGAAACTTTATGCAGCAGTTAGGGTCAGGGAGGAAGAGGAGGCGGACATTCTGGACTTCAAGACGGAAGCAATTAGAACTGGTGGGGAACACTTGGATCTAATCGTCGTGGGGAGGTTGGCCACACAAAGGCCTTACAATTTCCCAGTGTTGAAGCGCACACTCATCAACTCCTGGTCTCTGAAGAAGGAAGCTAGTTTTCGGCAGATCGCAAGTAACTTGTTTGTCATCCAATTCTTGCACTGGCGAGACAAAGAGAAGGTTCTGAACGAAGGTCCAAGGAACTTCGATAACTGTCTTCTGGTCACTCAGAGCATCCAGGCAGAGGACACACCGGAGGTGATTGAACTGAATCGGAGTGCCTTCTGGGTGAGACTGTACAACTTGCCTTTGGGATACCGAACGGAGGAGGAAATCAAGGCGGTGGCGAGCAAAATAGGAGAGGTCATCACCCTCGACCGTAAAGACTTAGGTTGGGATACCTCATGCAGAGTTCGAGTGGAACTAGACATCACCAAGCCGCTTAGGCAGAAACAGAAAATCAAAGACGTTAAGGGGAATATTGTCGCCGTCAAGATCCGAAACGAGTGGCTACCTAACTTCTGCTATCTATGCGGCACCATCGGACACCTTGACAAGGACTGCACTGATGTGGATGAGGATGAGGAAGAGAAGCAGCAGCAGCGACTATGGGGGCCATAGTTGAAGGCGTCCCCAGTAAAGCGATGGGTGATTCCAATTAAAGATGAGTTGTTCGGTCGTGACAGTGGCAAGAGGGAGTTGCGGTTCATGGCAAAGCCAAAGTCTAGTACTGCAAGATCTGACAGGGAAGGGGTGCATAGACACAATACTGGTTCTCAAGGGACGGACAATCACGGCAAGCAACCACAGCAGGAAGGAGAGGAGGTGGAGTCGGAGGTGGGCATCCTCCCATCACACCGAGATTTAGAAGAGGTGTTTCCAAGGCTAGGCAAAGAGCATATGCGGAAGGATGAGACGGCAAGCGCTGATGGTGGCTGGAAGGATCGGAGCGAGCAAGGGGATACTACATGAAGAGTAATGACGGCACCCATGGAGGTGGAACAAACAGAAGGGGGAGTGACAATACAGAAGAAAACCAAGTCCAAGGAAGGGGAGAGCATCACGGCCAATTTGTTGGGCGAGGTAGGAGAATCGTCATTACACTACCAGGAAAAGAATGGCATGGACGGAAATGATGAAGGAACCAATTGGAAGAATATTGAATGTCTAACGAGCGTTGGGGAGTATAGGGCTAATGACCTACAGGGGATTTCAAACACGTCAGAAACTAGGATTGCAATGAAAGGGAAAAATCCGAGTAAGAGAATGCAATTGATCATTAAGACAGGGACAAAAGGAAAAGGGAGGAAGGTCATTCGAAGGGGAGATAGGTAGGGAGATCCTAGGCCAGAGGAGCACACACTTGAAGGTGAGACGAATCTGAAATGAGGACGGGTGGGGGAGGAGAATTCAACTCTTGAGGTGGAGGGGACAGGGCAAAGTAATGGAAAATGTTTCAGGATAATGGTGGTCATGAAGGCTGCAACATGCAAGCAAGTAGTGGGTATTGGGGCGGCCTAGTCCCGTGAACAACAATGAAAATACTGGTCTGGAACGTTCAGGGTCTGGGCCGCCCTGGAATGGTGAACTCTCTCAAAAGGAGATGCTAGAGAGAGATGCCCGACATAGTTTTCATGATGGAAACTATGTGCAAGAGCACGGAGCAGGATAGAGTCAGACGATCTTGTGGTTTTGATAGTGGCTTTGGGGTGGATAGCAGAGGTAGATCTGGAGGTTTGGGGCTATGGTGAAGAGGTGATAAGGTGACGATCAAGTCTTTTTCTGACCATCATATTTGTACTGACATTGACGAGCACAACCCTGAGTACAATTATTGTTTTGTTGGGATCTATGGTTGGGCAGCAGTACAGGACAGGATGCGGACTTGGGCTCTCATGGGAGAGCTGCGTCGGGCCTCTCATAAGCATATGGTGTTTGGTGGATATTTTAATGAGATCACTACTTTGCATGAGAAACAGGGGGCCAGACGCGGAGTGAGTGGCATATGAGGAACTTCAGGGAGGCGATTGATAGTTGTCATCTCATTGACCTGGGATACACAGGGTGCAAATTCACTTGGAAGAGAGGCTTACATGTGGACAACCTCATTATGGAGAGGTTGGACAGGTTTCTGGCGGACAGGGAGTGGTGTGACATTTTTAATGTGAGGAGGGTCAAGAATTTTTCTATCAGCGGCTCAGATCACGGGCAGATTTTCCTTTGGGCAGAGAAGTCAAGACATGTGGAGGAAAGGGGGGAAAGTTTTAGATTTGAGACTCTTTGGCTATCTTCCTCAGAATTCAGGTCGGTGGTGGAACAGGAATGGGGGGGAACCCAGGGGGTGGCCTACTGGAGCAGACGAGGGGATGTGCAGAAAGACTGAGTTTCTGGGCTAAGGAGAAATTTGGTAATTTTAAGAAGAAAATACGAAAGACTGAGAAAGAGCTGGCACGAGCACAAAATGACTTACCTTCTCATGGCATGATACAAGTTTGCACCCAATTGGCAAAATAGTTAGTGGAATTGCAACGGTGGGAGGAGAGCTTCTGGCACGCTAAAGCACGAACTGACGAGATGAGGGATGGCGATAAGAAAACAAAGTATTTTCATCATAAGGTGAGCCAGAGGAAAAGGAGAAACACCATCGATGGCATATTCAAGGAGGACGGTAGGGCCGGTGAGAAGTAGCCCAACTAGTCGTAGCTCAGGGCCCCTCATGAAGGGTCCCGGGTTCGACTCTCGCTGGAAGTGTTGCTCGGAAATGAATTTTCTGTAGCGTCAGTCGGCCTCTGATGCGACTTATTGAGATACCGGTGTGCGGGTGCACGGGCAGACAAATCCTGAGGAGATTGAGGGGGTGATTACTATTTTTTTCAACTCCCTCTTTTTGACGTCTCATCCAGTTGGCATGGAGGAGTTTCTGGACGGTATGCACGGTGTTCTACAGGAGGAGGATGTGACACGATTGGAGCAGACCCTGTCAGAGAGTGAGATTTGGCAAGCCCTTCAGTAAATGCACCCAAATAAAGCTCCCGGCCCAGATGGCATGAAGGTGGTTTTTTATCAAAAATTTTGAGGAACGGTGAAGAAGAGTGTGGTTGATTTTATAGCTGGTTGGTGGAGAGGAGAGCACAGTTTGGCAGAGATTAATGAGACAGCTATTGTGCTTATTCCAAAGACAGAGACGTCGGTCCACATTTCTGAGTATCGCCCTATTAGTTTGTGCAATGTTGCTTATAAAATTATCACAAAAGTTCTGGACAATAGAATAAAACTGCTGAATAACATTATTGCTGAAAACCAAAGTACTTTGATTGGGGGTAGGTTGATTACTTTGGTGTCTTATGAGCTATTCCATACTATGAAACACAGAAGGAGCGGAAAGGAGGGGTTGATGGCAATCAAGCTTGATATGAGCAAAGCCTATGATAGGGTGGAGTGGCCTTTTCTGTGGAGGGTGATGGAGAGGAAGGATTTTCTTATAAAATGGAGGTCCAAAGTTCATGAGTGCATGGCGAGCGTTTCACACAAATTCTTCATTAATGGCAAGAGGAGGGGATCTACAAAACCAACCAGAGGACTACGCCAAGGTGACCCTATCTTCCCGTATCTTTTTATTTTTTGCGTTGAAGCTCTCTCTTTGTCTCTCTTAAATGCAACCCAGGAAAAAAGGATCCATGGAATTAAATCATGCAGGACAACACCGCGTGTGTATCACCTTTTCTTCGTTGATGATAGCATTATGTTTACTAGAGCTACCTCACAAGAGTGCTCCGCTTTAGTTGAGATTTTCAGCCAATACAAGAGGGCATCCAGGTAGAAAATTAATTTTGAGAAGACTGAGGTTTCTTTTAGTAGCAATGTGGAGGCGGAAAGGAGGGATACCATTAAGAATATGCTTGGGGTGAGAGAGGTGGACAGACATGAGAAATACTTGGGTTTACCTACGGTTGTAGGGAGGTCTAAGAAGGTGGTCTTTGCTGCGATGAAGGACAGGATATGGAAAAAATTACAGGGATGGAAGGAACAGCTGTTGTCTAAGCCAGGAAAGGAGGTTCTTATGAAAGCAGTGATCCAGGCTATTCCTACCTACTTGATGAGCATTTTCAAACTCCCAGAAGGACTCATAGACGAGATAAATTCCATGATAGTGCAGTTTTAGTGGGGAGCGAAGGATGGGGAGAGGAAGATTCATTGGCTCGGTTGAGAGAGACTGTGTAGGACGAAGGAGTATGGAGGGATGGGGTTCTGAGACCTGTCAACTTTTAACAGTGTGCTTCTGGTGAAACAGGGATGGAGGCTCGCTACTGAAGAGGGATCATTGGTCAGCCGTATACTGAAGGAGAAATACTACCGGCACACTTTGGTCATCCACTAGGCGAGGGGAGGGGCACCTAGATACACTTGGAGGAGCATATGGGGGGCGCTGCAGTTGGCGAAGCCGGGTTTTCTCTAGAGGGTGGGTTCGGGGAGGAGCATTGATATTTACAGAGATAGATGGATCCCTCAGCTGGGAGGGACAATACACCGCTATCTGGTACAGGGGCCGATTACATACACTTTAGTTGTTGGGTTGATAGATGTGGAGACGGGCCGGTGGGACGAGGCTGCCTTGACATATGTGTTTCCCCCTCATATATGTTCTATGATTCATGCTATTCCTTTGGGAGGTAGGGAGGACGCCGATACTCTATGCTGGGATAGTGAGAGCAGGGGAGAGTTTACTGTACATAGCGCCTATAGACTGATGCGCACAGGGGAGGACCTATTAGACAACTTGGAGGAGGAGGATTGGAAGAGAGTATGGAAGCAATGCTGGCCGCCAAAGCTGAAACATTTTTTTGGCACGTGCTCCGAGACATTCTATCGACGAAGGCAGCCCTGTGTAGGAGGCATGCATCCTAGGATGATCTATGCCCACGTTGTTTATCTCGCCCTAAAAATGTCACTCATGCACTTTTCTCTGTGCTTCAGCAAGTCCTATGTGGGCAGCCGGACAACTTGCTTGGCCGCTTCACACAGGCTTGGATGTCAAAGATTTCTCTAGAGAACTTTTATAGGAGGATGATTTGAGGAGAAGAGAGGAAGGGGAGACTTTGCTTTGGATATCTTGGACAGCCAGAAATAAGCATATTTTTTATTCCCAGCAGCCGCACATTCCAGTACTTGTAGCCGGCTTTCTCTCACTGATGGAGGACTATAGACGGCATTCGTCAGCATCACATGGAGGGGCGCATGGGGAGGGTGGCCTTGTCCCTTCAGCCTAGAACCCTCCCCCATAGGGGTGCTTCAAGATGAATACAGATTCCAGTGTCCGTGTTGGTGGTAGTGTGGGGATTGGAGTTGTCTTGAGGGACCACCTAGGGGCTATCAAGACTACGTACCAATCCAATCTGGACCATGTGTTCTCAGTGCTTAGTGCGGAGGGAATGGCAGTCCTACATGGGATGCGGGTAGTCTTGAACCTAGGCCTGGAAGATCTGATCGTCGAGACCGATAGTGCGATGTTGGTTCATGCAGTGAAGGCCGGCGGATGGGGATGCGGATACGAGGACAGTATCATCACCGAGATTTGCCGTTTATCTTTAAGTCTTTCCTCTTTTCACTTTTATTTTATTAGACGGCAAGGTAATGGTGTTGCCCATGCTTTAGTCGCCCATGCATGTTGCTTAGGAGATCCTTGGACTGTGTTAGAGGACTTCGATGAGAATTTGTAGCGATTTCTCTTTCTGATATGAATAAATAAAAACGACAGGCACCCTTTATCATATATATATATATATATATATATATATATATATATATGTTTATATATACATATATATATGTTTATATATACATATACATATATATATGTATATATGTGTATATATAAATATATACATATATGTGTATATATAAATATAAATATATATACATATACATATATATGTATATTTATATATATATATATATATATATATATATTTATATATATTTATATATACATATATATATGTATATATATATTTATATACATATATATGTGTGTGTGATATAAATATATATATATATATATGTGTGTGTGTGTGTGTGTGTGTGTGTGTGTGTGTGTGATATATATATATATATATATATATATATATATATATATATATATATATATATATATATATATATATATATATATATATATCAATATATATGTGTGTATATATATTGTGAAGCTAGAATACACTTAAAGTGTATTCAACTCCAAATACAGAAGAAGAAAAACACCAAACAGGCTGTCAACTAGCGTCTGTTAGTCTCCGTTACCTTCCTTCCTCCTTTATATCCCGGTTTGCTTCTCTCTCCTCATATCGCATAACTACCTCTCTGTCCTTACTCCTCCTCCACTTCCGCAACATCCCTTCTTCTTTCCAAATTTGCTACTTAGACATGCTAATCGATAAAGGGGACAGCTTCATGCACTCTACCATAATCTGATGATATATTTTTGTTAAGAGAATTGGAAAGGCTGGAGAACGTGGATTTCATGCTCTAGCAGAATGGGGAGGGACGATGTCTGACCTATACAAGAGGGTGAATATTGGACACTGACGTAAGGGTAGCGAGCTTGCCACATGTGAAGTCCATTGATAAGAGACAAATGAACATAGGAAAAAAAACCAATTTAACACACTTTTTAAAAATATTTACTAACATAGCACACTTTGTAAAATATTTCCCAAAGTAGCACACTTTGGTCTGAAATAGTGGTGAAGTCAGGAATTTTTATCAGGGGGGCACCATACAATGTGATACTCCAAATATGATCATTTTTCAATGAAAAAAATCACAATCCTAAAATCAATATAAAAAGAAAAAAAATCAAGATTACCAAATAATATTTGAAATGATAAAAATAGAACAACTATAATAGATACATTAAAGTTGTCCTTGACGACTAGACATTCCTGGAAAATGTTTGACAATGGTGTCATTGTCGATGGTAGAAAAAATATCCTTTTCAATGTAAGGAATCAGACAATCATTAAGCCAAGTATCCTCCATCTTGTTACGTAGATGACTTTTAATAATCTTCATAGCTGTGAAAACTCTTTCCACTGTAGCCGTTGCAACTGGGAGAAGTAGAGCTAATTTTAAAAGTTTAAACACCAAAGGAAAATCTTTATCTTTCTTAACCTCAACTAATTTTTGAGCAAGTTTGTCAATTCCTTTCAATTGTGAGAAATCACCAGAAGACCGGACATCTAGAATATATGTATCCAATTATGTATCAAGTTTCCCAAGATCTAATTCAGAAAAATCAGAAGGATAAAATTCTGCAAGTCGTAACAATTTCTGTTTATCAAATGAGAGGAATTCATTACTTAGATCGAGACATGCAACACATAGAAGTAACTCGGTATTAGTCTCATTAAAACGATCATCCAACTCAGTTAGCATCCAATCAATTATGGTGTTGAAGATCTCAAATCGATAATGATGCAGATTGGTAACATTTTCTAACTTTGTTCTTGATCTCCCAGATGGAGAAAAAACATCATCCATGTTTAGAATATCTATCCCATGTTTCTTACAAAATTCAACAACGATTCCAATAAATATCTCCCACTAATCATCTTCAGTTCTTAAAGAATGCAATTGTTGTTTTGACAACTTTACCAGTGTAATAGCATTTACAATATTCTGGTCTTTTCTTTGTAACGCCTGTGACAATTCATGAGTTTTCCCCAAAACTAATTTCATCAATTGCAAAAGAAAGACAAACTCAAATCTTTGAATTTGACAAGAAAAGATATTTACAAGGCCTCTTTATTTTGCATCTTTTCCGTCATCCATAATTATATCCAGAACCCCAATGATTGAAGAAAATAAATGAATAAAGTTGATTAAATATGTGTAATGTGAGCTCCACCGTGTATCAGTTGCTCTTTTTATACCAAGTTCTTGGTTTAATCCGGTTCCAGTTCTGAGCTCCCCAGAATTCAACTCAGCATCCAATCTTTCAACTTCTTTCACTCGAAGAGAGTCATGTCTCTTACATGAGCCACCCACTATATTCAAAATGTTTGAAATAGACTCAAATAATGATGCTACAAGTGGATGACTTTCAGCTACAACAACAAGAGATAATTGAAGCTGATGAGAAAAACAATGGATGTAGAATGCAGAAGTGTTCTCTCTCAAGATCAGACTTTTCAACCCATTGAAACTTTTAAATATCATCTTACAAATATTTGATGAATAAAATATTTTTAACGGAACTTTAGTGTATAGTAGTAGGCACAACTAGTAACTTCAAACAAGTGTAAACAACAAAATGTAAATAGAAAAGTGGTTACCGTATGAAGAACTTTATGCACTTCTCAAACAAACAATAATACTTCCAATACGCAGTCTTCAGATGCTACTAGAACATTGTGAGTGTGAGGATCAATTCTATTGTTGTAACACATATCCTTTATAACAACATCATTTAGCGGCGAGAGATATGTGTCATACACTGGTGTTACTCCGATAAGAATAAATCACACATCTTTGTAGTCTCCGATTTCTACACACGAGAAAAATAAAACTGCAAAAATAGTAACATAAAACTGAGAGTTAGAAGTTTATGAGTCAAACTTGCTATAATAGAAACGGTAGAATCGTCTCGTATATATAATAATGAGATAGTAACTTTGCCAATACTATAATTATAAAATTTTGTTCGAAAGAAAATGTATGCACTTGGTAATAGTTATAGGAAACTATAATTTATTTAGAAGAAATATGGCACAATACATATTAATAATATGCACAACTATTGTGGTAGAATACATATTAATAATATGCACAACTATTTAATTGGAAACTACAAAATGGAAAGTTGTTTACCATTCAATAGTTAGTCAACATTAATTCTTTTTCTAGGAAAATAGAAAGATGCTATCACAATTAAAAGTCATGTGATTGCATCGTTGTGAATAACAAATGAATACAAGATCAGTTAGATGGGAAAAGGAAAAGGCACGCATAAAGGACAAGTCAAAGAACGAGGCAATTCAACTGGGCACGAGCATTTATTGGGGTGGGCACTGACTATCTAAATTCACGGAAACGGATTTCTTAAACGTAAATTATAGATTGTTTTGTAAAACTGGGTCGGGCACTTGCCTAATGGTGCGTGGCTGTGGCTACGCCATTGGTCTGAAAACGTCACTTTGTGAGGAGCTTTTTGTAACAAAATTTGAAAAACGCCACAATAATTGACGTGTCTACTTTTATATAAAAAAATTTGAAAAAAAAAATAAAAAAATTGAAAAACGCAATGCAAATGGAAAGCGCCACTTCATGTGACGTTTTTCAAATTTTTATTTTTTTTTTCAATTTTTTTATTTAGAAGTAGACACGCCAATTATTGTGGCGCTTTTCAATCTCGCATATAAAAACGTCACAAAAAGTAACGGGTTTCACACAAAATGTGCTATTTTGGAAAATATTTTACAAAGTATGCTATGTTGGTAAATATTTTTATAAAAGTGTGCTAAATTGGTTTTTTTCCATGAACATATGTACTCTCACATGATAGCAGTGATGCGCCGATGGCATACCCACGGACGAGCTCGTAGGAGAAGGAGCTCACCGTCACTACTGTGCAGCCGGCGGCGAGCAAATATACAATGTAGACACAACGAAGAAGCTCTAGTAGCACTGCTTGGTTCCAATAGAGCCCAGGAAGTTCAGGTATGACCCGACCAACAAGTCCAAGGCTACAAGCAAGTCGCTCGAGGAGTAAATTACAACTGTGTGTCCTTGACATGCAGTTTATTTTGCATCGTCTATATATATGCAGACTACAAACGGCCTTCTTGTAGTGCAAACCACAGTGGCGCTTCTTCCTCTATAGGGCGATCGACCACGTTGGCGAGTGCCACGTCGTGGACTACATCTTCCACAACCTAATGACAACAGGATCACATGAAGTAATTAACGACCAGCAGGTGTGGTTACATTATCTACCACAAGAAGAGCCTAGGGGTACTGGAGTATCGGCTCTTACCGAAGTAGAACTTTTTGTATTCATGATTAAAAAAGTCCCAAATATTGGTCTGTTTATTTTAAAATAAACAAAACTTGAAGAAAAAAAGTGGAAAATGTCACTTAAAGTGGTACTTTTTAACTTGATATATATATATATATATATATATATATATATATATATGGCGTTCATTCGTTGCCCGCGCGAGTAGTCTGGATTTTTGCTACCCGGCAGTCAAAAAAGTAACTCTCCTGGCCAAAAAAATAACTCTGTTGTCAAAAAAGTAACTCTGGTGAACAGAAAGTAACTACACGAATAAAAGAGTAACTCTGTACAAAATATACAACAGATATATATAAGGACGGATTTTTTTATTTTGGAGGGGCAAATGATATTGTTTTTGGCTAAAAATTTTTGGAGAACTAGACAAAATAGTCATCTACAATTGCGAAATTTTTTTTTGAAAAAAAGTGGTCGGAAGGGTGGGCGGGTAGCTACCCACGCGGGCAATAAAGATGAGCCCATATATATATATATATATATATATATATATATATATATATATATATATATATATATATATATATATATATTGCGTCAAGTTAAAGCGTCACTTTCAGTGACAATTTTCACTTTTTTTCAAAAAAAATCATTTTAAAATAAACACGTCAATATTTGTGACAATTTTCCAACTCGATACAAAAAATGTCACTTTAAGTGAGGGGCTTTCTGTGTTATTTTGAAATATTTTGAAATGTGTGCTATTTTGATAAATATTTTTGGTACAGGGTTTGGGTTTTTTTCCTTTAATTATTCTGTTATGTGTGCCCGGCCGAGTGGCGTTTGTAAGCAGGATGGCGGCTACCTTTGTTGTTTTGATTGATTCTGCTCGTCCATCCACCTACTACTAAACTACCCACCTTAATATTTCAATGTGGCTACGTAATCCAATTTACACAGGCAAAGACCGCTCCATGAGCATCACATGTTCAGGTCCGACGCTGACACCACACTCCTTCTCACCAATGGTCTCTCCCATCCACAAGTTCCGACTCCGTGCCAACTCCTCGCGGACGAAACGGTTGTTGCCTCCAGCAGCAGGAGGGCCACATGGGATTCAACTTCGGTAAAGAACTCCTCAAAGTTGTAACCAGGGTGTTTGTGGACAACCTCAAACCTAATTTAGACTTGCCGCGAAGCCACAGAGATAGAAGGGCGGAAGGATGGGACAGACAGAGGGCGAGAGAATGATTCTGTAGTCAAATTGACGTGGTTATTACAGTGAACATCATTGGGATTCTGCTGCCAATCTCCAACATGTTAGAAATTGATGGTGTCAAGTTATTTAGCTAGCTGAGGCTGGGGCAACTGACGGCTAGAGTATGTAAAATGATGGCTAGTTTAGGTTCCGATTGGTTTGGTGTAAGTCATAAGTTATGTGGGACTCATTTTCTAGAAACTCTAATTCAATTTTTGGAACTTAAGTTCGATTCACTTCCAATGTGATTGGTTTGTTATAAGTGTAATATGGAAATCAATTAAAAAATTTGTTAATTATATTGTGTGATATATAAAATGTAAAGATGAAAAGAAATAGAGAAAGAATCATATACGTGGCTAATCATAATATTTTTAATCATAATAACCTTAACAAGCGGTCATGATGTGGATGTTGTTCCATTATAAATAGTTTAATATGGTATAATTATAGCTTTATGAAAATATTGTAGTTCAAATCACATATAATATTTTTATTTCACTTTGTATGTACTAACTAGTGCAATGATATATATACTTTATGTGTTTGTATATATAGTTTCGGTTCATCATTGTTTAACAATATGTACAACATTTATTTTTAGTATATTCTTTGAGTACGATTATAGTTCATTATCATTTTTCACATAATATATAAAAAAATTTGATAAATCACATTTTTTCATATGGTGTGATTACTTTTTCATGGTGTTTGTATATTTTTTATTTTATAAACAACAGTGATAATTGTAGTTGTTGTGTAAAATATTTTACATGGTTCCACTTATAGTGTATAATATTTTGTCATATTATGTTATGATTTTGACAACAAACTATATCCACACCGCTAAAATTCCTAGTTCTGTCATTTATCAAGAATGGAAAATATAATTGTAGAAGAAATGTTGTTTTTTATTTCTGAACTCGTTTTTTGCTCTTTTTAAAGAGGAACTCATGAATAATTTTTACATGTAACTCTGTAACTCACAGGAAGTCACGGAACTCAAGTTCCAGCACTTACTTTAAAGCAATCATGAAAAACTTCTTTAGGAACTCCAGTTCATAAGTTTTCTGAACCAGTTACAGCAAACTAATTAGAGCCTTAATGGCAGAAGATAGGAACACAGCTAAGTGAAGAAGATGGTCTAAAATAATTATAGGAGAAAATATTATTTGGTTTATTCCATCGACTATCTTTAAATATTAAAATAACAAAGTTAATAATAGACTGTGAGACCCTATCTAGCCAACAGTCACTCAGGCCACCAAATTTTCTAGATCCAAAAACATAGTCTCTTTACACATGACTCAGACTAAAAATAGAAAGACCTATTTGTACACTTGGGCAGTGCACGTCACACACCCAGCTGCGAGGGACTCAGACAACTCTAATACCCAATTAAGTCTTGATTATTTTTCTAACAATCTCCCCATTAATCTAGACCTTGTGTCCAAAATCTTTGATTCCAAGCAGCTCACTCATCTCAACAAATTTGATCCTCCCTAGTGCCTCAGTGAGGATATCAGCTTGCTACTAATCAGTACCCACAACTCAACTGTGATCAACTCTTTTTCGATGCTTTCCCAAATGAAATGAAAGTGAGTATCAATATGCTTGATTCGTCCATGGAACACTAGGCACTTTATTAATGCAATGGAAAATTTGTTATCAATAAGGAGACGAACTGTGTAATTTGTTGGCCAGTAATCTCACCGAGCATATTTTTCAGTCAGATTCCTTGGCACGCAGCAGTAGTTGCTGCCATAAATTTTGTTTCACATGATGATAGGGAACACTCTTCTACTTTTGAGATGGCCATGTGATCATATTTGCATTTAGATAGAATGAAATTCTGCTCATACTCTTCATGTGTCTATATCACCTGCTATATCACTGTCTGAATAGTCAATCAATTTCTCATCATCGTCACATATACTATGCACCATTCCATGGTGGATGGTACCTTTTATATACCTCATTATATGTTTGATTTCCTGTTGATGCATGGTGGTGGGTATCTCCACATATTGACTAACGAAGCCAACTGGGTACGAGAGATATGGTCATGTATGAAGTAAGTACCTTAGACTCACAACAAGACTTCTATACTTAGTTTGGTCCACCAATGTTCCTTCCATGTCCTTTCCTAGCTTTATCTTCGGTTCCATGAGAACTTTAGTTGAGTTGCCTTCACCCAAACCAAATAGATCCAGTAGCTTTTGTGCATAAGTTGATTGTTTAAGAAGAATGCACCCTTTCTTCTACTCAACATCAATTCTGAGATAATGCGACAGAAGGCCCATGTCACTCATTTTGAATTCCCTCATCATTTGTTCCTTGAGTTGATTAATCTCATTTGTAGTAGGCCCGGTTATGATCAGGTGATCATCAATTTATGCTCCAACTATGAGTGTCCTTTTCTCCAAGTTTCTTGTGTACACTGCTTATTCGTGTGTACATCTATTGAAACCAAGCCTTTTCATACTGCTGTTGAGTTTGATGTTCCAGGATTTTGGAGCTTGACGAAGTCCATAGAGTGCCTTTGACAACCTATACACCTTGTGCTCATGTTGTTTCACCATGAATCATTCTGGTTGTGCAGCATATAATTCTTCTTGAAGTTCACCATTCAAGAATGTCATTTTTACATCCAGATGATGAACTCTCTAGCTAGGATGAGCTACAAGAGTAAGAAGCTACCTCACAGTTTCCATTCTAGCTACTGGAGCAAATACTTAGTCAAAGTCTATCTCCTGTTGTTGCACATATCCTTTTGCAACAAGCCTTGCTTTGTGTTTAATAGTATGCCCTTGTGAATCCTTCTTTAACTTATACACCCACTTCAACCCGATTGATTTGTGACCAGGAGGCAAATCAACTAACATCCAAGTATTATTCTTTTCAATTTCTTCTAGCTCTTCAATCATAGAATCTCTCCATGATGTATCTTTGATTGCTTCTAAATAGCTAACATGTTCCTCATTATCATCTAGCAACAACTCACCTTCACTTGTGATTTATTTAGAGTCTTGATAGATCTCTTCAAGTGTTCTATATTTTACTAATCTGATTCTGGTGGATGAACTCATAGAATTTTCAGGTGACTCTTGAGTGCATGGGGTGTGTACAGATGATGATATGACTGATGTATTCAACATACAAGGTGTTACTGACATAGAGACTATCGTCGATCCTCTTGACTACATTGGAGTGTTGATCGATGATAGCTCCCTGTCTTTTACATGCTGACCTCCTCCTTGTTCAATCTCCATTGTGAATGTATCCCTGGCCTGTGAAACATCTTCAGCTTTAGCCCACATCCACTTTCTTTGTTCATCAAACACAACATCTTTGATAATACATATTTTCTTCTTATTGGGGTCGTGAAGCCTATGTGCCTTACTTCCAGTTATGCACCAAGGTAAACCATTTTAATGCTATGATCATCAAGCTTTCTTGTATGTAAACTAGGTAATTTCATTTGTGTTGTGCATCTGAACACTCTAAGATGATCAAGGTGAGGTTTTCTTCTAGTTCAAGCCTCGTAAGGTGTGATACCTTCGAGTTCCTTTGTTGGCATGTGATTCAATAAATAAATGGTATGTCAAGCCACTCCCCCCCCAAATGTAGCAGGAACTTGCATACTCTTCAACAAACTCCTTGTTGTAGCCATCACAGTGTGGTTTCTACGCTCAACCACGTCATTTTATTGAGGTGTGTATGGAGCAGTGAGTTGTTTTTTTATCCCTTCCTTCTCACAGAACACAACAAATTGGTTAGATAGAAATTCTTCTCCTCGATCAGTTCTCAACATCTTTAGCCTGTATTGTTTCCTTCTCAATTTGAGCCTTGAATTTTTGAAAGGCTTCAAATGCCTTAGCCTTCCTCTTGAGCATATAAACCCACATCAACCTGCTATAGTCGTCGACAAGAAGTAAAATATACATGTTGCTTGCATGTGTTTGTGGTGAAATTGGACCACAAAGATTAGCATGCACGAGCTCAAGTGCTTTAGATGCTCAAAACTTTGCTTCTTGGGGAAACAGAAATCTTGCTTCTTTGGCCACTAGGCTTCCTTCACATATTTGATTTGGATGACTTATCTTTAGCACTCCTAACACCATCTACTTATCAGACATTGCCTTCAAGGATCGGAAATTAACATGTCCTAATCCTGCATGCCATAGCCATGCAGGATCAGTCATGCTTACAACAAACGGATTGGGTCGGCTGACTTGATTTGTACTTTATAAAGCATATCCATTGAGCGCTTGATCTTCATTTATAAATCCTCATTCATGTCATACAATAGAAGATATGCCCCTTTCAACATTACCTTGTTTCCCTACTCCATCAATTGTCCGAGACTGATGATGTTACTTTCAAGACTGGGAATGAAGTAAACATCGGTTAGGAGTCTCTGCTCTCCATTTCTAAATTGGAACATCACTATCCCTTTTCCATAGATTTGCATGGTTGATCTGTCTCCAAATCATACCTGACCATAGACATGTCGGTAAGGTATGCCCAGAGAGCCAATCATATTATGATTGACATGACATAAACCATAAAGGATTTAATAATACTCATAAAGGCAAGGTTCCAATTCATTCTATTTTATTTATATATGATATAATGAGGAAACATTAAGAATGTCTAAAGAATGACAATACTCAATGACGTATGTCTTTAAATATGTGACTTGAAGAATGAGATCATATGAATGCTAAGAGTATGTACATTCTTATTATGTCCCTAGTCAATTGTTACTGTGGAAGGTGGATAGACACCAATAACACATAAGACTGGAGTGTGGGTTGGTTCATGACAAAATCTCATTAGTTATGATATGGCAATATCAAACCAAGCACACAGATACATGTCAGAGAATAGTGTATCGGACAGACCCACCTTGAGAGTGATAAATGGAAACCATCATTAGTGGTCATAGTCATATCTCATAGTGAAGGTGGTGATTGTGGTTCTTAGACATGAAGTCACTACACTCATCACATGTTGTTGGGTATACTTTGACATCATCAAACGTAGTCTTGAAATATGGATTGCTACAAAGGTGATGATTGGGTAGCTTTGACACATTTGGATTGACTGTGAGTGATAGAGATGGGATTTGTCCCTCCTATTGAAGTTTGATATCATGGCTACTTGATAAGAGAGACTGAGAAATGCATGCACATGCACATGTGAATCAATATATGATATTAAGATCACATTATCTCAAACAAAATGCTCTTGGTTCAAGGAACATGGGTTGAAAGTTGAAAGGATGATGATTCCATGCCTTGAGTTCACTCCAGATATCATAGACAAAGGAATTATATAATCACTGCAACATCTTACACACATTATAAGCTGAAGTTATTCTCCAACTTTCCATTCACTTGGGTAGCACTGATGTGCGACTAGGCACCACTCTCTACTTTTGATATCATAAGATAGTTATAGACATTCACTGCCAATATGATATGGGACATATAGGTTCACACACAAAGCAGCTCGTCTAAAAGATGAGTTTAATCTTGAATGATGATTGGATTGGTTACTAAAGTGTTTAGGTACTCAATTCACGCAACAAATCAGCTGACTACACTACCAACTGATCGACTTACAGGGTGACACAGTTGTTTGGAGTGTTAAATGATTGGCTCAAGTGTTGGACAGTCGTTTGGATTGTTAGGCTGATCGAAAATTGAATTGGCTAAGTTATGCCCAGACTAAGGTGTGAACTGACAGGTTCATTCCATTGAATCGATCAGCTGAGCTCGGGTCACCATACGCCTGACTAGGTGAGCGAGACGAACGTCTTACGTATGCAAGATTGCTCGATTCATGGGAAAATTCCATTGCATCAAGTATTAGTGATGACATCATGTCGTGCATTAATTGGATTCGAATTAGAAAATTATGTGTGATTGGGAAACTATAAAATGACTATCTCACTGAGCGATATGATTGGCTCACACACGATACGATCGTTTCTTGTCTTGTAGGCTATGAAAATTTGAGATCTTTTGGTCCCTTCCACTCCCACACAGAACCCAAACAGTCTGGGAACCCCAACCCTAACCCCACCTATAAATAGAGGGGTATTAGGGGCTTCCCAGAGCACAACACAGACAATTGAGAATCGGTTATTCTGACAATTGAGAATCTAGTTTTAGTAACCAAGAGATCCCAAGTGATAGGCCCAAATCGTGCATCCGGAAGGGAGGCGGGCTCAGAAGGAATATAACTTTTAAATTTATAACATGAAACCTTCAAGGACCCCCGCAACTTTATTATGGGGTCGAACACAGGGATGTGGTGACATAAAGGACACTTAAGATTTTGCTCTTAAGTCAGATAAGCCAAAATGATGGTTGGGGAAAGTAAAGGGTCTAGAACTAGTCTAGCCGATTGTCACGAAATAAAACAAAACAAAGAAAAGAAAATAAAACAATGTCCGCAAGATTCTACTAAATCAGAGAGAGAAGTTCTTGGCTATGTAACTATAAGTTGGGCAGTCTATGCACCTGTTCTCAGGCGTAGACAACCCTCAAACACCTCAGCAAACAACCTACATTCGAATCATAATACGTACGGTGGTAATCGATCCTTGGGGTCATCCTACTCACTCTCATGAAGCGTGACTAGAACCCATCAATGTCATGAACCCTCTCTTGAGGATGACAGGTCAGCACCCTAGAATATTCTAGATACCCTCTTAGGTCTAGAATATTTTGAGGTGCTAGGAGCATGTATCACCTTGAACCGTCCTCCTCTCAGATTTAGATTCAAACTACCTTCTCTTATCTATTTCTACAACGAATCTCTCGATATAGGAAGAAATAGAGGCTCAAGCAAGAAAGAGATCAACCAAACTAGCAATCATAACCAGAAAGAGAAGATGGAACAGAAAATGTACTAGATCTAAAATAAGTTACTTGCTTATGGTAAAAGTACATAAACATGCCCAAAACGGGCTACATAGCTAAAAAGGAGCTCAACTAGCCATGGACAAGCATAGATGGCACCAAACAAAGATGAAAAAACATTGTTTGTACAGAAATAGAGGAGAACAGTAGAAGAAAGAAGAAGAAGAAGAGATTTAGCCCATAGAGGAGAGGTGGCTTTGGCTCCTTAGCCTCCGTATGGGCCAGATCTCATCTTTGAGTCATCCACCTTGATCTTCTGGACTCTTCGACCTCCTTTCTCCTTGATCCCGCCCCAAACAGCAACTTGGTGGATGTGTGGAGGTGGAAAATGGCTGGAAATGGTGGGAAATGGGTGAACGGTGGTGGAAGCGTGATGGTGGATGGAAGCTCCCTAGAGAGGTGGGTGTAGTACGAGTTCTTAGGCCTTTTTAGGTCCTTCAAACTCTCCCATGGGGCTCTGGGAACCAAGAGGGGTTGGAACCACAAGGTGGAAACTTCCCATATCAGAACCCTCTCCAGGTCGCGAGGGGTGTTTATTTATAGGCGTTGATCACCGACTTAGTACCGTGGTCGAGGTGTGCACTGACTTAACTCTGCGGTTATGGTCACAGTTGCGGTTGAGGTCGCGGTCAAGGTCGTGGTTGAGGTCGCGGTCTGTCTTTCAGTATCACAGTCGCGGTCTATCTTTCAGTATCGCGGTCGTGGTCTGTCTTTCAGTATCACAATCACAGTCTTGGAAGACGTACCGCGGGTCGTGGTATCATGGACCAAACCCACCCCTACGGGGGCTATTACTGGTGGTCGAGGGGCCCGCGTCGATGAGCCTTCTGATTGGCGAGGATACATCCTGATAAAGGATTGGCCATCGAAAATAGGGTCCAAGATATTAAAAGTTTCTTGGGCCCGCTATTCGGTTAGCGGGACCACTGTCTCCTAAGCTGGTGCACATAGTGTGATGCTTAGCCCACATCGGTCATGATGGATGGAAGTCTAGCTGCTGTAAAAACCGTGTGTTGGGGAGAAATCATGGAGAATAGATGTCTTTTCAGGTTCGATGCTTGCAAGTCCCAAAATTGACTAGTTGAGTAACTTTATCTAAGAAAATACATAAATTACTAAAAGATAAGAAACATGGGTTATTTTGGGCATATTAAGGATATAGTGACACAAAACCATTAATGAATACTTAGCATAAATATGTAAATTTGGGTGTTATCACCAAGCAAGTCCTACCCAACTAGGGAGAGATATAGTAAAGGGAGAGAACAACTGAAGATCATTGTTAAACCATATTTCCTATTTCATAGTAGTTGACGCAATCTTGTTGTTATGAAGAATACAAATTGATAAATTTTTTGTTCCCTTTGTCATACTTTGTGCATGTATTTCCCAACAGTGGTATCAGAGCCACGTCAATTTACTATGTTTTGGGATAATCAATATGATTGGATTTTTGGTTTTCATGGTTTATTTATTGCGTAGATGTGAATATTTAAACTGTCTCATATGTGTATCTGATCAAATACCACATAATCCCAGACTAATACATATATATGATATGATATATATGCAATTTACACGTGTCACCCTAAAAATTGTTTTGATGGTGTATGTGTAGTATGCTTATGGCCAATAACCCAATATCTATATGTGGTTGGATGGTTTGGTTTTCTTTCTATTTATATCAATTTGCGTACCAAACCTCTACCTCCTACTTTCCAATGTAAAGTCAATTTGTTCCTGCCTTTGCTCCCCTCAAATGTAACTCGAGATTTCTCTCTACCATGTAATAGTTTAATAGCAATTGGAAGGTTTTTTCTTACAACAATGAAGAAGATGATCATCGCCGGATGAGACGACCAGTTCGTGAAATGAGCCATCCATTTGGAGGACCATAGAGGACAGAACGATAGAGCCAAATGACTGCCTGGTGGACCCAACTGGCCATTTGGAAGGATTTCAAACATTAGTTGGATAGGAGGCCAGACGACCGTTCGAGGAGACCAACCGATCGGTCAAGAGGCGAGACAACCAGTTCAAGGATTAAACTAATCAACCCAGATTGGTAAACACAAATATACACCAATAATAGGATCATACATGTGATGTGACGATTGACCTAGGTGGTAGTAATTCCTTGTAGCTCAAGGAATTATAGTAAACATGTCCATAACCATCACTTTTTATTTTATATTTCATGTTTATTGTTGTGGGATATAGCATGTATATGATATGTACTATATATGTGGTGATTGGATACAATATGTGTATATATATGACATATATATAAATCCCTCAATCAAACCTATTAAGTCTAAGATGCTTTCCATTAGCAACACACATGAAAAACTTATTTGACTAAGAGGAGGTTACGCCTTCGTGTGGTGTGATGTCTATCTCATGGAAGTGTGATGGTAGATATGTAGCTTTTGCCTTTGCAGGGTGCATATCTATCGTGTTGGCTATTGGGTTGGAATTAAGTAGTAATTCTTACAGTGTCTAAGCTCAAAAGCATGCAAATGATTATAGCAAGGAGTTGTGCTTATTATCTGTCAAGAATTTCATATGATGCAATTTTCAAAAGTTGCCTACCTTGGTAATTAACTGTGTATTGCGGCGTTGGTCGGACCATAGTTGAATTATCTTGGATCTTGTTCATTAGAAAATTGATTCATTGTAATTTTCAAATTGATTTGAGGGTTGTCAATTTGATCAAAATAATGAGAATGATAACTAATTAAAGATCTAATGAATATCACCAAAATATTAATCAAATCAAATCAAAATGAGTTTTGACAAAATTGCAAATTCTTTTGTAGAATCAAATGACAACCAACAACAATCACTTTTCCTATGATAGGTCCTTAAAAAGGACAAAGTAAATGGGAACAACTTCCACGACTGGTTCAGGATGTTGAGAATTGTTCTCATATAAGAGTGTAAGCTCTGAGTCTTGGAGACACTAGAACCATATGAACCCCTTCCGATTACACCTAGGGCTGACAGGGATGCTTACAAGAAGCATACTAAAGACGTCATGGATGTCAAGAGTATGATGCTATGCTCCATGAACTATGAGTTGCAGAGGCAGCATGAGAACGTGGATGTGATTGATATGGTCACACATCTCAAGAACATGTTCCAAGATCAGGCTAGATAAGAGAGATGTGATGTCTCCAAGCCACAGTTCAAATGTAACATGGTAGAAGGAAACCTAGTAGGTCCTCATGTACTCAAGATCATTGTGTATGTGGAGAACTTAGCTAGACCGGGATTCCCCTTGGGTCAAGAGTTGTCCACTGACATAATTCTATAGTCTCTTATAGAGTCATTTAGTCAGTTTGTCATGAACTACAACATGAACAACTTTGACAAAACATTGACAGAGTTGTTGGGCATGTTGAGAACAGCTGAGGGACAAATGAAGAAAGACAATTTCAAGTTCATGTTGGTGATTAGCAAGACAAAGGAGAAGTCTAAAGGCAAAGGCAAAGCTAAGAAGAATTCTAAAGTTGTCCAGAATCCTAAGTCTTCAGATCTCAAAGTGAAGGGAGGAGTGAAGAAAAGAGGCAATTGTCACCATTGTCACCAGCCCAGACATTGGAAAAGAAATTTCCCACTATGCTTAGAGGAACTAAAGAAGAAGAAGGAAGGCATTGAGGCCCCCACTTCAGGTATGAACGTTATAATATAAATTTGATTACTTCTTCATTTTGGTATGTGATACCAAATAGAGATTTGACATACTTGATGTGCAGGATCTGATAAGAAGTAAAAGTCATCATGGAAGGACAAAGATGGACAAGGTAGAGTAAGAGTTGTGGAAGCTTTAGTATACATTTAAAATTTATCTTAGCCCAATGGGCATGTAATAGAGTTAGTTGAACAGCTATTTTATTATACCAAGAAATAGAAACATTTACTTTAAAGCATCTTGTATGACAAGAATGATAAACCAATAAAGTGAGATATTAATGTTTTTTTGTTTCAAAAGATATGATCTTGCATGGAAATGCCCAAACATCTAAATGGTCTTTGTACAAAAGATTTTAAGATGAATGTTTATAACGTTAATACTAAAGGATTATAATTGATAACTCAAGAATATCATTAGCAATAGCCACCTTGGATGTACATATAAGAAATGCATGTCTAGAATTCATGTTGATGTTAATATAGATCTTGTTATGGAACCTAAGGAAACATGCAAAGCCTTATTTACACAAAATATGACATGACAACCTTCACTAGATCTAGTGGGAGGATAAGTCTTCCATCAGAACTCTTACATGTGATGTGTGAAAATCTTATGGAATGAATGTTATATATAATTATTTATACCTCATTTCATTTACTGGTAACATGATGATATGTACTTAGTAAAATAGTAACATAAATCCCTTGAAGTGTTCAAGGAGATTATGAATAAAGTATGACTTTAATGAAAGTATTAAGAAACTTTGATGAAATCAAATGTTGAAATACTTTTACATCAACACCTTGAGAACCTTCAAAGAAAGAACTGTGATATTATATCACAAGTCAAATCCATTTAAACATGATAATGTGTTAGAATGAAGAAATTATACCATGATGAGTCATGATATAATTATCAATTAATCTAATCTTCTTATATCCTCATAAATATATGCCTATCATTGAATAATGTACCATCTGAATTGCTTATAAGACATCATATATGATATGATTTGGGAATGTCCCAATATGTCTAAAGGATTGAAACCTACATTGAGAAAGTAGTTTTTGAAAAGATTTATCCACAAACCAAAAATTTTGAATGTTAATAGTAATCCCAATCTAATAACAAAATTGTTTTGTTGATAGATAATTGAGTTCCTAAAGAATCAGTGGGAGTAAAAGTAGAACTCAAAATAGTTGAGGTCACCAAAGAGGTATAATGAGCACTAAGAGAATCACAAGATGTTGTGGAATCTGAAGTTCATCATATGTCACAAAATAAAATAAATTCTAGTAGAATACATCTAAAATTGAAGGATTGTGAATCCAACAATTTAGATAAGTTGGTCATAACAGGATAAGCCAACTAATAGACTAGAAGGTACTAAGTACCATAATTTGAGTAATGGATCAAGGCCATTATGGGGTCCATGTCAGCTGACAAGGTAGGACCTTGACAGTGCCACGTAAAGGGGTAATACCTAAAGGGTGAAATAGGGTCTTATGGAAAAGATCTACTTGGACAGCATAAAAGGACACATTCGTTGAACAAGTTTTTCAAATCAATTCAAGTTGTTGAACATGATAGAAATTCCTTTACCAATTGTCAAGCTTGTTTTTGTAGTTAAAATAGACTAAGAGATTTAGCATATGAAGGTAAAAATTGGATTCCTTAAAGGGAATACATCACAGGATGTGTATGTGACACAACCTAAAAGGATTTATAACTTCGAGTATGCAAATAAAGTCTATAAATTACAAAATTTAATTTGGGATTGAAACAAGTATCTTAGAGGAAGTTGACAAGGAGTGGTTTAAGTGGTCAAGCATGGTGTCCCCTAACAAAGGGACCCGGGTTCAAATCTCACCTTCTGTCTTAATTTACCACCCTCTCAGGCGTTCGGCCTCTGCCACGGGTGTGGAAGAGGGGGAGAGAATGCATCTCTTATTCCCAAGTATCTAAGAGGAAGGATCTTTGAACTTGAAAAGATAATCAAAGAGTTTGACTTGAATCAAGATAAAAGATGAAATATGTGATTACAAAAGGTTTAGTGGGAGCATATATGCATATTCCATATATGATGAGGAATAACATCTCAATATTGTGAATATTGAGACCAGGCATGAAAAACCCCTTCAACATGAAATATTATGTGAAACATCTTATGAGATAAGGATCAATATCTATATCGATAGTTCGTGAATGCTTCACAATGTGAGTTTGAGCACATGTAATAGCAAGATGTTGAAAGAATTCAACATGGAAAGGATTCAATGAGAGAAAATCTGGATTAGTCTCTCCTAAACCATATGTTCCAATTCCCTATGAAGAATGGAAATGACATGATTTAGATGCCATAGGTTGTACCAATGGATCTATCATGAATGTTATAAATGTATTTATCACATATACTCTTATATGTATTGGACATGATAAGATGACACTAAATCCCAATAACGGTCATTGGAATGTCATTAAAGATATCCATAAGTACTTGAGAAGTACTTAAGGATAGGTTGTTAGTAATTAAGGATAACAATAAAAGGAAGGGTTGATATTGTATTGATTGCCGAAACTAAAGATGGTTTGAATGATATAGTTGAACTTTGGAGAAAGGCACTGGAATCTAATGGGTTGATGATTACTAGGAGCAAAACTGAGTATATGCATTGCAATTTCAACCAATCTCATAGTGTGAATGGTGGAGCCAAGTTGGATGGAGTAGATATACCAAAATGTGATAAATTTCATTACTTGGGCTCTATCATTCAAACATATGGGGATGTACAAAATGATGTTTGTCATAGAATCACTGTAGGATGGTTGAAATGGAGGAGTGCGACTGGAGTATTATGTGATCGGAAGATCCCTCTCAGACTAAAAAGTAAATTTTATAAAACTTCTATACGACCAACCATGCTCTATGGGAGTGAATGTTGGGCAGTGAAGAAACAAGGAGTCAACAAGATGAACATGTTGAAATGCGTATGTTGAGATGGATGTGTGGGAAGACAAGAAATGATCACTTGAGAAAAATGACTATACCAGGAATAAAGTGGGGGTGGCGAGCATTGGGGACAAGTTGCGTGAGCACCGACTCAGATGGTATGGACATGTGCAACGCAGACCAGCTAATGCGCCTATAAGAAGCAATACTATCAAGGTAAGCACAATTAATAGAAGAAGAGGAAGGCCTAAATTAACATGGGAAGAACTTATAAAGAGAGAATTTGAATCTCTACATCTCAACCAGAATATGCCCCATGATAGAGTTGAATGGAAAAGAAGGATCCATGTAGCTGACCCCAACATAGTTGGGATTGAGGCTTAGCTGATGATGATGATGAAGAATAAAAAGGAAGAGTTGGGTATAAAGTATTACACTGATGTAATCTTCAGAAATGACTAAGATGATCGCAATATATATGTTTGATTATAAAAAAGTGTTATTAGTTGGAAGGATTCCGAACTAATAGCCATTAATTCTATTCTACAATAGAAGACGAGTATACTTGTATTATGAACATAGAGTGAAACTATATGGATCTAGAAGTTCATATGATGAACCTATACATGTTCCAACCATTGATGACTCAGTAGTGATACTATGACAACAATGGAGCTACTTTTTAAGTAAGGAATATTAGATATGATATTACAGTGGTTTCATCTTAGTGTGAAGAGATGTGAAACATGTAACACAGTGACTAATAGAAAAATGTTGTTAACACGTTGGATTAGCACTTGCATAACAGAAACATGATGGATATGTTTGGATCACTAAGAATGAGATTCGTGGGTGATTGGCTCTAAGTGCATGTGGGAGTCTATTGGTAAGGTATGCCTAGAAAGCCAATCGTATGATGATTGACATGGCATAAACCTTAAAGGATTTGATTAATACTCATAAAGGAAAGCTTCCAATTCATTCATTTTATTCAGATATGAGATAATGAGGAAACATTATGAATGTCTAAAGAATGACAATACATAATGATGTGTTTCTTCAAGTACGTTACTTGGAGAATGAGATCATACAAATGCTAAGAGTATGTACATTCTTAGTATGTCCCTAGTCGGTTGTTACTATGGAAGGTGGATAGACACCAATAACACATAAGACTAGAGTGTGGGTTTATTGATGACAAAATTTCATTAGGCATGATATGGCAATATCAAACCAAGCACACAAATACATGTTAGAGAACAGTGTATCGGACAGACCCACCTTGAGAGTGACACATGGAAACCATCATTGGTTGTCATAGTCATCTTTCATAGTGAAGGTGATGATTGTGGTTCTTAGACCTAAAGTCACTATACTCATCACATGTTGTTGGGTATACTTTGACATCATCAAACATAGTCCTGAAGTACGGGTTGCCATAAAAGTGATGATTGGGAAGCTTTGATACAAGGGGGTTGACTGTGAGTGATAGAGATGGAATTTTTCCCTCCTATCTAATTTTGATATCCTGGACACTTGATAAGTGAGACTGAGAAATGTCTACACATGCACATGCACATGCACATGTGAATCAATATATGACATTGAGGTCACATTATCTCAGACAGTCTGTGTAAGGACCCTGACCTGGGTTTTGGGATAACCCTGGATGTTTTGCCTAATTAAGATGATTAGAACCTTGTCTTAATATTTTGAAAAGTAATTAAGACTATATTGTTGACCTAGGAGTCGCACATTGCCCATATTTTGATAATGACTTAACCATTCCATTCATATGTATCTAACAAATCTATTTGAGATTGTTTCAGACATTAGGTACAAGAAAAGAATCACATTCAACTCCAAAGCTACTCATCCAGCACATGCAAAACATGTGACTTTTGATCGTTTTGTAATATAGCCCTTAGAGGCTTAGAACAATTGATGTAATCACTTATACTCATGTTTTGTATTGTAACTAAGATGTATAAATTGATTGGGACTCAAAAATCCATCGTTTGTACAGTTTATGAAAATTCCAAAATACCCATAACAGGGATTTTGTCGGCCGAATTCCAAACTCGGCCGATCCATATATTCTGGAATTTTCTGGGCAATCGGCCGAGTTACCAACTTAGCTGATCCCTGTTCGGTCGAGTTTCTATGGTGGGAAACTCGGCCGATCCACTGATCGGTCCAAGTTGAAAGTTGACCGATCGGTCGAGTTTCCCCAAGGGAACTCGGCCGACAGTCTATCTTTCAGACTTGTCGTTTAGTGGGTCGGCCGAGTTGCCTTTATTGAAACTCGGCCGATCGGACTGTACTGGAATGTAGAAAAAGCAATTCCAACCGTTGGAGGAGTAGGTGGGACTCAAAATAGATCCGTTGCAAGTTGTAAAACGGCTAGTTTGTGCCACTTAACTCTCCCAACCTCAAAGGGACACCCTCAACTATAAATAGGACCTCTTGGACTTCATTCCAAGGTTGCTCATTCACATATGCTTGGTCCTTGCCTTAGTTGAGTGGTTTCCAATCCTTTTAGCCCCTTTCTCTCTCTACCTTCAAAGCAAAAACGTGAGTATGAGTGAGTTAGGATCCCTTGTATGAGAGCTACCATTTGTAATCTTGTAAAGCTCTCCATTCCACTTCTCCCATCTCCATTCTCTATGAAGATTGATTGAAGTTTCTTCTCCGAGTGAAAGAGAAGAAGGTTGTTGTTCTTCCCCGAGTGAAGGAGAAGAAGGCTAGCTGCTCCAGGCCTCCGAGTGAAGGAGGAAGGTGCTAAAGCTCTCCAAGTGAAGGAGAGGTGCAAGGCAAAGCTCAAGCAAGATAGGTAAATCCTTCAAGGCCGAAGACTAGAGCAAGAGTGGGTAAGTCCTTTGAAGAAGGCGGAAGACTACTTGCTTGGTGGGTAAGTCCTTGGTGAGGTAGAAGATCTTGGCTTGATATATATAAGTCCTTGGATGGTTGGTAGTTGTAGCTTGTAATCTTATTGTGTGATATATATAAGAGAACCAAGTTACAAATCCTAGAGCCTAACCAACTCTAGGTAGTGGACTGACATTGCTCCTAAGTTTAGGACATGGAACCACTCTAAACCATCTGTCCAAGTGCATGCTATTCCTTGTCTCTTATCCTTGCTTTGTATGCTAGTTTAGGACATCAAATTGCTGTTTTAAATTAAGTTCTGCACTTAATATAATTTGGTGGTCTAATCACTTTTGTGAAGTTTGTGAAGCTCTATTCAACCCCCCCTTCTAGAGCCCATTGATCCAACATTAATGAGAGCTCAAGTTTCAAGTTTGGTCCTGTATGAATGTTGTTTGAGCAATGTTTGCTTGTTTTGGACCAAAGTACAATTTACCCAAGAAAAGGGGTTATCTTTCAATATGTCACATGGTGGGTGTTCCCTTAGTACTTTAGAATCATAATAGAGAGCATGATGCTAGGGGGCGCCTTGTGGAAACCCTTAATTCCAAGTTGAGCTTGTATGGTTGATGCTTGTGGTTTAAGTGCTAGTTGTGGTGCAACTTGCAAGTTAACCAATATATGGGGTTGATGTGCAATTTACCACCTCAAGAGTGTTCCTACTCTTTCTTAGTATCATCTATAGGAGAGAGAGAGAAGTTGGCACCTTGTTTGATTCTTTATTGAGTGATAATACTCTTTGTGATGTTAGAACCATAGCATGTTGAGTACTTTGAACCCTATATGAGGTTGTGTCGAGTTGTGAAAGGCATATGGGGGTGCCTATCAGTTTATAAACCATAAAGGAGGTCCCCTATCGATTTGGAAACTTTTGGAAGTATTCATGATGGGATAAGCACGTAAAATAGGTGAAGCCTATCGGTTTAAGACTTCCTTGCAAAAGTGGTATCAGTTTATACACAAAGTGATGACGAGTTGTGATATCTTGTCCAGGAAGCTACCCAATGGCAGATACCTTACCCTTGTATTATCCACAAGAGTTTTACATGTCAAGATAAATGAGGTTACATGGTTTTACCATGCATGGACACATGTCACCCGTGTACATATGGAGATGACACCTTACACATACTCTCTTTCATGAAGCTCAACTATATATACCTCTCTTTTCACCTCCTAATAAAAATTTCATCTCCTTTACCATATCTTGCATGGTGGAAGACCCTAGGAGCTCAAGGAAAAAGAGGAAATCTAAGAAACTTGCCCAAGGTAAAGCCATGGTTGTCTCCTACCTTGGATGGGCTATGCTTCTCGAACCACGATTCTTTCTTTCTTTCCTTCTTCACTAAGTTCCTTATTGTGGTGTCTTCCTTTTGAATAGAGGTGCTATGATCAAGTCTTGGACTTTTGATAAGTCATCTTCAACCTTGTGAACGTGGATCTTGGAAGCTTGATGCTTTAGTGGTGATCTTGAGGCAGGTTATATAACTTGAACTCAATCTTATTATTATTCACCTTCTATCATGCAATACTTGGTGTCCTTTTCTGTTTTGAATTTCCTTGATTAAATGATGAATCTTTGAGTTCTAATGGATATGGGGTTATTTTCCATGAATTAGAGTAGTAATGGACGAAGAGTTTGAGCTTGAAGATGATGAAACTGATATGCACAAATCGATATTGGTTTGTGAGAACACTAACCCGATACAAGGGTATAGGCATGGAAACTGATACACATGAACTCCTACCCCTTTTTGGTTTGATTCATGAGTAGAACTATTGTTCTTTCAATTGTTTAACCTATCACCTCAATGATTAGAATAAGGCCAAACAATATCTCATAGTAATCCATGTGGCCAATATACAAAGGGATAACCTAGGATGATACCCTAGTTGATGGTGAGGCCAATACACTAATTGGTTGACTAGTTGATACCCTAGTTGATGGTGTGGCTGATATACAATGAGTTGATATGGCCAATACACAATGGGTTGGTGTGGCTGATAGACAAAGAGATAGGTTGTCTGATTCCCTAAAGTACACTATAGACAATATACCTTCTCAAGCATCTCGAAACTGATACCAATTTACATGCCTTGGTTGATACAAGTAATGATACCTTGACCGACACAAACACATGTGTCTAGGCCAACACAAAGTGTAACATGTAGGTTGATACACCTAGGCCGACACACCTTGATGAGTGTAGGTCAGTACACTTTGATATAACAAATGGATACATTATAAAGTAATGAGATGGATATAATGTAGGCAAGTATACCCTAAAGAGGGTCAAGTCAATAATACAAGTTAAAGTTGAATCTAATATCCTAGTAAGGATGAAAGAGAAACTTTTACTACTCATATGACAAAGGAAATACCTTATTGATAATCAATTAATGATAATTGAAGAGAGTAATCAAGTATGATTAAAAGCTTATGGCAATGAAATAAGCTCCTAGATGTGAGGAGTTATGAATTAGAGTTCGGTTGTTGAATAAAACCCTAAAGACCCTAATCAGTTACAATAGAAGTCCTAACCCTAAATATGAGAGGGTTGTAATTTGATTGAGTAATTATTTGTGATACAATTGAATGTAAAGATGATAATATAAGCTCCTAGAAGTGAGGAGTTATGGTCTAGGTTGGTGATTGAATGTAACCCTGGAAACCCTAATCAGTTGAAAAGAGAAACCCTAACCCTAATCACAAGAGGGAATGTAACTTGAAATGGCATGATGATAATAATCAGTGGTTACAATAATTAAATCTTAATCGTGAATGCCTTATGGATATAGCCAAATAGGGCTATAGTGGTTATAATCTCTTATAATTTGATTATGTCTTTTGAGGCCTATGGAATATTAGTTTCATAGAAAGAATGTATATAGGTTTGATGACCTGGAAAAAACATAATTGCCTAGAAGGTGATGTGGTATTTATTGGTGAGTTTAAGGAATTGATATCCCATGATGAAAATGATAGGGTAAGAAAGAGGTGTTCTAGTTGTTAAAGAATCTTAGACAATATGATATGCCTTCATTTTATTATACTTGTTACTTGATTAAGGGGATTATTCTTTTACAACATGGTGTTGTCATTTAAATTGATATCTCTTTAATCATGAGATCCTAATCATGTAAGTATTTTGAAATAATAAGCATAGCCAATTATGGGCTATGATGATGTGACATTATATAGATGAAATGAGCCTTGTGAGCCATGTAAAATACTTAAACAACATGTATGATGTTTATATGGTTCTTATGATTTAGTGTTGGTTGTTGCCTAATGAGAGGTGACATTGTTCAATAATGAACTAAGAAGATTGAAACCATGTAGTATGTGATAATCAAGTATATGGGTTCACTACTACAGAAATAGCTTATAATGTCACATTTAGAGGCGTCGGTTATTAACGAAAATCGACTCCTAATACCTACAATGTCGGCTAATTACAGAGACCGACATCTATATTTGAAGACTGGCCAGACACAGGTATCGCTTTTTATTTAGCGTCAGTTGCCTATAATGAACCAACGCCAAAAATAGCCCGCCTAACGACGAAAAAAATAACCTCCAAAGGTCGTCGATTTTTGTATAAAAATTGACACTGATAAGGTTTCGCGCGCCGTCCCCGCAAAGATTTTTAGGGTTAAGATTGTCCAATGGACGTCAGTTTATTCTGGCAACCGACGCTGATGGATGTTAGGTGTCAGTTTTTTTGATAACCGACCCATTTGTTAACTTAATAACCCCCATGAGAAACAGACTCTCGCTTGATCCCCCCCTCTGTTACATCGATCGCTAGCTATTCCCCTTCTCGACGCTGCTAGAGCTAGCTAGTTGCCGCCGCCGAAGCTCCTATGGTTGACATTACACTGCCGTTCTCCTCTGCTGCACCTGCTCCTCGCCTGCTCGCACCTGCTCGATCCTCGCCTGCTCTGCACCTGCTAGTCGGCGGCGGCGCTCTCTGGAGCTCCTCGCCTGCTCGCTGCTCACTGCTTGCACCTGTTGGTCGCCTCCATCGCTCGAGGTACCCTCTTCCTCCTCTGCTCGCACATGTGGTTGAGGTAGCTGGTCAGGACACGACCATGGTTGTGTTGTCCAGTATAGCCGTGGTCATGTCCATCCCACAGGTCATGCCTTGCTTTTATCCATTTGGAAAGGAGGGAGCAGGAAGAAGAAGATACATTTGTAATTGAATACTAATGCTTGACCTAATTCTGTAAATTTTGATGCATGTTGAATTAAGATATTAAAACCCTAATACATATTTCACCATAATCTTGAATTAACTATATTGCTGAAATCTTGTGATCAATCTATCTAAGATATTAAAACCCTAATGATAAATCTCTGATTTTGTAGTGATGTGTCGCCCTAACATCTACATGAATCCCTATTGTATGATGTAGATTGATGATAATGCATGAGATAGTTTGAAATTTTGAAATCAATTATGAATCTCTCCATCCCTAGGTCATACTAATTTATGTGTAATCTTTATCTTGATGATGAACATGCATGGACACTCGAAATGTTGAAATCAATGTTATAGAATGACAGCACATGTATTTGTTGGCCTAGAAACCCGTCCAAGATTTACTCATTAGGAGTAAATCTTGGATAATCCCCGGTTTGGGACTGTTCTTGAACACCTAATCTCACTTAGGATGTAAGTGTATAATGTGTATTGGGTTTCAAGAAAATTTCGGCAGCATTTCCCCGTTTGTTCTCTAAGTACCGAAATTTTCTCGAAAACCCAATACACATTATACACTTACTGATGAGATTAGGTGTTCAAGAATGGGATAGGTGGTACACATTTATTATATATCAAGAGACAATATCCTCGATCCAATTCAATGTGGCTTGCTAGAGAGCATAACAAGACATTTATTAAGTGGTTTGAAGATAAAGGCTTACATCAACTATCTCAAACACCGAATAATCTTACTGAAACCATCAAATGCCTAGCCTTTAAACCAAAATTGAATGTTATGTCTTATGAAGGGTTTGACATAAATGGATTCTCGTATTATATAAAGTGTCAAGATGATAAGAGTGTCGTCCAAAATAGTGGGGTCACCCTTCAAGCGTCTTCATTGTTTTTTGCAAGTGCAAAGGATAAGAGTCCACGTGAAGCTAAAATGTCATATTAAGATGTCATTGAAGACATATGGGAGTTTGACTATGTAGATTTCAGAATTCCGCTCTTTAAATGTAATTGGGTTGACAACAACAAAGGAGTTATAGTAGATGAATTGGGTTTTACATTAGTGAACTTTAAAAAGATTGGCGAGAAGGGTGAACCATTCATATTGGCATCACAGGCGAAACAAGTATTTTATATCGATGATCCTGCAAATGATAAATGGTCGGTTGTTCTTCTTGGTAAAAGACAGTTCGTTGAAGATCCTATAGATGAAGAAGAGTACTATGATAAGTATGATGACTCCAGTCCATTCTCAGTTGGGTTGCCAACACCACCAAACATTGAAGTTGGGGATCACAATGACTTGTATGTTCACAGGGATCACAATGAAGGATTGTTAATTGATAAAAGATCACAATATTAGAGGCATGAATGTTTATATTTTTTATATGTTTTATTTTTCTAAATGTGAACTTTACAATGTGAACTTTATAATGTGAATGTGGACATTACAATGTGAATTACTTTACAATGTGAATGTGAACTTTACAATGTGAATGTGAACTTTACAATGTGAATTACTTTACAATGTGAATGTGTACTTTACAATGTGAACTTTACAATTAGTGTTACTTAATTTACAATGTGAAATTTATAATTTGAATGTGAACTTTCAGATGGCTGAGCATTCCCATGATGACCGTGCTGATGATCACCGTGAGGGTGAGGACATGCTTGCGATCATACGAAAACAAGATATTTATACAAGATATTTTGGAGTTGTTTAGTTATCAATGGTTGAACACATCTATGATAGAGTTGTGGATATGGTGAGATCTTATTTATACATCCATATACCTTGTTTTATATACGGTGATCTGGTTTCTTATTATTAATGCATACGTAATACATGTTTTGCATCCACTTACACAAGATATGTAGAGATTTTGGATTTTCCCATGTGGGATGTGGGATTTTTGGTTCCATCTTTGATTAGTCTTGTATATACAGACCCTTCTTCAGTTACTTCATAGTGTTGTGATGCTTTTTAATATTTTGGTAAAAATAATAAGACAGTGATAATAGCTCCATTCAATGTCGAGTAAGTTTACTTTGCTTATAATTTGGACTTAAGACAATTACATTTTTATTGTGGATTTTGAGTTATTAATTTTTTAACTTTCTCACCTGTAGTGGTAGGCAATGGGAATTACTAGTTATTGTCCCCAAGACATTCACTGTCTATTATCTAGATCCTACGGGGAATGGGTTGGAATTATATGGACATATAGTTAAAAGTCCATTATTCTCGTGAGAAATATTTCATGTTTTTATATCTGTTAACATCTGTTACTACATTACTATTTAATTATGCAATTTAATGGGTTACATTAACATATGTAGGGCTTTACAAGAGTACAAAAAAGATGGAGGAAAGGTCCCCAGGAAAAAGGATATGTCACTAATTTGGGAGAATGTGAAAGTAATTTCCTAACTCCAATGTATATATTATTTATGTGAACTTTGCTTATTTGTATTTTTGAATATTTGTATGTTTCAATTTATAGTGTGCTACACAAGACAACGGTTGGGCATGTGCCTATTATGTGATGCTATTTATGGACCTAATCATCAAACATGCCGTAATGGAAATCGATAAGATACAACAAGTATTATACATAGTCTTATTAGATAATATGAAATATATCAATCTTATTATATATTATTAATTATATATATACGTCATTATCTTTGTAGGTCTTTAAAACTGCTGACTTCAGCACAGGTGGAAAGCATTTCGATGTACATGCTCCCTATATGAGAGATTAATTAGATGTTGTAAGAGAAGAATGGGCAAAAGCCCTACAAAGAGTGGGAATTTTTAGATTTAATTTTATTGACAATGATGACAATGATGAATAAAGAATAACTTTGTTCTCATAATTATTTTTGTGTGAATGTGAATGAATTTTTATGAATTGTCATATGTGTGTAAAGATGAGCAATACATAAATGTTTCTACATGTGTTTGAATGTGAAAAGAGATTAAATGAATGGAACTGCAGGTTGCTACTGGTTTCAACATGTGTGTGATGAAAAAATAATATGAATTAAATGTGCTTATACATGTGTGTGAATCACATATATATAATATTGTCCATCTTGAAAATTTTGCAGGTTTGTGGCCTGTTGTTGACTGATATCAATGGATGTCGTAAACCTGCAGTTCAGAACTGAACTGTAGGTTCTCATCCCGCTGACCAGCCATACAATAGGCTTGCAAATTGATTTTAAAAAAAATCTTAACATAGGCATCAGTTATTTGAAAAAAACCAACACCAAAGACATACGGTGACGATTTTTGATACAAATCTGACGTCTATGTGGCCAGGGATCACGACCGTGCTGGGAAACACTACCGTGCTGGTAGGCAGGGGATATGGCGTCAATTATTAGCACAAAACCGATGTGGATTCAACTGATATGGTCAGGAAACACGGTCATGCTGGGAAGTACGGCTGTGGTGGCAGGGGATATGGCGTCAGTTATCTTACAAAATTGACGCTTATAGGCCCTTTTCTGGCGTGTTTTCGGTGGCGGGAAGCGTTGTGACGTCGGTTCTTTTAATAACCGACATCTGTAACAATTCTATAGTATCGATGTTTGTAAAAAACGGACACCTATAGTCCCTTTGCTGGCGTGTTTTCAGTGGCGAGAAGCTTTTTGGCGTCAGTTGGGAACCGACGTCGAAGGGGTCCACCTTTAGCGGCGCCCACTTGGGTGTTGCTTGGAAACCAACACTAAAACCCTTAATTAACCAAGGCTAAAGGCATGTTCTGTAGTAGTGGCTTGATTACCTAGAGATGATTGTTTCCTGGTAAAAGGTAACATTGTTCAAAGATGCACTAAGGATTTGATACCCAAAACATGTGATAATGATGGAAATATTTAAGGTATGAGATTCCCAGTAAGGGAATGAGATCCCAGGAAGGGTATATCAAGATATATTCCAATTGATACCAAATTTCTTGATACATGTATTATGCTTTCCTTGGTAGTAATTACCAATAGTTCATGCTTGTAACTTGATTAATGCTAAAAGATGCAGTAATGCATTTAACCTATCAAATTGACTAAAAATGTAGTTTCCCTGGCCATAGATCCATTCGGTGTCAGAACTTGTTGAATGGTAAAATGAGTCTAACTCAGAGCACATATTGTTGAATATGTGGGGTGCAAGTTGTATCCTGAATCCAAAGGATTGGGTATGAGCCATACCCTAAAAAGAGTGTGCTCAAGGCCATAGCTCCAATATGAAAGAAGAGTATGGTTGCAGTCCATGCCTCAATATATATATATATATATATATATATATATGTGTGTGTGTGTGTGTGTGTGTGTGTGTGTGTGTGTGTGTGTGTGTGTGTAGGATTGACTGTAGATCATGCCTTGAACATAGAACATGCTATGTGTTGTATCTCTATAGAAAAGAGCATTTATATGCCAGGCTAGCTATAATGCAGATTGACTCATATGTCACTGCCACTCTCGTACTGACCGGGGAAGATGCGGTTGCAGATTTTGACTCTTCCATAGACCTGTATGGCACTGATGCTTAGTTTGTAGTGGTTAGTTGGAGATGAAAGGTATATTCCCATATCCGCAGAGCATAAGAAGGATTGTTAAAGATGTAATCAACCATGTAGCGTATTTGTTTAAGGATCAAATACAGAAACATTGGTTGAAGCTTTTCTTTGCTTTTATATTGTTTAGTTTGTAACAGTTATACATGTTCTTCATATTCCTTTTAAAAAATGATTAAACAATCTATTTCTCAACATTAGATATTTGAACTAATGAGATAATGAGACTGCTCTATCATGTACATAATTAGTAGTTATACATATTTAATTCAATAAAGGTTTCTTCTTCTCTCATTCATAAAAGTTTAACTATGATGACAATAATGTTGGTGGAGAGTTATATCTCTTGTTGGGACTTATTGTCTCACCCCGTTGGTTCCACAACTTTTTAGGTGGACATGCACAATAAGGTAGTGATCGTATAACAGAGAGCGAGAAGCAGTAGTAGGAATAGCAGTAACAGCTTAGGTTGAGTGTGTTGTTATGTGTCTAGTAGAATAGAGTCCTATGTGTCATTCCTGTACTCTCAGATCCTTGGGAGATAGTTTTCATATCTTCTTTTACGATCGATATGAGATTTTGGATAGAAATGCCTTGATGTATAATGTTTCTTTTATGTACAATTTTGGTAAAGCAACGGTTGTCTCATATCCTTGCTATATGAAGGAATGATGTATACATAAGATGACAATGATTCATATGTAAATATGGCCTTGGGCCTTTTTGTGAAAAGTTCATGGCAGTGGATCTTTGTGGAAAAATGATTTTAAATTTTAGTGATTTTTGGTAATTTGTTGTTAATGGTTGTTTTTGCGAGGTTTTGCATGATTATTGTTATCATTGGATAGTGGTTGTCACAAGTTTGGTATCATAGCTATATGTTCAGTGAGTCTAAAGAGAGATATGATTAAGGTTGTTGAGTTTGTTCTAAGTGTCCTCTAGTATGTCTAATAGTGGCTTTTGCTTATGCAGAAGAAAGTATAAAGCCTAAGGATGTCTGGAGAACATGAGGGACATGTTGTTGAAAGTAGTGTCGCTACACCTGGAGAAGGTGTAAAGGATCATGCAAGAGGATAGCAAGTGCTTGAGAATCCCTAGTTGGATCTGTCTATGTTAGAAAATCCTACTTTCCATGCTCTTGTTGGGCAAGTTATGACGACAGTTCTGCATATAGTGGACACGACACTAGCGATACCACCTAGGGCACCAGTCTCTAAGACAGAATTCTCGAGTTTTGGTAAGACCCTTAAACAGCCACGTCATGTTAAAATAATAAAAATGATGGAAAAACTAAAATATGGCAAGAAAACATAACCTACCACAAGTGTATACAGGTAGGACACCTAAGCAGGCAATGCCTAAGAAGGGACAATGAATTTACCGTCAAGGAACTGTCTGCACAATCTCAAGGATAGTTGACTAGTAGCTCTAAAAAGCTCAAGCTTTCTGTGCCACCAATACGACAAACACCTAGTGTATTAGGGCAGTGGTCATCAAGTAAGGGCAAAGGTCCTAGATTTCCACCTGTAAAGGCTTCTGACTTAGCCTCTACATAAGTAACAAGACCAGTCGAATGATGGTATGAAGACAAGACATGTTTTAGATGTGGAAAGATTGGGCATACTAGACCCTTTTGTCCAAGGAGAGAGGTTGACATGGCCCAAAAGTTAAGGCCAACTTAGCAGGACTTACAGAAGTCGCAGTCCAATAGTACCAAAAGGCAAAGGCGACGAAGGAAAAATGATTAAACTTTGTGTTGCAAGTCAACTAGAGTTGGTAGATGACCCACAAGGGGTAACATGTCAGACATAACTTTTTCATTCTAAATTGTTTTCTCCTTACTTTACCCGTTAATTATAAGAGGAATAGTTGTTTTTGAATTTCTTTTGGTTAATCCATGGACACATGAGAAAAGATGAAGATGATTAGAATTTATATTCTATTTAGTATTCTCTAAATGGTCTTAAAATTTCTTCTGCTCACATAAAGAGGAAGAGGTATGAAAGAGATATCTGGAAAGAACTAGAGATATTAAGTTTTACAACTCAAAAGAGATGTTTAAGGTAAGAGACATGATATAAAATGAAGTGCATATGACCTAATCTCAATGTTTAATACTCTGGCTAGGTATTCAATTACTGAAGACAAGGTAAGTGTGGAACTCTTAGATTACTATCTTTCTGATTACTCTGATCAAGTAGTCATTTTGATGTAATCTTAAAGAGCAATATGATATCAGAAATGTGGCAAAGAGATTCTTATCACATTCTAAATGATAATAAAGTGAAACTTGAGTAATCTCAGATTAACACATGAATATAAGAAAGTATAAAATGCAATCATCATGAGATACGAAAAGGAAACAAGGAAGATAATCCATGTTCAATAAAGAAAATGAAGAAAATAACGATCCTTGTGGTAAGACAAGGAAATGTTCAAAGAAGGAGTAATGACATGTAATCATCCTTATAGTTCCTATGTTGATGGCAAGGAAACCAAGATGAAACTGAATTGAATGACACATGAGTAGTGAAAACTTGTATAATAATCGAAGAAAGTCAATGATCTCCTTCTCCCTTGTAGCAATCTCTGGACAGTGCTATGGTGATAAGGAAAAATATGTTTCCTTTATACTTCCTTTCTAGGGATATGAGGTTTGAGTAAGTTTCATATCACTTGATACATATGTTTTTGAAGTAACCTTGAGAGGATACTTGAAAAATATTAGCTAGGGCTTGGACTTTAATTCCAAGATGTTGACATTTGAGAATAGTGATGTTTTATGAACCATAAAAGATGTTGGAAAAGTTCTTCTGATATGTTTGGGTCTGACAGTAACATCAGAAGATGGATGAGATAAAGATATGATGTGTTTTTGGCACATGTGATAGATACCAAGGTAAGGAATCCTAGTATCCAAGAAGTTCCAGTTGTGTGTGAACCCGAGAATATGTCTCTTGATAAGATGATTAAGTGTTTGACTAACTAAGAAGGATTGACTTTGAGATCAATCTAGCTACAAGTACTCTAGGTTTAACTATAGGATGGGTATCATTTGTTAGGGGTTTATGCACCGCATAAGATGACGACAGAAAGGATGCACAAGTTGAAGAAATAATTGCAATATCTGCTTGGGTAAAGTTCATTAGTTTGAGTGCAAACCCTTGGAGTACACCTCTCAGGTTTTCAAGTAAGGAGGATTTTGAAGGGATGTACACTGATGAGTAAAATTTCTAATCTCTATCTAGATTATCTAAAAAGAAAAGTACAACTGGAAGTGTTCGTAATAGTAGGCTAGTTGGTACGAGTCATGCATGAGCTTTGCGTTGAATCAGCATATCAGAGTAGTACAACGGAAGTATGGTAGGTTTTGTAATCTTAAGTAAGTGATGTATGCATCTCTAGTCTTTCTTTAAAAAAAAAAAAAAAAAATCCTGAGGCTTAAAAAGGGTATGGTGAACCTGCAAGTTTGAAAATATTATCATATGATATGTAAGTTGAGAAGGTGATACATAAGAAGGAGTTGACCCCTAGGGTATATAAGGATAAGTATGTATAGTGCTTTTATGGATAAGAAATCATCACTTAGCATAGGGTTGATTTTACAGCCAATAATGGAAAGAATAAGTTGAGTATGTGCCTTGTGCAACATATTCTATGATTAACCTTGGATGCAGGAACAATATGCTGGTCAAGTTTTATGACATTAACCTAACATCAAGGAACTATGTGAATATTTGAATGTGTAATGCATAAGTAGCATCCATCTCCTTTAGCCTGGGATTTCAGGGGCAAAGTCCTTGTTAGGGGTTTATAACTTGTAAGGACCCTAACCCGGGTTTTGGGATAACCCTAGGTGTTTTTCCCGAGTAAGATGATTAGAACCTTGTCTTAATCTTTTGAAAAGTAATTAATATTTAAGAAGAGCTCAAGTTTCATGTTTGGTCATGTTTGAATGTTGTTTGAGTAATGTTTGCTTATTTTAGACCAAAGTGTAATTTACCCAAGGTAAGGGGTTATCTTGTAATATGTCACATGATGGGTATTCCCTTAGTACTTTAGCATCATAATAGAGATCATGACACTAAGGGGCGCCTTGTGGAAAGCCTGAATTTCAAGTTGATCTTGTATGGTTGATGCTTGTGCTTTATGTGTTGGGTTTTAGGGGAGGCAGAGAAGGCAGCGGAAACAAAAATTTTCTCCCCCAAACCCGGAACAAGGAAACGCGTCAACGTATATATAATAGGAAAGGATGGTTTGTGGAATCATACCTTGTCTTGAGGCTTGCTCGGCGACAATAACTCGCGCCTTGCGCGATCTTCACCTCCGGTCTTGGACGGTGTCTGTGCATCTCCTGGTCGCACCGGGATTGACGGGATTGAAGGTTGTCCTCCTAGCGGCAGAAACCTCCCGCCTCTAAAGTAGTCCACACGGACCACCTGGAACTCCAATCTCCTTGTCCCACAAAGAATTGGAAGGAGTTGCACCCTCTTGTCAGCATACTAGTCGCCAACACACTCTCCTGCCTCCAGTTGCAACTGTAGTTATCTTTCCCTTGCTACACCTCCCTTTGCGGGTAGAACTTGCTCGGGCTCTCTCTCAGTTACCAAAACTAGAGAGAACGACAACTTTGCAGAGCAACTGGTTGCACTGAGTTGTACTTTGAGAAGCCCCCAATACCCCTATATATATATAGGAGGGTCATGGGATAGGGTTCTCTATCCCAGGCAATGCGGGACAAAAAGCAGGAGTAGAAGGGTTTGAGATTTTCCACAAAAGCTACCAACTCGCAACCTGAACCGATTGTTTCACAAGTGAAACGGTCAGTTGGGGACCTGAACCGGTCGGTTGACACCTCAACCGATCGGTTGGGACACATGAGTCGGTCGGTTCACTTCTGAATCGGTCGGTTCGTAGTCCTGACCAATTCCCGATTGACTTTCCAACTTTTGTTTCTAATTGGTATCAAATACCAATCCTTGTTCCAATCAAATTGGGCAAGTGAAACGAAAGGAAAATTCTCACCAATCCTACTTTTCCAACTTGCCCGGTTGGACCAGTTGAACAATCATTTCAACACTTGAAGCAATCGGTTCACCCTGATCTTGAGTCGATCGGTTCAACACTTGAGCCGATCGGTTCAACACTTGAGCCGACCGGTTCACCAAGCTCAGCGGATCCGTTCATCACATGAGCCGATCGGTTGGGAGTGCAGATCGTGCAGAATCAGTCAATTGCGATTTCAATCAATCTGATACTCTAATCAATCTGTCCAACACCTTGAACATTATGATTTTGAGCTATCAATTAATTGAGTGTTTAATTGAACTACTAAACTCCTTTAGTAATCAATCTAAACATTGTTTGTGGACAAAACTCCTCTTCTAGGTTAAATCCTATGTGTGTGACCCTGCAGGTCCATTTCACGTTGGTAGTGAAAGTCCATAACACTTATGACTTCACAAGCAAAGATCGATGCCTAGTCACACATCAGTGCTACCCAAGTGAAAGTAGAAAGTTGGAGAACAACTTTCAATCCTACAATCTGTGAATGGTGTTATAGTGAATGTATAATTCCTTTGTCACTGATATCCCGAATGAACTCGAGGCATGGAACAGTCATCCTATCAACGTTCATTCACTTTCTTGATCTTAGAGTAGATTGGAAGAGATATGTATGACATCAATATCACATACTGATTCACACATGCGTGCACACACCTATTTCAATCCTACTCATCAAGTGGCCTTGGCTATCAAACTCCCTCAGGAGGTACAAATCCCATATCTATCACTCACCCCTCAAAAGCCCCATGTGTCAAAGCCACCCAATCATCACCTTTATAACAACCCATATTTCAGGACTGCGTTTGATGATGTCAAAGTGTGCCCAACGACATGTGTTGAGTGTAGTGATTTCAGGTCAAAGAATCACACTCACCACCATCACTGTGAGTACTGACTGTGACTACCATGTCATGGTTCCATGTGTCAAACTCACGGTGGGTCTGTCTGGTACACTTGTTCTCTAATAAGTACCTATGTGTTTGGTTTGATATCTCTATATCATGACTAATGAGATTATGTCATCAACCAACACCACAATTGTAGGGACCCACTCTTTTGATCAGCATAAATACCAACCATTGGAGATAATCCCAAACCTAAACCCAGATTATGAAATAAACAATGAATTCTCGACAAAGGCAATTAAACATTATACGAAAAACACAGATAAATTTTTCCTTTTTCTTTGTTCACAAACTCATAAATCAATGTCACATCAAGGACATTAGATGCAAGTATCACAATCATATTCAAGTCCATTAAATCTAGAATCAAATCTTGTTCTCATATGCGGTTCAGTTTACATCAGATACATGTACATTGATGAACAAACTTAATCTACAACCCATCCCGGGAAAGAGAAAGTACATGGACATTCTAATCTATATAGATTATGCTATTTATATCTTCCATGTTGTGACCTCTCCGATGGATAGCATTATACCTAAAAACATTTGAAACAACCTCATGAGACTCATATAGAGCCCTAGTGAGTGGATACCTCCCACTCAAGCTAGGTACATGCATCAGCATCAGATTAAGTATAAAACTTAAAAGAAACATGCAGATATTGAAAAGTATAGCAAAAAGTTCTATATTCAAATCTATCTTGCAATGGTAATCTAATCCAACAGATAAGGCAATCACTTGAACCAATTATAACCTTGAAACATCTTTTAGAACATGTCTATGAACAAACTAGTAGATACTTCTCAGTTCAGATTAAGAGCCCTACTGCATATGAAATAAGATAAGTTCTAAGCATTTTTGAATCAATACATAACAATAACATTACTCTTTTGACACTCCACCAGCTGGACATGAACAAATCAACAGATACTTCTAGTTCAGATTAAGAATCTTACTACATGAGTAATAAGTCAAGTTCTAAGCATTTTGAACCAATACATAACAATAACATTATCTTTGTGACACTCCACCAGCCAGACCAAGAACACATCCTGCAGTCCTGAAGCTGAAGTACACATAATACATATCTACCAAACAATACTATCAAATAGTAAGCAATCCAACTCATAATCAGAATGGATATGAATCCCATCATTTATAACTTGTCAACATGACATATCATAATATGAAATAGAAAATGTCTGTAGCAACATGATTACTTTCCACAACAAGAAGTATAATCAACAATGACAAATCATCAAGTGGTATTACAAGGAATGTAATAATCATTCAAATCATATTCTACACGGCTTATCATCTTTTATTCATTTGCCCTGAAACTACTTGGCTTGTACCTCACCAACTAGAAGTTGCCACGCCTGATTCTCGTGTCAATGACTCACCGTCACTATCTTAGGGTTTAGCCGGCCACCCTAAGATATCAACAACAGACCTTGGCCACCTCAAGGTTGCCTAAAGAGGCTCACGTCCTCATCTCGGGTACACGAGATAGGAACCAGCAAAATAGTATATCACATATCACAGTATTTCACATATTTTTCATTTCACATTTCACATATTTCATTTCAACAGAGTCTATTCCATCTGGACATAGACTTTCACAGCAAGGATTTAGGGCCAGAGCCACTCCAAATGACTCACTCCTAAATCCTGGTGGTCTAACCTTTAAGGTCTCGATCCACACTCCGGAAATCCTTCTCATAATTCATCGATTACTACAAGGAGATCCGTTTTGTTTCCCCAGTGTGGTCCTCGGGGCAAACTCACGGTGTTCAGTGCACCTAACTAGATGTTCAATCATTTCACTTGTTATTAATCTCTTTTAGTCATCTTAAAAGAATTCAAAACATCATACATCATATATGTGTATTCTCGCGTAACTATAATAACATGAAACAGATTAAGTTTATCAATAAGGGCAATGATCAAAGCAAGAAGCATAATAAGTCTATATATTGCAACAAATATGATTATTTCTATCTTCTACATCAATTCATAGCAATCATCAATAGTGGGCCTTCAACCCAAGACATAATCTTATTGTCCATCATTTACCCCATCAGGGTTTTATCATCATCACTGGGCCTTCAGCCCTAGACATAATCTCATTATGCAACATTTACCCTTATCAGGGTTTCTCAATGTAAGGAGTGCATATTAAATTCCATTTCAACATAAATCTTATCAGCTCATTGTATATCACAATTCTAAACAAATATTAGCAGAGGCATTAAAACTAGCAACAGTAAAAGCATATAGATATCATGTATCATTCCTCATACCCAGAATAGATTTATCATACAACATATGCATGTTCCATACAATCTGAATATATGCCAATAAATTTCATGCATATACATGCATACCAGACTTAGTTCTCTTCTTCTTTTATTTTGCATTCTTCATATGGGGTTACTAGTCATCACATGTTCACTATCAATTGAAGTTTGTACTATTAGTCCATTCTCAGAGTACAATTCACAATTCAAGAACACATTCTTATAAATCAATTCAAATACTTGACTTTCATCTTTTCATTGAATTCAATTACAGTTGTGTGCATCTCTTAATTACCCAGTTGATATTATCATTCACTAGCATCATCAAACTCATCATTTTAGGGTAAGAGTTACATTCTTAGAATCATCTATTAATTCCTATCTTTTTCCATCATTTTATACTCAGTAGTCTCAACTTCTTTCATTTCATGTTCATTACATTATCTGGACCAATCTTTCTTGATTCACTTTGCATACAATGCTTCTCTTCTACATAACATTTATCAATGTACAGTTCTTAGTATATTTTATTTAATTTGGGTTAATACATATGTAATTAATTTAAAGATAAAATACTTCATCATACTATCTTCATTAGTTTCATCTTTATCATGCAATCACGATTAAGTACATCTTGTTCATATTGTCTCTTATATTCAAATAAGTGTACCTTGATGTTGACTAGTAATGTCATTCCCATAATCAACAATGATCATCCTTTATTATACTAAAACAAATGCATTAGACTTAGATGATATTAATAAGACTCATCATATTCAATTGAAGTATTAATACCTTCAACTTCAGCATTCGATCACATTTACAACATCATATACAAGTTCTAGGTTTATCACTCATAATTGTCTTAGTAATAAACTTTTAGGGTTTTCAAGAAGTCATTCCTTAGTTCAACATATTATAAGAATCATATCATTTAGTAATCCAATCATGACTCAAGGGTTCATTAGGGTTATTCACAAACATGGAAACCCTCGTTTCCATTTTCACACATTTCATTCATCAATCATAAGTATACATTGATTAATTGACTTATTTGATTCACTTACTCAACACAAATCCTAATCAGGATATGTGGTCATTCAACTCCATTAACATTCAACAATACACGTGTATAATACAATCTAGCACAATTCAGATATGACTTTATACATGTCAATTCAATTCCAAGCATATTGACCATTGGGCTGATTTTTAGGAACATTCACATGAAATACCATAGTCATCTACCCATAAGAATACCCATGCATCCTCAATCAATATAACAGGAACTAATCAAGTTTCAATCAATGAGAACTAATCAAAATTAGTAAAATTGGATTCTCCAATATCTTTCCCAAATTAAATCCAATCACATACATATACAAATAAGGTTTCTGATTATTTTAGCCGGATTGAATTAGGCTTTCAACATGAATACAAATCTTAGGAGGGAGAAAAAACACTCACCTCAGGTGTGAAACACCTGAAATTCGTAGCCCGGCTACTACTGCTAATTCTTGAATCAAATCCTTGCTTCAAGAAAACAGAATCTTCCTGCTCCTCTTCACTCAAGAACCTAGAAGAAGAAGAATTGAAGAAGAAATAATGAAAGAAGAGATCAATTTGGATTCTTTTGATCCAAATCAGGGAAGTGACGAGTTCTATACATAGGAGATAATAGAAGCAAATAAACCTAGTAAAGATTTATAATCTATACAGAATTTACCAACCTTGGAAAGAGAAAACCCAAAAATCTGAAACTTCCACTTCAGATTCTCCAAACCCTAAAATCCCCTCCTCTCTCAAGAATTACGAAGCTCTGAAGTGTGGTATGGAAATGAGAGGTTCTTGGGTCGTAATAGAGTCCTATATACTCATTAAGGTGCTTGGAATAATTAATTATAAACATTTTTCAGCCTTTTTTATTTTCCAGAAAAATCTGGTCGGTCGAGTTTGTCTCCCTCAGAACTCGACCGATCAAGGTCTGTTGTGAAACAAAACTTCTTCCAAAAATTATGCAAATTTAATATGTTGTTGAAAAATGAGTATCAAACCTTCAGTTAAAATTTTAGCTCAATTGTATAATCCTATAAATTATAAAAAAAATAAAATACTACACTGCTATACTGCAGTCAGCAGCATGGTCGGTCGAGTTTGTCCTGCACAGAAGTCGACCGACACCCTCTCTTCAGAGATCAAAAGTCATCCAAAAGATAAAATTGAGGTTCTCAATTACAGTTAAAATTTGAGATCAATTTGATATACCAATAAAAAGATAAAATTCAATTACCACACTTCTATATCAATCTGAAAATATGATCGGTCGAGTTTGAAACTCGACCGATAAACAGGTCATAACATTCTTAAAAAATTCTGATATTTTCCAATATTGTTCACATTTTATATATACAAATTATATCCAAATTTGATATAAATCAGAGTTACACATAAAATACTAAAAAGCATTTAGTGAGACACTATACTTATCAAATTCTGTATTCATATATCACCAAAACCCTAATTTGGGCCGATTAGGGTTTCTGAAATGCTAACCCTAATTATGTGAATAAAAGTATGATTAAAACTTATCATTATATTTAACACATCAAAACTTAACTACCATCATTAATCAAGCTTTAAACAATGATCAACTTAATTAAGCATACAACTATCCAAGTAAACCCTAATCAGATGACTAATTTGAAAATGGGTCATTACAACAATCTAGCATTGTGTGTCATTGTTGTCTATATACCTTCCACAATGACATCCGACTAGGGACATAACAAGAATGTACAAACTCTTAGCATCTGTATGATCTCATCGTTCAGGTCCTCAACCTGAAAGCATACGTGACCGGCCTAAATCGTGCGTCCAAAATTGGAGGCGGATTTGAAGTTAGTCGGACTTTTACATTTATAACCCGAACTCTTCTAGGCCCCCGCAACTTTGCTTATGGGGTCGAAGTAGATATACGGGTTCGAACACAGGGACAAGGGTGGTAGTGTTGAGAACTCTAAATCGACACGCTACACTCTGGTAGGTACAAAGGGATAGTAAATTCCCAAAGGGAAACAACAAGATGTCACAAACAAAACAAAGAAAACTATCTCCAACTGGAGTTACAAGAAGGATTTAAGGTTTTAGTCATTTAGCAGTTTTTAGGGGTTTTCATGCAACAGAAACAGAAAGATCAAACTAGAGCTAAAGCAAGGTGCAAAGGATAAACTTTGGTAAAACAAGCCGCAGCAGGAACATCCTGTACCCCTCCTCTCAGAGCGGATACCTCTTACCAAGCATCAACACCCCTCTCGAAGTTGCTGGACTTTAAGTTAGAGTGAAAAGTTACTGAAGCAACTCTGATTCCGGGAACTCTCGTACTCCAGAATCAGCCCAAACACTAGAGCCACAACACATCTCTCGAAGTTGTTGCGACGGGAAAGCACGATTCGGTAGCTAAGCGAAACGCGATCCAAACATGCAAGCTAGAGTTCAGATATTAAACATAGCAGTCATCCAACAATTGCACCAAACGTAAAGCAGCAAGTAATTACGCTTTTCCATTTCCATAAACATTAAGGGTCTTAATTACATTGCATAAGTAAAGAATTAAATAATAGAAATAAAGATAGAGGTCACCTTCTTGATGTAGAAGGACGACAGACTACAGCGGCTCTCCATCCCGATACAACTGTGTCGGGCGGCACACCCTCTCAGGTGACACACCATGATGGCCGATTGTATCATTCAAGGACCCTGGCTGATACGCTCAAGTCGGGCGGCACCCTCTCGGGCGGCACACAATGACGGGCGAAGCGTATCGAGTTCGATATCGTGTCGGGCTAGGAGTGACGCATCTAATGTCGGGCACTTGTGTCGCTCATCCACATTGGCCGATATCACCCTGCAGTGTCGCCCGGGACGGTCCTAAGTGAACCATCCCCTCCCTCTTGGGACAGGGAAGAGCTCACCTAGAGTTGCCCGGCACGAACACTCAGGCATGATACTTTTTCTCTCGTAGCTTCCTCCGAAGATTTGCTCAGGGTTCCGACCTGTCTTTTCGGCCTCCTGTAGCTGCTATTTATAGGCAGCGGTTGGGGGAAGTTATGGTGCTCAAGGCGCCACGTATCCCTCCTTTTCGCGGGGTCGGTGGACGGCCGATACACATATCGCCCGACACATGGATTTCGGCTGTCGGTCACGTGACGGGCGGCGCCTGCCGGTGGGTGGCATGTGTCGTGCGACAAGTTTGGGTTGTCGTGGCGAGCTCGGCTCCCTGTCGGGTAAAAGACGTGTCGTCTGTCAGTTTCTTCTTGTGCGGCATCCCCGTGTCACGCGTTGTTGTGTTGCGCTACCCTGTCGGGCAGTGATCGTATCGGTCATCAGGAAGGCCGATGCAGGTTGAACTTATTTGTGGGTCAGAACGGCCTTATTGTCGATAAATGGGTCAAAATAGGAGGAAAATACTGCAAAAGATGGAAATATTGAATTAAGAGCATTGTTTGGCCAATTATTGTGAAAGTACATATAAAAGAGGGGAAAACCGTTTAAAAGGGCAGCTTTGATAACAGAAAAACAGTCTAAAATATCACAAAATTTGGTGTTATCAACTCCCCCAAACTTAGCGTTTTGATTGTCCTCAATCAATGTTTAAACTTTATTTAGTGATGCTTCTTCTTGCTTGGTGTAGCTTTCAGGCCAAGGGGTAAAACAAGTATCGTAATGCCTTTAGAGATAATGATGCTTCCCTACGAACAAAAAACCTTGTGTTTCCTGCCTTATTATTTCAGTAAAACTTTTCTCTACAACTTCAGCGAGACTTTGGTGCATGATTCTGAAGTTAGCTTCCACACCAAACAACTTTATTTTTGGGTCAGAAAGTTGTGTATAGGGTAGGCTAAGGCTTTTGGGGGTTTTTCTTGTCTCCCATCAGTCCATTCAGGTAAGGGTCCGTTAACGGGCAAGTGGTCCCTGCAGTCCAAGCCAGTTGGCTTTAGAGTAGTGATTTCACATCCTACGTACCACTGCCCCAGATCTACCATGCCTAAAGATGGATACTTTTGGAAAACAAGTGTGTATATATTTTTTCTTTTCTTTTATTGGGCACAACTCTCATGCTTTTATTCACACTCATAAGACTTCTTTCTCTTTTTGGTATTTTCATTGGGTAAGGGAAAACAAAAGAGATTTCTGCTATTTGGGCAACTTTTTCCTTCTCCATACTCGTCTCTTAGCTGTTTGCGAGATTATTATATTTTTTTCGAAATTTTTGGCATGGAAAAATGTAATCTTTTGTTGTTTGAGGCAGCATTATCAGAAAGATATAACAAAACTTGTATCTCGTTAAGCATAAAGAAAACAAAATTGGCAAGAAGCCACATCAGGTTTTTACTATTATAGCAGCTTTGTACATATGTATGGAGATGATATAAATAGAAAATTTTCAAAATTGGGTATGAGCATATATATGTACAGAAAGAACAACAGAATAAAGAATTTGAGACGAATTTATACCTCCCTCACTGGTACATGGTACCCCCCCCCAAACTTACTCCACACTCCATCCCAGAGTCGTGAAGTAGATAAGGTGAGGTAATGTTATTCCAGTGAGGTTGCGCCTGTGTCAGATAGAAGCTGCCACACATATTCTCCTCTTTTACTGTGATAATCGATGTTGTGGAGCTAGTCAGGCGTTGCTTCATTTGCTATCCATTCCAGGACATGGATGTCGCAGTCGTTGGATAGGGGAAACTGCTGCGGACTGCGGTGACAGAACTGGAGTTCATGCCATTTGCCTCCTTGCATGTCCAGGAATGGTTGGACCATCTTTGACACCTCGTCGTAGTATTTTTGAGCCAAACGTTCGACGGATGACAATGGTTCTGATGTACATGGAACTGGATGGTTTTTGTTGATGTCTGAGCTATTATAGAAGATTCCCGCTCGTTGCCGAGTGTACATTATCAGGAGCGTCCAGTGACTGTAATGGAGGACGGGGAGGAAGATCGTGCGTGGAACCTCATTCTCCAATTCCTGTAGAAATGCTTGTTTCGCTCCTGTTTCGTCGGCAAGGAAAATGTCATAGAACAGCATAGGATGAGCTATGTAAGCATGTTTTAGCCTTGGCTGTATAAATTGGATGTAAGCGGCTACCACCGATACAGCCAAGCATCCTCCTTCTTTTACCATGTCCCTTAGATCATCAACCGGGACTACGACATCGCCTGCCTGAATGGCGACAACCGATGGGGTAGAATCAGCTAACTTCAGATGGATTATGTTGACCTGCTCCTGCGTGAGAGTTGCACACGAAAAGTGGTCAATATCTTTGATCAGCTCTTCTGAAGCTTCAGGTGAAGTAGCGTCTTCTATCCCGTGCACTTTCTTTAGGGTCTCCAACTGCTTGCCTGCCCCATAGGTGTCGGTTGCTATCTCCTCTTCTCCTTCTGAAGGGCTGCTGGATTGAGAAGAGTCTTCTTCTAGGTCACTGTCCAGCAGCTACTCTGGTACCCCTGTGTCTCGGAAATAGCACTTGTCCTTGATCAGCAACATGGCGTAAATGCCCCTGCGGTGATAGAAGGACATGCCCTTAAGGGCTCCCAAATTTCCAAATGTATTGAGCACCTCAATGGCACCCAAGATGGCGAAAGCGTTGTTTCCACTCCCCTCTTCTGCTTGGACGGGGAGGTCTCAGAGAGTAAAGAAGTTCCAAACAGCTTTGTGACGTTGGCTTCCGCGTTTGATAGCTCGGAGGAGACGCAGTGGCAGGAGTCTCAGTTTCTCATCCTCCAATCGGTAGAAAATGCCCCCGGAGCGTGGCACCGCGTCATTGCTGCAGCACAGCAGCTGGACGTCGTGGTTTTTGAGGTCTGCCACGCAGAGCAACCACATGTTGCGGTGCTTATATGGGGCCAACATGAAGTTTGGTATGTGCTCTTTGATGTAGTGCAACATGTCGGCCACCGCATTGGAGTATGTATCTCCTTTCATCAATTTTCTCGCCAGGGTCGGGGTGGCGATGTATATCATCTTTCGACCTGTCATGCTGTCGATATCTTCTATTATTGCATTCTCCAGGACCCTAAACAGTCTTTTTCCGACGAAGGCCTGCGTGCGGAACATCCTTCGAAAATCTCCCCGTCATACAGAGAGGTATCCGTCGCTCTAGACGATGTCTTCTTCATCTGCATGCGATCTTAAGACCTTGTTCAGCAGCTTCTGGTCTCTGATCGCCAGGCATCCGATGGCTCTCCTATCGAAGTCGGACATTTCGAAGGAGGGTATCTCGGACGGCTCATAGAATCTGTCTGCCATCGAGCGCCTTCCTCGGGGAAGGTGTCTTCTATTAACTGCATAGACATCCCCCTTTCTCTCCCTCAGATTCATCAGAAGAGTCTCCCCCGATGCTGATATCTTTGTCATCATCTTCGACTTCATCTAGGGGGACGGAGGGGTTTTCTCCTTCCAAGCCTAGGGAGCTCTCCGGTCCTGCTGGAGCTCCTTCGACTGACCTTTTTTGCATCCCCTCCTCGGGCGTTGAGGATCCCCCACTGGAGGAGGAGGAGGACGCAGTTCCCGAGGGGGAAACTGATGAAGGAGGATAGACACAGCTAGGGGTGACGGGGACCTTCTCAGCTGCCTTCGGTGCGGATGGTCGTCACTCCTGTCCAGCCTCTCTTCGATCTTGTCAAGGCGTTGGAGAACTTGCTGAAGCGTCGAATTCAAGGCCTCTAGCCCGCCGGGAAGGTAAGCCAGAGTCAGCAGCTCTCGTTCTTGGCTATTCAGCCTGTCTTGGAAAGATGAAAACTTGCAGGTTAGGGAAATACAGATAGCTGAGTTGATATTCGTTACCTCCCGCAAGTAGTCGAACTCGTGCCCGAGCATCTTTCCAAGCGACGGAAGAGTTCTGGTGGGTCTCCCTTCCATCCTCACGACATCTTTCTCGCGCGTGGGTCTACTAGGAGAAGTAGAGTCTATTTGAATCGTTCGTGGTGCAGATGCCGCCAGGCGAGGCGACGACGCTTTTTCAGTTGCCACCGCCTTGCCTTCTCGTCGGGGTGGAGATGTATGTGGTGTGGGCGGACTCTGCTCCACCTCTACACTGTCGGCGACCTCCTCAACCGCTGCAGGAGGGGACTTCAGCAGCGGTGTCGGCATCCACTGTGTTCTTTCGAACCCCATTCTCAGGGTCTCGTCGAACACCCTGTCGCTGACGTCCTGCTGAAGTGCTTCTTCTGCCTCTGCAGGCCTTAAAGCAATGACGGGGGCTGCGGCCGCCTCTTCCACAGCAGCTCCCATAGTTTCTATCTTGGTGACCTCGACGATCACCGGGTCTTCTTCAGCCGCCACGGTCGTTGTCGTGGTGGTGGATGGTATAGTGGGAGCGACGACAACTCTATTAGCAGCTGCCGTCGGTAGCTCTGGGGCTGCCCATCCCTGGGCTCTGGTGGTGGTGGGGTAGGCTGCGTCTTTTGCTACTGCTTCAATTTCTGCGGCAGTGAAGACCAGTTTTTCTGCGTCGTAGGAGGCACAACGAGGGAGCGGGAGGAGTATGTTCGTCCTTGAAAATTTGTAGAAGTAATCCCTCCCCTCCTTCTTTATGATGTTGGTCCTCATCAAGTACTTGGTGTTGATCAGCTCATCGCCTTGCGTCCTCGAAAGGCTGCATGGCTCTTTTGGGTACCTAAGCCCTACCGCAATGAAGTTGACGATGCCTTCCATACAGTATTCCTTGGTGGCGTCCTTCATCGAGTGTAGCCTGTTTAGTAAGAATCGTCCAAGGTTTATCACCCGTCCCTCCATCACGTGCCACATGACATGGAGTTCTTCCATGTAGATGTTGTTGGACTCGTTCTTGCTGAACAACAAGCATGCCACCAATTTGTGCACTATTCTCCAAAAACAGGAGTGCACTGCTACCACCTTTCTTCCCGGCTTGAATGATGATTCGCCGGTTAGCTTGTTTCAGAGCTCCACGGGATTGAACCCGTCTCCCTCGGTGATTCTTTCACCGTTATCCATTAGATTCTTCTCCTCCTCGCTGGAAGAACAGATCTTGTTCAGCAGCTTCTCGGAGATGGCATGCTCCGAGTTGTAAAGGCGGGCCTGGAGTCTATCTACTCTGCCGTATTCTTTTCTTTCTATAGCAGAATTCTTCACCCGGCAGAGAGAAGACATGAACTCCTTCGTGAGCCCAGTATAAGAGGAAGATCGGCTAAAGTAGATTTGTCTCAGCCCTGCCGCAGCGAGGACACCTTTCAGCCTCTCAAGGATTCCCAGCTCAGCAAACGAAGCTTCGTGGCAGAACCTGCTTGGCCTGTACACCTTGGTCGCTATCTCATCATAACGGAGAGCGTGCTCGTCGTCCCTTGGCAAGAACCTCCCAGGCGAGTATTCTAGAGGTGTCGCTGCTGCTATTGGTGTTGGTATTGGAGTTGGAGTCGCCACTTCTCCAACCCTAATTCTCTTCTCTGCTATCGACGCCCCAGCTGCTTCTGTATTCGGGCGTTTCTGCCCGGCAGTGGGTGCTTCAGCTGCTGTCTCAGGGTAGATCCTCCTGCCTTGCTCGTCAACACGGACGATGGTTTGCTTGATGTGGGCCATTCTGTTAATTAACAAATAAAATCCTTGCTCAATTAGATATGTCGATGTTTTGAAGAAGTTAAACTGAATGCTCGATAAGGTATGTCCTGATACAAAAATGATCCACACCCTGTATCGGGCGATACGAGGTCTTCAGCTCGAGCCCGACACAAAATATGGGCATCGCTCAGCACGTTAGAAGATCAAACATGCGATAAGAACAAGGCGATATTGTGATGAACACGCGTCAGGTCAGTCGCTCAACTCGTGAGTGTCGGGCGATACGGTGGCGACAGGATAAGATACCCAATATGGTTTTCTTGAAAGGAAAGCAGTGTGTCGCCCGACAACAAAACAGGCGAGGCGGCGCAAAGATGGGCACCACGGCTGTCGCCTGGCATGGTGTATCGGGCAATCGTGAATAAAAGGTACGTTGTGCAACCCCCGTGTCAGGCGATACAAGGCTGCTCGTCTTAGGAACCGCAAGACCGATAAGTTACTCGTTAAAAGGTGAAATCGTGTCGGGCGGCACGGTCTGTCGGGCTATACCTCACTGCGTTCTCAACTTCCGCGCGATACGGGAGCAGGGAGGTCTTGCACGACACGGGAGCAAATGCACAAGGTCTTAGCACGATACGGGAGAGTAAAAGCAGCAAGGCAAGAAGCCTGATACGGTAAAAACTCGGCCCTATATATATCAATCTCAACCAGGGGTGAAACTTGGTAATTCCGGAGCGCGCGTCGGCCGTTGGGGTAACTCATTCCTGAGTCAGGTAGTCCATCCGTCGGCACAAGAGTGATTACTCCAACTACTTGATACGAGTGTACCCCGCCCAGGCATGCTAACCGACACGACCCTTGCGATTCTCCAAAATTCCGCTGCCCGATACAACTTGAAAACAAAGTGGTTAAAAGCAGTTGATGAGTAAAACATCATTGGCCTAAGACTAAGATCCTGGCCTCATATGGCATTACTCATCCCGGTCAATAAAACTAAGGCGGTGACCCATAGACAGAAGAGTCAGCGCATGTGGCGCATGCACTAACTCGGGCCTTATTACAGTCCATAATGCTTGTAGTGTTTTTCATGCAGAAAAGTAAAAGCGTCCTAATTTAGGAATTTAAAAAAAAATATAGCTCGGGATGCCCCCCGAGAAGCACTTCATCTTCGGCTTCTTCCTGCATCTTCATTCTCCGTCTTTGCGGTCATTATCCTGCCTTCTTTGCTGGTTCAGTATTTGACGGAATCTTTCCCGATGGGTTCTTCACAATTTCGGCCAGTTCAGCTAGTTGTTGGTCGATCTGGCGTTGATGTGTCTGCATGTCCGCCAGTTGTACCTGCAAGGAGTTCAAAACACCGGAATTTGATAGCGCACTTTGTGCCAGTTTATTATTGATCGTATCCTGCTTCTTAATGAAATCAAATAACTGGTCAATCATGTCTGCTTGGCCTGTGCCCTTGTCTTGTTCTCAGTTTGACCCTTGATGATTTCCCTGCACTTGGAAGTTTCCTTTCGCTGACTGGAACTGGTTGTTCTTGGCGTATTGACCAGGGCCCCCTCTCTTCTCAAAAGCTTGTGTCGGCTTGGACGAGATATGCAGCTGATGAGAGTTTTCAGCTGCATCCTTGTTGCCGTAGTTAAAGTCGGGGTGATCTGGCCTTTTGTAGTTCACGAAAGAGACATTTTCAGTCCTTTCGTCTTCCGAGTCAGAATCACTATCCTCGTCCGGTCGGGTGTAAACGTAGTTGTCTACCCCATGTCCTCCTTCGCCGCACATAACGCATTTCATCACCTTCTCAACTGGCTTCTTGCCTTTCCCGCCAACTTCTCATAGTTGCTTAACATCAGTGGTGATTCTCTGTATCTATGAGGTGATGGACTCTAGCGCCTTGGACTCAAGAGCGGCCCCTTCACCGACCTTCTTGACCTGTCCTCTATCAGATCGATCAAAATCAGCGGCCATCAGCTCGACCATGTTCTTGATGATCCTTTCAGACTTGCTTGGTTTCTTCCCAAGGAAGTCACTACCTGCTGTCGCATTTAGTGACACCCTTTCATCAGGAGTCAGGCCATTATAAAAGGTGGTGACGAGGGAGCCCTTCTTATAATTATGGTGGGGGCAATCCCTCTGGTATTCCTAGAATCGCTCCTAGGCGTCATGGAGGCTTTCATTTGGCTTTTGCATAAAAGAGGTTATTTTCTGACTGTTTCTGATAGTTCTTTCAGTGGGATAGAACTTGTTAACGAATGCGTCAGCCAAAGCTCCCCATCCATTTAGATATTGGTGGGGCAACCCAAGATACCAAGATAGGGCTTTGTCCTCCAGGGAGAAAATGAAGCCCTTACAGTAAATCACCTCTTGGGGGACCCCCTGCATCTTTATTGTATCACATATATTTTTGAATGCATCCAGATGGTGGTAGGGGTTGTTGTTCTTTGAACTCCCTCTGAAGCTTTTGTTCTAAATCATCGAGATCACGGACGGCTTAAGCTCAAAATTCGCCGCATTGAACCGCGGGGTGACGACTGGACATCGGGAGTTGTTGGCCTTTGTGGATGCCAACTCTCTTAGCATTTTCTCTTCTTCCTCCGAGTCGTCGCTGTCGTTGGGGTCATGTCGTCATTCCTGACTATCGTGATTTCTTCTGTGCCTCCGGTGGCGATGACGTCTATCGCAATGATGTCCTTCCTCGTGCTCTCCCAATTCTGGGTCTTCTTGTTGAGCGTTACCGTCGTACCGGTCGTCGCCTTCGGGTGGTGGCGAGTCAGGCCTCCTCCCTTGGCGTTCACCTCCAGAATGTTGGGGTTCGACGCGAGGAGGCATATTGGTGTTGGTGTTTGGTGGACTAGATCACCGTACTTCAGAGTTCCTGAAACGGCATGAAAAACCGAGTCAGAAAATAGATTGATTATTTTGTGCAAAGAATAATGATAATAAAATAACAAAAGAAAGAAAAGAGTGTTGTCAAGCTCATTTCTAAGCTTGAGGCATGGGAATGTAGTTAGTGGATTTGGATTCGTCAATAGTGGCGTTTTGCCTTATCCCCGGCAACGGCGCCAAAAAGTTGACCGGCCTAAATCGCGCGTTCAAAATTGGAGGCGGATTTGAAGTTAGTCAGACTTTTACATTTATAACCCAAACTCTTCTAGGCCCCCGCAACTTTGCTTACGGGGTCGAAGTAGATATACGGGGTCAAACACAGGGACAAGGGTGGTAGTGTTGAGAACTCTGAATCGACACGCTACACTCTGGCAGGTACAAAGGGATAGTAAATTCCCCAAAGGGAAACAGCAAGATGTCACAAACAAAACAAAGAAAACTATCTCCAACTGGAGTTACAAGAAGGATTTAAGGTTTTAGTCATTTAGCAGTTTTTAGGGGTTTTCATGCAACAGAAACAGAAAGATCAAACTAGAGCTAAAGCAAGGTGTGAAGGATAAACTTTGGTAAAAAAAGCCACAGCAGGAACATCATGTACCCCTCCTCTCAGAGCGGATACCTCTAACCAAGCATCAACACCCCTCTCGAGGTTGCTGGACTTTAAGTTAGAGTGAAAAGTTACTAAAGCAACTCCGATTCTGGGCACTCTCGTACTCCAGAATCAGCCCAAACACTAGAGCCACAACACATCTCTCGAAGTTGTTGCGACGGGAAAGCACGATTCGGTAGCTAAGTGAAACGCGATCCAAACATTCAAGCTAGAGTTCAGATATTAAACATAGCAGTCATCCAACAATTGCACCAAATGTAAAGCAGCAAGTAATTACGCTTTTCCATTTCCATAAACATTAAGGGTCTTAATTACATTGCATAAGTAAAGAATTAAATAACAAAAATAAAGATAGAGGTCGCCTTCTTGATGTAGAAGGACGACAGACTACAACGGCTCTCCAGCCCAATACCGGTCAGGAGCCTAGCCCGATACAACCATGTCGGGCGGTACACCCTCTCAGGCGACACACTGTGACGGTCAATTGTATCGTTCAAGGACCCTGACCGATACGCTCAAGTCAGGCAGCACCCTCTCGGGCGGCACGCAATGACGGGCGAAGCGTATCGGGTTCGATATCGTGTCGGGCTAGGAGTGACACATCTAATGCCGGGCACTTGTGTCGCTCATCCACATTGGCCAATATCGCCCTGCAGTGTCACCCGGGACGGTCCTAAGTGAACCATCCCCTCCCTCTCGGGACGGGGAAGAGCTCACCTAGAGTTTCCCAACACGAACACTCAGGTGCGATACTTCTGCTCTCGCAGCTTCCTCCGAAGATTTGCTCAGGGTTCCGACCTGTCTTTTCGGCTTCCTGTAGCTACTATTTATAGGCAGCGGTTGGGGGAAGTTATGGTGCTCAAGGCGCCACATATCCCTCCTTTTCGCGGGGTCGTGGACGGCCGATACACATATCACCCGGTACATGGATGTCGGTTGTCGGTTATGTGACGGGCGACGCCTGTCGGTGGGTGGCATGTGTCGCGCGACAAGTTTGGGTTGCCGTGGCGAGCTCGGCTCCCTGTCGGGTAAAAGACGTGTCGTCTGTCAGTTTCTTCTTGTGTGGCATCCCCGTGTCACACGTCATTGTGTTGCGCTACCCTGTCGGGCAGTGATCGTATCGGTCGTCAAGAAGGCCGATGCAGGTTGAACTTATTTGTGGGCCGGAACGGCCTTATTGTCGATAAATGGGTCAAAATAGGAGGAAAATACTGCAAAAGATGGAAATATTGAATTAAGAGTGTTGTTTGGCCAATTATTGCGAAAGTACATATAAAAGAGGGGAAAATAGTTTAAAATGGCAGCTTTGATAACAGAAAAATAGTCTAAAATATCACAAAATTTGGTGTTATCAATATGTCATTGAGTATTGTCATTCTCTAGGCATTCAATCTGTTCTATCACTATCTCATATGACTGAACCAGAAAGAATTGAAAGCTTGCCTTTGATGTTTATCAAATCAATCTTAATGTTTCCCACCAATCATCCCATGATTGGCTCTCATGGCATACATACCAACAGACTCCCACTTGCACTGCGAGCCAATCACCCTTGAATCATATTCATAGTGATCTTCAAACATGTCCCACATGTTACTGTGCTCCAGTGTGATCATAGTGAGTAATGGCAACACCTTGCCAAAGTCTATATATTTATTGCATGTCTCTCATCTCTTCGTTGTACGTCACACGTATGAGATGGAGTTGCCGTAATATGCGATCTTGTATTCCTTTTCTAACCTTTATCCACATTGCATGATCAAGGATTCCATACTTGTCATCAATGAGCGAAATATCTATAAGTTCATCTCATGAACTTCCAGATCCATATAGTATCCACTGTTGTTCTCTAACACATGGATACTCGGCATTTCCTTTGAATGGTTTTATTGGAACACTTCCAATTATCAACAAACTTTCACTTTTATATATCCTATATATATTTTGCGATTAATTTTCTGTCTTTTTTGGAAGTTTGCATCAATGTAACTCTTTACATTGAACTCTTCTTTATCACCACAGAACTAGTACTTCTCAAGTACTTATCAAGTTCTTATGGTTTCCAGTAACCCTTACTGGAAGTAGACAGACATCCACTCGTCATGTCTTACATACGAGTTATCAGGATGAGCACATCATATTGCCATGTCCTACATACAAGATGATGAATGATTTTTGTTCTTTCCATGTCGATACATGCAAGATAATGGGATGATTACATACATGATAGATCCATATATATTCTTAGTGTTCCCATTCTTCATAAGAATTGGACACTTGGCCTTGGGATACTAACTTCATGTAGCATGGACAAGTTTTCTCCCACTAAATCTGTGCATACTGAACACTTCAGTACAGATTGCCAATGTATTCTTTCTCTTTTCAGGTCAAGAGGTTTTCGAGAACTATCTCTATAGATCTCTATTCCTATCACATAGGAAACATCTCTATCTTCCTTAAAGATAATTTCCACTTTGGATTTCTATTATAGAACATTTCCATTTCACATCAACATGTGGAATGTGAACACGCTCCCACTAAATCACAGATCCCTTCTTTATCTTTGACATATCATTCAAACCCTTTGACTATATCATCAAAGTAAAGATCCAATTCTGAGTTGCTTGTACTCAATCAATCACATTGATTAGTCCATTGTAACTTATAGACTTCATTTGCATTAATGGATTCATAAACCTTATAGGTTGTGTCACGTACACATCCTTGTTTTATTCCTCATAGGAATGCGGTTTTAGTATCCATATGCTAAATGTCTTAGTCATTAAGTTGCAATCAACAAGCATCATCCTTCTCAAAATGTTATCCATGTGCCTTAACACTTAAGACTCATTTGCACTTATGAATTTCATCCAATGGGTGCTACCATCAAGGTCATACCTTATGGTTCACATGGATGTCATTTAGGATGTAATGGTCACAAACCATAACTCAAAATTCGGTTCCTCATATTCATCTATATAGTTGACTCATCACATGAACAACTCATCACATAGATAATTGAGGTGTATCTGTCAAGGATATAAGAACTCACAACTCCGTATGATTCTCAATGTCCTTTATTAGTGTGGGGTATTCTTTTATTAAGAAGAATTCAGTTGTTTGATAATCATTCTCTAACTCCTTAGAGTATGATTCCTTCTTGATTTAGACATCACCATGCCTTAATCATGAGTTCACTATGATACACTATCATAATCACTCATAAGGATCTCAAACATTTGGTCCAAGTATTTCATTCATTGATCTCATCAAGAATTAACACTTTACCAAATTTGCACTTCATCTATGATAATCTTGAACACTTCAAGATATTCATGTTGGTATTTCTCTAAACACCATTTGAAGTATTAGCATTTTCTCCAATAGGTATGTAAATACATCACATATATTATACCTAATAGGACAATCATTCTCCCACTACCATTAGTGAAGATTGATTAATCATGTCCAAGATATTCATGTCTCTTACTGGTTCTCTAACCAAAAGAGTCTAGATTTATCCATCACATGAAAACTAGAAATGAATTTCTCATGATTGATGCTAATTTGATTGTTTGAGTTATCTATAACTTTTAGGTATCATTTTATCTTATGCATATCAAATACCACAAGATAAACAAGGCATTGCCACAAAGATCATATCTTTAAGGTAGAAACATCTCTTTATTGATTGCCATCATTGTCATACAATATGCAAAAATAAAGTGTTTCTATCTATTGGCAAATATGAAATATCAGTTCTCAACTCTATTTCGTGCCTTTTAGGCTGAAATAAACTGAAAGATACTCCTATCTATGGCAGCAACACTTGCTCCAATGATGGGTACTTCTTTCTTGGTCCTTTCACAAAGGCCATCACTTCTTTGCTGATCTTGCATATCATATATGATAGATCCATATTTTGGTATCATATACATCAGATAAAGAAGCGGTTCATTTCATGATACCTTAGGTGGAGATCTCCATCCCCTCCTTCATCTTCTTTTGTTCTTCCAGATATAGAGGGAAATTCCCTCATACACCCTTCCCCATGTGCCTTGAGGCTGAAGATGGCTTGGATTGCTGGCTAGCATCAGAACACTTCTTTGCTTTGCCCTTGTCCTTGCCTTTAAGAATTACCTTTTCTTTGATCACATCAAAGATCATGGTTTGTCTTTCTTTATCTTTGCCTCTACTATCCTCAACATGTCCAACAATTCTGTCAACGCTTGTCAAATTTGTTCATGTTGTAGCTTATCATGAATTGTATGATTCTCGCAACATTTGCAGTATCATACCAATAGCCAACTCTTGGCTCAGAGGGAATCCTTCTTAGTCAGGTTTTCCACATACCCAATCACATTGAGTGTGTGAATACCTTACTGGATCTCCTTTTGTCATGACATACTAGAATAGTGTCCTTGAGACATCATATGTCTCATGTTGTCTCTGCAACTCAGAGAACACAACATCAAGCACTCCTCATCAATGTCATCCTTGGTATGCTTCCATAAGCATACTTTCAGTCATTGATGTGGTGGGATTGAGTTCATCTGGTCTTGGTATAACTAGGACTTAGAGCTTTCGCTCTTTGATTGAGAACACTTCTCATCATCCTAACCAGTCATGGAATTATTCCCATTTAATTTGTTGGTCTCAAAGACCGATCACAAATAAAGTGATTTGTTGATTAACCATTTATTTTAACAAAAGGAAATATATGCAATTTTAGCCAAAACTCTTTTTGACTTGTTTGATTGATTTGAAAAGTTGACGATAAAATTAGGCCTTTAATTAATTATCGCTCCCACTATTTTAGTTCAAATTGATAGCCCTCACCATCAATTCAGAAGATTGCAGCGTACAACCTCCTAGTGGGCAAGATCCATATTTCATCAAGTCATGAGTCAGCTTTGGTTGATCGCCAGCAATCTTGACTATTTAGGTAGGCCATCATGCCAATTGCATCATATGCAACTCTTGATGAATGAACATGTGCAACACCTTGCCATGAACATTCCTTGCCTCTAGGCTTAGACGCTCTAAGAATCACCAGTTAAGTCTAACCCAAAAGCTGACATGGTAAACATGCACCCTGCTTTGGCAGAACCTACATGTCTACCCTTCACACTTCCACAAGATAGACGGAACACCACGCCTTGGCGTAACCTACGCTTGGTCGATCGAGTTTTTCATGTGTGTCGCTAATGGAAGGCATATAAGACTTAATATTTTAATGAGGGATTTGGTTTTTATATATATATACATATCCAATCACCACAATACATAGTACGTATCATATGCATGCTATATCCCACAGAAAACATGCACAAACGATAAAAGTGATGATTATGGCCATCCTAATGTGATTCCTCGAGCCAAGAGGAATCACGGTCATCTAGGTCTACATCACATGCAACCTGTACAAGATGAACTTTGTGCTTTGCCTTTGGAGAAGATCAACTCATCACATGAATGACTTGCTCATTCTAGCTCGGTCGTCTGGGTGCCACCAACCGATCGGTTCGCCCGGTCATCATGCATCTCGTCATGGCCGCCACCCACTCATCTCGCTCCTCGAACCGGTCATCAACCGATCGGTTCACTCCTTGAACCGATCATCTGGAACGTCAACCGATCGGTTCACGTCTTGAACCGATCATCTCATCTGTCGTCTGGATGTCCTTCATTCTTTGACATAACAGGAAATAAAAATCTATCCTATTTACATTTTAATTGTGAAACCCCAAGTTACATTCGGGGGGAGCAAAGGTAGGAAAAGAATTCTCGAATTATTTTGAGTTACATCAGGAATAGGAGAAGGGGAATCGGTACGCAGACCGAGATGCAAGCAACCACATACAACCATACATAGATAGGGTTTATTGGCCATAACCACGCTATACATCCACCACAAAACTCGTTTAAGGGCGACGCGTATCGAGTGCATTAATAATACATATCATATATGTAATTGGGATTTGTGGATTTAGGATTGGACATGCATAAAGCCAATTTTATTCGCATCATATGCAATAAATAAAGGCGACAAACTAAAATCGATCATATGGATATTCCTAAAATATAGAGCAGTTGACGTGGCTCTGATACCACTGTTGGGTTTTAGGGGAGGCAGAGAAGGCAGCGGAAACAAAAATTTTCTCCCCCAAACCCGGAACAAGGAAACGCGTCAACGTCTATATAATAGGAAAGGGTGGTTTGTGGAATCATACCTTGTCCCGAGGCTTGCTCAACGACAATACCTCGTGCCTTGCGTGGTCTTCACCTACGGTCTTGGACAGTGTTTGTGCAGCTCCTGGTCACACCGGGACTGACGGGATTGAAGGTTGTCCTCCTAGCGGCAGAAACCTCCCACCTCTAAAGTAGTCCACACGAACCACCTGGAACTCCAATCTCCTTGTCCCGCAAGGAATTGGAAGGAGTCGCACCCTCCTGTCAGCATACCAGTCGCCAACACACTCTCCTGCCTCCAGTTGCAACTGCAGTTGTCTTTCCCTTGTTGTACCTCCCTTTGCGGGTAGCACTTGCTCGGGCTCTCTCTCGGTTACCAAAACCAGAGAGAACGACAACTTTGCAGAGCAACTGGTTGCATTGAGTTGTACTTTGAGAAGCCCCCAATACCCCTATATATAGGAGGGTCATGGGACAGGGTTCTCTATCCCGGGCAATGCGGGACAAAAAGTAGGAGTAGAAGGGTTTGAGATTTTCCACAAAAGCAACCAACTCGCAACCTGAACCGATCGTTTCACAAGTGAAATGGTCGGTTGGAGACCTGAACCGGTCAGTTGACACCTCAATCGATCGGTTGGGATACATGAGCCTGTCGGTTCACTTCTGAACCGGTCGGTTTGTGGTCCTGACCAGTTCCCGATTGACTTTCCAACTTTTGTTTCTAATTGGTATCAAATACCAATCCTTGTTCCAATCAAATTGGGCAAGTGAAACGAAAGGAAAATTCTCACCAATCCTACTTTCCCAACTTGCCCGGTTGGACCAGTTGAATGATCATTTCAATACCTGAAGCAATCGGTTCACCCTGATCTTGAGCCGATCGGTTCAACAGTTGAGCCGACCAGTTCACCAAGCTCAGCCGATCGGTTCATCACATGAGCCGATCAGTTGGGAGTGCAGATCGTGCAGAATCAGTCAATTGTGATTTCAATCAATCCAATACTCTAATCAATCTGTCCAACACCTTGAAAACTATGATTTTGAGCTATCAATTAATTGAGTGTTTAATTGAACTACTAAACTCCTTTAGTAATCAATCTAAACATTGTTTGTGGACAAAACTCCTCTTCCAGGTTAAATCCTATGTGTGTGACCCTGTAGGTCCATTTCACGTTGGCAGTGAAAGTCCATAACACTTATGACTTCACAAGCAAAGAACGGTGCCTAGTCACATATCAGTGCTACCCAAGTGAAAGTAGAAAGTTGGAGAACAACTTTCAATCCTACAATCCGTGAATGGTGTTACAGTGAATGTATAATTCCTTTATCACTGATATCCCGAATGAACTCGAGGCATGGAACAGTCATCCTGTCAATGTTCATTCACTTTCTTGATCTCAAAGTAGATTAGAAGAGATATGTATGACATCAATATCACATACTGATTCACACATGTGTGCGCATGCCTATTTCAATCCTACTCATCAAGTGGCCTTGGATATCAAACTCCCTCAGGAGGGACAAATCCCATATCTATCACTCACCCCTCAAAAGCCCCATGTGTCAAAGCCACCCAATCATCACCTTTATAACAACCCATGTTTCAGGACTGCGTTTGATGATGTCAAAGTGTGCCCAACGACATGTGTTGAGTGTAGTGATTTCAGGTCAAAGAATCACACTCACCACCATCACTGTGAGTACTGACTGTGACTACCATGTCATGGTTCCATGTGTTAAACTCACGGTGGGTCTGTCCGGTACACTTGTTCTCTAACAAGTACCTATGTGTTTGGTTTGATATCTCTATATCATGACTAATGAGATTCTATCATCAACCAACACCACAATCTAGCCTTGTGTGTCATTTCTGTCTATCTACCTTCCATAATGACATCCAACTAGGGACATAACAAGAATGTACAAACTCTTAGCATCTGTATGATCTCATCGTTCAGGTCCTCAACCTGAAAGCATACATCATTAAGTATTGTCATTCTCTAGACATTCAATCTATTCTATCACTATCTCATATGACTGAACCAGAAAGAATTGGAAGCTTGCCTTTGATGTTTATCAAATCAATCTTAATGTATCCCACCAATCATCCCATGATTGGCTCTCAGGGCATACATACCAACATTATGTGCTAGTTGAGGTGCAACTTGCAACTTAACCAATACATGGGTTTAATGTGCAATTTACCACCTCTAGAGTGTTCCTACTCTCTCTTAGTATCATCTATAGGAGATAAATAGAAGGGGGTACCTTGTTTGAGTCTTGATTGAGTGATAATACTCTTGGTGATGTTAGAACCATAGCATGTTGAGTACTTTGAACCCTAGATGAGGTTGTGTCGCGTTGTGAAAGGCATATGGGGGTTCCTATCAGTTTATAAACCATAGATGAGGTCCCCTATAGGTTCAACAACTTTTGGAAGTATTCATGACGGGTTAATCACCTCAAATAGGTGAAGCCTATCAGTTTATGTCTTCCTTGCAAAAGTGGTATCGGTTTGTACACAAAGTGATGACGAGTGGTGATATCTTGTCAAGGAAGCTACCCAATGGTAGATACCTTACCCTTGGATTATCCACAAGAGTTTTGCATGTCAAGATAAATGAGGTTGCATGGTGTCACAATGCATGGACACGTATCACCCATGTACATATGGTGATGGCACCTTACACATACTCTCTTTCATGAGCCTCAACTATATATACCTCTCTTTACACCTCCTAGTAAACCTTTCGACTCCTTTACCATCTCTTAATTGGTGGGCAACCCTAGGAACTCAAATAAGAAGAGGAAGGTCGAGAAACTTGCCTAAGGTAAATCCATGGTAATCTCCTACCTTGGATGGGATATGCTTCTCAAACCATGATTCTTTCTTTCTTTCCTTCTTCACCAAGTTCCTTACTATGGTGTCTTCCTTTCGAATAGAGGTGTTATGGTCAAGTATTGGACTTTTGATAAGTCATCTTCAACCTTGTGAACGTGGAGCTTGGAAGCTTGAAGCTTTAGTGGTGATCTTGAGGTGGGTTATATAACTTGAACTCAATTTTATTATTATTCACCTTCTATCATGCAATACTTGGTGATTCCTTTTCTATTTCAACTTTCCTTGATTAAATGATGAATCTATGAGTTCTAATGGATATATGGGGATGTTGTCCATGAACTATAGTAGTAATAGACAAATATTTTGAGCTTGAAGATGGTGAAACCGATATGCACAAACTGACATTAGTTTGTGAAAACCCTAACTTGATACAACGGTATAGGCACAAAAACCGATACACATGAACTCCTACCCCTTTTTGGTTTGATACAAGACTGGGACTACTATTAATTCTTTCAATTACTTAACCTATCACCTCAACGATAAGAATAAGGCAGGCCGATATCCCATAGCAAGCCATGTGGCCGATATACAAAGGGATAACCTAGGCTGATACCCTAGTTGATGGTGAGGCTGATACACTAATTGGTTGACTATACGATACCCTAGCTGATGATGTGGCTGATATAAAATGAGTTGATATTGCTGATACATAATGGGTTGATGTTGCCGATACACAAAGAGATAGGGTGGCCGATACCCTAAAGTACAATATAGAAAATATACCTTCTCAAACATCTCTAAACTGATACCAATTGACATGCCTTGGCTGATACAAGTAATGGTACCTTGGCCTACACAAACACATGTGTCTAGGCTGACACAAAGTGTAACATGTAGGTTGATACACCTAGGTCGACACACCTTGGTGAGTGTAGGTCGGTACACTTTGATATAACAAATGGATACACTATAAAGTAATGAGATGGATATACTTTGAAAACGGTAGGCCACTATACCTTAAAGAGGGTCAAGTCAATACTACAAGTTAAAGTTGAAGCTAATATCCTAGTAAGGATGAAAGAGAAACTTGTACTACACATATGAGAAAGGTAATACCTTATTGATAACCAATTAATGATAATTGAAGAGAGTAATGAAGTATGATCGAATACTTATGGCATTGAAATAAGATCGTAGATGTTAGGAGTTATGAATTCGGGTTCGGTTGTTGAATAAAACCCTAAAGTCCCTAATTGGTTACAATAGAAGTCCTAACCCTGATTATGAGAGGGTTGTAATTTGATTGAGTAATTATCTGTGATACGATTGAATGTAAAGATGATAATATAAGCTCTTAGAAGTGATGAGTTATGGTCTTGGGTTGGTGATTGAATATAACCCTGGAAACCCTAATTAGTTGAAAAGAGATACCGTAACCCTAATCACAAGAGGGAATGTAACTTGAAATGGCATGATGATAATAATCAGTGATTACAAAAATGAAATCTTAACCGTGAATGTCTTACGAATATAGCCAAATAAGGGCTATAATTGTTATAATCTATTATAACTTGATTATGTCTTATGAGGCATATGGAATAATAGTTTCACAGAAAGAATATATATAGGTTTGATGACCTGGCAAAAACATAATTTCCTAGAACGTGATGTTGTATTTAATGGTTAGTTTACAAATTGATATCCCATGATGAAAATGATAGGGTAACACAGAGGTGTTCAAATTGTTAATGAATCTTAGACAATATGATATACCTTCATTTTATTATACTTGTAACTTGATTAAGGGAATTATTCTTTTACAACATGGTGCTGTCATTTAAATTGATATCTCTTTTATCATGAGATCCTAATCATGCAGGTATTTTGAGATAATAAGCATAGCCAATTATGGGTTATGATGATGTGACATTATATAGATGAAATGAGCCTTGTGAGCCATGTAAAATACTTGAACAACATGTATGGTGTTTATATGGGTCTTATGATTTAGTGTTGGTTGTTGCCTAATGAGATGTGACATTGTTCAAATAATGAAGTAAGAAGAATGAAACCCCGTAGTATGTGATATTAAAGTATATGGGTCTAATGACCTAGAGATGATTGTTTCCTGGTAAGAGGTGACACTATTCAAAGATGAACTAAGGTTTTGATATACGAAACATGTGATCATGATGAAAATATTTAAGGGATGAGATTCCCAGTAATATGTTCAAGAGAATGAGATCCTAGGAAGGGTATAGCAAGATATATTCCAATTGATACCAAATTTCTTGAAACATGTATTATGCTTTCCTTAGTAGTAATTACCAATAGTTCATGGTTGTAACTTGATTGATGCTAAAAGATGTAGTAATGCACTTAACCTATCAAGTGGACTAAAAATGTTGCCCTGGCCATAAATCCATTAGGTGTCAGAACTTGTTGAATGGTGAAATGAGTCTAACTCAGAGCGCATATTGTTGAATATGTGGGGTACAAGTTGTATCATGAATCCACATGATTTTCTACGAGCCATACCCTGAAAAGAGTGTGGTTAATGCCATAGCTCCTATATGAAAGAAGAGTACGGCTGCAAGCCATGACTTTACATTATATATATATATATATATATATATATATAGAGAGAGAGAGAGTCAGGCTAGAATACACTCGAGTGTATCCGGAGCGGAATACACTCAAGTAGTTTTTCATGATGTAATATTTTTTTTGAAAATCTAATCTGTTGATCTTCTTAAATATCTCGTGAACAACTCATACACAAAATTTGAGCACATTTGGATATGTATAACTCATGTTATGAAGACCGCAAAAATTATGCATTTCAAATTAGTTTCGCGCGTCGATTTTGTTTCTTGGATGAGTGACTTACACTCATCCAAATGGGCTGAAAATTTGTATGTAGCCTAGTTATAGTATAACGGTGAAGATCAACGGTTTACATTTGGAAAAAAATAGTCTTGATATGCAAACAAACTTGAGTGTATTCGTGCGATCCGTACACTTGAGTGTATTCTAGCCTGACTCTCTTTCTCTCTATCTCTCTCTCTCTCTCTCCCTCTCTCTCTCTCTCTCTCTCTATATATATATATATATATATATATATATATATATATATATGCAGAATTGACTATAGGTCATACCCTGAATAGGGAACATGCTACGCACTGTATCTCTATTGTAAAAAGCCTCTATACGCCAGGCTAGATATAATGCATATTGACTCATATGTCACTACCGATCTTGTACTGACCGGGGAAGATGAGGTTGCAAATTCTCACTCTTCCATAGACCTATATGGCACTGATGCTTACTTTTCTGTAGTCAGTTGGAGATGAAAGGTATATTCCCATCTCCGCATGGCATGAGAAGGATCATTAAAGATGTAATAAATAGTGCAACATATTTGTTTAAGGATCAAATACGGAAACATTGGTTGAAGCCTTGCTTTGCTTTTAAACTGTTTAGTTTGTAACATTATACATGTTCTTCATATTCCTTTTAAAAACGATTAAATGATCTATTGCTCAGTAGTAGATATTTGAACTAATGAGATAATGAGATTTCTCTATCTTGTATATAATCAACAGTTATACATATTTAATTCAATAAATGTTTCTTCTACTCTTATTCATAAAAGTTTAACTGTGATAATAATAATGTTAGCGGAGAGTTATATCTCTCATTGGGACTTGTTGTCTCACCCCGTGGGTTCCACAACTTTTTAGGTGGACGTACACAAGAAGGTAGTGATCATATAGCCGAGAGCGAGTAGATGAAGGAATAACAGTAACAACTCATGCTGAGTGTGCTGTTATGTGTCTAGTAGAATAGAGTCCTATGTGTTGTCCATGTACTTTCAGGTCCTTGGGAGATAGTTTTCATATCTGATTTTACGATCGATTTGAGATTTTGGCTAGAAATACCTTGATATATAATGTTGTTGTTGTGTACAATTTTGGTAAAGCAATTGTTGTCTCATATTCTTGCGATATGAAGGAATGATGTATGTATAAGCTGACAATGATGCATATGTAAGTATGGCTTTGGGCCTTTTTGTGAAAAGTTCCTTGCAGTGGATCTTTGTCAAAAAATGGTTTTAATTTTTAGTGATTTTTGGTAATTCATTGTTCATGGTTATTTTTGCAAGGTTTTGCATGATGATTGTTATCATTGGATAGTGGTTGTCACAGTCTGTTCTTGGTTCAAGGAACATAGGTTGAACGTTGAGAGGATGACGATTCCGTGCCTAAATTTCACTCTAGATATCAAAGACAAAGGAATTATATAATCACTACAACACCTTACATAGATTGTAGGTTGAAGTTGTTCTCCAACTTTCCATTCACTTGGAAAGCACTGATGTGCGACTAGGCACCGCTCTATGCTTATGATTTCATAAGATATTTATGGACATTCACTGCCAATGTGATACAGGACCTATAGGGTTACACACAAAGGAACTCATCTAGAAGAGGAGTTTAATCTTGAATGATGATTGGATTGATTACTAATGTGTTTAAGTACTCAATTCATGTAAAAAATCAGCTGACTACACTTCCAACCGATCGACTCATAGGGTGAGATAGCCGTTTGGAGTGCCAGGTGATCAACTCAAGTGTTGGGACGATCATTTAGATTGTCAAGATGATTAGAAATTGAATTGGCTAAGTTCTTCCCGAATTGAGGTGTGAACTGACCAGTTCATTCTATTGAATTGATTGACTTGGCTCAGGTCACCAGACGTCCATCTGGGTGAGTGAGATGACCATCTCATGTATGCGAGATCGCTCCGTTTGTGGGAAAATTTGATTGCATCAAGGATGAGTGCTGACGTCATATTGTATATTAATTGGATTCAAATTGACAAATTCATATGCGATTGGGAAACTACAGATTGACCATCTCGCTGGGCGATACGATCGACTCACATACCAGATGACCATTTTGTGTTTCACAAGTTGCGAAAATTTGAGATCTTTTGGTCCCTTCCAGTCCCACACATATCCGAATAGATTGAGAACCTTGATCCTAACCCCGCCTATAAATAAAGGGGTACTAGGGGCTTCCCAAAATACAACATAGATAATTGAGAATCAATTGCTCTGACAATTATTGTCTTCTTTGGTTGTGGTAACTAAGAGAGCCCAAGCAAGTCCTACCCAAGTAGAAAGGGATAGCGAAGGGAGGGAACAACTGAAGATCATTGTTGTGGAGAACAAGTTGGTGACTAGTACACCAATGGGAGGGAGAACTCCTTCCTGTCTATTGTAGTTGAACGACAAGAGTTCTAGTTGGTCATATGATTACTTGCTCCATTATCTAGATACCACATATCATATTGGCTTTGTCCATGCTTGTCGAGGTAATTCCTAGTACTAGCTTCTCTTCATTCAGTTGCACCTCTTTGAGTGGCTTTGTTGCACACTCTGTCATGAGGAGTGTCAGCTCGTCATCTTGGGCCCTAATGAGATTTGCCTCCTCACCTTGTTGCTTCCCACGACATTCAGACGCATAATGTCTAAAATTATTACAATGGAAGCAACTCACCTTGGTTTTTTGTCGAATTCATTCATAATTCCCGTCAGCGCCGTGATGAGAATTATTCTAGTCACCACAGCCACCTATCGAATGGCCTCAACCTCGGTCACGCCCTTATGGATTTCCCTGGCCTCGCCCACAGTATCCATAGGAAGAGTGGTCATCACCTCGTGATGCCTTTTGATCTGGGTTGATCTCCTTCTTCATGAAGAGTACTTATTCATGACACCTGTCGTAGTCACGGTATCGATCCTCATGTGCCTTCAGAACGCCAATTACTTCATCGACCTGCATCTTCTTCAGGTCTTCAAACTGCTATTTGTAGATACTTCAGTGTTACACTACAGAGCAACTTCTTCACCACATAACTCTCCTCCATCGATTCTCCAAGAGACTGAATATGGTCGACCAGGCCCAAGAGCTTCCCGGCGTATTTATCCACCAGCTGCGTTTCCTCCATTCGAAGGTTTTCGAATTCCCAGTGAGGGGCCTGCAACTTGACTTCCTTGACTCTCTCCATGCCGATGTGCACCACTTTCAGTTCTTCCCAGGCCGCGCATGCACTCTCTTTTCCAGAGAGTTGAAGCATGGTCTCCTCCAGGATCGCTTGGTAGATGACAACTAGCGCCATCTGGTCCATTTTTTCGTGGACTTGTTGTGCTTCGACTGCCGGCTCGATTGCCGCCCACACACCTAGGGCGTGCATATTTGCCTTTATCTTCATTACCCAATAGGGTACTTTGATTTTATGAGCATGAGATACTTAAAAGAGTAACCGAGCTATCTCGAACAACACCAGAATGGGTCTCACTGCTTGGATCCACCGTGGTTTTGAGATACCAGGTTGCGGTCTGATACCACTGTAAATGATGGCTAGCTTAATAACAGAAGACAGGAACACAACTAAATGAAGAAGACGATCTAAAACAATTGCAGGAGAAAAGCTTACTTGCACCAGCTACCTTTAAATACTAAAGCAACAGAGTTAATAATAGATTGTGAGACCCTATCTAGCCGGCAGCCACTCAGGCCACCAAGTTTTCTAGATCCAAAAACATATGATCTTTACATATGACTTAGACTAATAACACAAGACATGTCTGCATACTTGGGCGGTGCACATCACACACCCAGCTGAGAGGGACTCAGACAACTCTAATACCCAGTTAAGTCTTTATTATTGTTTTTAACAGAGTAGATCATCCATAGCAGGCAGTCGACAAGAGAAGGGCGCGCTGGAGAAACATCATTGCAGTGCAAAATCGGCCATTACAGCTGTTAATACACTGGCCCTGGCCTGCACAGCCGTTGGAGATGAGGTTAAGTCAGGTGGCAATGACCCGGTTGTTGGTGGTGTTGGCTAGGTGGCGTTGGCTGGATGCTGCTGCGCTATCCTGGTGGCTGGTGGCGCTGGCTGACTGCTGGTTGTGCAGGCGGCTTCTGTTGGTGGAGAGAGACAGGAGGTAGTTTGAGGGAGAAATGCACTGCCAGTCTTGTGGAGGCGGAGATGCGTGAAGGAGAAAGACAGAGAGGAGAGAAGCTAAGAAAGGGTGAGAGAAGGACATATCATAACGAGGAAGAGTAAGATCGTGTAGAGAAAGAGATCAGACCGAGCGGGGTCTTAGGATCATCGACCATGCCTTTTTTCAAGAGGGGTGTGTGTGTTTTTCCAGATTTAAGATCAAATGGTGAGTACATTCTAGACATGTGGACCTTTTGTCAAGGAAACTACTCCGTGGAGTACATTATAGACATGTGGACCTTTTGTCATTACTAGCAACACACACGTGCATTACACATGCATATGCACGTGCCCCATTGAACATGTTTATCTTACATTAAACATTTGTAAAATAAAACTTTTCAAAAAGATAATGATAATCCTCCTAACAATTAAAAAAAGATAATGACCCTTTTATCATAAAAGAGAAAATATAAAATTAAACAATAGACTTCTTTTCTTTCAACCGAGTACGGCTTTTGTATATTGAAGAGACGGAATGGTTAGTTATGGATGTAGTCAGTTGAGATTTGGGAGGAATACGTGGTGAGAGAGGAAGGGGAGCATAGAATTAGGGTGGATTTGTTTGACCCGGAGAGAGGGAAGGAGTTTGTTAAGAAATAGAGTAAATTTTGGAGGACGTGACTTTAGTGTGAGGTGGTTTTGGAAGGAGAGAGAAATTAGGATAAAAAAGGAACAAAATAGAGGAAAAACGTCAGAAGAGAGAGGGTCAAGGAGAATGCAGAGATTTTGAATCCTTGCTTCTGATTGGTTGGAATATTTTTTCAGAAAAGAAAATGACATCGAATGTAATTTAAACAACAAACTCGCTCTTTTTATAGTAGTATAGATAGACATGTGGACCTCATTATAGACATGTGGACCTTTTGTCAAGGAAACTACTCCTCATTATAGACATGTGGACCTTTTTCCCACATTATAGACATGTGGACCTTTTGTCAAGGAAACTACTCCGTGGAGTACATTCTTGATGAACAACAAAATGCGGACCGAAGATGTGATGACAGAATCACATCCTTTCTAGATGTCTAAAGACTTATTTGGAGGTGCCTCCCTCAGACAACACTTATCTTTATTAGCTTCTAGTAATGGGCACTAGTGTTTTTATATTACCTCCGGCAGCTATAATTAGCACTCTATTCTAGCTATCTATTTAGGTATCTGATTTTGCGGATGTAATCTCACACTCTCATGAATAAGAAATAGTATTAAAGAATGTCGGGTTTGACCGTTTGAGTGTTACGACGACTATGGCGATGATAATAATAATAATAATAAGACAAAACATAAAATGCGCAGTAATATCCGTCTTAATACAAGCAAATATGAGAAAAATCAGGCAAACAGTTCCTGCAGGCGCTCTTTTCCCCGCACCAATTTTGCCCGTTCTTTCCCGTTTCCGGCGTTATGGAGGAACCCTCCGCCGCTATCTTGCGCTCGCTAGGAAATCTGCGTTCCGAATCCTGCGCCGTCTCCAAGTTCATCTGCGCCTGGGATGGCCTGCACAGCCTATTCAACTCCATCAACTCCTCCATGGACTCCCTCTCTTTCCAGCTCGACTCAACCGCCGGCTCTTCACCGCAGTGGTTCGCCGACGAAATCCCGCAATCGGAAGCGACTGAAAGCGAGGAGGCAGACAGTTGTGACATACATAACACCTCCTTCTCGGACAAAGAAGATAGCGATGATGGGGAGCCCAAGCCCGGTGGCAAAATTAACTTGCAATCCGAGAGAAGAAGGCAAGCTACCCTTCGGATGATCGAATCTATCTTTGACCAGCCCAACGCGAGCAAGCACCTGCTAAAGTTCGTGCAAGCCCAACTGTCTTCCGGTCTCCAACATATGTACGAAGAAATTCCTGTCGCCCTAGCGCGGGTCCAGGATCCTGCGCCAGTGGTGATAGGATGCCTCGACCAGTTCCATAAACTAGGCAGGCCCTACCGCACCCCGAAAAAAGCGGGGATCCCGGGTGAGCAACACCGGGCCGCCATGCTTATTGTCGAGCTTTTTCTCCTCTCTGGTCGTGCTGTCCCGTGGGATGAGTTAGCTCCCAACGTCAGGAAGGAGGCTGACATCATTATTTGGGCATGCAAAACGCGTATGGACGCTAGGGGAGGTGTTAGAAGGGCAGCGATTTACGATAAACGTGATCTCCTCATCCTCCTCGCCTCGTTTGGAATCCCGCCGCAGTTTGGTGACCAGGACCTTGTCAGTCTTATTCTGAAGTGCACCCAGAAGAGAAAGAAAAGTCGTGTCTTCCGCGAGTCTCCTATCCTTGTTACCAAGGTGACAGGTACCCTATCCTATTTCTTATACTCAAAGAACTTCAGTTTTCGTGCTCTTAAATTCTGTATAATGAACCTATTTTCGGATGATAAATTGATCCATACTCCACTCCATTGCAGTTGGCTCTAAACAAAAACCTCAACCATCTGAGTTCAACAATTAACAAAGCTTAAGATGCTTTTTGGACCCCAAGTAATTTGGCCCAGCACCTAATACACACCAAGGGAGAGCCCCACACTAAAAGACTAGCTTGTGGGGGCAAGTGGAGAGCCCTTGGATGTCAGAAAAGGTTAACTAACTAAATTGTCCTAGCCCTCCCACTAATTTGGATGCCTCGCCGGGAGAAGTTTAGATCCTGACTTCCTTTTTCTTGACCCGATGGCTGATTTCCACACCATTGCTCTTGAAGTGGCTTCCATATACTCACCCATGCCTTACCTCTAATACCAACAAAGAGAACACCATCAAAGACTAGCATAGTTGCGGGGGGGGGGGTATATCACCTCACCTTGGGTATCCCGTGCTATTGGGTGAGATCAATTGGTAATAATGCCAATGCTTATTTCTATTTCCATTTGAATAATATTATTTCTCTTGTCAATGCCTAAAGACCATCATGTTGTGGGTGAGGCCTTTCAGTATATCCCCCTGCCCTAGCTGTAGGCTTGGCAATTTTGCCCGCCCCAACTCGACCCAACTTGGAAATAATGGGCTCCCCTGATCGGTGGCAGATTGGGTGTGAGTCTTGGGCGCTACTGACTGTCCGAGTAGGATACATGCGATACACAATTTATCTTGGGCATGCCCGTCGCCTAGACTCTGCACATTCTTGCATGGTACCACTTCTCATTGTAGTGCGTGGACAATGACTAGTGAGAACAATGGTTGATGAATAGGGAAACCTTAGCCACTGACACTCCTATCCATCATCTTCCCCTACAATTGGCATAAGTGTAGTTCATGTGAAAGATGGGCTTCTGTGGCTAGTCACAGTCCAAGAGATGGAGGTTGCCAGTTTGATTAGAAGATGGGTTTCCATAGCTACTCACTAGAGCACCAAACTCATTCTAGCACCAAGGTGCCATCTTTCTTACTGTGGTCTCTCTCCCTCACTCATTATGTTCTCCTCTCCTCTCCGATCCTTGCATACCTTATTTTTCCATGCTCTTCTATTTTTCTGCCAAGTGGGCTTGTCGATTACCTCTTTCTTTCAATTTTTATTTCTGCTCTCCGAACTGATCGCTGGCACGTTGGTCTTCTCCGACACAATGGATGTCACTAAGGCCACTCCCCATGAGTAACGGACATCGCTCGCTCAGTCCTCTGATGACCATCTACGCTGATTGGGCGTGCATGTCGAGGTGACAACGAGACAAGCATTGGAGACACTATCAATGACTAGACAAGATGTAGAGTAAGGGTGCCACGATCGCCACTTGCGGGATGTCGATTGCCACATGCTATGTCATCAATACCAGACCGTACTTGTCTAACCGAACACGGTCGAGTTTGGGTGGTCCATTAGGTTGCGTTTGGCATGACACTGAACTTAGATTTAACCTAGATCGGAGTGTCTTTTGTCAATAAGTGTAACGATCTGATTGTCATGTGATTGGATTCCAGTCTCGTTTGTGTTTGGCAACACATGAATTGAAACTAAACTGATGGGTTTGTTTGTCTAGTTTCAATCCCCGTTTATGATTCAACTCATCTTTTCAGTCTTGCTAATTCTAGGATTAGCAAATTCGGTCAACATTGGCCCCTTCGTTCTGACACTAATGTGACATCATATTCTGATTGAAATAGGATTGGGAAGAGTTTTGTTACTAAACAGAGATTTACTCTAACCCAGGGTCCCAGACTAGGAATGGCCCATCATGGGGACTAACTTTGTAATACCTCACTTTTTCTAACATGTCAATTACTGAGCGGAAGCATAAATCTCAAGGGGGACATCACAAACAAGATAATCATTGCATAAAAATATAATTTATTTGAACGAATACATGATACAATTTCAGTTTCTCACATCTTAAAGTCATAGCATAAAATTTGCACTTAAAACTAATGCATGCTTCTCATATTTTGAAAGAAAATCTAAACGGATCATTCTATTATAGTTGGCAGCCCACCAAGTCCTTTCTTCTGAAAATCCTTGAGCTAGTCCTTGCCCATCTGATAGCTTCACTCCTCTAAGCTTGCTCCTTACCCGCGACATCACACTCCCAACCATGCATCAAACAATTTGTAAGTGGAATTGACCATTTTATATCTTTAAAGAGAACATGTATACTGAAAATAAACTTTAAGCATTGAACATTGAAAATAAAGAGACAATTGCTTTTAGATCATTTCTTTTATCTTGACCTATATAAGATTCCTCGGGTTTGAATATAAGTAACTCTTCTCTTATGCACCGAAATGTCTCTTCTCTTATGCACTGATGTGCTTGAGGAGCCTCTTGGTGATGATCTTATATAAGTTATCTTTTATCATTATCTTTCTCTTGAAAACTCTTAATTTGCTCTCAGATCTTATTCTTGACTTTGCTTTTAATTTACATGAAAGATGATACAATAACTATTGATAATAAACATGACATTCAATTTATAGACCCATTAACTCTTATCATTATAAGAAATTGAAAGAGTAGATAATTCATTCATTTCATGTAGACTGTACATACATACATACAAGCAACCGATATTTATGTTCAGAGTGCATGGGCCACTTACTTTTCTTAGAGCAACTCCTAGAGTAGGGCTGTAAATGGGTACCGGTGGACCCGTGGACCCGCAAATCCGGACCCTTAAAAAACTTGTCACGGGTCTAGATTTCTAGACCCGCGTACCCGCATACCCGTATTATTGCGGGTCCACTAATGGGTATAGCTATACCCGTACCCGCTATACCCGTGTACCCGTATTACTATATAAATATATATAATTATATATATGTATATTTGTCATAATCTAATGGCTGAAAAACTATCCTAATATAATCTGACTGTGCTTGTTTCTTTCACAGGCTGGCTCACATCCTTCCAACGGGCAGCGGTTCTTTCTTCAGTCTTCACACAAACCCAGCCGGGCCGGTTCACGAGTTTCTCCTCAAGACTCCTCTCACTCAGTCACGACTGACCACTCTACTTAAAGCGACGAAGAAAAGAACTGAACCAGAACCGAGAAGCGGACTAGCAGTAGCGGAGAATGGGAGAAGGCGAGAACTAGGGTTCCCCGCAGGACCGCAGCGGCGCAGCCATCACGAATCGTGACTCAGAAGCAGCGCCGACCGGTCACTGCTTCACTTCCTCAACGATCTGAGGGCTTCCTTTCTTCTGTCTTCAAGCCGCGCTCCACCATTCCCAGCGGAAGACGGAAGTGCCAGCGCCGCTGCTCAGATCTGCGGCTCCACCACTCAGATCCGTGGCTCCATCACTGCCCTCAGATCTGCGGCTCCACCACTCCCAGCGGCCAGTGGGAAGTGCCAGCACACACACAAAATCCCAGCGGCAAGTGCCTACGGCAAGGGAGTCGACCCCTCTGGCCTCTTCGACTTACGGAGGAAATTGACCTAGCGTCCGGCGACTCCGGCGACCCCTCTTCAACTCTCCCTCAACTCCGGCGAACTAGTCTTCCGACACTCTAGTAGGCTGCGAGCCTGCGACCACTAGCCACCGACCAGCACAGCACAACCGTCACCACCTTCGGGCCGCCGGCGCACACTCTGAACCCCAACCTTCCAGGCAGCTGTGCTCCAGATTCATCTGCTACGTCTTCTTCGTCACCTGCTACATACCTGATACCTTCTTCTGCTGCTGCTCTATTATTCATTCCGGACCTGACTCTTGAAATCCGCCAATCGGTCTTGTGATCAAACACACTGGAGAAAGGTATGTTAATGAAATTTAATCTTTGATTCATTGTCCTATTGGTTGCTTCCATGTTCTTGTTGTTTGTTAGTTCTATTTTTGTTTCCTGGAATGTGATTCAGTGATTGCCTATTTTTGTGTCCTTATCCATGTTTGTATATCAAATTTGATTCCCTAAAAAGCCTCCAAATCAACAGTTTGGTGTTGCTCTAGCAGCCAACACGTTCAAAATTCTGGATAGAAATACATCTATACACTTTTGGGACAGTTTTAATAAATTTATTACTTGACCAACAGCAGATTTTTGTTACTCTAGCAGCCAAAAATGCAGTGAACTTATACATTTTTTGAGGCAACACTTTGAAAATTCTGGACAGCAGTAAATTTATATGTTTTGGGATAGTTCTAGTGAGTTTATTGCTTCACAAAACAGCAGATGCACTAAACTGGTAGAAACCATACATGCTCAAGTATTCTACTGTATCGTTGTTACAGTTGTCAGAGGTGTTTTATAATATTCACCTACATTCTGCTGTTGCAATTATCAGAACCGTATACCCGCGGAACCGCACCGCATACCCGCATTCTATGCGGTTCTGGGTATGGTGCGGGTCTGACTATTGAGTAATGCGGGTCCAGACCCGTACCCGTACCCGCAAAAATAAAAGGGTATGGTTCTGGGTATGGTCATACCCGCACCGTACCCGCACCGTTTACAGCCCTATCCTAGAGGGGTCTTGGATCTTGATCAAAGCCTTAGGCTTCCTGAAAAACATATTACCAAACCTCATAAATACTCATTAATACTAAAAACCCACATTAGGTCAAACCTCAGCGTCAAATCTTTTTCACTTCTTGTTTAGGATTTCGATTATCTATAATTAGTCTTCATGTATTTATTGCTTCTAGTATGATCTGAGTCAATGAATTACCTCATGTGACATTATTAAATTTTTATTCATTAACATCTCTTGGATTCATTAAACAAATTTCCACATACATAGATATTTTTATGCATACACGTATGTCACATGATATGTTAATCTTCTTCTTCTTCATCTTCTAAGCCTCAGTCCCGACTATGTTGGGGTCGGCTACATGGATCCTTCGTTTCCATTCAGCTCTGTCATGGGCCATATTTTGGCTGAGATGTAGAGATTTGAAATTTCTCTTTATGAGCTCATCCCATGTTAATTTAGGTCTCACATGATATGTTTAATAAATATAAATATTTATACTGAATTGTTGTTACTGATTTAAAATGTTACGACCATTGGGATTAAATTGGCCTGGTTTAGTGAAATCGGCTGGAGTCTGCCTAAACCAAGCTCGTCATCGACCATCCTTCATCAGGTATCTACCAATGACGTCTGCCGATGGGCGTCTACTGATGGCGTCAACAGATGAACCACCACCGATGGACGTCAACCGACCGGAACAACTGACAACAAACGAGACAAACCCGTCCGTATTTCTCCCAAATCGACCTATTTTGCTCTCACCTAATCCATTTTAGACACCACAAAACTGGCCATGTTTCATCTAACTTGGCTCGATTTCATCTAGAGCGGTACGGTTTGATCTAACTCGCCCCGATTTACTCTCACCTTATAGAAATATCACAACACACCGCCTACTATTACAAATAAAGGGTTCCACATATTTGGTTCCTAGACCTCCTTCTTACGGCTCCAAGGCCCAAGATGGCTAAGGATCTTACCCTACATCTATTCCCATCGATTGACACACATGCTTATCGGTTCACACCATTTTCCGTTGACACCCACCCACCTTCACTCATTGTCATCAATTTCCATCCACTTCCCTTGATCTCTAAGGTCTGTTCCATCTCTATCGACCTTCCCTTGGAGGTTTCAACCACCTCCACCTTGATTGACGAGATGAAACTGCTAGGTTTCATTTAAACCCGACCGGTTTAGCTTCCACCTATCCACGTATGTTGTTATTCGGGGCAGACTCGAGGAAGGAGGACAAGGAGTCCAATAGATCAAGGATATGACGACGCAAAGGATAAGATTCGACCCATCTAGAGGCCAAGGAGTGAGAGCCACCTCTCCTCCACAAGTGAATGTTTTTCTCTTCCTCTTTTCTTCTACATTTCTCTTTTGTTCTAGTATGATGATGTATTTCCATCTTTGTTTGGTGCCAATTGTGCTTGTCTATGGCTCGTTGAGCTTCATCCTGGCTTTGTAACCCGTTTTAGGCATGTTTATGTACTTTTTAACACCTAGATCTGACATGCTACTGTCTATCCTTCTCTTTTGGCTGTAATTGTTTGGTTGGTGGATCACTTCTTATTATGGATTTCCTTTTTGGCTAACTTTGACAGAGTAGTGGGTAAAACAGGTAGAGAAGAGATCGGTGTCTGAGAGGATCTCGGCCAAGGGTAAAGATCTATATTGCAAATTGATGATCAGAGGAGTCACTCGTGACCCAATGAAATCGGCCAGGTTTTTGTGAAATTGACCTATTTCTTTGTCCAGGGTTGATTCTCTCTTGGGGGCGCCTAAACCGACTTGCGTCGACCTATGATCAGTTTGGGTTCCAGACAGATATCGTCTACTCCTATTCCTCCTGACTGTCTTGGACCCAAGAACCTAGCTAGTTTGGGGTATTTGTCCATGATCCTCGAGAGGGGTCTTGGGCAAGTGATGGGGTTTTTAATCATGCTGCGCAAGAGCGAGTGTGATGACTCCCACAAGAGTAGCTACCATGGTACATGTTGGGTTATGATATTAGTTGTTAGCTGGGGTGTTTGAGGGATGTCTATGCTCAAGAACAAGATGTATAAACAGTTCGATTCGTGGTTAACGTGGCTTGGAACGACGGAATATGTTTTCTTTATTTTTCTTTGTTATGTTTCATTGCATAGTTTTTTTTAAACATTTATCTCTACCTATCTATTTTGCTTATAGAAGAGCAAAGTTTTAAGTGTCTGAGTGTAACCATGTCCCCATGTTCAATCCTGTTTATTGCGTTGACCATGTATCTCATTGTGGACGTCTCAAGGTTTCAGGTTATAAATTGAAGTTCGATCCTTGAGAACTAGGTTCATTATACTCGCATTTTGGACACACATTCAAGTGCGATCAGTGTGTCATGGAACCATGAGAGTTACAAGTCCAATTATGTGCCTCATCACAAGTTACGTCTTTCAAACAACAATATGTGCATTAGGGAGGCAGATGAAGGATAGTTTTCAGGATTAGAACCTGGTTGCTTCACCAGGCTGAATCAAGTGGCAAGCCCTGCCCAATTATCACATTTTACTTCTTCTGTCTTGATATTATAATCTAAAAATACCATTAACAACTATTATCTCAAAATTATAGAAACTAGAATTCTAAACCTTGATGTTACATGGGCGACATATTTGCTGCTTCTAACCTCTTTTAGGAAGAATAATATCTAGATACATTTTTTTTTCCAACTATACCAATCCTCCCTCTATCAATTCAATACCCCATCAGTTAATTTTTTGAAGTTTTTTTTATTAGGTTAACATTTTTGAGGGTAATACATGTTGGCTTGTCAGTGCGACTGAGGGCCAAGCAACCTTTTTATTCTTCGCGTTAGCTTTGTTGACATTTATTTTATCCTACTCGTGATTTGTTGATGAAATCCGTTCTCTGTGATTTGTTAATGAAATCTGTCCTCTATTTTTAGCATGGTCTAGTTGCTGTAGTCCTCTATTTTAAGTGTATTCTACTCAACTTGCTAATCATATGGCACAATTAGTCTCTATGACATAATTGGCTTGCTTAACGTAGAGTACATTATATATCAACTCCATCCTTTGTCATTAAACTTGTAATAGTATATGTGTGTATTGATCATAGTTTAATTTTTTTAATGAAATTGTCAAAATTTGGCTTGAAATTATGTTATCGATGACCACCGGATATCGAGGCCCGAGTACATCAGACTTGGTTTGGCATTTTGAGAAATTTCAATAACGTTTTGAACAAATTTCAACATTTTGACAAAATTAGGTAAAATTCGATGAAAAAGGCCTATTTCATCCCCGTTTCGGTGAACCATAACATAAACATAAGTTATGTTCTGAGAAATGGTGTACCATGTTTGCAGATTCTATTATGTGAATCCTTAGGCTCAATGTATAAAAAAACGGGAAGCGGGAGGCGTGCGGACGTGACCTTGTAGCCGCTCAAGCGGCAGGCGGGCGCTTAAGCGGGCGATTTTTGAAAAAGCGGATGTGTATATAAAAATTACATGTATGTGTATATAAAAAATATATTTCTAAGGAAATCAGTAATACTAACCAGTAGTATCAATTACTAATGAACGAAATCTGCAAGAATATCAGTAAAATCAATAAAACCGTTAGAAGTATAATAGAGTAATATGATATTTACTTGGATATATTACAGCAGTACCCTATTATATACAACTTACATACAAAGTTTGCATTCTAGGTATATCATAGAACATTTAATGTATACAAGCTTCATATATTATACTCAATACTACTTGGATTATATAATTAATTAACATTACATGCTTACAGCAGCATTTTTTTAAAAAAGCGGGAAAAAAGCGGGGAAAAAGCGGGTGAAGCGGGAAAAAAGCGGGCGTTTTTTGAAAACCCGCTCAAGCGGGCGCTTAAGGGCGATATTGGGCGGATGGGCTTTGCTGCCCGCTTAAGCGGCCAGGCGGCCGTTTTTTAATTCACTGCTTAGGCTTTTTAAGGGCAATCTAAGTTATGTTTCTTCTCTTCCTAGCCTGATTCTCTCCCCTATTTCTCCGGCTACTGAAAAGATCTACGAAGGGAATATTTAGAAGGGGTTTGGGAGTTGTATCTATGGCTCTGATGACTGATGACCTGCTAGATTTCATTTTCGAGGTCACACGATTTGTAATGTTAGTGCGTGAAATTAGCAGGACCACCGAGATATTCTGTATGTATGCCATTGTCAATCACACCTCTAACTACCTGGTTGCTTCCTCTAGACTCTAGCTACAAAAGCACGTCAAAGAATAATGCTTGCGTTTATCCATGAGTGTGCATTTTGTCTCTAGTAGACATATAGAAAACACATTTAGACACATCTATGATTGTATAAAACAAAACAAACTGGAGCCAAAATGTTGACAGAATTACTTAACTCATGTATAGCCAACAAGGAGGACAGCAACATCATGGCTCTCAAGCTTCAACTAGGTATATAAACCATAGCTGTCTCATGCTTCCTTAATACTCACTGACCTAGAGGTCCTACCATTTTAGACCATATTATGTTCCCATAAATATGCGTCTTTTAAGTCTATATATTGTGTTTGCTAGTTATAACGACTCAATTCATTCATTTGACTATTGAATCTGACATTAAAATCCCCATCAAAACAGTTCAGCTTCCTTCACTCATACATGAGGATCCCCACCCATATCCAATATGAATTATGATTGCATATATGAGTAGCAGTACACCAGTAGACCGTTTCAGTAAATTTATTAAATTCGTTCATTTGGTTTCCAAAATGTTAGGGACGACAGTTGAAATTTGTTGAAATTTTTGTTTCAGTGCCCATTGTAATTGCATCGAAATCGGACACTTTCTTCCATGTTACTGAGTGTGAGTCCATCTTTGCAGCATGAGTAAATTCATTCAAACCCAGAATATTGTCTTCGTTTGTGTAGATTCACACTCTCCACAATGAAACTGAACTTTTATTTCTAAAAATATCATAACTGCGTATAACAGGCTGTCAAGCCCACGTTAGATAACTTATTGCAATGAATAAATCAATTTTGTGTAACTATGTGAGCCCGAACTCTCATTCAATGAGTCAATAAATCTCTTGTTATGAACAGAAATTGTTCAAGATATGGTGAAGCATGCAAGACATCTTTCGGCAGCAGAACTTGTTGTTGCAATGAGGCTTGAAGAGAAGTTCCCTTTGCAGCCAATACTTTCTTCTTACTTAGATACAATCAAAAGAAAGGGGGCCAATGTGCTTAACCAAGGGCGTATTTCTGCCATATCAATGGTAAATGTTTTGTTTTCGTCTTGAGCACTTTATTTCCTCATTTGCTGCTAAATGTGATTCACGTAGTTCCCCCATACTCGTATGCTAGTCGTTTATGATGTCATAATCATCCGTCATTGTTTGTTTACTGAAAAGTTACCTATTATCCTCTCTTATCTTTCTTAGTTTACAGTGTTGACTTTATAAGACATCTGAGTCTACAAGCAAAAGTGAATGAGGATAGTCAATGAAGGGCGATTAGTTTTTTTGAGGGTGGATTGAAGTGGTTAGTCTTTGATATAGATAAATTCAGATATATGAGTGTGCATGAATGAAGCCATCAAAAAACAGTTTCTGTCCTCGGTTTTGAACCTATTCCTGCAAAGAAAGTGTCTTACAAAAATAGGGGCACCCGATGCTTTCTTCGTTTATCAAATGAACAACTATCAAAAATATTATACGTCAACGTATTGCATTACAAATAGCAGCATCTTGATCAGTGATAATGGAAATAGAAACCTTACTATACATGCATTCTAATAACGTGTCAAACAACCAAACTAAGGTTTCTCTTTCTCATCAGCAAGAAGTACACAACCAAAAAATGTTAATTGTCTATGATGACTTACGCTGGTGAAGGAGCAAATGGCATACTGAATATGTTGGTTCTATAAGTCACATCAAAGACAACATCTCCAATGTCATATATGTTTCTCTTGACCCCCATCAGCCCGGAAAATACTTTTAACAATAGTCACGGTCAAGCTCATATCAAAAGAAAGAATCATCATCCGGTTTTGACTTCAGAAGTTTCTTCATCGCAGACATACACACAACCCAAATTGCTGTTATGGGTTGTTTTTATATGGTTAAAGCAATCTGGTGGTGTATATACTTTGATCCCTGGCCTATTTTGGATGGACCAACACCACAACTATGGAAAGCAGAAGTAAGGTCCTTCTCTGTCCCACATACCTGTGAGGAAATCTAAAGGGAGTGATCTCTAATAATAACCCGTTCACCATTGTAAAAGATATTTTCATCCTTACCATGCAATTTGCACAACTTATCAATTGCTGTTTAATTATTATACCATTCATGTTTTTTCTCTTATCCTCAAGATCCTTTTCTCCTTGTTTAGTTGCTTACGCTATGTTTGGTATGCGGTGAATGAAGGGGAAGGGAAGGGAAGAGAGGGGAGGGGAGGGGAAGGGACACTTATGTTAGTTTGTTTGGTTAGTATGGGGAGGGGAAGGGGAGGAAAACACGAAAATAATATAAATATGAAAAATTGCCTCGTGATGTTGAACGTTGGAGATATCAAAATGACATTACCAATAAAGTAGTTCCCTTCATATTTCGGTATTTACAACAAACTTCCGTCCATGTAATGATTAAGTACAGCTATAGTCCACCACATTTCCTCTAATAATATGTCTTGTTACATTATATATTTCCTGTTTTACATAGCCTGCTATTTGTTTTGTTATTTCTCTTTTATATATGGACCTCTCTGTAATTCTTTCAGTATTATATATATGAGGGTGCACACATTGTGCAACCCTAAGCTCCCCAAATCTCATTGTTTTTGACATGGTATCAGAGCGGTACGATCCACCTTAAACCTAATCCCTATCTCCACCAACCCTAGCCGCCACCACACTCCGAAACCTCCTTTTTTTCGCCGCTACAGTACTTCTACAGTACTGCCGCCGCTACCGATCGCCGTCCACCCCTCCGCAGCCCTCCATCCTCTAATCCCCTAATAAACTCCATCCTTGTGGCCTAATCCACCACAGGACCCTCCGTCTAGCTCCGTTTCTCTTTCCGAAATCTCCGGACAGCCTCGGTAACTTTCCAGTTCTGGCACGTTGACGACGTAACGGGCTGCATCCTCTCTGTCTTCCTGCGCCTCATGGTGGAGTGATTGATCCTCCATGTTGGCATAGGTTTTTTCTCTTCATCTGCTGCCCCTACGTGTGTTTTTTTTTAAATCCATGCGTGGATCTTCTACCTTCTACTACTACTCCATGTGTTGGACTTTTGCCTCTGACTGCTGACTACTCCTTCCTGTGCCCGCCTTCCTGCATGTTCTCATGGCGTCTTCTAGAGATGACTTCTGGAGAGACTCGCACCGTCAAGTTACCACTGTTAAACTTGATGGGCGCAATTACCAGCTTTGGGTGTGCTCCTTTGTGATATATGCCAAATCACAAGGGAAGTACTCTCATCTGATTCACACTGGTCCGCCTCAGCCTGCAGTGAACGCGGATGAAAAAGACATCAAAACTTTTGATGATTGGGTCTGTGAAGACTCGACTGTGATGACATGGATTCTCAACAGTGCCGTTGAGAAGATCAGTGTTACTTTACTTAGGCTACCTACGACGAAGCAGATGTGGGATCAGCTCGCCAGTACGTACTCTCACAGTCAGAATCCCAAGAAGGTATTCGACATAACCAAGCAACTGGGGCGACTCCAATTCACGGGATCTGACATCTCCGACTACTTCTCCACCTTCATTGGCCTGTGGGGTGAGTTGGAGACTTACCACCCGCTGTCTACTGATCTGGCGACTATGCAGAAACAGCGGGCGGAACTACAGCTGATACAGTTTCTGAGTGGCTTGCCAGAATCCTATGCTGGCGTTGTGGATCAGATCTTGGCGAGTGATCCGCTCCCTACTTTGCAAAGTGCCTACCAGCGTCTCCAGCGCCTTTCTTCATCGACACTGTCTCTTGAGATTGGAGATTCTATTGCCTTGACTGCTTGGGCCGGGCGTGGCCGTGGTCGTGGCCGTGGCCGTTCCACTGATGGCCGTCATCCCCTGGGTGCAGGACGGGGACGTGGACCTGGTGCTGGACGAGGAGCCCCTCCTGCTGCCTCACCTCCTGCTGCTGCGCGTCCTCAACAAGGACAACGTGTGTGTACCTTCTGTGGCCGGTCTAACCATATTGAAGAAAAGTGCTGGGAAAAGTATGGTAAACCGGCTTGGGTCAATGCTGCTGCAGATTCATCGTCTACTGCTTCTGAGGCTGTTACTCCGATGCCTGAGCCAGCGACTGCGAGAGCGACCGCAGACTACATTCGTGCTGAGGTGGAACGCCTCCTTGAGCGTGCCGGCTCTTCGACTGTTGCTTCTACTAGTGGAGCACATGCTGCATACTCTGGTTATGATACTGCATTCCTGAGTTCCTCCTCATCTTCTACTTTTGGTAATACCAAATGGGTGATAGATTCTGGTGCCTCTGCACATATATCTGGCAATAGATCTTTGTTTAAAACTCCATCTAAACCTGTCCGTAACTCTTATGTTATGCTAGCTGATGGCTCAAAGTCTTCGGTCTTTGGAGTCGGTGATATTGTTTCTCAGTTTTGGCTCAAGTCTGCCTTATATGTGCCTAGATTTCCTCTGAACTTATTATCAGTCAGCAAAATTTTACGAAGTTTGAACTGTAGCCTGACTTTTGTTCCTGGTTCATGTGTTTTTCAGGACCTTCGCACGAGGACGAAGATTGGTGGGGGGTATGAAGGTGCTGATGGACTCTACTACTTGGACCAGTTACCGCGATCAGAGAAAGCTGCCATGGTATCTGCTTTATCGGCTTCTGTTTCTGCACTACAGTGGCACTACAGGCTGGGACATCCATCGTCAGAGAAGCTGCGTCATTTAGTTTCTGATATTGGCAGTTGTCATTTTCAGTGTGAATCTTGTCAGCTGGGAAAACAGACTCATACTGTGTATCCTAGACGTAGTACTGTGAGCAGTAAAAACATTTTTGATTTAGTTCATTCTGATGTATGGGGTCCATGCCATGTACCGAGTTTGTCTGGTTACAAATATTTCATTCTATTTATTGATGACTTTTCTAGGACTACTTGGTTGTTTCTATTAAAAAGTAGGTCCGAAGTGCTGTCTACTATCAAATACTTTTTTGCTGAAATAAAAACGCTGTTTGGTTTGCATGTTAAAGTTTTCCCCACCGATAATGCTTTAGAGTTTGTTAAGCAAGAAGTGGCGGTTTTCTGTAAATCTGTTGGTACGCTCCACCAGACTTCATGTGCCTATACCCCACAATAAAATGGTGTCGCTGAGCGGAAAAATAGACACTTATTAGAAGTTACTAGGACTATCATGATGCATTCTCATGTGCCCCACTCCTATTGGCCTGAGGCTATTTTGACTGCGCGTTTTCTGATTAATAGGATGCCATCGTCTGTTATTGGAAATAAGATTCCTATACAGGTTCTGCAACCTGAGACTTCTTTGTTTGCTGTGCCTCCTAGAATTTTTGGGTGTACCTGCTTTGTCAGATTACTTAGACCTGCTTCTGATAAATTGTCTCCTCGAGCTGCTAAATGCATTTTTCTGGGCTATTCTAGAACTCAGAAGGGTTACAAGTGTTATAATCCCAGTACAAGGAAATGGTTTACTAGTAGTTATGTTGTCTTTTTTGAAGATACACCATATTATTCTTCAACAGGAGATAGTTTGCAGACAGACATTCTTGCCTCTCCTTTACCTGTTATTTCTGACTGTGTGCCTGACAGTACTGACACTGTGACTACTGAAACTCAAGATCCTCCTCTTATTGTTTATCAGCGCAGGAATAGAGCACCTTCTATGCAAGTACCCCCCCCCCCCCCCCCCCCAAGGCAACCAATCTTCTCCTCCAGAAGGTTCTGCTGCACCTGAGGTACACCTTGACCTTGACATACCTATTGCACTCAGAAAGGGTACTCGTTCCTGCACTTCTCATAGCATTGCTCAGTTTGTATCTACTGCTTATCTGAATACTCATTCTAGCAATTTTGTATATGCTTTATCTGCTGTGGCTGTACCTAAGAATGTTCAGGATGCATTGAAAAGTACTGCTTGGACATCTGCTATGAAAGAAGAAATGATTGCTCTTACTGACAAAGACACTTGGGAGCTGGTGGATCCACCTCCTCAGTGTAAGCCTGTGGGCTGCAGGTGGGTATATGCCGTAAAATATCAACCTGATGGTACGATTGAGAGGTTGAAAGCACGGCTAGTTGCAAAAGGCTATACTCAGACATATGGCATTGATTACTTTGAGACTTTTTCTCCTGTTGCTCGCCTTAACTCTGTCAGGATTCTCCTATCTGTTGCTGTGAATCTGAACTGGCCTCTTCTGCAGCTTGATGTGAAAAATGTTTTTCTGTATGGTGACTTGCAGGAAGAAGTGTATATGGAGCAACCTCCTGGGTTTGTTGCTCAGGGGGAGTCTCACAAAGTATGTGGTGCGATTCCGCTAGAGGTGCAACTCACTAGCCGATTTGACCCGACTAGATGCGCCCCACGAGGTCGGAACACACGTGATGAGGGATCTTATGCTTTCGAAATTTATAAACCTAAACTAGCTACCTACGTCTACTAAAACACTACACCTGCAAGCGCACGGGGTCGTGTCGTAGTATAGGAAGGTGGCAAGTAAAGGGTCGATCCACAGGGAAAAGAGGGGGCGCTAGAGCTAGGTTAGTTTGGCTAGGTTCCTACTGCGGAGACTAAGGTTAAGGGTTTAAAGGTTGTTTTGATTGTTAACTAAGGATGAACAAGAAAGCATTTAAAGGCATGAATGAAATCTACGTTAACCCTAGACTAGATTAAGACTAAGCAGGAAAGAAAGGACTAAGCTAGGTATGAAAAGACAAATTATGCTAAGGCAAGTAAGAGAAAAGCAAAAGAGCAATTAAAGAACTAAACTAGCATAAACAAGGCAAGGAGCTAACTAAGCAAGAAAAGAACTATTTAAGCTAAGCAAGCACAAAACTAGGGTTTTAAGCAGTAAAGAGATGTGTAGGCTGTTTAGGGGTATGAACTTATCACTTAAGTTGGGGGGTGACATATGAGCATTATGATTCCATTTAGATTATCCAAACCAAACAACAAGTTAGAGTCTAATAAATTAATCTAAGCTACTAACTGGCCATGGATATGCTAGGTTGTGCATAGGGGAACTAGTCCCTAACACGCCCTACTACCCTTACGAGGCTCAATTGGGTTAGAGATTAGGTACAATTCAATTATAGTCTAATCAAGTCTAGGTTTCTAGATTAGGCATTCTTAGGGCAATTAGGGGCCGAGGGTAGTAATGGGGAGGTGAGATTAGGGTTTTGGACCCCAATTCCCCCACATTCTAGCCTTTAGAAGGCTCCATGCTAATTGTACTAGAATCATCTAATCTAGCTACTTAGATCTCTCACTTAGGTTTAGGGAGATTGATTAGAATGTAGGAAGATGGGAGACAGCCTAGGGATCCAAGAATTGGACCTAGGGGCAAATCCCAAAATTCACACATATAAGCAATTTGCCTAAATTCCTAAGTAATTTCACACACAAATCAACAAGCAATCCATGGAGAATGAGATGAAAATAGAATATAATCATTAACAAATGGAATTACAACGTTTACATGTCATTATCCCCCAACATGGTATCAAAATAACATAATTTCCCCCAAACAGCCCACCCAAGGGGACTAGCTACTCATAGACATGGAAAATACAAAAAGAGAGAAGATAGAGGAAGAAGTAGCCATGGAGCTCGGTGTAGATGAAGGACTCCTCCTCTCCAGCAGCTGCAAGGTCGTCCTCCTCCTTCTTCTTGGATGGAATGGTGTAAAATGGTGGTGGGAAGTGGATGGAAGGCTTAGATATGGGGGTTATGTGGTGGAAATGGTGAAATGGAGTGGATTTGAGGTAGAGGTGAAGTGGAGGTGACAAGGGGGCGAAAATGAGACTCTAAGCAGCCAACCCCCTGACCCCCAGCCGCCACTAGGGCTTATATAGGGATCTAGGGGGTCTAGGGTTAAGTTAGGGGTAAAATGGGGAAAGCAGTGAAAAAATTGGTGGATTTTGTGAGTAGCACGACCGTGATGGGTCACCACGGCCGTGGTGGGTAGGGTAGGCCACGATCGTGGTGGATGGGCACGGTCGTGGGTTTATAAAATGTGGAGATCACAGGGAGGTGTGCATGGATGGCCACGGCCGTGGGGGGTCACCACGGTCGTGGTGGACACCTATGGCCACGGGCATGTTGATCACCACGGTCGTTTTGGCCATTTTCATCGATTTCTGGGAGTTTTACTGATTTTTGTACTTGGGGCATGTCCACCACGGCCGTGGGGGCTCACCACGGTCGTGGTGGTGTCTCTCCCATACATTTGAGCCTTGAACTTGATCATCCATGGAGGGTATTGCTTCAAAACTTTCTTTGACCACTTGGGGTAGGTTGGAAGTGGTTTTGGCCTCATTTTGAGCTCCTCCAAGCCTGAGGAAACCCTAGACTGGACCATCCTCTTTCCATGCCATCAAGTATGGACAAAGTACCTATAAAACATGCAAAAAGCCTCCATAAGTGCATTTGATATAAATAAGCATATTGGGAGGAATGACATGCAATCTAACAGGTATAGATGTGATTGAAGAGCAAAAAGACACAAGATTAAGCCCTAAAATAGGGCTGAATCAGTATGCAGGCTTAAGAAGTCTATCTATGGGCTCAAGTAGAGTCCTCGGGCCTGGTTTGATAAGTTGAGCAGGATCATGATTGATTTTGGTTTTCTGAGGTCACAGGTTGACCACTCTGTGTTCACAAAAAAGACTTCAGCAAGTATTACTGTTCTGATTGTATATGTTGATGACATTATTATTTCTGGCAGCGACTCTCTTGGTATTCAGGCTACCAAAGATCATCTGGGCAAGCACTTTGCTACAAAAGATTTGGGCAGACTTCGGTATTTTCTTGGCATAGAGGTCTCTAGAACCTCTAATGCCCTGGTGCTTTCTCAGAGAAAGTATGCTCTTGATATTCTGCAGGAGACTGGTATGCTTGGAGCAAGACCTGCGGATACTCCTCTTGATCCCAATGTGAATTGGGATGATGATTCCTCTTCTGTGTTTGCTGATCATAAAAAATTCAGGAGGTTGATTGGTAAATTGATTTATTTAACTGTTACTCATCCTGATATTGCTACTGCAGTGGGTCTTCTTAGCGGGTACCTTGACAAACCCAAACAATGTCATTGGGATGCTGTATGTCAAGTCCTGAGATATTTAAAAAAGTCGCCTAGCAAGGGACTTCATTATAAAAAGAATGGGCACTGTGTTCTTGAAGGGTATTCTGATTCTGATTATGCAGGCAGCAAAGTTGATAGAAAATCTACCTCCGGTTACTGTACTTTTGTAGGAGGCAATCTTGTTACTTGGAGGAGCAAGAAACAGAATGTCGTTGCCAGATCTAGTGCTGAAGCTGAGTACAGGGCCATGGCCCATACTGCCTGTGAGTTACTGTGGGTACGTTCTCTCCTGAAAGAGTTTGGGATTGAGTCTTCTTCGGCCATTCCTATGCACTGTGATAACAGAGCTGCCATCTTCATTGCAAATAATCCTGTCTATCATGAGCGCACCAAACACATTGAAGTTGATTGCCACTTCATCAGAGAATCTATTCTTGCTAGCAAGATATGCACTCCATTCACGAGATCAGAAGATCAAGTTGCTGATATCTTCACCAAGCTGTTGGCGAAGAAACAGTTCTGCACACTGATGGACAAGTTGGGCATGATTGACATCTATGCTCCAACTTGAGGGGGAGTGTTACATTATATATTTCCTGTTTACATAGCCTGCTATTTGTTTTGTTATTTCTCTTTTATATATGGACCTCTCTGTAATTCTTTCAGTATTATATATATGAGGGTGCACACATTGTGCAACCCTAAGCTCTCCAAATCTCATTGTTTTTCACATGTCTATTGTTTACCTTTTTTATGTTTGTTTAGTAATTTTAAACTCTTCATTTTTTTATAGCAAAATTTTCCTCCATGTTTCTGACCACAATCCAACACATTTTTTATGATAATGTCTTCTTTTACTTTTTATGTTTATAGTAATTTCAAAATGTTCAACTTTCCTAACAAAAAAATTATTTTTTACAACAAATTTTCTCTCTACACAATTAAATACTTCCCGCACAGTCCACCACATTTCCTCTAATAATGTCTTTCTTTTACTTTTTTATGTTTGTATAATAATTAAAAAAATTCAACTTTCCTAACAAAAATGTAAATGCTTGAAATTTCCTTCTAAATTGTGCATACAAATTTATTTTATTTTCCTTTTATTTATATTTTCTGATTTAATAGTTTCGTTCGTTTTTATAAAATAATTCTCCAACATTATATGCGTCTCTCCAAGTGACATAGAATATATGTGTCATATTCATGGAACAAGACTTCGACTTCGAGTTGACTTCGACATGTGTGGAAGGGGAAGTTTGTGGAAACATCGAGGAAACTTTGAGGATTTTTACAACCAAACTTTGACGCATCTTTGACAAAATTAAGCTCAAAATAGTGATTTCATGATGAGAATTGATAGATTTCATCAAATCTACCTAAAAAACTAAATATATGTTTATATATAGCCATCCATACATGTTTACATATGTAGAAAAACACAGCCACGTGCAAATATACAAGAGGTCGTCTTAGTGTCAACTTCAACATGCATGAAAGTGGAAGTTTGTGTAAAATGCAAGGAAGCTTTGAGGAAGTTTTGGACTAACACTTCAACGCATAATAAGCTAAAAGATAGTGACGGATTTTGGCATAAAACATTAAAATTTTGCTAAATGCATACTCCATCTATAGTCTTCTATGTGAAATGTTTAGAACTTAAATTTGCTCTATATATGTGGTGTTCTGTATCTACAAAAATCCCAATTGGATCACATTCTAGAATTAAAAAACATGAGCTTATTTCCAAATACTTCAATTTGTAAGGGGAAAAAGTAAGAGAGGTGAAATAGTATTAGGTGTACACCAAATTTTGCAAAACTTGTGGAAGTCTAGTAGAGAATAAACTTAACATTACTCTCTAGTTAGAAACCAAGAAAATGGTCATCTTAATGTCAAAAACGGTTTCCTACAAGTTTTTTTATGCCTTCACTGTATGTGCCACAATAATACCTACAAAGATCATCGGGAAAATGGGAGGTTTTGAGCTAGCTGAGTCGATTTCATCACCAACTAGGCTGAATGTAGTGACACATGTCAACAAGTAGGCAACCAATGGGGCATGGAAGTTTACTAGGTTTCAACATCGACAGGTGTAGACATATGCAACGTCGAGGATATATCGCCATTCGTCGAGGATGTTTGGTACCATGGTCATACTACCTCTTCTTGATTCTCATTTCTTGTGGGTTATACTGATTTTTCCACCATATTATTTATATTTTCCCTCCCACATGTCATTCTTTCGTCCAATCTTTCTAATATATTTTCCGCCAAATCTTTCCTCTTCCCCTTGTCTCCACTCTGATTTGGTGAAGAGAGAATGGGAGAGAAGTGGTTGAAAATACACTTGTTTCTTTTCCCTCCGTTCCCCCTCTCTTCCCCATCACTTTTTCCAACCAAACAGCTCAAGCCCTATCCCCTCCCCTCCACTCACCACGTACCAAACATGCCTTTAGAGCACACAAATGTCCACATGGTCTGTACATTAGATTTGTTAGTGTAGTATCTGTCGCCCTAGCAGAGAAACCCTCTCTGGCTGCAAATTTATTTATTTTGATATGTTTCAACTTCTGAACAAAGTTTCAAGCCAATAAAAGGAATTTGTGCAGTATCCCTGATGTCTTCAAACAAATCGTACCATTCAGATGCGTCGCATGTATCACCTTCAAGACTACTAGGTTGACTTGATCAGTACTGCACATCCTTATATGCTATAGAATTCATTCCGGCAATGGCTGTTTAAATTATGTCTTCTTACACTAACAGACTTTGATTGTGTTGATCAATATAATTCGCCGGCGCGAATCACCTGCATCAGTCACAAACACGTTTTTTCCGCTCCGGCCCATTTTGAATCGGTCCAGTGGGCTGGCCGCTGAAGCAGCCGCTCCAGGCGCTTTTTAAATTGCTGGTACTCATCTATGCCTTTTCAATTAAACATCTATTATAAGGCATCTTTACTGAAGATAAACTGCAAAACAAATGAAAATTCGTATACATATCAACAAGCATACCGTATGCAATAGATAAAAAAATGAGCACCACAAATTTTCTTAAGAACAATATGTAACATATAAAGTATGGGTAACACAAAGTTAGAGATTGCCTTAAATTAAAATCGATATACTGAATGACAAAGATAGATAATACCGAATGACAAAGATAGATAATACTGAATGACATAATTAATGACTTGTTGACATGAATAAAAGAGATATCATTTACATAGGGCGAATTTCACTATTTGAGGTCAAGAATGCTTTGAAAAAGATGGAAATGAGAAAAAGCATGTGGACCATATAGTATTCCCATGGATGTATGGAAAAATATGGGGATGATAGAGCTATGTAGTCAAAGAATTTATGTGGCAAGATCATGAAGACCAAGAAGGTGCCGGATAAGTAGAGAAATAGCACCAAGGAAGAAAATGTCCAATTTCGACGCCATTTCGGTGGCCGTAGAAATAATAATTTCAACAAATTTCAAAATGCGTTCGTGGCATTTCAACGGCCAAATGACTTAATTAATTAATGAAATTGTACCAGAACAATATACTAGTATATATCTACTTAAATATGCAATAATATTTCATATTGGATATGTGTGTGTGTGGGGGGGGGTTCTCCTCATGTGTGAGTGAAGAAAGCTGAACTATTTTGATGGGAATCTCAATGGGGATTTTGATGTTAAAATTCCATAGTCATTTGAATGAATTAAGTCATTATAGTTTGCAATATAGACTTAAAAGAGACAAATTTATGCAAAAACAATATGGTCTAGGATGGTATCCCCTCTAAGTGGGATGACAGGTTGTAGAGAATCATTGCTGGTCTGTGAGTGAGTATTAAGGAACTCATAACATACTACAAGTCTACAAGAAGTCAATAAACAACACAACTAGTTATGCAAGAAAATCATATATTGATTTGGGGACCGAGTCCTATAGGTGTGAGTGAAAAGAAGACGAACTGTTTTGATGGAGATATCAATGCTAATTTTGGTGACACAAGGAATTATGTTATAAAAAATTTAAGCAAAATGTATTACACCTTACACTGTTGAATACTGATATGTTGTAGCCATTGTGCAGAAAAGCGGTACTACGCGGTGTACAGGCGGAGAGGGTACTGCATATAGTCAGTATACTAGGCATAAACCAGTGCTGTGCACGTGAGCCTATGTAGACTAAAATGAGTAATTTATAGGTTAAACTTAAAGAACTAATAAAAGAGGATGCAATAAATATATACAATATATATTAATCATACACATAGGGACAAGTCTGTAATTAAAAAATGAAGAACACTATATATTATAGATGAGTCTCTTTATACAATATATAATTTTAAAATTAGAGACAAAAGTGTGGTGTACACACACATGGACCTATTTGTAAATACAAAAAATAATAGAGAAAATTGCATTCAGCCCCCTCTGTGGGCTTTGTGAAATAGTATAGATGTGGTATGCAGGAGAATATATGGAGGTATATGCGGTTTTGGATTTTTTTAACTAATACATAATCATTAAATGATATATTGAGCTCATGAATAAAAAACATAAATTATAAATCATGCAATAATATATATATATATATATATGTATGTTTAATAATGAATTTATTAAATCATGCAAGTGTGATAGGCTTATATATGCATATATATGGAATATGTTTCAAATATTTGTACAAAAATAAGAATATATGTATATAAATGTACTAATATTTGTAGAACGTGTATAATAGTGAATAAATCAGTATATATATATGTGTAAATATGTCTCTATATGCATGTATGTTATGTATGTATATATACATAGGAATATGTAAAAAGGTATACATATAATTGCAAAAATGTATGTGATAAATTTGTATAATATATCACAATGTATACATATAAATAATTGACTATATATATAAATTAAATATATAATGAAACGTGTGTATATGCATGCATGTATGTATGTAATGTATGGACATAATTTCTGGGCTTTTCAAAAAATGGGCCGAAACAGAAATTTCGACAATTTCGTCAAAATCTTGAACATCGGAGTGGTTGATTAAAGTCTTTTTTTTGAAAAGCCCAGAACTTATGTCCATACATTATACTATGTACTACCTAGAGCATATTTTTTTGCACACTTTTGTGTTTTCAAATCTATATATTGTGTTTGCAAACTATAATGACTTAATTCATTGATTTACCATTGAAAATTAACATAAAAAATCCCCATCGAAATGCCCATCGAAACAGTTCAGGGTCATTCGCTCAAAAATGATGAGACCCCACCCCCACATATCCAATATGAAATATTATTACGTATTTGAGTAGATCTACACTAGTAGATCATTCTAGTAAAATTTCATAAATTAATTCGTTTATTTTTCCAGTCAAAACGTCAAGAACACATTTATCGAAATTTTGATGTTTCTGTGGCCACCGAAACAACATCGAAATCGGAAATTTTCTTCCTTGGACCGCTCAATCGACTAAGCAGGAGTATATGCGGCCCATGACCCCAACCCGATGCTTCGTGTCCAAACATAAGCTAGGTTATATGATTGACATATTGAGTCAAACTCATTATCTTCATCATGTAACTAATGTCCTGTCTGCTGCGGGCATGTGGCACACTTGTAGAAGTTGTACATGTGCGAGGGTAGATGAGCCAATGTCTCTCTAGACCTTTCAATAGACCATCCTCATCATATCCAAATACTCTTTGTTGCTACAAGTTGCAACTACTTATTTAAAGTGAAAAAGTGTGGTACGAGTTATATATTTGTGACTTCACTAGTCGAAGTAACCCTATTTGTTCTAGACCATTAACAATTAGATTCACTAATTTGGGTAGTTCTACAACTTGTGAAACACCAATTTTCGGGATTGACGTTATAGTTATCGATCCAATTGGGTAGAATTGAAAGATGGTAGTAGATTAGGTTGGGTTAGGGCTTATGTGCCTTAGATAGAAGCTATACGAACCCCTTAAGCAATATTTACTCTCCAATCAGCTAATTGCAAACACATCAATACGTCGTTTTTCACAATAAATTAGTTTGTCACAATTTTTAAAAATTTCCTAAGTTGGGTGAAATTCATCGAAATTGTCGAAGTTTTGAAATTTCTATCAAAATTTTAATATTTCGACTAAAGTTTTGAATCATGAATAATAGTATAATCCCCATCTATTAGAACAAAGGAGATGTGTAGAGCTGCACGAACTCCATCGATAGTTGATGAGTCACACTATGAAGCTTTGGGAGAGGATTATTGAACATAGGCTACGATCTAAAATGCTGATACCCGACGACCAATTTGGTTTTATGTTTGGAAGACAAAAACCAAGAGATGCTATTCTTTTGATAAGGAGGCTTGTGGAGAAGTATAGAGAAAGCAAAAGAGATATTCATATGATTTTTATTGATTTGGAAAAGGCCTATGATCAACTACCCATGGAAGTGTTGTAGATGGTTTTAGAGAAAAAGTGCGTGCCTATCCAATACATAGACTTGATTTAATACATGTATCATAGATCAATTGCATGTGTTGAGACTCCTAGAGGAGAGATGCTAATATTTCTTATCACAATTGGGTATATCAAGGATCAACACTCAACCCATATCTGTTCGTTCTTGTCATATATGAGTTGATAAGAATGCTCAACATGATACTCCTTGGTGCATGTTATTTGCTGATGATATCGTGTTGATTGACAAAACTAAAGATGGATTGAATGACAAAGTTGAATTTTGTAGAAATACGTTGGAATCAAATGGATTGATAATTAGTAGGTGCAAAACTGAGTATTTGAATTTTGTAGAAATACGTTGGAATCAAATGGATTGATAATTAGTAGGTGTAAAACTGAGTATATGCATTGCAATTTCAGCCAATCTAGAATCGTGAATGGTGGGACCAAGTTGGATGGGGTGGATGTACCAAAATACGATAAATTTTGTTACTTAGGGATCTAAAATTCAAATATATGGGGATGTTTAAGATGATGATTGTCACAAGATCATTGCAGGATGTTTGAAATGGTTAAGTGCAACTGGAGTAGTATGCGACAGGAGATCCGTCTCTGATTAAAAAGTAGGTCTTATAAAACAACTATCCAACTAACCATGCTATATGGAAGTAAATGTTGGGTGTTGAAGAAACAAGGTCATCAACAAGATGAATGTGGCCCGTAATGTATATGATGAGATAGGTGTGAGGGAAGACAAGAAAAGATCACTTGAGAAGTGACTATATTGGGAACAAAGTGGAGGCAACAACATTGAAGGCCAGTTGCGCGAGGGCCGACCGATATGGTATGGACACGTCCAACACAAACCGACTAATGCGACACGCGAAGCAGTGCTATTGAGTCAAGCACAATTAAATGAAGAAGAGGCATGCCTAAATTAACATAGAAAGAGCTTATTAAGAGAGATTTTGAATCTTTACATCTTGATTAGAATATGGCCCATAACAGAGCTGATTTGAAAAGAAGGATCCATGTAGATAATCCTAACATAGTTGGGATTGAGGCTTAGATGATGATGATGATGGTAATGATTGAATGATAAAAATACTGACAGACCTTTTGCAACTTCTGTAGGATGCAAAGATCGTTGATGGACCACTTCTTACTAAAGATCCTGCAAGATTTTTTTTTTGATTCTCCAAATCAATGTCCTGTTTCTTACACAATAAACATAGAACACCATGGGTGCTTAATTACTATTAGTTAAAAAGATCAAATGAAAAATGTTTTTGTTGTCGCATTTGCCTTTAATTTATAACAAAAGTTAGAAATTTAATCCCTAAAAACAAAACTGTAAGTTATAGAAACATGTCTACGTATTCACCATAGGTTGAAAAGTTTTTGTTGATGACATTCCCAACCAGTAGATTAATGTTAGCACAAGACATCTTTTTGAGAAAAACCAAGGAACACCACTCACAACCTAGAAGACTTCTTTCACTTCACAAGGCACTACGTGCTTCCGATGATGTTCCCATCCAGTAGATCAATGTTAGTGCAAGACATCTTGGTGAGAAAATCCAAGGGACGCCACTTATGCTTCACAAGTCACTACACACTTCCGACAAGATTTGCAGGATGCCAAAATAGAAAGCAAGGAAGTGAGAGACTCACACGAAACTTTTCTTTTCTTTTGTGTCAATGGGATATACACATCCAAGAAGTGAGAGATGAGACTTTTCTTTCCTTTCTTGTCAACAGAATATACACATTGAGGTAACTTTTCTTTCATTTCTTGTCGCCAGAATATAAACAAATTAAGGTGTTACAGGAAGTGTCTTGATAAAACAGACTAGCTAGTTACACAGGGGCCCCACCTTGTGATGATCTCTTGAATCCAATGGTGATAGATGTGCTGATACACTTAGGTCATTTGTACCCTGGTACACAATTCTTAAGGGCTCATTAATGGAGAACGTAATGACTAAAATTTAAACTAATTATCAAGGTCTAAACCAATTGATTAAACTAATAAAAAATAAATATAATTCATCAATATATTTTAATTGGAAGTATACTTTTCTAAAGAGCCTTACAAATACTATATATAGCTGTTTCAACCCAACTAACTAGACAAGTAGCCAATGTGGGACTAAGCCGCATGCTTTACATAACCAAACTGGGAAAATATCAAATAACCCCTAAAACACAAGGCCACTGATAATACATTATAAATACTATGAAAATGACAATTTCAAAGGCCACGATCATCCTACATCAACTCTCCTCTGCTTCAAAAAACTCGGCTCCGACGAGTAGAAACAATAGCATGGGGCTCGAAGACATGGAGGAAGTCGTTGAAGCTTGTTGTAAATAGTCACGTAGCATCAAACCAACAAACAAGGTAATGGCACAAGAGATCAGGAAAGAACACCATGGTTGTCTGTAAATTAGCCACAATTACATTTGAAGGCTGGGGATGAGGAGAAAGCTCATAAATATCGTCTGGAGGTTGTGGAGGGGGCCTTAGAAGAATGAGATCATGAAAATATTCAATTTGATTAGAAGAGTCTTGATATTTGGTGGTTATCAAGGAGTAACAAGCTCACAAATTCTATCAGGAGGCTGTGGAGGGGGCATGGGAAGAACAAGGTCAAGAAAATCCTCATTTTCATACATGATAGTCATTTTTAAATCTAAAAATATCTAGAGATAGTCTTTAGATGTGCAATCCAAAGAGCTATCCAAAGGTTGTGGAGGAGGTCTGGAAAGAATAGGATCAAGATAGTTCTCAGTGTCATATCTCTGATCTTGAGGTGAAGCCCATATATACTTCTCACCAAAGCATGTTTTTGAGTTATCATCGTTAAGATTAAGCACAAACGAATCATATTCATGAAGTAGTAGAACCTTTTTAGTATGAGTCACCAATGAAGTATCAACCTTTTCAACAAGTACTTGAGAATTCAAGTTGGCCAAAGGGATTTCATTGTCAACATGTTCACCTAATGGCTCAATGTTCCCATGAAAGTTGGCCATAGAGGTATCTCTATTAACTTCGTTTATATGCTCATCTTTGTCGGATGGTGTACTGAGAACTTCAAATTGTGGTTCATTGTGATCCCAAATATCAAGCTTGGTAGACTCCTCACACGATTTTGTATTAGCTCTTAGTGTAGTTTGTAGGTCTTGCTCAATATCAATATTTGTAAAAGAAAGTTCACACATTGGTGCAGGCACCCTTGGTGTTGTTTGCAGGTCTTGCTCTATCAATTGTTGTAGAAAGAAATTCCTTAATAGAACAATGTTGCAAGATATCAGGCATTGGAGTTGAACTGCAACCACATTCATCTGAAGTGTGGTTGGTGTCATAGTGAGAGAAGATTTTACAAGTGAAGCATTGGTAAAGAAAACTCCTCAACAGAAGGTATACAACCTGAAGAAGGCTGAAAAACATGAGGTTTTAGGGTTGTAGTTGAAGCCATAGGCATTTGAGGCTGCAAAATCTTAGGCTCTGGGTTTGTAACTGAAGCCACATGCATTTGAAGCTTGGTATTCATAGTCAAAGGAGATTCTACATGAGGAGCAGTTTTAAGGGGGCTTTGTAGTGTATTTCTGGAATGTGGTGGCATGCCATACCCATATAAGATGTTGAGCGTTGACTAACATGGATTGTGTTTGCCTAGTGAATGGGCGAAGAAGCTCAGTCATGATGTTATTGACCGCTTGACCAAGAGTGTCAAGGGTACCGCAGGTTGTGAAGATTCAGTAGTGGCATTCAAATTGGGTTCAACAATATATGTTTAGTCCATATGTGCCGGGTATCTATAACGCTTCACAAATGTCGGTGGAAATACCGCAACATGAGATTGTTTTTCATCAACATATAAAGCTCCATGACATCTAAGGCAGCAAATACACTCATTAAGATAGATGTTTGGATATTCATATTACAATTTGCAGTGAAAACAAGTAAGCCGGAATGTACAAGGATTATAGTGATGGTATGGTGGTGCACATCCCTTGGAGAATAATTTATAACTAATTAATTTTAACAGCTAAGTTCATCATTGATTGTCCATCATGCTCTCTAAACAAAGAATTATTCAAGCTTCACAGTTCATGTGCGTCAGTTACAAGAAGCACAATACTGTGATCAAATTGACAATGTCCTCTTTGCCAGAAGGCATCTACACGTTTGTAAATATTGTAGTTCGTAGTTCAAACTGCCTTCAAGTTGATAGTTTGCAATTTGTACTGTCTTCATGTGAAATTCGATATTGTCTTCATGTGCAATTACCTTGAGTTCACAGTTCACAGTTCACAAGTTCGTCGTGATGGGATATTGGCTTTTAATCTATTCGTACTGACCGAAGTGGAGAGGATTAGCGTGTATTGGATTTATTGGGTGAAGGGGGTAGGGGGTGCTAATGGCGTGAACGTGGAAGAGGTTGGGGTTTGGGAGGCAGGATACCAGATAGGAGAACGACAGCTGTAGATGGGGTGATGTCAAGTAGGGTGGTGGGGCAGGGTAACGACGGGAATGAGGGTTAATAAATTAGGGCAGCGGTTGGGGTAGGGATGTGATGGCGAGAACGGAAGAAAGTAGGTGGTGTTGGCGGGCGACATGCATTAATTTTTTTAATCAAAATTGTGAAATTTTGATTCCAACCAGTATTAGACATCGAAATGGACATGCCAAATTGATGAAATTTCTCATTTGGAACTTCATTAAATTTTTGAAAAAATCTTAAACCATCCTTAAAAATGTGAGAGTCCCCCTCAGTTAATTGAATTCAAAATATAAGATGTAACTTGTTATTGCATAATAATAAATGTATGTATAAATTGCATGATCGAAATCCTGATTGAGACAATTTTGTATATTTTCTCACTCACAAATGTACATGCCCCCACCCTATACCAACATATGATATTATTGCATAATTAGGTGTATTTATGTATGTAGTTCATCACATAAAATTTTATGACTTTTAATTCCTTTATTTGGTTGTTGAAATTCGCGTCAAAATCTTAAGTGTCAAAATAAGCGGAAATATTGGAGTTTCTGTTTCTGGACCATTGGAAACGACATTAAAATTGACATTTTAAACTATGGCAGGCGGAAAAGGCGTGAACGAGCCTGGAGTTTTGCAGGAGGTTTGTTGGAGTTAATTGGAAAGGCCACATGAGGTGGATGGACGGCCCGAAAACTGAGGTGGCTGGCAGTTTAGAACGATGGAGTTGATGGCTATTAGGTGTTTTGCATAGGGATCAGGGGGAAGATTTGCAGAAGGGCAAGGGATGGAGGGCGTGTGTGAGGCAAGTAACAAGGTTGGGTGGCGTCGAGATTGTGTGGTGACTACGTGGAGATGAAGTGGTGACGAAATTGTGTGAAGATGAAGCGGGAAGCAGGCATGCTAGTGGGATGATTGTGGGTGGAGAAGAGGATTGCATGGCATGTAGGCAGGGTGATTCGCATGATGGAGAATAGCCATGTCTCGTGGAAAGGCAGGGCAAGGTCGGTGATTGCGTGGAGAGAGGGATTAGCAACAAATGAATAGTAGACCATAGAAAAGAGATGAGGGATAGCGTACGATGATCGACAGGTTGTAGGCGTGGTGTTGCTGGCTGGCGGAGAAGGGGATCGCGGTGAAGAAGATGAATAGTAGAGCACTGGACGAAAGTATGGATGGTGGAAAGTACCCGACCTCCATTTTTTTGACATCTAAGGTGCATGCTCTAATCCATTTAGATTAGGGTTAGGCTTTGATACACTTAACAGTAAAATTTAAACTAATTATAAAGGTCTAAATTATCAATACATTTCAATCATAAGTTTGCTTTTTCTAAAGAGCCTTACTGAGTCTATATATAGCCGTTTCAACCCAACTAACAAACAAGTAGAATGTGGGACTAAACCACATGCTTTACAAAACCAAACTGGAAAATATCAAATAACTCCTAAAACACAAGGCAACTGATAAAACTTTTTAATACTAAAATGACTATTTCAATGGCTACGATCGTCCTACATCACACACACACACACACACACACACACACACACACACACACATATATATATATATATTACTCCCTAAAATATATATGAAAAATAAAAAAAAACACCTAGGGTGGTTAGGACCCTAGTCTTGCAGCTCACTACTAGCCGCCAAAATAAATATGCCTAGATCTAGTGTCTCTGTTTGATGAAGTTTGTTTTTTAACACATCAATTTGTTGTGTTAGCCTATTAGACACGAATATATGATCGATCATGATAGTCAATTATATATATATATATATATTAGCTAATGAAAATTAAAATAAAAAACACCAAGGGTGGCTAGGACCCCAGTCTTGGAGGTCACCACCTATCATGTTTAATAAATATGCCTACATTTGATGTCTCTATTTTGCGTTCATTTGATGAAGTTTGTTTTCCAACATGCTTCAATACATTGTGCTAGCCTGCTAGGCACAACTGTATGATCAACCATGATAGTCAATGTCGTCTCAAATCAAAGGCAACAACAATTGCTCAGGTAACACCTATGCAGAATAAAATTGCGGCTGCTAGGTTCATTTTCCGATTTTTGAGGTGTATTCTGGTGACTCGTCATGGTGGCAGGCCCAAGGCTCATGATATGATGATTGCCATTAAAAAGATGTTTTGCGTGACGATTCATCTCCATGAGCATGGGGTTCACGACCATGACACTTGTTCTATGCTTGCCAAGTGCTCTTCGATGATCGTGATGATGCCTCTTGAGGTTTGAGGTTTATGATCATAGCATGGCATCATCACCTCCTTTCTCGTCTGATAAGTGGTTACACGCGCCCTTTGAGGACCACTTTCATGCTATTGCTGATTTTCTTTGATGTCTGCAAGATTGCTTCTAACATTTTGTACTATCCTGAAATGTTGCTTTTAATTTGAATATTCTGAACCCAAACTTCTTTCTCTTTTATTAACACATGGGCATTATTCTTAGGCACTGGTAATGCAAAAGATTGTTTCACAGAAGAAAATTAACTTGTAGTAGGATTGTATTCGCCTCTAAATAAACTTGGGATGAAGATCGACTAGGGATAGCTCATAAGGTGAAGTTTGAATTCATTAGTGTAATGAGAAAAGACCCAAAGTAGAGCTGAACGAAGAATAGGCATCTGTATAAGCAACCATAACATAGTTGGGGTTGAGGCTTAGATAGTGATGATGATCATGGGATAAAATTGCGGATTTAAGGTTCACAACATAGGTATCGATTAGCCTTAACGTGTACTGTGTGGGAGTAATCTCAGGTTTTAAGGCTATCTAGAATTGTTTGCAAAAGTGCTTCATAACTAATGATTTAATTAGGTGTGATACTTTGGATTGAGGTTGCTTAAAATACAAAGTATGAAACTTGAATTTTGTGACTAAATCAATGACCGCTTCATTGGTAATACTTTGAATGCTATGGATTGACTAGTTTACCTATTTTGCCAATGTATATTAAAGAAAAACTTTTCTTTTAAAAACCTACTACATATGTATCCGATGTCATTAATAAGGTATTTGATGCCTCATGTTAGAAATTGAAAAATGGAGGCTTTAGATGTAGACATAGAAAAGTCAATGTTTATCTAGTTCTTCTATTTCAATATCATGAGGCTACGTTTCGGTAGTGGCATTCGACTTGGGCCGTGAAATGTATCCCATGGGCTAATCCATTTCAGCTTTTGGATGTAATAAAAGTAGTGGGTGAAGCTGGGAATAGAACCGTGTCCCGGTAATAATGGATTGATTTAATCTGACGGCAGGGCATAGGATTTGCTGAGCGCGGAACCCAAGCAGTTCCTGCACTTTCCATGTACTGATGCAAGAAAATAAAATGCAGTGGTTGGATTTTGCTTCTCCCATCTCTGAGAGTGCAATGCACTATATTTTTCTCGGGATCGGGCTGCAGAGGACTTGGGGTATGGTGAGGCTGCAGTGCAATTTCACCGGTGTAAGCTTCTTTGCCTTTATCGTTCAGGTTGGCATAGTTCTGTAGTTGGGTGACCTCCAAAACTGTGGGGGATGTGATGGCATGTCGTCGCCACCACTACCGCTCTCGTTGTCCAATTCCACGACAATTTTTTTTTTGATGAATATTTAGTTTCCAGGAGGCGGCTAAAGTCTAGTTGTGAGCACGCAAAGAAGTACACACACTCTCCTGTAGTGACCCAGCAAGTTTCAAGTTTCGAACCTGCAACCAGTTGTACCACCCCCAACATGCTTTATTGGTAGCTCTACCGGTTAAGTTCAATTCCATGGCAACTGTTCCAAGTGCTGTGTGAGGCATGAATTTGAATAAAAGACGGCTAATTGTTGTATTGATAGGAGGAAACCCTGCTCCTATATGTAGGAGAACTAGGAAGCATACATGACACAACTTAACCCTAATGGGCCAAGACATACTTGGGCCCATATTACAAAGACACGTAACGTAATAATATAAATAAATAGACTCTCTAATACTCCCCCCCCCAAGATGAAGTTGGGAGAATCCCAAAACAGCTTGCAAACAGAGACTTGGACTAAAAACAAAGAAACAGAAATAAAATGATAAACCAAGCCCATAAAAGAATCTTCTCCCCCTCAATATTACAATTAAGCACTCTAAACACTCAGACACTCCTCAAGTAGATACTCCTAGCAAGCAGGTCGCAATTGCAGAAGCTTCATGATCATCTGGAGGGTAAATAAGTAGAAACAACAATGCTTCATGATCTTCATTACAGTCGCTAACGTCGCAGCCAGAGAGTGCTGGGTCACAACAACAGTAGTAGTCAACGTACGAATAAAGTACCAATGGGTCAATGTGCTGAAACAGAGCATAGACGAGCCAGAGAGTACTGGCACACAGTATAGAAAGTCGACGTGCAAACAAGACACAAAGAAGTAAAAAGGTTAACATGTGCAAAGCATGGACAATGTCAACACAAACAAACCAGAGGGTGTTGGAACACAAAAGTAAAGAATCGACGTGTCAAAACACAGACATGCCAGAGAGTGCTGGATCACAACAGAAAAGTGGATGTAGTCGGATAGAAGACCATCAACAAAGCAAAAGCAATAGAAATAAGCTCCAGATGCAAAGCACCCCAAGAAGCATATAACGCTAAGTGTCAATAGTAGAATTCCACAAGTTCTTCAAGAAGTACATAGAGATCCATGAAAATATATTGCAACAAAATATAATCTTTCTTTCCTCCATCTCATCTCTCCTCTATTTTTCCCCCTCACACCAACCGCAGAAGGAACCAAGAGTAGTTGGGCTGGACGATGATGAAGACACCCCATGAAAATAAGTTATAACACTGCCGAGGGGTTTGGGGGGCGAGACCCCCCCCCCCCACACACACACACACAAAGGTCTATAGAGATTTTGTAGAGGAAAACTGAGTACAAATCTTCATATAGGCCATTAAGTAGATAGAGAAAATAAGCCAAAACCATATTGTTGCCACATAAGCTGCTGCTATCAGTCAATTTCTCACCATATAAGAGATGACCATGGAAGTTCTTATTATGCAAGACTAGGCGACCAACAACTAGACTGAGGTAGCCAGAAAAAATATTAAGCAGATTATCGGCTAGCAATATGAAGATGGCCCTAGCAATCAACAACCACAGTCGTAATGCAGTGACAAGATGGCTATGAGTACTAGGATATTGATGGTGAACCGGACTTCGCCAGTCCAACTGCAAGGTACCCTGTGGAACAAAATATGCACGATCCTGGAGAGGATGATGACGATGCTGTCCAGGTGGGTTGGGGCATGTCCAAGTGCTGCTTGGGATGGGTTTGGCGGGCAGAAGTTGGTGGCTGTCACGGTGATGCACTTACACAGGAGGCGCTGCAGTTGAAGAGGGCGGTGCTTAGGGCCGTGTTCTTTATGCCGTAGCTGTATTTGCATAGATTGCCGTAATCACAAGCACTGCCCATAGTGTAAGAGCCGTCTCTTCTCCATAGCAAATGGCAGCGACTTTGCTTCAGGCTGCAATAGATTTCTTGGGGGGGTGTTGTCAGATGGGGTTGCGGGTGGGTAATTGGGGTATGTTGTGCGTGGGGGTGGATTTGCGATAAGGTGGAGTTACGACAATATAGGTTTTTGGCAGAGTAAAGGGTGACAAGTATAGAGGGGGGACTTGGTAGCGATGGGTGGGCGACATACGGGCAAAGATCAACTAAAAAGAAACAGGCTCGCGAGAAAAAGAAAAAACCGACGGCGTAACAGGAGATGAGGGCTTGGCGGCAACATAACTAGAAAAAAAGGCAGAGTAGAGTTCAACGAATAGCGTAGGAGAGGATGCCCGACGGGAGGCTAAGCCACGAAGGACTGCTGTCGCCCGCAGGCGGAAGAAATGTTTGTCTCCTTTAGGTTTATAGTTGGATCACTGCTCTGATACCATGTAAAATAATAAAAGACGGCTAATTGTTATATTGATAGGAGGAAACCCTGCTCCTATATATAGGAGAACTGGGAAGCATACAAGACACAATCCAACCCTAATGGGCCGAGAGATACTTGGGCCCATGTTACAAAGGCACTTATTAATATAAATAAATAGACTCTCTAATAGAATCACCTTGGCACAAGGTGCATGCAGATAAACCCCACATTGCACATGTGGAAGCTAATGCCAGAAGCATCTCGATCTTGTGTGTCGGCGGGCTAGAAATATTAGTTAATCTAGTTCTTTGTTTCATCGGAACATTGGACATAAAATCAACATCCTATCGTGTATCAATTTTAGTCCGATCCCGTCTTTCTTCAGATCCTATCTGTTTCTCCCTTCCAACCAACCAAACAAATCCCGTAAGGGAAAAGCATATCATGGGGTTTGTGTGGTTATTGGAGCAACATGATGTTCTTTAAAAAATTCAAAAACGTCATGCTGTGATGTTTTTCCTTGTCACACTATGCTCTATAGTAGTTTTCAAAGATCACCCTACGATCTGAATTGTTGGGTGACACGAGTGCTGGATGGATTCTTCTATAATTGGCTTAAGTGATTGGTTCATCTGAAATTTTGCATTTAATCTAATTAATAATTTAGATTTGTTAGCTCATCTCTAAAGTTTGGGATGTAATTAGTCCCAACATGAAAATATGATTTTTCCAAATGATTTTTTTTATCGATAGTGAATATGTGCTTAGTCACTGATTGATCACCTATTGCCAGAAATCACTGAGTTGTTGAACCCATTGAATTAAAAAACGCCTGAAGTGTCCGCTTCAGCGGCAAGCCCACTAGGGCGCATCAAAATGGACATGTGCGGCTATTAGGCGTTTTGATCTGAAGTGGGTGTATTGGGCCGCTTTTGCGGCACCCGCTATAGCGGTTGGAGCGGGCGCCTCCAGTGATATAGCCCTGCGACCCCTCGATACTCAAACCCCCGACTCCTCTTTTTCTTGTTCCCAATTGGGATGCCGCGCCCGCAGCCGTAGCATTAACTCGCGACGAGAAGGGAACCCGCCGAGGCTAGGACTTCTCGACTCCTCTGATTTCGTCCCCTGTCCTCTTATAAGAGCATGTCTGCGACAGTATGTCCTCATCCCTTCCACAACTTTCTTTCTACTCATCCCCTCCTCATCGCTTGGGTGAGACGATTGCACGACATAGGCCTTCAAGGGGCAAGGCGCAAAGGTTGCTCTCGCCGGCGGTTCAGGAACATGGGGGAAGGTGCACGTAAGGCAAAGAGCAACGTCCGTAGGCTTCTCGGCGGCCGTTCAGGAGTCACGGGGGAAGGCACCTCAACAGATTCTTCTCTACGTACATGTATGTTCTTCCTTGCTCTGTCTTCCGCTACTTCTTAATTTTCCCCCTCAAACTTCTGTACGCATGCCAGTTTTCCTTGTTCATGGCAGCGACAACAGTGATCCCATTCCTCTGTTCTCTTTCTTCCCGAACCTGTTTCCCGTCAGTAAAAAGTTATTGCTCCCTCCATCCAATTTTGGTAGTTTCCGACCAGCATTGCATGAGTAATGTTATCAATGGTGTGATACTGTGATTTGTCATGAACACATACTAGTAGGGGGATTTATTGCTGTAGGTACTACTGTAATCATATGCAGTGTACTGCAAATAAACGATTGTTAATTTCCCCCCTTCTTCCATATGAACGTAAAGCAGTACAATAATGATTTTTTAATGTTTTTTTGCTTTTTAGATTGTAAACATTTACTTCTGTTATTGGGACCCATTTTGATTTGAAGGCCTAAATTAACATGGGATGAGCTTATAAAGAGAGATTTTGAATCTCTACATCTCAATCAGAATATGGCCCATGATAGAGTTGAATGGAAACGAAGGATCCATGTAGCCGACCCCAACATAGTTGGGATTGAGGCTTAGATGATGATGATGATGATGATTGGGACCCATTTTGATTCATAAAAATCATTTTGTTGAGTAACATTTTTTCTTTTTGGTAGTACATCAATTACAAAATTTTTACAAATTTATTTATAACAATGTGATCCGCTTTTTCAAAAAGCGCCCGCTTTGGTCCGCTTCAAAACCCGCTTCCCACCTCCCGCTTCAAGGGGGGCAATCCGCACGCTTCACACTTTTCAAAACACAGGTTGAACCTAGACAGAAGTAAAAATCTGTGAAGTTGCTGGGCTCAGTGTTTCAAAAAACAGTTCATGCGGTAGTATATGCGGTCACGTATGCAGTTCGGACCCTGGACCGAACCGCATATGGGAAATCAGTGCTGAAAACGGACCGTGGTGCATATAAGGCCGCATAGCTGAATATAAGACCGGTTAATCGCCGATTTTTGAATGGTGAAACTGCTAAGCTGACAATTTTTTGACGTCATCCCCTATTCTTCATGTAATTAAAATGACACCTCCATTCAGCCTACCTTATGCTTCCATTTCCTCTTTTCTTACATTACATTCATCTGTGGTTGTTATACATTTAGCTCAATATTGCATTTTTTATATATTTAAGTTGTGTTCGATTGCATATTTGCATGTAAAATATGTAATTGTATGATTACTGTATATAATTATACAGATATAATAGCTTAAAATAAAAAAAATCCAAAACTGCATATACTTCCGCTTACCACATATGCTCTATTCAGTGACCTCTCCGAACATACAACGCATACTGCTTTTTAAAACTATGACTGGGCGACATTTCAAACCATTGTTTGAGGCTTTTATACTTTCAAATACCTTGTACTATTACTTGAAGTTGTAACTTGCTGCTGTCAGGGTGTTCCACTCACTCATTTGGCAAGTAGGTTGGGTTGCACACAATCAAAAACCTTATTTTTGGCTTCATTGCAGAAAGAAGCATTTGGAAAACAATTATCAACACTGCAATCAATAGCCAAGTTCTTATATAAGAATAAACTTTCCACTACATATGCTAGCTTGGAGGTAAACACCACTATATCCAAGCTGGAGGAATATTTGTTGAGTTTCGACGAAAAGATACAGTCTCTGAATGATCAGGGAACTCATTCAAAGCCTCATCAGATTCCAAATGCTGCGCTTGAAACCGGTTTAAAGCCTCAGATTTTGAATAGGAGAAGACCTGGAGATTCTGCCCCATTCGAAAGAACTGAAACTGGTGCTGAGCTGCAGAATCTGAACGCTAAGAGAAAAGCTGAAGAAACCACTCCATTGGAGAGAATAGAATACCGTTCAGGGTCTTCTTCATCACAGCCAAATGCTGCTTTTCAGAACTCTGTATCCTTAAACATGTGCGGCTCTGTCTCCTCACGGAGGCCTAGCTTGGAGCATCCATATTCTATGCCAGGTCCAGCAAACATGCAAACGAGCAGTTTTTCGGTCAGTACAGTATCAGGCAGAGTGGTGTACCCAGGGCTGGACAGAAGATTCCCAAGCTCGCTCCATGATTTTCCTGTACTTCCTACAGGAAAAGGACTATCTGAATATTCAGAAAATGGGGAAGGAAGTTATGTGCCACCATTCAGACACCATGGTTCAGAGCTGTACGACCGTTTCAGAGATAGTGCTGGTTCTACAATTCGCTCTGCAGGTGATGCCTTTGGCCTCTCTCAGCTAGGGATAGCCGGCACTACGAATTATCTAGGAGCACGTCCCGATGTTCAACATGTATCAACTTGGCAAACTGCAACACAGGAGCCACATCCTCATGGAGCTGGAAGCAGGGCACCACATTCTACAAATCCTTATAATTTTGCAGACATGGTTTAGTAAAAGTAGTAATGTGGTGACTCTTAGGAATTATCTAGGAGCATGTTCCGAAGTTCATGTATCAGCTTGGCAAACTACGACACACGAACCCCATACTCATGGAGCTGGAAGCAGGGCACCACATTCTACAGATCTTTATAATTTTGCAGACGGGGTTAGTAGAGGCAGTATTGTGGTGATTCTGCTGTTATCAAGCTTCCATGGGCAACAGCGATTTATTTAGGCCCCTTTTTGACGGGGACGTTGCCAAAATTCAAGATGGAGCAAGGATCTAATGCTGAGAACCTGTTTGATTAAGGCTGTTCGGATTGCTCACATTCGTTTTTGCAACTGATTACTGTAAGTATAATTCTTCTGTTAATTTAACTTGAAACAAATCCTTTTACTGCTTGATTTTTTATTTAAGGACGGTGATAGTGATTTCTGTCCTCGTGTACGTATTGAGATGCTGTCAGGTTATGGTTATAGTCAGAGGAATCGTTGTTTGATGCAATGCAATCCCAGACAAAAAGTTCTTGGAACAACTGCGCAAGCTGTGTAACAGAGTTCTCATTCTTCAATCAAGAGAAAGATGCTCTCATGCTCTTTTAAAAGTGCTTATATTTATTTGCTACATGATGCATCAACAAATATGACCTCCAGCTACATTTTAATAATTGCATGCTTGGTTTCTTGAGAAAATGCTTTACTCATCTGTCTGGTGATGCATCCCTAAATATGATCCCCAACTGCATCAGATGTGCGCTCCAGAATCTTGTTATGAATTTTGTGGCAAGGTGCAGTGAGAAGCCTAGGGTTTGTTTGGCACTATGCCTTTTGAAAACAATTAGAAATCTGGAAAGCGCAGCGAGTTATATGATGTTTTTTTGGCAGTTTTTCATTTCGCTTGAGGTACTACATTTTCGCCAGACTTCGTTATGACCATTTGTTTTGTTACCTGTATTTCTACCTTTACTATTGCTCATCACATCACATGGATTTAAGGAAGCTAGGGACAAATCTCCCAGTACGATTATAGCTACGTTGCAGGAGATAAACACATTGCAAAAGTGAACAGATGTCTTCGCCTGAAATGTACATGTGCCGACATGCAGTACTAATTCAATGATTATTAATCTACTACGTTCTAATACACAACCAAAACAAAATAAGACATGCAAATCAGAAACAAACAAAATAACTAATGCCAAGTTCATGACTCTAAAAGGTGACAATTGAAACTTACTAAAATGAATTTCATTCAGGGCAAATCCTATTTTCATCATTAGGAATAGATTTTTCCCGTTCCTCAGCGAAAATAGGTGACTTTCTATGTTGAGAAGTACTATGACAAAAATCACAGTTCATGTTTTACTAGTATGCAATATTATGCTAATGAACATCTTAGATTTTGACGTTTGGTTGTGAAAATTTATGTACGGCCGTGATTTTTGGACAAATTCTGATGGATAATGATCCCTAGTGCAACAAAAAGAGGAAATCGTCTAGACGTGTCCTAACAAAATGGCACTTGGATTTTGTATTTGACTCATTGATGTAACGGTACTGCGGGATCATTATATTATTTAGGAAGACCAAGATGATATGTTAGTTGTTTGTTTTAAAACGGAAAATGCCGATAAAGAAAGGCAATAAATTGCCACATTTCATGATCATGAGCCTTCTATAATGTTGCTCCAATTCATTTCGGAGCGTTATAACTCTCACTCTTGCTTGCTTCGTCACTACCAAAAAACACTTCCCACTTGTCTATACGCTGTATTTTGGTCTCCAGTGCTGCTCTGTGTAGAAAGTGCAATTTCAATAACATTCATAAATCCTTCTTTCTTTTGACACTAGCGTCTCCTCAGGCTTTTCAAGCTGTTCGTTCTCCATGCTCTTTTGAAGCAAAGCTTTGACAATAACACCTACATAACATTGGCAACTCTTTGTTTATTTATGAGACCTTTTCATGATTTGCAGGAAGAAATTCACTCTAGACCCGCCAAAAGGATATCTATTACTTGATCCTTAAATATCGGCCATAGCCATCCCCATTGGCTATAAGGGGCTATTATTCTTGGGACATTTCATTCAATCATCAACACCACTCCCAAGAATGGTCCTTTAATTCCTTTTGTTGCAACACTATTGCATTCCACAAGGTATCTCTCATACCGTGAGCCCTTTTTGTTTTCTTTGATGAGCATTTGCATGAATTCTTTCTATTTCAACCTTCAAGGAACAAAATATACCCTCACGAAAACTCTAGTACCTCAATCTTATTGCCGCAATGTTTAGTAAGCCTATGTTGATGACTTAAGGAAGGTAGGATATTTGAGAATAACTGATGTGATGTCCTTTCCCACTCCGAAGACTAGTAAGGTGCTTGCAACATCCTATGGTTAGGGATGAAGTATGCAATTTTGTGGGTTGATTGACTTAATAACATGGGAAAATTGTGTGTATACGTTCTAGACTTGGACCCCAATGGCACTTTTGACTGTTCACATGACAATCCTTACTCAAATGGCTAATTTTCATGACAAGAAAACTAATACAAGGCCTCCTTCACTCCCTAACATTGTCACTCAAATGTCTACTCAATGCTTGGGTCTCCTCTACGGGCCAAGATGTATATACCTTAACATCAACAATTTTAACTCCATTATCATCAATCCATGACCAGTAGGCAATAATGAAGTGAGATATAGTGGAGCTCATTGAAGAGATCAACTTCCGAAATGATTTCCATTCTTGAGGCTTTTGGTGTCTAATATACATCCCCGAGATTGTTTTTATCATGATCTAAGAACCCTACATTACACATGACCGTCCAGTAGACTAAATCAAAGAGGAAATAGATGATGCTTTCTTAATGACCAACCACAACTTGCTGACACCCTTGCTAGCGACTCAATCTTTTTCTAGATGAAATTTGATTTTAAAGATTATAGACTTGCTCACTTAAGAAGATTGTTCATCTATGTGGTCCCTTCCCCTGCCAAAAAAGGGGCACTTATATAATTAATTTTTTTTTACAAAGTTGTGGCTTAGGTTACAAATTTGGCTCTCCATTACAAATAATGGCTAATCACGATCAATATTTCAAGGACACATGATAAGTGAGGCAAGAAACCAAACCATGGCTCAAGCTACAGAAAAGTAACTATTAATGTTCTAGTAAAAGACACAAACAAAAAGTTCATTGACTAGAAACCATAACACAACAGGAATATGTGTCTGCATTCGTTTATCACCTCCTCATTTCATTTCCAACTTGGAAGTAAACATCAAGCAATATATTTCCATCTACTTCTCAGCCTGTATCAGACACACACAAAACCAACATATATCTCTCATACAAAAAATCTAGTATACTTGAAATAAAAATCAAGTTGATAAAGAATAGAAGGTGAGTACCAAACACCATACCCTAAACTTGAGTGTACATGGATGACTCTAATAGGAACACACATCTAAACTCCCACCTATAGAGGAGTCCTCTACTCCTTCATGGTCCATTACTATGGTGACTTATTTGAACTGAATGAGGTTAACCATTGAGAACAAAAAAACACATAAATCATATGCGACACAAAGGCCTTATTAATGATGAAACACCTATGAAGAGATATAACATGCAATTTTTACTAATGTTGTACTAGTGTTACAATAGGCAAACTAAACATGTATAATGCACCACTATTGTATCATAAAAAATAAGTGTGACAACCATCACCACAATAGTGAGATTACTCAAAGAAAATCCAAATTTAAACAATGTTCATCATTATTCACATAAGACCCTCATAGATCACACACCAAAAGTATCATTCAACACTACATATAACATTAACATAGTCATATGGTCCTTACAAAAGTTCATCACAACATGTGATAGTTTTCCACAATTTACAAATTTAACACACAATATATCCATGAGCCACTTGCACAATATCTTATCAAAATGCACAATATTTAGACATTACATAATGGGAATTATTATAAAACATGCGAATAAACTTACACCTTGTATAACTACAGCTCTAGAGGCTCTCCACACATGTCAAAATCTCAAATTAGAAAACATATACCACAAAACTTGCCCGCCTAAGCCTGGGTGTACATAGACAAAGCTTGAACTCTACCCCTATGCACTTTACTCTAGAGGAGGTCAAGTAAATGTCACCTACATTTGAGATCCCTTACACAGACATCACCTACCTCCTTATTGATCTCCTCCACCATTGGGTAAATCTAAGTGCTCACCTAAAATATGTGAAGAAACCATGGGGTGAGACCCCAAGTCCCAACGAGATAATATAAAATATGACTTAACTATTACATACTGGATAATAATCATTCAAAATAAGTAGTTAAACATATAAATGAATGAAAACTGTTAGTATACTAGAAGAAGGTACATGCTTACCCAACCATACATGCATTCTTAACTAACCTGGAAGAGATGTTATACACTAAATACATTTCAATCCTATCGATATTTTCCATATCAAGAGAACATCCATGTATAACACCAATTAAATCTAAGCAAATGTGCTACTTGATTGGTATACATTTATAAGGCTCTGGGCATATTAATGTGCACCACTCAATCAACTAGCTAGATATTGTTAAGCCATCATAGTAATATGTAGAAGATCTAAGGACATTTAGATTTCCTAGATCTCTACACACAATCTCATCTCAAAGACAAATAACCAGAAGGTAGAGAGCCTACTAGCTAAGTTCACCATATATATTATCATAAACATAGATGCAAACTTAGTGTAACAACCCTTCATACCATATTCAAACTTGTCATCACATCTCAAATGCCATTCTTCATCACAATATCAGGCCTTGGCTGAGTCCTAAACATCAGTTATAGACTATAAGATATAAAGATACAAAATTTTCCCATATATGCACTAATATATAGCTCTGAGCATCTTCTCACAACTTTAAGTCGATACAAGATTTACTCATTCACTATTACCTATAACAACCCAAGGGAATAGATCTATAGACTCAGGGATCTATAACTTACATTTCTCTTAATTAGTTAGATCATTATTCTTCAACCATGTCAAGCTAGACACAAATAGATCCATCAATATAGACAACTAGTAATCTTACTAACAACTTTATAAGATACAAAGCATATGGTTATCTGGATCTATCTTCTAAAAAGAAGGCATATTATCACACCTCTAACCATGTTGAGATTTCATACAACACAAGCCCAAAGGGTAATGGAGGTTAAGAAATCCATCTTGGAAGTCTTTATAAAATCATTATTGAGCAACCCCATTACTAGGAACTCACAAAAGGGAAATATAATAGATAATCAGAACTACCCTATTTCCATAAAGGAGCCATCTTTATAGATTTTAGCAGCAAAACACTAAAAGAAATGATTATGGAACATGTATAAAGACGTCCTCATGAAAATATCAACATATAGCTAGTACCCTACATGCATGTATGTTATTATCACACAAAAAAGTAGTGTTCTTAAAACTACAAGAAGCTAAAACTATATCGAGAAGTACAATGTGATAACCCATAATTTTAGGGTTTCAGTACTTGATATGGTATTTGAAGTTCATTAATATGCTTGTATGATTTATCCCATCAAAAATTAATTTACTTGTATATGAGGAATAAGGTTGAAGGTCTAATACAAGATAGTGCATTTAACTAAGATGGGCAACACTTATAGTGATGATCAATATGACTTAATAATGAACATGTGGGTACTTGCAAAGTTAGGATTTCAATAAGTGACATTTATGAGTAAAAAAAAAGAACGGAGCTTGGAGTATGACTTTGTAGTAATAGGAGTCACTTGATATGCATTGGAAGTGATACACCTATTCATGAGCCTTTTTGAAGAACCTAAAACATGCGATAAAACATAGGGGATTGGTATTAATCTTTTCTAGAGGGTGGATTAAGTGATGATCAAGTCATGATGAAAATTTGGTGATGAAACAATCCTCATATGATAAGATACTTAGGTTTAAATGATTTGTGCATTAATGAATATAGCAGAAATTTCTGATGACTGTGACATTGGTATGTCATCGCGGCCCAAAATTAGCAAGGTTAACCCGATCTAGGTTGTTGCCACTACTGATTTGGCAATGGAGACCTCGTATCCTAGCTCCTAATATTGCAGTCCCGTTGCCCCTCATATCCACAGGTTGTGGGGGAGATCAACCCTATTGAAGCGATCCAAACATGTGAGAGAAGATGACCTATCCAACAAACCCTTATTTGATTCGTTTCGTGGATTGGAGAGATAGACCAATCTCCTAAATTTCTCTGTCTCTCCACCAAAAAACACATGAGATAGTCTATATGAAGGAAGAGAGGAAGAAGGAGTGAGGAGAATAGAGAAAGGGGTGGAAACCTAAAATGAGTTAGCCTCAGCGACCACAAGCTTTCTCAGGCACTCACTGACTGGTGCGTTGGGTTCCCTGGAGCTGACTAGCACCGCCACATCTAGTTGAAAGAGAGTGTTGGGAGAGGAAGCCATCGAAGTTCCTATGGAGAACTGGAACAACAACCAAGTTGCTTGGGAGGTCTTGGTTATCCTTGACCTATTTCCGGAGCAGGGAGATGCATAGGGAGCAAAACCCCAATCTCACAGAGCTTCCTCCGCCGTCGATCCAAACTCAGAGATCGACACTGCGATTCTGACTACTCACCACCTTTAGGACCTACCGTCATGGATCTTGGTTCTTGTGCAGAGCTTATGGACTCTTCGATTCATGTCAAAAATGAGGCTTTGTTGATCAATCAGTTGCCAGAGTCCCCACTCACGGCGGCGCTCCCACACACAGGCAGGAGCTATTGCGCCTGAGATCTCTCATGTGGGCGAGATTAAGACGAGCCAAGGATAGACCGAGACCAGAAATCATAAGCCATCCGGTTCACTTGGGCCAGTGGGGACCAATCATGGACTTCCCTCTCAGGCAGTGGGACCCGCCGCTAAAGGTAATTGCTTTAAATTCTCAAAAATATACCATATCTTAGGAATATGTCTAAAAATAGCCCCCTTAGCCAATAAATTCCCTAAAAATACCCATAAACTCAGATTAATGTATACTTTATCATGGAACCCCTAAATCAGACATTTGGGACATTGTTACTGATGGTTTTTAATTTAGAGAGTAATGCTTCTTTCTAGGGTTGGTTTACTAGAATTATTAGCAAATGATGGAAATAAAATCTGAGAAAAATACTACTGAGCCCTAGTATCACTTGGAAACTTAATATGGACTCAGATCTAATCATAATATTGAAATGTTAGGTCTTTTCCAATTAATGCATATTTATATGCTTTAAATCTCATATGAATTCCATAAAATATTGCAATCATCAGAAAAATATGAAATTTGGACCAGACCCCTAAAATGGCATCTTGATCAGTATAAAAATAACAATGACATAGTTTATATCAGTAACACCTAGAGTTGGCCAAACCCTAATTTGGACCTAAAATACCTAGAAAAATGATGAACATTTATTAATTATGATTAATTATTATTAATCAGGTGATGAGCATACTATTATGTGATCAAGGATAAGTTAAGGATATCTGAACTCATGTATGTGGATATAAGTATAAGACTAGTTTTTGCTGGATGATAATTATGAGTAATTGCTTGCATGTATTTGAATATCTTGTTAGATTTACATCTATATGTATTGATGTTTCCGCCTTTAACACTAAGATCACTAAGGAAATAAAATGGAATGTAATTACTGATGGTTCATTGATCTCCCTATCAGAGAGGGAAAATATTAATATTGACTAACACCTCCGTAATGGTACAAGGTACGCGGGGAGATCCCTAATGGTACAAGGTACGTGGGGATAGGGCCCAATAATATATGTTTGTTCTAAGTCCACTATAGTAATACATGTCCATTGAAATATGATTAATAACTTGGGTTTACCTGATTTTCCACATTAAATAATGCTTTCATTTTCTCTCTTCTCTTTTAAGTATTTTAAATATGCCAACATAGTATAATATCTTTCAACCATGTACCAACTTTATGTTGATTTGCTATTTCACATATGTTTTAGGTTCAAAGCTAGCATAGGATAAAAGAACAGGATGTGAGAAGTTGTACAAGTTTACCTATTGTGTGTAGATCCTAGTTAGCATACATGTTCAGACATATGTAAACATCTCCTTTCAACTTGTAATTGTAATCCATGTTTTATTAATTCATTTTGTAATATGCACATGTTGAATGTTGAGAATGTTATGATTGTATGTTCATGTATGCGCAAATGTCTTCTGTAGCACACTTTGATACAATTGCCTAACATTTTCAGATTTGTCCTCTCAGGCCTTCTGAGTCTTGAAAAGATAGAATCTGGGGACGTTATGTGGCATCCAACTCACAAAAACAAGATTAACTAATGCGGAAGCGTATCATTCACAGTGGATTAACAAAAATCACTAAAAATTAAAACCTTTTTCAAAGAGATCCATTCATAGGAAAACTCTTTCAACAAGAACCAATGTATTACATTTACATCCTGGTTCATAAGTACATATCTTGTACCATCTCTTCTTGAGGCTTAAAATATCAACTGCCTTGTTAAAAGCTAAACACAAACAACATAAGAACCTCGAGGCATCAAGCCAGAAACTCAAAACGATTCATTAAAAGCATTAACTATTAACTCCTAGGACCTGAGAGTACAGAGACAACACATAGGACATCTATCTACAAGACACGATAGACAGTACACTCAACCTGACCTGTCACTACTGTCCCTACTGCTGTTGAAGTTCTTCCTATGCAAGATTGTTCTCAATCTTCTCTGTGCTCATCCACCTAAAAATGTTGGATCCCACAGGGGCGATACAATTGTAATTACCCCAGCGAGAGATATAACTCTTCGCCAAAAACATTATTATTGCAGTTTAATGATATAAAACTGGGCAGAGGATAAGCACTTTAAAGCATTCTCAACTTTTAAAGCATTCCAACTATTTATGATAGAATAGTAGATCATCTATTCTCTTAACAAGGAATAGGAAGAACATGTATATCATTTATCTATTATATTAACTCAACATCTCATGCTTTTCTCATGATACTCATTACTCTGATATGTCACCCATGACTCTTTCTTGTTTCTATCTGATGGCCTTAGCCAATCTACTAAACATGTATTGGTTTATACTGGACATGAGAGTGTACTTCATCATGTCTTATTTAGGCATTGGTCCATACCAATCCTGTATAAATATTCCAGGCATTGGATTATACCAATCATGTGCAACTAGTATGAGCATTGGACTTATGTTGTTGCTGTGTATCCATTCCAAGTATTGGACTATGCCAATCCCAACTATTCCATGTATTGGACTATGGTAATCCTGTGCAACTATTCTAGGTATTGGACTATGCCAATCCTGTGCAACTATTCCAGGTATTGAACTATGTCAATCTTGTGACATTATTTCAGGTACTGAATTATGTCAATCCTATGCCATTATTCTAGGTATTGAACTATGTCAATCATGTGACAATATTCTAGGTATTGAACTATGTCAATCCTGTGCAACTATTCTAGGTATTGAATTATGTAAATCCTATGCAACTATTCCAAGTATTGGGTTAATACCAATCCTGTGCAGTTATTCCAGGTATTGGGTTGTGACCATTCCTGTGCATTTATTCCAGGTATTGAACTATGTCAATCCAGTGACATTATTCCAGGTATTGAACTATGTCAATCCTGTGACATTAATCCAGGTATTGAACTATGTCAATCTTGTGCAACTTTTCCAGGTATTGAACTATGTCAATTCTGTGCAACTATTCCAGGTATTGCGTTGTGACCAATCCTGTGCAGTTATTCCAAGTATTGGGATTTAACCAATCCTGTGATATTATTCCAGGTATTGGTATTTAACCAATCCTATGATATTATTCCAGGTATTGGGATTTAACCAATCCTGTGATATTATTCCAGGATTTGGGATTTAACCAATCTTGTGATATTATTCCAGGTATTGGGATTTAACCAATCCTGTGATATTATTCCAGGTATTGAACTATGCCAATCCTGTGCATCTATTCCAGGTAATGGACTATGCCAATCCTGTGCATCTATTCCAGGTATTGAACTATGTCAACCCTGTGCAATTTATCACATATTATCACATCTTGTCAACTCTCATTAGGCAATCACCATACTTGTGACTTAAAAAGCACATTCAACATCTTGGCACCTCTCACTAGGTAACAATTAACATCACTCTTTAAGAGCGGGATGTGACATCTTTCTATGATGTCTTGAAGCATTACCTTCCTTATTACTTTTGACTTACTTAAGTTTATCATCTTATATTGTATTAAGGTATTTCCCATCTTAATAATTTTATTCACTAACCTATCACTTTTATCATAAAGTGCATAGGTTATAGAACACTCGTTAGAATTGTCTAACTATCTTCAATGATATGAACTCATCTCAGGTTAAAACATTGTTTGCTATAAGGTTACCTATAATCAACCATTTGAGATATTTCACCTTTATAAGGCTTTACCCACTATTTTATTATTAGGGTTCTGGTTTGTCATCATATTGCCCAAGATTAGGGCTTCATGTATTATGATTCAAAATAAGAGTTTCATAAACCTTCACCCTATATTAGGGCTCCTCATCATACCATTGCATAGGGTTTCACATGGCATCACCCTCAATTAGGGTTTCACATGGCATCACCCTCAATTAGGGTTTCACATGGCATTACGCTCAATTAGGGTTTCAAATGGCATCACCCTCAATTAGGGTTTCACATGGCATTACCCTCAATAAGGGTTTCACATGGAATTACCCACAATTAGGGTTTCACATGGCATCACCCTCAATTAGGGTTTCACGATCACTTCATTCCCATAATTGGGATTTTACATTATGTAACCCTAAATTAGGGTTAGGGTTCATTAACCTTCTGGATTAGGGTTTCATGATGTCTTTTACTAAGGATCATAACTTAATCACCATATGATTAATACTCATGTATGAATTCCTTTCTGTCATCCTTTCAACTTAATTAGGTTTACATCAACCCTTCAATCAAGTACATACATCTATGACTGACATAGTATACTGAGTTATTGCTTACTTAAACTTCAAGGATTAACTTATCTAAGGATTATCAATCACTTAGTATCTTAAAGGTACAATCCTAGTGATTATCTTTGAGATAGATCAATAACAACCATAGGGTCATTTTATCTTTCATCAACTTAGGTTTCCAATTGACTTAATCACATTGAAACATCCCAAACATTCTTAATCATTGATGCTCCAAACGGTTTGAAACCGTTTAAGCAAAACAATAATGAAACCGTATGGACAATTTATACTTGAAACCACTTGGGTCTCCAAATGGTTTGAGACCGTTTGATTGAGACCATTTGGACTCAAACGGTCTTAAGACCGTTTGGTCAAACTCTCTCAAAACTGAATGGACCATAAAGGTCTTCCATCACTTTATCAATTCAGGATTTCAATCATTAAACCATCTATCAATTGAACCACTGATTTATTCTTCAATTGGACCATTGAATCACCCTTCAATTAGACCTTCAATTAGGGTTTTGAACCCAATTGAACTATGGTTTATAATCAAGAAGCCATCAATTAGGGTTTTGAAATCGAGGAACCATCAATGGTTGACATTGTGGAACTAGTCCAATTGAAATCATTGGATCATCATAAAACCATGACATGACCTGAACTCAAACGGTCTTGAGGTCATTTGGATGACCTCCAAATGGTCTTCAGGCCGTTTGCCCCATCCATCATTGAAATTTTGTGGAATTCAATTAGGGGTTGCATCATTGGATTGATCATCAATGTAGTTATTGATTGCATTTCAATTTGATATCTCTGGATCTTCAATTATTCAACCATACTCAACCCTAAGCCTCCAAACGGTCTTGTTTGACCTCCAAATGGTCTTGAGACCGTTTGGGTGATCTCCAAACGGTCTTGAGTCCGTTTGGGTTAAACAACCCAAAATTTTAACTTAACCAATTAAAATTTCAGCACTGAACCCGAATAGGGCTTCTAATTGGAGGATTGTCCATATATTGAATCAATAAACTAGATCCATTAGATCATCATCTAACATGTACTAGGGTCCTGACCTCAAATGGTCAAACCATCCAAACGGTCAACCCATCCAAACGGTTTGGGGTCCAAACCTCCAAACGGTTTGGTGAAACCGATTGGACCATATTGTTGAAACCGTTTGCAATAGATATTTGGGGAGGTGTGTGCTTATGATGATGTCATCATCATCAAGATCTAAACCCATGAAACTTTCTGTGATTTTAATTGGTGATTGCATCAATCAATCAAATAAAATTTCAAGAATGAAGAAAGGATCAACAATTGATAAGGAATTGAATGCAATAACAATATTAAGGGTTCAAGTTATAAAACCCACCTCCGATTGAGCTTCAAAGCTCCAAGATCCACGTCTTTAATGGCGGAAGAAGCTTTCTCAACTATCCCAAGCTCTTCCTCAAGCTTTTGAGTGAAAAGAAATGGCTAGGATAGAAGATTGCATGGAGAAAAGAAGAAATCCATCATTTATTTTCGATTTCCACCATGAAATCATGGTGAAAGAAGGTCAAGAAGCTTACCAATAGGTTGGGGGTCGTCCTCCTGTTGCTCCAATCTTCCTTGATCTTTTTTGCAAGCAAGAAATGAAAGGGGTTTCGAAATTACCCTTTCAACTCATGGATAAAGGAGTATATATGCATTTTATTAAAAATTCATTTTAGGAGAGAGAAAGTAGGGATTATCTCCTCCATTTCCTTGCCTCTTTCCCCCTTCCCTTACTTGGTTATGAGGCTATCTCCTTTGAATCTTATATTCCTCTCAATTATCCATGATTTAAAGAAAATCAAATTAAGCACCTTAACCCTTATAATAATAATATCCTAAAGTTAGTGGATAATTCTTTTGCTTTTAATAATATGAGTGAGTTATCCACTTCCTTTAGATATTTTCGTGCCTTTGCAAGGCACATGGTCGTCCAATATTTTCCAAAATCATCCCTCACCTTTTGGTTTAAGGGATCTTCAATTAATATATTTATTTTTGCATTATTATTGAAGTAAAGTTCCAATTATGCTTAAATCTTGATTATTTTAATATCAAGATTCTCTCTCCTCCAAAGTGATTCAAATGAGACACCCCTCTCATTTTATTTTCTCTACATGATGCCAATAAACATTAGAGACTATTTTGAAGCGGTAATTTGGATATTGAACCCTGGGTTTTGGGTAATTTGCACATTACACCAAAACTAGGTTTTAATGCACAAACATTGCTTTATCAGCTCTTTCTTGGTACTCAGGCTACCACAAGCCATAATTCTACATCATATTTATTATCATGATGCTTAAACACATGAGGAACATATTATCATGTAACATTTGCACTTTAACCCCTCAACTTGGGTAATTTGCACTTTAGTCCAAAATAGACAAAACATTATTTCAACATTGTTCAAAAAGGACTAAAATTGAAAAATAAGTTCCTCTTGAGACTTAATTACTTTTCAAGAAATAAAAGCAAGCATATAATTAACTTTATTAAGCAAAACATCTAGAGTTAAGGCATAACCCAGGTCAGGGATGTAACAAGTTATAAACCCCTAACAAGGATTTCGTCCCCGAAATCCCAGATAAAGGGAGACATATATTATTCATATATCCTCTCATTAAGTCTTCACATAACATCACAATGTCATGTTTATGCAAGGCATAAACCCCTAACATGTGATGTCCATGCTATATTATATAACCAATCTGATTCCATAGTTAACCATTCTAGGTGGTCAACATGAATTGTCTGATACCAGAGTTCCTTACCTTGGTATCCATCATATGTGCTGAAAACACATTACATTTTCATCTTTCTTTCATCCTGGGACATTTCTTGATATACATATCTTTTTCTTGGAACCCAAGTCCAAGAAAAACTGATACTCTTCTAAGTATCCATCAAATAAACAATTTTAATTTATGCACACCAAGTGTCCTAAGACCCACTTGATTGCCATGTCCCTGAAAGAAAAGAAAACAAAGGATCATATTCCTCTTATCACCCTATTATTATCCAGGGTTGTTTATTCATGAGAAGAGATTATCATCTCCTCTAAACATTACACGACCCTTCTACTATTCATGAGTTATTTATTCTTATTTCTTTCTTGGTTCCTTGCCATCAACATAGGAATCATATGGATGATTATTTGTCATCATTTCTTAATATCATTTTCACCATGATTACTAGATATAGGTATTGAAACCTTTAGTTCATCACTGATTATTGTTACCTTCCATCAGGTAACTATTACCTCTAGGTCTTCAGACCAGGGTATACATTTTACTAAACATCTTCTTTTGTTTATAAATTGATTTACAATTAAATCAAATTCCTTCATATATCAATTAGAATGTGGTAGAAATATCCATGCCACATCTCCTACTTCTTTCTTTAGATTGTTTTAGAATGATTACTTGATTAGAGTAATCAGAAAGATAACAATCTAGGTATGTCATACTTACCCTATATTCAATAAATGAATACCTGACCAGGGTATTCAAGAACTGAATTTAGGTAATATGCATTTATTTTATTTTATGTTTTCATCTCTTTAAATTTGATATACTTAATATCTCAAATTTTCTCTGAGTTCCTTTTTCATCTCTTCCCTTTATTAAAGAAGAAAGATAAACTTCAAAATAAATAAGAGAATATTAAACTGAACATAAGATTTCATCCTTCTTATCTCTTCCTCATATCCTTAAAGGATTATACAGATGAACTAAACAACAACTAGCTTTCTTATAGTAGGGAACAAAAGATAACTCAAAATAGAAAGTTCTATCTTGACATGTCTACCTCTTACAAGTTATCTATAGTCTATGTCCTCTACTACCAGAAGTAGATGGACCAAACTGTGACACTTGTCTTCGTCCTCTACCATCTGCTCCACAGGATTGAGGTCCTTGTGGGTTTTGTAGATTGTACCCTTATTGTTGGGTCACCTCACTATTTCTCCTTGGACATTGTTGACTAAAATGTCCTAGCTATCCACATTTCTGACAAGCTCGACCCCAACTTGATGGTCCCTGCATAGGTGCACTATATTATGGTTGAGTTGGTGAAGATTTTGGTTGTTTAGTACCACTAATCATTGGTCCCTGTGACTGTGTAGACTTTCTTTTGAGGTTTGTCTCATGTTTCTTTATTGTATACCTTTCTATCCTCCATATAGACTCCACGAATGTGGCAAACCTCTCTCTACTTTCTAGGGCAGATGCCAGGATGGACATTTCAACATTCAATCCCTTTTCAAAACGTCAGATCTTCTCCTCCTCAGTAGCTGCCATTTGAGGACAAAATCATAAAAGTTCCATAAACTTAACCTCATATTCATTTATTGACATGGCTCCCTGTCGAATCTTCTCAAACTGTGAGATCTTTTCATTTAAGTATATCTTTGGAAAATACTTATTGATGAATTCTTGACGAAATTCCTCCCATTCAACCTCTTCATCATTCCTTTTTATTTCTTCTATAGCCCGCCAGTGTCCAACACTACCCTTCAAAAGGTACCCCACATGTTTAAATTTATCAACCTCTGGGATACTAAAGATCTTAAAGGCTTTTTCTAACTCAGTGAGCCAGAGATCAACATCTACTGGGTCAGATGTTCCAGCATATTCTATGGCTCCTACACGACGTAGTCGTTCAAAGGTCTTACCAGACCCATATCCCTCATTGAAAACTGGTTCCCTAGGTGCCAGTACTGGCATCCAATCTGTCATATGCATCACTGTAGTCATGAATTGCCCAAAAAGTGTAGAAAAAGTTGGGATTCTCATCATGACTTCATCAACAGGGGGATTCTCAGTCACTGGTTCTTCCCTTGCTTGATCCCTTGCACCTCCCACTGGTGCAGCAACATTGCTCTCAGCAACGTGTCCCTCATGTCCTCCAGACATCTTTGAGTTATATATCTTCTTCTGCATAAGCAGAAGGCACTATAAGATACACTAGAGTACACTTAGAACAATCTCGATACCTTAGTCCTATGTCTCTGTAGACTCAACGAACCTAGAGCTCTGATAATAATAAATTGTGGCATCCAACTCACAAAAACAAGATTAACTAATGCGGAAGCGTATCATTCACAGCGGATTAACAAAAATCACTAAAAATTAAAATCTTTTTCAAAGAGATCCATTCATAGGAAAACTCTTTCAATAAGAACCAATGTATTACATTTACATCCTAGTTCATAAGTACATATCTTGTACCATCTCTTCTCGAGGCTTACAATATCAACTTCCTCATTAAAACCTAAACATAGACAACATAAGAACCTTGAGGCATCAAGCCAGAAACTCAAAACGATTCATTAAAAGCACTAACTATTAACTCCGAGGACCTGAGAGTACAAAGACGACACATAGGACATCTATCTACAAGACACGATAGACAGTACACTCAACCTGAGATGTCACTGCTGTCCCTGCTACTGTTGAAGTTCTTCCTCTGCAAGATTGTTCTCAATCTCCTCCGTGCTCGTCCACCTAAAAATGTTGGATCCCATGGGGGTGAGACAATTGTAATTGCCCAGCGAGAGATATAACTCTCTGCCAAAAACATTATTATTTTAGTTTAATGATATAAAACTGGGCAGAGGATAAGCACTTTAAAGAATTCTCAACTTTTAAAGCATTGCAACTATTTATGATAGAACAGTAGATCATCTATTCTCTTAACAAGGAATAGGAAGAACATGTATATCATTTATCTATTATATTAACTCAACATCTCATGCTTTTCTCATGATACTCATTACTCTGATATGTCACCCATGACTCTTTCTTGTTTCTATCTGATGGCCTTAGCCAATCTACTAAATAGGTATTGGTTTATACTGGACATGAGAGTGTACTTCATCATGTCTTGTTTAGGCATTGGTCCATACCAATCTTGTATAAATATTCCAGGCATTGGATTATACCAATCATGTGCAACTAGTACGGGCATTGGACTTATATTGTTCCTGTGTATCCATTCCAAGTATTGGACTATGCCCATCCCAACTATTCCAGGTATTGGACTATGGTAATCCTATGCAACTATTCTAGGTATTGGACTATGCCAATCCTGTGCAACTATTCCAGGTATTGAACTATGTCAATCCTGTGACATTATTCCAGGTACTGAAATGTGTCAATCATGTGACATTATTCCATGTATTGAACTGTGTCAATCCTGTGACAATATTCCAGGTATTGAACTATGTCAATCATGTGCAACTATTCTAGGTATTGAATCATGTCAATCCTGTGCAACTATTCTAGGTATTGGGTTAATACCAATCTTGTGCAGTTATTCCAGGTATTGGGTTGTGACCAATCCTATGCAGTTATTCCAGGTATTGAACTATATCAATCTTGTGACATTATTCCAGGTATTGAACTATATCAATCCGGTGACATTATTCTAGGTATTGAACTATGTCAATCTTGTGCAACTTTTCTAGGTATTGAACTATGTCAATCCTGTGCAACTATTCCAGGTATTGGGTTGTGACCAATCCTGCGCAGTTATTCCAGGTATTGGGATATAACCAATCCTATGACATTATTCTAGGTATTGGGATTTAACCAATCCTGTGATATTATTCCAGGTATTGGGATTTAACCAATCATGTGATATTATTCCAGGTATTGGGATTTAACCACTCCTGTGATATTATTCCAAGTATTAGGATTTAACCAATCCTGTGATATTATTCCAGGTATTGAACTATGCCAATCCTGTGCATCTAGTCTAGGTAATGGACTATGGCAATCCTATGCATCTATTCCAGGTATTGAACTATGTCAACCCTATGCAATTTATCACGTATTATCACATCTTGTCACCTCTCATTAGGCAATCACCATACTCGTGACTTAAAAAGCACATTCAACATCTTGGCACCTCTCACTAGGTAACAATTAACATCACTCTTTAAGAGCGGGATGTGACATCTTTCTATGATGTCTTGAAGCATTAACTTCCGTATTACTTTTCACTTACTTAAGTTTATCATCTTATATTGTATTAAGGTATTTCCCATCTTAATACTTTTATTCACTAACCTATCACTTTTATCATAAAGTGCATAGGTTATAGAACACTCATGAGAATTGTCCAAATATCTTCAATGATATGAACTCACCTCAGGTTAAAGCATTGTTTGCTATAAGGTTACCTATAATCAACCATTTGAGATATTTCACCTTTATAAGGCTTTACCCACTATTTTATTATTAAGGTTCTGGTTTGTCATCATATTGTCCAAGATTAGGGCTTCATGTATTATGATTCAAAATAAGAGTTTCATAAACCTTCACCCTGTATTAGGGCTCCTCATCATACCATTGTATAGGGTTTCACATGGCATCACCTTGAATTAGAGTTTCACATGGCATCATCCTCAATTAGGGTTTCACATGGAATCACCCTCAATTAGGGTTTCACATGGCATCATCCTCAATTAGGGTTTCACATGGCATCACCCTCAATTAGGGTTTCACATGGCATCATCCTCAATTAGGGTTTCACATGGCATCACCCTCAATTAGGGTTTCACATGGCATCACCCTCAATTAGGGTTTCACATGGCATTACCCTCAATTAGGGTTTCACATGGAATTACCCTCAATTAGGGTTTTACATGGCATCACCCTCAATTAGGGTTTCACGATCAATTCATTCCCATAATTGGGGTTTTACATTATGTTACCCTGAATTAGGGTTAGGGTTCATTAACCTTCTGGATTAGGGTTTCATGATCTCTTTTACTAAGGATCATAACCTAATCACCACATGATTAATACTCATGTATGAATTCCTTTCTGTCAGCCTTTCAACTTGATTAGGTTTACATCAACCCTTCAATCAAGTACATACATCTATGACTGACATAGTGTACTGAGTTATTGCTTACTTAAGCTTCAAGGATTAAATTATCTAAGGATTATCAATCACTTATTATCTTAAAGGTACAACCCTAGTGATTATCTTTGAGATAGATCAGTAACAACCATAGGGTCATTTTATCTTTCATCACCTTAGGTTTCCAATTAACTTAATCACATTGAAACATTCCAAAAGTTCTTGATCATTGATGCTCCAAACGGTTTGAAACCGTTTAAGCAAAATAATAATGAAACCGTATGGACAATTTATACTTGAAACCACTTGGGTCTCCAAACGGTTTGAGACCGTTTGGAATCAAACGGTCATAAAACCATTTGGTCCAAACTCTCTCAAAACCGAATGGACCAAAAATGTCTATCATCACTTTATCAATTCAGGATTTCAATCATTAAACCATCTATCAATTGAACCACTGATTTATTCTTCAATTGGACCATTGAATCACCCTTCAATTAGAACTTAAATTAGGGTTTTGAACCCAATTGAACTAGGGTTTATAATCAAGAAGCCATCAATTAGGGTTTTGAAATCGAGGAACCATCAATGGTTGACATTGTGGAACTAGTCCAATTGAAATCATTGGATCATCATCAAACCATGACATGACCTGACCTCAAATGGTCTTGAGGTCGTTTGGATGACCTCCAAACGGTCTTGAGACCATTTGCCCCATCCATTATTGAAATTTTGTGGAATTCAATTAGGGTTTGCATCATTGGATTGACCATTAATGTAGTTATTGATTGCATTTCAATTTGATATCTCTGGATCTTCAATTACTCAACCATACTCAACCCTAAGACTCCAAATGGTCTTGGTTGACCTCCAAACGGTCTTGAAACCATTTGGGTGATCTCCAAACGATCTTGAGACCGTTTGGGTTAATCAACCCAAAATTTTAACTTAACTTATTAAAATTTCAGCACTTAACCCGAATAGGGCTTTTAATTGGAGGATTGTCCATATATTGAATCAATCAATTAGATCCATTAGATCATCATCAAACATGTACTAGGGTCCTGACATGAAATGGTTAAACCATCCAAATGGTCAACCCATCCAAACGGTTTGGGATCCAAACCTCCAAATGGTTTGCAAACTGTTTGGTCACCAAACGGTTTGGTGAAACCGATTGGACCATATTGTTGAAACCGTTTGCAATAGATATTTGGGGAGGTGTGTTATTATGATGATGTCATCATCATCAAGATCTAAACCCATGAAACGTTCTGTGATTTTCATGGTGATTGCAACAATCAACCAAATAAAATTTCGAGAATGAAGAAAGGATCAACAATTGATAAGGAATTGAATGCAATAACAATATTAAGGGTTCAAGTTATAAAACCCACCTCCGATTTAGCTTCAAAGATCCAAGATCTACGTATTTAATGGTGGAAGAAGCTTTGTCAACTATCCCAATCTCGTCCTCAAGCTTTTGAGTGAAAATAAATGGCTCGGATAGAAGATTGCATGGAGAAAAGAAGAAATCCATCATTTATTTTCAATTTCCACCATGAAATCATGGTGAAAGAAGGTCAAGAAGCTTACCAACATGTTGGGGGTAGTCCTCCTGTTTCTCCAAGATCCCTTGGTTGTTTTTTCAAGTAAGAAATGAAAGGGGTTTCGAAATTACCCTTTCAACTCATGGATAAAGGAGTATATATGCATTTGATTAAAAATTCATTTTAGGAGAGAGAAAGTAGGGATTATCTCCTCCATTTCCTTGCCTCTTTCCCCCTTACCTTCCTTGGTTACGAGGCTATCTCCTTTTCCTCTTATCACTCTCAATTATCCATGATTTAAAGAAAAGCAAATTAAGCACCTTAACCCTTATAATAATAATATCCTAAAGTTAGTGGATAATTCTTTTGCTTTTAATAATGTGAGTGAGTTATCCACTTCCTTTAGATATTTTCGTGCCTTTGCAAGGCACATAGTCGTCCATTCTTTTGCAAAATCATCCCTCACCTTTTGGTTGAAGGGCTCTTCAATTAATATATTTATTTTTGCATTATTATTGAAGTAAAGTTCCAATTATGCTTAAATCTTGATTATTTTAATATCAAGATTCTCTCTCCTCCAAAGTGATTCAAATGAGATGCCCCTCTCATTTTATTTGATCTACATTATGACAAGAAACATTAGGGACTATTTTGAAGTGGTAATTTGCATATTGAACCCTGGGTTTTGGGTAATTTGCACATTACACCAAAACTAGGTTTTAATGCACAAACATTGCTTTATCAGCTCTTTCTTGGTACTCAGGCTACCACAAGCCATACCTCTTCATCATATTTATTCTCATGATGCTTCAACACATGAGGAACATATTATCATGTAACATTTTCACTTTAACCCCTCAACTTGGGTAATTTGCACTTTAGTCCAAAATAGACAAAACATTATTTCAACATTGTTCTAAAAGGACAAAAAATTGAAACATAAGTTCCTCTTGAGCCTTAATTACTTTTCAAGAAATAAAAGCAAGCATATGATTAACTTTATTAAGAAAAACATCTAGGGTTAAGGTATAACCCAAGTTAGGGATGTTACAAGTTATAAACCCCTAACAAGGATTTCGTCCCCGAAATCCCAGATAAAGGGAGACAAATATTATTCATATATCCTCTCATTAAGTCTTCACATAACATCTCAATGTCATGTTTATGCAAGGCATAAACCCCTAACATATGATGTCCATGCTATATTATATAACCAATATGATTCCACAATTAACCATTCTAGGTGGTCAATATGAATTGTCTGATACCAGAATTCCTTACCTTGGTATCCATCATATGTGCTGAAAACACATTACATTTTCATCTTTCTTTCATCTTGGGACATTTCTTGTTATACATATCTTTTTCTTGGAACCCTAGTCCAAGACAAACTGATACTCTGCTACGTATCCATCAAATAAACAATTTTAATTTATGCACACCAAGTTTCCTAAGACCCACTTGATTTCCATGTCCCTAAAAGAAAAGAAAACAAAGGATCATATTCCTCTTATCACCCTATTATTATCCGGGGTTGTTTATTCATAAGAAGAGATTATCATCTCCTCTAAACATTACATGACCCTTCTACTGTTCATGAGTTATTTATTCTTATTTCTTTCTTGGTTCCTTTCCATCAACATAGGAATCATATGGATGATTATTTGTCATCATTTCTTAATATCATTTTCACCATGATTACTAGATATAGGTATTCAAACCTTTAGTTCATCACTGATTATTGTTACCTTCCATCATGTAACTATTACCTCTAGGTCTTCAGACCAGGGTATACATTTTACTAAACATCTTCTTTTGTTTATAAATTGATTTACAATTAAATCAAATTCCTTCATATATCAATTAGAATGTGGTAGAAATATCCATGCCACATCTCCTACTTCTTTCTTTAGATTGTTTTAGAATGATTACTTGATTAGAGTAATCAGAAAGATAACAATCTGGGTATGTCATACTTACCCTGCCTTCAATAAATGAATACCTGGCCAGGGTATTCAAGAACTGAATTTAGGTAGTATGCATTTATTTTATTTTATGTTTTCATCTCTTTAAATTTGATATACTTAATATCTCAGATTTTCTCTGAGTTCCTTTTTCATCTCTTCCCTTTATTAAAGAAGAAAGATAAACTTCAAAATAAATAAGATAATATTAAATTGAACATAAGTTTTCATCCTTCTTATCTCCTCCTCATATCCTTAAAGGATTATATAGATGAACTAAACAACAACTACCTTTCTTATAGTAGGGAACAAAAGATAACTCAAAACAGAAAGTTCCATCTTGACATGTCTACCTCTTACAAGTTATCTATAGTCTATGTCCTCTACTACCAGAAGTAGATGGACCAAACTGTGACACTTGTCTTCGTCCTCTACCATATGCTCCACTGGATTGAGGTCCTTGTGGGTTTTGTAGATTGTACCCTGACTTTTGGGTCACCTCACTATTTCTCCTTGGACATTGTTGTCTAAAATATCCTAGTTGTCCACATTTTGACAAGCTCGACCCCAACTTGATGGCCCCTGCATAGGTGCACTATATTGTGGTTGAGATGGTGAAGATTTTGGTTGTTTAGTACCACTAATCATTGGTCCCTGTGACTGTGTAGACTTTCTTTTGAGGTTTGTCTCATGTTTCTTTATCGTAGACCTTTCTATCCTCCGTATAGACTCCACGAATGTGGCAAACCTCTCTCTACTTTCTAGGGCATATGCCAGGATGGACATCTCAATATTCAATCCCTTCTCAAAATGTCAGATCTTCTCCTCCTCAGTAGCTGCCATTTGAGGACAAAATCATAAAAGTTCCATAAACTTAACCTCATATTCATTTATTGACATGGCTCCCTATCGAATCTTCTCAAATTGTGAGATCTTTTCATCTAAGTATGTCTTTGGTAAATACTTATTGATGAATTCTCGACAAAATTCCTCCCATTCAACCTCTTCATCATTCCTTTTTATTTCTTCTATAGCCCACCAGTGTCCAGCACTACCCTTCAAAAGGTACCCCACATGTTTAACTTTACCAGCCTCTGGGAAACTAAGGATCTTAAAGGCTTTTTCTAACTCAGTGAACCAGAGATCAACATCTGATGGGACAGATGTTCCAGCACATTCTATGGATCCTACACGACGTAGTCGTTCAAAGTTCTTACCAGACCCATATCCCTCATTAAAAACTGGTGCCCTAGGTGCCGGTGCTGGCATCCGATCTTTCATATGCATCACTATAGTCATGAATTGCCCAAAAAATGTAGAAAAAGCTGGGCTTCTCATCATGACTTCATCAACAGGGGGATTCTCAAGCATTGGTTCTTCCCTTGCCTGATCCCTTGCACATCCCACTGGTGCAGCAACATTGCTCTTAGCAACATGTCCCTCATGTCCTCCAGACATCTTTGAGTTATATATCTTCTTCTGCATAAGTAGAAGGCACTATAAGATACACTAGAGTACACTTAGAACAGTCTCGATACCTTAGTCCTATGTCTCTGTAGACTCAATGAACCTAGAGGTCTGATACCATTAAATTGTGGCATCCAACTCACGAAAACAAGATTAACTAATGCGAAAGAGTATCATTCATAGTGGATTAACAAAAATCACTAAAAAATAAAACCATTTTCAAAGAGATCCATTCATAGGAAAACTCTTTCAACAAGAACCAATGTATTAATTTACATCCTGGTTCATAAGTACATATCTTGTACCATCTCTTCTCGAAGCTTACAATATCAACTGCCTTGTTAAAAGCTAAAAACAAACAACATAAGAACCTCGAGGCATCAAGCCAGAAACTCAAAACGATTCATTAAAAGCACTAACTATTAACTCCGAGGACCTAAGAGTATAGAGACGACACATAGGACATCTATCTACATGACACGACAGATAGTACACTCAACCTGAGCTGTCACTGCTGTCCCTACTGCTGTTAAAGTTCTTCCTCTGCAAGATTGTTCTCAATCTCCTCTATGCTCGTCCACCTAAAAATGTTGGATCCCATGGGGGTGAGACAATTGTAATTGCCCCAGAGAGATATATAACTCTCGGCCAAAACATTATTATTGCAGTTTAATGATTTAAAACTGGGCAAAGGATAAACACTTTAAAGCATTCTCAAAATTTAAAGCATTGCAACTATTTATGATAAAACAATAGATCATCTATTCTCTTAATAAGGAATAGGAAGAACATGTATATCATTTATCTATTATATTAACTCAACATCTCATGCTTTTCTCATGATACTCATTACTCTGATATGTCACCCATGACTCTTTCTTGTTTCTATCTGATGGCCTTAGCCAATCTACTAAACATGTATTGGTTTATATTGGACATGAGAGTGTACTTCATCATGTCTTGTTTAGGCATTGGTCCATACCAATCCTGTATAAATATTCCAGGCATTGGATTATACCAATCATGTGCAACTAGTACAAGCATTGGACTTATATTGTTCCTGTGTATCCATTCCAGGTATTGGACTATGCCAATCCCAACTATTCTAGGTATTGGACTATGCTAATCCTATGCAACTATTCCAGGTATTGGACTATGCCAATCATGTGCAACTATTCCAGGTATTGAACTATGTCAATCCTGTGACATTATTCCAGGTACTGAACTATGTCAATCCTGTGACATTATTCCAGGTATTGAACTATGTCAATCCTGTGACATTATTCCTGGTATTGAACTATGTCAATCCTGTGCAACTATTCTAGGTATTGAATTATGTCAATCCTATGCAACTATTCCAGGTATTGGGTTAATACCAGTCCTGTGTAGTTATTCCAGGTATTGGGTTGTGACCAATCCTGTGCATTTATTCCAGGTATTGAACTATGTCAATCCTGTGACATTATTCCAGGTATTGAACTATGTCAATCCTATGACATTATTCTACGTATTGAACTATGTCAATCTTGTGCAACTTTTCCAGGTATTGAACTATGTCAATCCTGTGCAACTATTCCAGGTATTGGGTTGTGACCAATCCTGTGCAGTTATTCCAGGTATTGGGATTTAACCAATCCTATGATATTATTCCAGGTATTGGGATTTAACCAATCCTGTGATATTATTCCAAGTATTGGGATTTAACCAATCCTGTGATATTATTCCAGGTATTGGGATTTAACCAATCCTGTGATATTATTCCAGGTATTGAACTATGCCAATCCTGTGCATCTATTCCAGGTAATGGACTATGCCAATCCTGTGCATCTATTCCAGGTATTGAACTATGTCAACCCTGTGGTGACACATCCGCTATCACACAGACAATGAGGTGCCACACGAAGACGTGTGGGAAACACCACAAACCACTTATTACCAAAAACACGGGTTAATTAAAACCGATTACGGAAAGCAGATAAACCAAGAAACTATTACATTCAGATCCTCAGCCTGCAAGAAAACAGGTTATGTAAACATTTACAAGTCTTGATACGTATCCACAACTTAACAGATCAATTGTCTTGTCATCATATGAGTTCATCACCTATTTATTAACATAACAAGCCACATCCGGCCAATGGCGGGATATACAAGGCTTCTTCATAAAACAACGTCAAACACCTCCAAGGACCTGAGAGTACATGGATGACTCTAAGACTCTACTACAAAACAACCAAAATAGCAGCATATCCATTTCTTGCCTTCTACTGCTCCTCTTCGTGTTGCTCGGCCGCAACCCCGCGACCACCACCACATCTAGCGCGAACACCTAAAAAGGTTGCAAACCAACGAGGTGAGACACACAGTCCCAGCGAGAAACATAACTCCTTGCCAGAACCATAAAACCTCAAAAGGTTAGAGCAGCAACATCAAATAACTGATAAAACGTACAACAAGAGCAGTCTATAGAGCAAGATTGTTATTACCATTGAGCTTACCATGATGTACGGAAGACATATAACCAAGTATTTCTTTATGGAACATGATTGACAAGATAAGATTTATAAGATCTTATCACATAACATAAGGAACGTGTAAGTAACTGTAATGTATAACGAGATCAACTACACAAGCAAGGCCTCAACCAATGTTCTGTGTTTTGCCTTAAGCAATAAATACTATTCGGATGGATTACGTGTTATTATGCCCTGAGGAAGTGAGTCGCACCACTCAAATCCAACCAACGGCTATGAAACCCGGAGCCGGTGCCATACAAGGTCAATGGAAGAGCCGAACTCCATGACCTCCCACCTCGTGGTTAGTGCACGAGAACCAAAACAGGACCGTAGTCTCATGCTTAAGTGGCCTCAGCCACAGGGTCAACTCCCGCATGCTACCCTTTCTCTAGCCTGCCTTGGTAAAGGTCTCGACACTAGTATATCAAACATGTCAAAGGTTCACGAACCATAAACCATACCTCTTAATCAAAAAAGATGTGATCGCATGATAAGGAACTAACAGATGAGTTTCCAGGTGGAACATGACCCTCACTAGAAGTACCCACTACCCTCACAAGAAGTGTGACAGGTAGGGCACCCTCACTGGAAGTAGTATCAGGCAGGGTAACTTATCATGTCGCCCAAGCATACTAGCCACATATCGACCAAGCCCTTTAGCAAGGATGTTGGGCCACCACCTCAAGGCATATCGTTCAACCAGAGACCAAGACATATCGTGCACAAAGCATAACGTGCATCTAGGTCTATGGGGTATGTCGTGCAACCATGTATATCGTGCACACATGTGACATGCATCCATGTATCGGGCAGCTAGGTTGGGAAGTGTATCGTGCAACCATAGGGTTAGGGTTACCATATGTCACTACATCGGACATCACCACCAAACCATGACGCCCAACACAAGACTAGCCCACTGAGATCCATAACGCTCAAGGTATAACAGGCACTAAGCCACTACAAGCTAGGAATATTAGGTAGGGCACTCGACTAAGCATAATGCCCTAAGGTACAGCTCAAACGGGCAACAAAGGAAAGCCTATCGTTCAACCAAGCTAGTCTCATCCTATCGACCATCACACAAGACAAGGACCAAGGTGTATCGCCCAACACAACCTCCTCATCTCAACTCCAAACTCTAGATCAAGAGAGGGTATCGGGCAACACCATCCCCAAGCCATATCATGCAAGATACAACACAACAAGATCATCATCAACCTCAAGCTCAAGGGCACCAAACCCTAGATTGATCAAGAAGATCGACTCACCTCTCAACAACCAAGAGAGAGGGGTTTTGTACAACCTCTTTCACAACTTAGGTAACCAAAAGGATCAACCCCCACATGGTTCTACATCTACCAAAAAGCTCACCTTTCAAATCCATGGTGAGTGGAGGGTGTTGCTCAAGCAACTAGAACACAAGCTCATCTCTCAACTTGAACGAGAGAGGGGTATTGCTCATATTACTAGAGCTCAAGCTCACTTCTATAGACCAAGGAGGGAAAGGAGTGTTGCTTAGCAAGGAAACCCTAAAAAAACATGGTTCGACCAACTAGGTGCAACTAAGCAAGAAACATAACTAGCAACATACATAGCCGATTATGATCATAAGAAGACATACAAGAATATAGAATAAGGTAATATGGTTAGGGTTAGGAGTTATGTAACCCGCCTTAAGCAAGATCCAGGCTCCTAGCACCTATCACACCTCAAGAGGAAGAAGAAGAAGACTTCAAGATAAGGATCGGCCACCAAGCTTGCAAAGGAAGAGGTGTCGTGCAACCAAGGGAGAAGGGAAACTAAGGAACTAAAGGGATCCTTAGCAAGAGAAATAAGGTACATATATAGGAGAGGGTGGAGGAGAAACCAAGGTAAGACAAGGCAAGGTGTCGCCCACCTAGGGACACTTGTCCATGGGCAATGCCACCTCTCTAACTTGCCTTAAGCACATGTCCAAGGCCATTGCCACATGCAAGAATCAAGCACCAAGTGTCCACTAGTGGTGACACAAATGAGGTAAAAAAGGTCAAAGGGGTCCATGGGCGACACACCTCAACTCCAAGCCCGACACACACCCTAGGCGACACACCCAGGACGATACAAGGCACTCCTGCCCGACACAACGTCAACAAGGCAAGGGCAAGGTTCAAACAAGGCATCTCAAGGCCCAACAAGCTCATCCAAGCCCAAAGCAACTCAAGCAACGAGACCAACCCTTTCTCTCAACACTAGAGGAAGCAAGGAGAGAGAGGAACACCTCTCAAGGTGATAAACTTGTTCAACAACCCTAGGTTTGGGTTAATTGCAAGTAGCACCTCCAGATCTCAACAAAGCACAAACAAACCCTAATCACCACTAAAGGTGATTAGCAAGCAACTAAGCACCAGGGTTAAGCAAAGCAAACAGGATAAGCCCTAAATGGAGGTCAGGGTCCTTACAAACCCTGCGCAATTTATCACATATTATCACATCTTGTCACCTCTCATTAGGCAATCACCATACTCATGACTTAAAAAGCACATTCAACATCTTGGAACCTCTAACTAGGTAACAATTAACATCACTCTTTAAGATCAGGATGTGACATCTTTCTATGATGTCTTGAAGCATTAAATTCCTTATTACTTTTCACTTACTTAAGTTTATCATCTTATATTGTATTAAGGTATTTCCCATCTTAATACTTTTATTCACTAACCTATCACTTTTATCAAAAAGTGCATAGGTTATAGAACACTCATTAGAATTGTCCAAATATCTTCAATGATATGAACTCATCTCAAGTTAAAGCATTGTTTGCTATAAGGTTACCTATAATCAACCATTTGAGATATTTCACCTTTATAAGGCTTTACCCACTATTTTCTTATTAGGGTTATGGTTTGTCATCATATTGCCCAAGATTAGGGCTTCATGTATTATGATTCAAAATAAGAGTTTCATAAACCTTCACCCTATATTAGGGCTCCTCATCATACCATTGCATAGGGTTTCACATGGAATCACCCTCAATTAGGGTTTCACATGGCATCACCCTCAATTAGGGTTTCACATGGCATTACCCTCAATTAGGGTTTCACATGGCATCACCCTCAATTAGGGTTTCATGATCACTTCATTCCCATAATTGGGGTTTTACATTATGTTACCCTGAATTAGGGTTAGGGTTCATTAACCTTCTAGATTAGGGTTTCATGATCCCTTTTACAAAGGATCATAACCTAATCACCACATGATTAATACTCATGTATGAATTACTTTCTGGCATCCTTTAAACTTGATTAGGTTTACATAAACCCTTCAATCAAGTACATACATCTATGACTGACATAGTGTACTGAGTTATTGCTTACTTAAGCTTCAAGGATTAACTAATCTAAGGATTATCAATCACTTAGTATCTTAAAGGTACAACCCTAGTGATTATCTTTGAGATAGATTAGTAACAACCATAGGTTCATTTTATCTTTCATCACCTTAGGTTTCTAATTGACTTAATCACACTGAAACATCCCAAACGTTCTTGATCATTGATGCTCCAAACGGTTTGAAACCGTTTAAGCAAAACAATAATGAAACTGTATGGAAAATTTATACTTGAAACTACTTGGGTATCCAAACGGTTTGAGACCGTTTGGACTCAAACATTCTTAAGACCGTTTGGTCCAAACTCTCTCAAAACCGAATGGACCAAAAAGGTATTCCATCACTTTATCAATTTAGGATTTCAATCATTAAACCATCTATCAATTGAACCACTGATTTATTCTTCAATTGGACCATTGAATCACCCTTCAATTAGACCTTCAATTAGGGTTTTGAACCCAATTGAACTAGGGTTTATAATCAAGAAGCCATCAATTAGGGTTTTGAAATTGAGGAACCATCAATGGTTGACATTGTGGAACTAGTCCAATTGAAATCATTAGATCATCATCAAACCATGACATGACCTGACCTCAAACGGTCTTGAGGTCATTTGGATGAACTCCAAACGGTCTTGAGGTCATTTGGATGACCTCCAAATGGTCTTGAGACCGTTTTCCCCATCCATCATTGAAATTTTGTGGAATTCAATTAGGGTTTGCATCATTGGATTTATCATCAATGTAGTTATTGATTGCATTTCAATTTGATATATCTGGATCTTCAATTACTCAACCATACTCAACCCTAAGCCTCCAAACGGTGTTGGTTGACCTCCAAACGGTCTTGAGACCATTTGGGTGATCTCCAAATGGTCTTGAGACCGTTTGGGTTAATCAACCCAAAATTTTAACTTAACCAATTAAAATTTCAGCACTTAACCCGAATAGGGCTTCTAATTGGAGGATTGTCCATATAATGAATCAATCAATTAGATCCATTAGATCATCATACAACATGTACTAGGGTCATGACCTCAAACAGTCAAACCATCCAAATGGTAAACCCATACAAACAGTTTGGGGTCCAAACCTCCAAACGGTTTGGTGAAACCGATTGGACCATATTGTTGAAACCGTTTGCAATAGATATTTGGGGAGGTGTGTGCTTATGATGATGTCATCATCATCAAGCTCTAAACCCACGAAGCTTTCTGTGATTTTCATGGTGATTGCATCAATCAACCAAATAAAATTTTGAGAATGAAGAAAGGATCAACAATTGATAAGGAATTGAATGCAATAACAATATTAAGGGTTCAAGTTATAAAACCCGCCTCCAATTGAGATTCAAAGCTCCAAGCTCCACGTATTTAATGGTGTAACAAGATTTCTCAACTATCCCAAGCTCGTCCTCAAGCTTTTGAGTGAAAAGAAATGGCTAGGATAGAAGATTGCATGGAGAAAAGAAGAAATCCATCATTTATTTTCGATTTCCACCATGAAATCATGGTGAAAGAAGGTCGAGAAGCTTAACAACAGGTTGGGGGTCGTCCTCCTGTTTCTCCAAGATCCCTTGGTCGTTTTTGCAAGAAATAAATGAAAGCGGTTTCGAAATTACCCTTTCAACTCATGGATAAAGGAGTATATATGCATTTTATTAAAAATTCATTTTAGGAGAGAGAAAGTAGGGATTATCTCCTCCATTTCCTTGCGTCTTTACCCCTTACCTTCCTTGGTTACGAGGATATCTCCTTTGCCTCTTATTCCTCTCAATTATCCATGATTTAAAGAAAAGCAAATTAAGCACCTTAACCCTTATAATAATAATATCCTAAAGTTAGTGGATAATTCTTTTGCTTTTAATAATGTGAGTGAGTTATCCACTTCCTTTAGATATTTTCGTGCCTTTGCAAGGAACATGGTCGTCCATTCTTTTTCAAAATCATCCCTCACCTTTTGGTTGAAGGGCTCTTCAAATAATATATTTATTTTTGCATTATTATTGAAGTAAAGTTCCAATTATGCTTAAATCTTGATTATTTTAATATCAAGATTCTCTCTCCTCCAAAGTGATTCAAATGAGACGCCCCTCTCATTTTCTTTGCTTTACATGATTCCAAGAAACATTAGGGACTATTTTGAAGTGGTAATTTGCATATTGAACCCTGGGTTTTGGGTAATTTGCACATTACACCAAAATTAGGTTTTAATGCACAAACATTGCTTTATCATCTCTTTCTTGGTACTCAGGCTACCAGAAGCCATACCTCTGCATCATATTTATTCTCATGATTCTTCAACACATGAGGAACATCTTATCATGTAACATTTGCACTTTAACCCCTCAACTTGGGTAATTTGCACTTTAGTCCAAAATAGACAAAATATTATTTCTACATTGTTCAAAAAGGACTAAAATTGAAATATAAGTTCCTATTGAGCCTTAATTCCTTTTCAAGAAATAAAGGCAAGCATATAATTAACTTTATTAAGTAAAACATCTAGGGTTAAGGCATAACCCAGGTCAGGGATGTTACAAGTTACAGTTGGTATCAGCGCATGAACAATAGCTACACCTAACAATTGCTCATCATGAAACATAAAATTAAATCTAACCTTTTAGATAAAATACTAGAAACTTAGTAAGTTGTTCTATAGGAATAAGGTTTGACTTAGCCTTAGGTTAGAACCTAGATGTTTGAGAACTCTATTTAGACAAGTGTGTGAAACTCATTACATATAGAGCTCATATGTATTGGGTAGCTACACTAGTATATACCTTGTGCTCACCATTTCACTAGGTGACATGAAACTAGAATATCTACTGTGTGTGGGACACTCATTTTGCTGATTTGGTTTTTCTTTCCAATCGGCTTGAGCCTCGAAATTTTTCTCTAACGTTTGTCTTCTCAGAGAAAAACTATATAATATTTTATTATATATATGTAAGTATGAAAATGTGTCCCTCGCATTGGAGAATAGTTAATGTTCATGTAGCCTAAGTGAAAGGGAGTGACATCAGTCTAGAAGAGAGAGTAGTCTAGATTAGATGTCTAGAGCCTTATCAAGATATGTGATACATAGAGTAGATGATAGAATGATAGTTGAAATAAGCCTGTGCAATCTTATCTAAGTTTGATATCTGATGGTATAAGTTTCCTTATAAAGGTTTAAGTTGTATACTAGTTGAATCTAATTTTGGAGAATTTAAGAAATTTTTTAATGATGAAAGTACATTCTATTTTCTTATTTAAAATAAGCTAAGTTAAGATAAAGTTGAGTATGCATGAGCCTCAAGCTCTTTTACAAAAGAGGACCTCTAATGGTAGAATAAGATATGTGGTGAACTCCAGAGAGAGTGAGACCCACAAGGAGAAGGTCATAGGACCTAGCCTCCAATATATAAGAAATATGAAATATGTTTAAAATGACGTGTCCTACACTAGATTACTCTTGAGTAGATGAGTCGAGTCCCTTTGCATGATTCAATCATATGTGTGAGAATTGGGTAAAAATATGGGTAGGTAACTCATAATGAGAAAGTCAATCCTTTTATTTGAGTTAGGTCCTAGCTCGAGTCACATATGTTTGTGAATCTCATCATTAGCTACAAGTGAAGTGATATATGAACTTTGGTTATGAGAGTATGATGCCTTGTGCATGAGATATTCATAAATGTTCTTCTTTCCACTTGTTTTTCTTGAAGTATGATGCTAGAAACCTCACTTGAGTTATATGAATGAATATGTATGTGGAATCCCTCAAATAAGCTTGACCTATACAATGTTCCCTTCATATATCATACATGTGATATCCAAGTTGAAAACATGATAAGATTGATTTAGTATATTCTCTTTCCCTTCATATCACACATGAAAGTATAATTTGAAAACTTGAGCTTGTGATGAAAGAAAAAAAATAGATCACATATTATACGGTAAAAAATATAGTTCTTAACCTGAATCCTCCTGAATAGATTCTTCTAAGTTTGAGGATAACTCTCACAAAATAGAATGTAAACCTTAATAAGAAAATATGAATATCAATCCCATGTAATGTTGAAATCCTAGTATGATGTTGATAATAAACCAAATTAAAGATGCTAATTCTGATAATTCCAGTAAATAATGACATGAAGCCTTGAGTGTGATTAGTAGGGTGAAATATGAAACCTTGAGTGGTATCTTCTTAACTTCATATGTATGAATAAAAACCATTATTCTAAAAGGACCATAAGGATGTAAATCCTAAAATATAAGAATGTCATGTGATGACTAAGACACCGGGTAATGCTTCAGTTCCAAAAAAAATGACGCCTCCTCTTATTTAAGGTCGGGTGGGTATACCCTAGGTATTATGAACCTGAGATGAAAACTTAAGCTACATATGGAGTTATGATGGTTTTGGTACCTAGGAGTGGTTCTATATGAATCAAGACTTCTTGATATCACCTTGATTATAAGATCAGTTGAATTTTTAGGACAAAATTCCATATTAGGTGGGGTGAATGTGATAACCCATAATTTTAGGGTTTCAGTACTTGATATGGTATTTGAAGTTCATTAATATGCTTGAATGATTTATCCCATCAAAAATTAATTTACTTGTATATGAGGAATAAGGTTGAAGTTCTAATACAAGATAGTGAATTTGACTAAGATGGGAAACACTTATAGTGATGATCGATATGACTTAATAATGAACATGTGGGTACTTGTAAAGTTAGTCTTTCAATAAATGACATTTATGAGTCAAAAAAAGAATGGAGCTTGGAGTATGACTTTGTAGTAATAGGAGTCATTTGATATGCATTGGAAGTGATACGCCAATTCATGAGCCTTTTTGAAGGACCTAAAACATGCTATCAAGCATAGGGGATTGGTATCAATCTTTGCTAGAGGGTGGATTAAGTGATGATCAAGTCATGATTAAATTATGGTGATGAAACGATCCTCATATGATAAGCGACTTAGGTTTAAATGATTTGTGCATTAATGAATATAGAAGAAATTCTGATGACTGTGACATTGGTATGTCATCGTGGCCCAAAATTAGCAAGGTTACCCGACCTAGGTTGTTGCCTCTACTGATTTGGCAATGGAAACCTCATCTCCTAGCTCCTAATATTGTGGTACCGTTGCCCCTCAGCTCCATAGGTTGCGTGGGAGATCAACCCTATTGAAGCAATCCAAACATGCGAGAGAAGAGGACCGACCATTGTGGAACTTGGTTCCTGTGTGGAGCTTTTGGACCCTTCGATTCATGTTGAAGATGAGGCTATGTCGATCAATCGCTCGCCAGAGTCCCTACTCACGGCGACACTCCCACACATAGGCATGAGCTATTGCGCTTGGGAACTCTCACATGGGCAAGATTGAGATGAGCCAAAGATAGATCAGGACCAGAAATCACAAGCCATCTGGGTCACTTGGGCCAGTGGGGACCAATCATGGACTTCCCTCTCAGGCAGTGGGACCCACCGCTAAAGGTAATTGCTTTAAATTCTTAGAATTATACCATATATTAGGAATATGTCTAAAAATAGCCCCCTTGGCCAATAAATTCCCTAAAAATACCCATGAACTCAGATTAATGTATACTTTATCGTGGAACCCCTAAATTAGAATTTGGGACATTTTTACTAATGGTTTTTAATTGAGAGAGTAATGCTTCTTTCTAGGGTTGGTGTACTAGAATTATTAGCAAATGATGGAAATAAAATCTGAGAAAAATACTACTGAGCCCTAGTATCACTTGGAAACTTAATATGAACTCAGATCTAATCATAATTTCAAAATGTTAGGTATTTTCCAATTAATGCATATTTATATGCTTTAAATCTCATATGAATTCCAAAAAATATTGCAATCATCAGAAAAATATGAAATTTGGACCTGACCCCTAAAAAGACATCCTGATTAGTATAAAAATACTTGTGACATATTTTAGATCAGTAACACCTAGATTTGGCCAAACCCTAATTTGGACCTAAAATACCTAGAAAAATGATGAACATTTATTAATGATGATTAATTGTTATTAATTAGGTGATGAGCAAACTATTATGTGATCAAGGATAAGTTAAGGATATCTGAACTCAGGTACATGGATATAAGTATAAGACTAGTTTTTGTTGGATGATAATTATGAGTAATTGTTTACATGTATTTGAATATCTTGTTGGATGTACATCTATATGTATTGTTGTTTCCTCCTTTAACACTAAGATCACTAAGGAAAGAAAATGGAATGTAGTTATTGATGGTTCATTGATCTCCCTATTAGAGAGGGAAAGTATTAATGTTGACTAGCACCTCCCTAATGGTACAAGGTACACGGGGAGATCCCTAATGGTACAAGGTACGCAGGGATAGGGCCCAATAATCTATGTTTGTGCTAAGTCCACCATAGTAATACATGTCCATTGAAATATGATTAATAACTTGGGTTTACCTAATTTTCCACCTTAATTAGTGCTTTCATTTTCTTTCTTCTTTTTCAAGTATTTTAAATATTCCAACATCATATAATATCTTTCAACCACGTACCAACTTTATGTTGATTCACTATTTCACATATGTTTTAGGTTTAGAGCTAGCATGGTATAAAAGAACATGATGTGAGTAGTTGTACATGTTTACCTATTGTGTGTAGATCCTAGTTAGCATACATGTTCAGACATATGTAAAAATATCCTTTCAATATGTAATTGTAATCCATGTTTTATTAATTCGTTTTGTAATATGCACATGTTGAATGTTGAGAATGTTATGGTTGTATGTTTATGTATGCGCAAATTGCTTTCACAATGCACTCTGATACAATTGCCTAATGCTTTCGGATTTGTCCTCTAGGGCCTTCTGAGTCTCGATACGGAAGAATCTGGGGACGTTACATACAAACCATATTTTGTCCTAAAAAGACTACTCATGAAACGTAATTATAACATACTGTTAATGTCCTTGACATACTAGGTTCATGATGCATAAAGTTACTGCCTTTTAATGTGTTTAGGAAATATTACAACAAGATCTTGACTTGCATTTACATAGTAGGTAATAAATGAATCAAAGTAGATATCACTCACATAATGAGAGTGAATCACTCATGAAGAACATATGTAATGCCTCCAACTTCATGAAAAATCCAAAATCAAGGAAAATTCTCTGAGATTTGAGATCCTCCTCTTGATACGCTCTACAACTACCAATTCATGGCCTATAAGTAACTAGATCAAGGATGGATAAGGGAAATAGAGTGTAAGACTTAACAGTCAAAACCCTAGATAAATCCACCTAGAAAATGTCTATAGAAGTTATAAGGTGGTATATCGTTAAGAGAATGAAGGATCAAAGTTCTACTTACACTGATATAAGGATAGAAATCACCAGGCATCTCATGACAAAACAACAAAAAAGTGATTAAAGGCAAACAATCACATCGTCAAAGACCAACTAACATAGGAATCCCATCAATAGGCATCAACCGATGGTGTCTCTCTTCACTACAACACTTTGATGTCCAACTCACACAGGTGAGGTGAGATGTAAGGATAAGGGGGATATAGCCTCAAAGGAGAGAGAAAAGGTGGTCAATTCTATCATGCTATTGGTCAAAACACTTTTACTTTCATTGATCTATTGTCTCACCAGTAGATAGATCCCACTGCTCCATCAGATGATGAGATCTGAAACTCCATCTAGAGACCAGCTTTCTAAGTCATTGGTAGACATAAGCATATATCTCATTGATTAATATGGTTGGTTCAAGCCCTCAACCACCTCTCTTCTAGCCAACTGCTTCATCGATAATCAACTGATGGACTCACATAAGGTCACAAGTCCAATCACTTGCATCAATTCTTAACTGATGGGAAGGGAGAACAAATCTGTCAACCTATAACTGAGGAAAATTCAAACATATATCTTGGGCATAAAAGAATAAGAACCTTGTCGGTCCTTAACTTACAAAGAACTAGGCGTACTTCCATTGGTACTCTACTGATGGAAAGGCATACCACTTCAATCGATCCTCAACCAATGGAAATGCACAAAGGCTTGGTTAGATCTTTATGTGCATCCACCAAGTCCAAGAAAAAAAGGTGAGAGAAGCAAAGGAACACACTATGTGCAAATTTCAAAGAAACCCTATAACACAAGTAATTTGTACATATACCCTTAGAAAAAGCGCTAACTGACAAAACACCAAAGCATGCATCGACCATATAGACATGTGATTAGGAAACCGGAATAAGATTAGGAAGCTTACAATTATAAACCCCAAATAAGGATTTTGAGCCCAAAATCTTAATGATGATTTTGACCCCAAAATCCTAGGATAAAAGAGTTAGGTATTTCCTATAGATTTCCTCCTCAAGCTCCCATGTAGCTTCTTCAACTCCAAGGTGATGTCATATCACCTTTACTATCACAATATATTATTCATTATTTTATGCAACCTCTTGTCCAAATCAACATTGGACCCTCCTCATATGATACATTGTTGTTGAGTTGCACTTTAATTGTCTTGATTTTCTGCTCCGTCTCTAAATCACAGTTCATACATGGACACATGGAATACATTTTGCAATCTTTGTAGTTTAGGTGTCATCTCCAATTTATATGTCACTTTCACAACATGAAATATCATAGAGTAAGGCCCCTTAAACTCGGATGCCAACTTGCATCGCTTGCCAAATCTCAAAACTCCTTTACAAGGTGATATACCTTGATAGACCTTGTCCCCCACTTGGAATTCAAATGGACTGTGAATTATCTACACATGACTTTTTCTGGCCCTGTGTTGCCTTCAACTTTTGTCTGATCATATTGATTTTCTTTGTTGTCTGTTTGACTAACTCTAGTCTGAATAGTTGACACTCACATGCTTCATACCAACATTAATGTGATCTACACCATCTCTCATAGAGAGCCTCATACGATGTCATGTCTAGGATCCTGTGATAGTTGTTATTAAATATTATTAAATTAGGTTAAGATGTAGTTCCAAACTCTGTAGAAACTATAGAGAAAATAATCTCATCAAATCCTCCAGAGTATGTATCTATCTTTCCAATTCACCATCTGTTTGTGGGTGAAAGGCTATACTAAACTTCAGCTGCATTCCAAACACTGTGTGCAGATAATCCCAAAACCTGCTAGTGATTTGGGACCCCCTACTAGATACTATCATTGTTGTCACTCCATGTAACTGTACAAACTCATATATATGAACATGTGCCAACTTCTCAGCTGAATAGTTAGTTTTACTATCAAGAAGTGCACATCTTTTATTAGCCTATCAACCACCACCCAGGATGTCTTGGGAAAACCAACCACAAAGTTCATGGTTGCGTGATCCCACTTCCATTATGGAATTGGTAGGGCTTATAGAGTTCCTGCTGGTTTTGAAGTTTTGCCTTGTCTTATTAGTAGACTAGACCCTTGAGCAAGAACTCTGACACATCCTTATTCAATCTAGGCCACCAATATAGATCTTTGAGGTTATGTTACATCTTAACACTTCCGATATACATCACTTACATCAAAGTGTGAACTTATTCTAAGATTGTCCTTCTCATCCCATCTACATTGGGAATCACCATTTATTATGGTAGCACAAAGTTCCATTCTCGGAGTCATGAAACCCATAATTGTTCCCACTAACAAGCTTTAACATGATGTTTTAAGTCATAGTATCATGCTACTGTGCATCCTTGATTTGATGCATCAATGTGCTCTTGACATGTATTTGATCTAATAGTCCCCCAAGCATGGATACTTCCATCTGAACATTCATCTAATGCAAAGACAACAACATGTCCCTCTTCACATGTGACATGGGGTACAACTACACAGTTCTAGATGCAGATGATGACAATGGAATTCTGGTTAATACATCTACTACCATATAATCCTTTCATGTGTGGTATTCTATTTTGCAATTTGTAGTCCTTTATTAGCTCAACCCATCTTCTTTTCTTCAAGTCATCTTATGCTTTAAAAATATATATTTTGAAGATTCTTGTGATCTATGAAAATATGACACTTCTACTTGTACATGTTATGTCTCTAGATCATTAATTCTAGGACTACTGTGGATAACTCTAAGTCATGTATAGGGTAATTCTTCTCTTTTTTTAAAAGCTTCTTTGAAGCAAAAGAGATCATGTATATGTCTTGCATCAACACCCACACTTGAGACCCTCCTTTAAAGTGTCATAGGAAACTATGTACCCCTTTCCAGAATATAGTAGTACTAACACCGATGTAGATGTTAGTTTCTCCTTCAACCATTGGAACACCATTCAAAATTCTCTATCAAAATAAAAGGTACATCTTTCTTTATCAACCTCATCAATGACACAAATATTATGCTAAAACCCTTTATAAATTGCTTATATTACCCTACCAACCCAAGGAAACTCCATAATTATAATGGTTTTTTTAGTTTCTCCCCCAATAGGACTGAATCCACCTTATTTGGTTCTACACATATCCATCTATTAGATATGACATAGTCAAGAAAAGAAACCTCTATCATTCAAAACTTCCACTTGTTGAACTTTGTATGTAACTAGTGCTGCTTTAAGAGTTCCAAGGTCAATCAAATATGTTTCTCATGATTCTCTTGGTCCTTGGAGTAGATCAATATATCATCTATGAGACTACTAAAAGTTGGTCCAAATACTGACACAAGGTTCATCAAGTCCATGAAAGATTTCAGTGTGTTGGTTAGTCAAAACAACATAACCACAAACTTGTAGTGTCCATATATAGTCATCAAGGATGTATTAGGCATGTCTCTTGACCTAATATTTAGTTGTTGGTAGCCTGAGCACACATCTATCTTTAAGAACACAATGTATCCTTCAAGTGGTCAAACAAGTCATCAATTCTCAAGAAGGGATACTTGTTCTTTACTATGACTTTGTTCAATTACCTATAATCTATGCATAATCTCAACTATGGAAGAAGACATCGAAGATGTATGGAGAATCTTCTACTCTCCTTGAAAGGCCCAAGAGGCATCTCCCTTGCAAAACCCAACAACCTTGGATCTACAATCCAACACCACTCTATACTTCTCTAACATATCCATCCCAAGGATCACATCAAATCCATGAATCTGAAGTGTCATAAGATCCACTTGAATGATGCATTCAAAGAGGATGAGAACACATGATGGACACACCTCACACAAATCTACAGAGCAAACTAAAGGGGTGTCAAGTACGAGAGGTTCATTGATGACTAACACGCAAATTCCATCATACAATCACCTATCTTATGATAAATGAGTGCTTAAGATCTTAATAAACAGAAACTAATACATATATAGAAGTAGACAAGTTAAAATAAAAAATATCCATCAAAGGTATAATGGCTCTAGGGTTGACAACACCCTCAGGCTAGGTCATTGCATAGAAATGGGATGTGGCTTGTGATCTTTGTATTCCTTGCCTCTTCCTACTGATCCTGACGATCCCACTTGGGAGGCATGTACATGCCCTCTACCACCACTACTGCTGTACTAATGTGAACCTTTCAGTCTACCCTTGAGGTTGAGATTCTTCCTAGTTTAGTTGTTGAGAGAACATACTCAGATGCTATGGTTGATGGCTGTAGAAATATTTCACCTATGACAAACCTAGCGGCCCTATCATGCACACAAATCTTGAAATGTATGCTTTAAATGATGATAGTCCTCTACCTCTAAATTTACTTAGCAACCACTACAAATTTTATTTCTATTCTCTTAGCTCTGACATAGCTGTGCTCTATTGAGGTTACCAATATTGCTTCCTCGACTTCCATGTAAACCTCTACTTCTTAGATTCTCTTGAGAACTATTCAGATCACTACGATAAAATCCTCTTAGAATTTTTGTCACATATGTCGACTAATGTCCTATAATCTCCTCATATACTCTACAAAGGTACACAACTTCTCACATGACTCCAAAGTTGATGTTGATCTTTTCTGCATAGCATTCAACCCCTTCTCAAACTTCCAAATCTTCTCAGTCTTAATTGCTTCCATGGATGGAAAAATATCAACAACTCCATGAACCGAGCTTGGTACTCATTCACTGATATTTCTCTCTATCTAACCTGCTCAAACTGCCTAATCTTCTCATCTAGATAGTACAAAGGGAAGTATTTGTTCACAAACTCCTTCATAAACTCCCACTAAGATGTGACTTCCCCCAACATCTTCGCTTAGTCAATGGACTACATTCCCCTTCAACATATAGTTGGTGTGATTCACCTTGTCTTTATCTAATATGTTTAGCAACTAGAAATCCTTCTCCAACTCTATGAGCTACAATACGTGAGCAAGGTATCTTGCCCACAAATTGAGTGAACACAAACATCATATGTCCAAACATGACCTGAAAGATGAGGTGTACAAACACCATTGACTATAAGGGAACCATTTTAGGTTGCTCAAGCTGCTCGAGATTGAGCATCCTCCCCTTGTGAGCTTGCTGTCTCCCTCACCTATTGGGGTGAAGCTAACTGCTCTCTAGATGTTCTTAACAATGTCCAACCATACATGCATAACTATAACCAATTATTAGATATGGTGGATTTGTAAGAACAACAAAATGACCTAATTCTATGTCCTTGTAGGCTAAAAAAACCTAGTCTCTGATACCAAATAGTTTTGATGACCCCTTGCCAAAAAAGCAAGATTACTCGAAACAAAACCAAATTTTAAACAACAATCATCAATATCCACATAAGCCACATGAGGTCACATGCCAATTTTTTGGTCTAAAACCACATATAACATTAATAGTAACATATGGTCCATACAAAAGTTCATCACATCATATTAAATTTTTCCATGATGCAAAAGTCTTTGATATTTATTCTGTCAATGGGCCATTTACATAATATCTCCTAAAAATGCATAAGTTCAGACACTGCATAAGGGGAAATAATATAGAGAATGCACATATAATCTTATAACTAATATAACTATAACTCTAGAGGCCATGTATACATGTAAAATTCCCAATTCGAAAAATATATACAAAAAATACCTACCAAAGCTTGACTCCTACCCCTGTACACTTTTTATCTGGAGGAGGCATGACAAACATCACCTACTTCTGAGATCCCTTCATGTAGACATTACCAACCTCAGTTATCTAGGTACATCTCCCTCCTTGTTGATCTTCTCCTCCATTGTCTGGGTAACTCTACCGCTCACCTACAAGATATGGAGAAACCATGGGTTGAGATTCCACATTCCAACGACATGATACAATGTATGAGACATCTATTACTTACCGAATAATTATCATTAAAATGAATGAATTAAACATAAAAATATATGAAAATATATGTGTACTTAAGGGTACACTCTTACCAAGCCATACATGCATCCTTGACTAACATGCAAGACATGTTGGACAATATATATGTTGAAATCCTATTGATATTTGTCATATCAAAAACACATCCATGTTTAGCACTAATCAAAACCTAAAAAGATGGGTTACTCAACTGGATTATATTTTATAATGCTCTAGGAAGATTGAGGCATACCACTCAATCTGCTAGGTTGATGCTGTTAAGCCATCCTAACAATTCATACAAGATATAATGATATCTGGGTTCCCTAGATATCCATACAACCTCAACTCAAATAAAGGTAACAAAAAGGTAGGGAGCCCACTGGATAAGTCTACCAATGATGTTTTCTCAAAAGTGAAATCACAAATCTCAGGCCCGCCCTGGGCACAAACACTAAACTTAGGGTAATGACCCTTCACCCCATATCTGACTTATCATTACATATCGTACATCATTCTTCATCAGGCAATTGGCCCTTTTTGACTCCCAAACATCATTTAAAGATGATAGGGTATAACGACCCCAAGTGTCCCCATATATTCACTAATATATGGCTGCAAGCATATTCTTATAACTTTAGGTTTCTACAAGATTTACTCATTTTACTATTCCCACTAACAACCTAAGGGAATAGATGTATGGACTCACACTCTACAACTTACATTTCTCTTTATTAGGTAGTTCATTATTCTACAACTGTATCAATCTAGATGCAGATAGAAACATTAATGAAAGACAAGTAATTTTTTACAAAAAACTTCAAATATACATAAAATGTATGGTTATCTAAATTTAACTTCTCAAAACATGACATATTACCATGACTCTAACCACGTCAAACCTTTCCATACAAAAACACCCAACGGGTAGTAGAGGTTAAGAAATCCTTATTGAAGTCTTTACAAAATCATCATCGAGTACCACATTACTATGCACTCATGGTAGGGTAGTATAATAGATAACCATAATTACCCTCTTTCCATAAAGGAGACACTTACAAATTTCAGCAACATAATAATAGAAGGAACAATTGTGGAACATGTTTAAGAATTCCCTAAATTAATGATCTGCTTATAACTGGTACCTATGTGTATAGGTTATTATCATGCACAAAAGCAACATTCTTTAAGCCCGTCTAGTCATTAAAAGTTGAAACTACACCAAAACGTACCAAACAATCTTATTTTATCATGAAAAGACTACTCATGGTACATAACTGTAACTTGTAGTTCAAATCCTTGACATACTAGGTTCAAGATGCATAATGTTACCACCTTTGAACATTTTTAGGAGATATTACAACAATATGTCGACATGCATGTACATAGTAGGTAATAAATGAATCAATGGTTGTATTGATGGATATTTGTCTACCGATGAGATAATAGACTAAAAAAAGTATAATTTTTTGACCGATTGACCACCTTTTCTAATACCTTTGGGGCTATATATAATCCCCTTGTCACTCCTTCTTGCCTCACTTGTACTAGTTGAACCTCAAAGTGTTGCAATGTAGTGAGATGCTATCAAGTTGACGTCTACTAAAGAGATTCCTACTTTCATCAGTCTTCAACATCGTCATGTTTTCTTTTGTTCTCTTCTCTACGGATGTGTGATGATCTTCTTAGAGACTCCAAATCTATATCCATGTTAGTATAACTATAATCCTTTTTTTCTCATGATGATCTACCACCTTCTTGCTCCTATAGACAATTTCTAGGTGGTTTTTCACTAGGGTTTTGACTGTTAAGTCTTACACCCTATTTCACTTCTCCACCACCTTGCCAAGTCATTGATAGACACAAACATATATCTTGTAGGGTTGCTATCATCAGTTCAATCCCTAAGGAAAATGAACAAAACACAAATTAGTCTTTTCATTGGTACTCCACTAATGAAACCAACCTCTCAGCTAGCCAACTACTTCATCAATAGTCAACTGATGAAAGCACAAAAGGTTACAAGACCTACCACTTGCATCATTCCTCAATTAATGGAAGGTAAAACAACTTTGTAGGTCTTCAACTGATGAAAATCCAAATGTAACTCTACATATAGAAAAGTAGGGGAACCTCATCGGTCCTCAATCAATGAAAAGCTAGGTGCACTTCCTTCGGTCCTCGACTGATGGAAAGGCATACCACTTCCATCAGTCTTGAACTGTTAGAAAGGAAAATAGGCTTGGTTGGATCTTTACGTGCATCCACCAAGTCCAAGAAAGGAGAGAGACAAAGATGAACATGCTATGTGAAAATTTTATGGAATCTCTCACACATGGGTAATTTGCTCACAATCCCTCAGACAAAGTGCTAACTAACAAAATACCAAAGCATGCATCAACAACCATCTAGACATGTGATTAGGTTAACAAAATAAGACCAAGAGCTAATCAAGGTTAAGGGTCTTACAATAAGAACTCTACAAGATATGTTTGAGTAGATAAATTTAATTAAAAGAAACATATAAAAGAAATATAAAAATGAATACAATTATACTTGGATAGTTAATACCATTTCCTTTTTCCCTCATTATATTTGTTTGTGCCAACCAGGAGACAACTAAATGGAATACAACCATAATCTCATCGCAAGCCCTTAGTCATATCAGTACAATAAGACCATCTAGGCCTATGAAAAGGAACTACAGGGACACAATGTCCAAAAAGCTACTAGCACTCAATCCTAGACCTATGTTCTTAAGTTAGGCACCACTGAAGAATAATGAAACATGGGCTAGTTATGTTATGATTCAAAATCCTGAAAATGCAAAGATTTTAACAAGACTTAATTTTAAACTCCCCAAATTCCACACATATGGTGAATGTTACCTAACATCAAACTTGCCCAATTAAAATAGAATTGAACAACTAAAGTGATGATACAAACTCATCCACATTACTTGATAATGTCCTGTACTAATTTTTTGATGTTAGTGAAGTTGAGGACTAATAAATGTATTTCAAACTATGTTTTACACATAATAACTCATGCATTTATTATAATATTTCCCCATGTTTAAGTGTACATTACCATATAATTCATTTATATACCATTTTGGAACAAATCTTGGTATTTTTGTGTAGAGAACAAGCTAAACACACCATATATACTTAAAAGGACCAATCACACACAAATACAGAGTCAAAATAATGGAGATTCACAAGAAAATTCACAAACACAGTGTGACACAATGTGTGTATGTACATACATTCCATGCCAACATCCAAATGCATCACCAAGCTTTTACAATATGTGACATAGCATGTCACTTATCACAGCTACCTTGAATTGTTCATGTAGTAGTAATTGGGGATGCCACGGCATGTTAGTACCTAGATGCATTGTGTCATAACTTGTAACAATAATTCTAACTGATAGACATCGAGTTTTTCCCATACACAACATATCGAGTAGTAATTCTTCAAGTAGATTTTTGGAGTACCTGATACACACGGTGTCACCTTAGGAAATGGCATTAAGATTGTTTATGGGAAAAATATATTTATATTATCATATGGAATCCTTAGAAGGATCATTTCATTACTAAATCATTCCTCACACATTTTGGATGTGGTGAATGGATGCCCTAGATCGTGAAGAAAAGGAAGAAGAAGGAAAAGGAGGCCTAGGATCAAGAGGAAGAGGAAGAATAAACACAAATAAAGTACAACAAGTGGAACTTCTCCATGGAGTGATGACCCATTGTTAAAACCCACTTATAGACTTGTTCACATTCTTATCAACTTATCTCTTTTCATGTTTATTCCATTTTTGTGGTATATATGGGTGAGAAACATCATCTCCTCCATAATTTCTTCTTGAATATTCATGTAATGTAGTTAAACGATATATTTTCTTATGAACCACCCATAAACATCTTTTTATAGTTAATATATTTGTGGTAAATATGCTTATTATATTTCTCGTTCATGTTTGCATGTGACTTATTGGGATTGATCATCCCTATGACTATTTAATTGAATTATTTTGGTAACAAACTTATAATTTATTTATGAACTAGTAGTAGTTATATTATAGCATGGAAACACATGGAATAGTTTGATTTTTTATTGTAAATTATAATTTATCCGAGTCCATTACCCAAGGATCTAGTGGAGTTTCAAGAATGCCAACTGGTCCCACATATCACCATTAATCTTAACTACTCACTTTGTCTTCACTCATGTGCAAGACAAGATAAACTTCTCGATTGATCACCCATCCTAGTACTACTCTAGACTGAGCACACTTAACCACAAAGTTCTTTAGTGATGGGCTCCTTGAAAAGTAGGCGCACCTTGGTGATATGGATGCTCCAATCATTCCTTTTAAGATCATTTTATCTGAGGCCTCAAATCTTGGGACATTACAATCTCCCCCACTTGAACTCTTGATGTCCTCATCACAGCTCAACTAGATGGCCTCATAATATTTTTGCATTTTAGTATAGACCCAAAATGGCCCATGTAGACCCAAATTCCCAATCATAGAATACCAACGCAAGGTGGCTACATCACCATGGATAGCCCTTTTCAATATGCCTAAACCGCACAAATCATGACTGGCATGCTACATGCCCATGTGGGCCCTACCTATTGGAGGGGTTATGGATCTGATATCATTTGGATAACCTGGTTCCATTGCACAATGCTCTAGTAGAGTATTAGGAATGATGACTAGCCCCATAGATCACCAATACCCTTAACTGCATGCTTTGTCCTCAGTCACCTGCAAGCCAGGATAAACCTCCCAAATGGTCACCCATGCTAGTAATACTCTGGGCTCAGCACACTTAACCACAAAGTTATTTAGTGACATGCTCCTTGAAAAGGAGGTGCACCTTGGTGATATGGGCAGTCAATCATTCCTTTTAAGATCATTTTATCTGAGGCCTCAAATTTTCGGACATTACATATATTCTGAAATATAATCTAGAGTAGGTAACTATGGATGAAAATGAAGTTATTCTTATTTAATTTCTATTCTTGAATGAGAAAAATCAAGAGGCAAATTTTAAAATCTATAAGACAATAATATTGAATTACTGGAATGTTTAGATAAAAAAACATGAAAATGTGTTCCAATTGATTTTGGTGCTTGAAATCTATATTTCTCTTGATCTTATAAATTTATTAAAATATCTTGGTTTTGCAATTTATATTGTTATTTTATTTTATCAAATAAATCTGATTCAACATCCAACCAACCAATAATGTTGTGCCCAATTGCTTGTCAAACTTAATTGATGTTAATTTCAGAATTTCATTGATCCCTAGTGGATTCGACCTAATTCTATACTACTAACAATCTATACTATTTTGGACAAAAATATATTTCTTTGATGTATCAAATTATTTGCACATTTTGTACACATCAATTTTGGGCGCCATTGGAGGGGAATCAAATCCTATTTTACGAATTTGCAATTTTCTTTATTATGTTAGATGCGTCATTCTATAAATATTATTGTGTTTTGTCTTTATTAATTTAGGTAGTACTCTTTAATTTAGAGAGAGCTACTAGTATGTCCTAAGTTTGGATTATATTTGTCACATACACACTAAGAAACTACCTTGGGTTAAGTGTCTATGGTCTACTAAAACACTTATAAGATTTACCATTCATGTGTGGAAGGCATTCCATGGAAGGTTTATTATCATAGACAACTTAAAATATAGAGCAGTGTGCCTATGTAGCAAATGCAACCTATGTTTATAAAAATAAGAAACAAATCACAATATCTGCTTCCACTACAACACTACTACAAGACATGGCAAAGAAACATCACCTAAGGGACCATTCCTCATATCCGACACAACTAACACTCTATTCTATCCAATGATGGAAAACTTCAAGAACTTGTTTCTTTCATCATCTTCCATAGCATATGGATAGAAAGAAACTAGATAAATTTTGAAATAACAAACCAAAATACATACAAAAGGGAAGGACATCATATCTAACTTGGACATCTCTACTCATGGATAGAGCTCGTGTATAAATTGAGCTCCCTTCCTATTCTCTCTATTGTAAACAATCACCTTTGATGAGAAAATTGGAATCCCAAATTTACACATAAAAATCGCCTTTCATTCTTGAAAAATTAGTTCCTAGTTGAAACAAGATCAAATACGACATGCTTGTTCAAAATTTTAGATAATTTGGAGGTAGTCCTCTCCCATAGAGGCAATGCAAGGAGGAACCATAGACCCGACTTGTCATTAGAAGCACAACAACACCACCGTCCCACCATTTCATATATAATGGATAGACCACACACATAATACACCACATTACAACCAAAAAATCATCAAACTTGACAATAGTGAGGCTTCTAGTGGAAGTCGATCATCTCCAACCCAACCTTTATTAGTAGTGTGCAACTAAACCAATTTTTGGACCTTGTATCTTAATATCCTAACCTCAATGTCACTAACATTTTGGAGTTAAGAAACATAGTGGAATTTACTAGATGACAGACAGCAGATTGTAGATTCTCCTTTTCCCCTTCTCACTCCATGCCAGGGAAAAGTAGTGGATTCAAGGATTGGAAAAAGGCTCAATCACCACAATGCATGTCCTCTATTCAAGAAGTCCTTTCCACCAAGTAAATTTGTGGAAATGCTCAACCAAATCACAAGCTTCAAGAAACAAAACAGAGAGTCATTGGTAGGGCATAATAATGCTTCAACAAGATGTTATACAAATGTCCTCACCACAACCATCAAAAGTGAAACCAAGTACACATCTTCTACATAGGGTTAAACAACGATGGTGCTGACTTTGTGAATGCAACATTTGATGGATATATTTGAAGGAAAAAGCTAATGGGGTAATGGAGCTTATTGAGACATTCTCTATCAATCAATCAAGTTTGGGAAGTTAGAAGAGTAGCTCCATGAGTGACATATATGAATTGGATGTCATTTCTACTCTAAATACAAAGATTGACAACATCTATAAGCAATTGAAGTCTATGCTTGTGACAAAGGTCAACCAAGTGATTAGAGGCAAGATATGCACATGCCCACATCATACGTGGTAATGCAAGATGGTAAATATAATGGGGGTACATCAAGAACAAGTTAACTACATAAAACAAAATAACAACAACCATTTATTGGAGACTTACAACCTCAGATGGATGAACCATTTACATATTTCATGAAGGAACAAAACCTAATAAGTCAATAGTGGGTAGAAAAACCACCATCATATGACCTCTATGATAACTTGGAGATTACCTTACCTAAGTACATGAATCATGCAACCAAACTCCTACAAAATTGGTGCACATACATTTCAAAGTTGTAAGCATAGTTTGGATAACTTGCATTAGCTGTCAACAACATAGGAATAGCCTAGGAGTCTCCCTTCCAACACCAAAGGCAACCCAAGTGAGAAACACCAAGTCGGTCTCTTACATGGATGATAAACATGTGACTGTTCCTTCTTTTTTCCTTTGTGAAAATGGAAAGAAAAGGGAGCTCAAATATGGAGTTTTAGACTTCTTTGTTTTTTGTTAGTTATAATTCATTGCGTGCTATTTCATTTTTTGCATTTTTGATTTCAGTCATTTGCTTTTAAATTTCCTTCTTAGTGTAAATGAAATTGTTATCTCAAATCATTCTTGAAATACCCTCTTTTTGGTACCTATCATCATCGATATGATTTTTGGGTTTGTACTTGAAAACAAAAACTATGAAAATTGGTAAAATAAATATTGATCATACATCAACAAGATTTTCTTATTGCACTTCTATGAGTAGCTATCATGCTTCATCTTTATAAGCCATTCTTTTTGATTCATTATTTGACATATGGAGTTGTTCTTTTGAATTGTAAATGATCACATGGAACCTATACAAATCTTGATAATTATTTCTAAATATGCTTGTAGATCAAACACCTTCCACTTTATTCATTTGACTGATTGCTTTTTATCATTTGGAAAAATATTCTTGTGATTATTTCATAACAAAGACATCAGTTTGTATACTGCATCATTGTAGAAACTTTGGGTCTCTAGAACACCTAGTGTGCTTCAATAAGCATCTGGGTACATGTTCTAAAGAGAGCTTGATATCCCAATAGACATATTGATGCATTTATAGGACACCTAGCCAACTGATGTGGCTAGACACACCTTGGGCACACTTGGGTCTTTTGATTTTTGTAACCTGATTTGGATACATCTTATAGAAATCCACAAGAACATAGGACTAGGAGTAGTATAGGAATGACAACTCAGGTTTGAACCCACAGGAGAGTAGGGACACTAGATATAAGTTCATTTTAGCTAGGTTCCTACTGTGTGATGATAAAGGTTTTTAGGGATTTATCTTGGATTTTTTTTGGAAAATTTGGGTAAATATATTCCAAAACCCTGAAGTGGGGACAAAGTTACAAACCACACCCTAACATGTGGATACATCAGCCAAGGAATCGATTACAACAGATCCCAATTCCTTGGTATAAGAGGTGTTACATCAAGGCTAGATTTAAAATTAAAATGTAGCTTCTTGATCTCATGAGATAGCTGATTGAAGACTTCTACATAATCAGATGAACCTCTGTTATGTAGCCTCCTATTACGCTGAGTCCATAACATATGGACAGTGCCAGTGATAGCCCAGAGTTCGATGGTCATGGTTTTCTTAGACCTCTTGCCAAGGTCCGAACGACATGTATAGAGGGAATACGAGGATCTGATATTTATTTTAAGATGGGCTCATCCCCATACATATCTCCAATACTTACAACCTCCAAAGAGATGAGTAGCTGAGTCTGTATCTTGTTTACATAGCCAACAAATAGGAATTGGAGAACCAGTCCAGGAGCTTATCCTCTCAAAGGCTGGGATGACATTCTTAAGTGCCCAGAAGGTAGTAAAGCTCCATCTAGGTTAATATTTAGAGAGCCATTGATTCTCATAAGCCTTGTCATTTGGAAGCTTCTGACGGATATTGTCCCATAAGGTATTGTCATCCACAAGGGAGAAGGAGGGCCAAAACTGTGACATGCGTCTATAGCAAGTAGAACCACACATATCTCTAGTGCAGTCCAAGGAATCACCATATCTTCTGGACATCCATGCGCTACAGATGATTTGGGAATGGATGAATTTCTTGATACGTCATAGGGCATGGTAATCAGCTAGCTCTTTGAGTCTCTTAAGGCCAAGACCACCTTCATTTATTGGATAGGCTAGCCTTGACCAACTAGAAGGGTGTGTAGAGCTACCCCATAAGAAATTAGACACCAATAACTCCATTCACCTTAAAATAGAGGAGGGAATGTCACCCATTCTCATCCAGTAGCCAATCAATCCCATAGTACAATGCTTGATTAGAACAAGATGACCAGCCATAGAAATTTTGGAGCCCGACCATCTTTGAATCATATCTCTCAACTTGTCCAGACATTCATGAAAGTGCATCTCTTGAGATTGCCTTAGGCCATTGGAAACCTAAGGTTCTTGGTAGGCCAAGTACCTTGTTGAATTCCCATATAGTTGAAGAGAGTCTCCTTGTTATGAAAAGAAGAGGAAAGATAGAGATGAGTTTTATTCGGATTGCACTTCATCTCGGATACAACACCAAACTCATGTATAAGGTGTTTAAGATTTTCAAGGCTACAAACATGACCTTCAGAGAAGATGAGCACATCGTCAACAAATAAAAGATGGCTTGGTGTCTTAAGTCCTATTGATAGGGTATCTCTGGAGTAGCTTATTGTTGTGTGCATCATCAATGCATCTACTACGACCTTCATAGCTAAGGCAAAGAGCAAGGGCGATAGTGGATTGCCTTGCCCGAGGCCATTGGTGCTTTTGAAGAAATCAACAGAAGAACCATTCAGTAGGAGAGAAAAAAAGGCATATACACACATTGCTTCAAGATAAAGATCAACATCTCTCTAAATCCAAGACCAACAAAACACTCCCAGAGATAAGACCATCGTACCAAATCAAAAGCTTTGGTGATATCCAACTTGATACAAGAAGTAGGTGGACTAATCTTCCGATTAAATTTGTGTGTGAACTCAACAGCTAGAAGAGAGCAGTCCTCTATGCTCTTGCCTTTGACAAAAGCACCTTGATAAGGAGAAACTATCTTAGGTAGAATAAGAGCTAACCCTTTTGAGATAACTTTGGCAATGGTTTTGTATAGCATCAAGCAACAAGAAATCTGCCAGAAGTCAGCAGGAGATGAGACGATGTCCTTCTTGGGGATGAGATCAATAAAAACATGATTAACTTGCCTAACCATGTGTCCCCCCTCAAAAATACACTAAACATCCCTCAGGAGGTCTTCACAGATGAGGTTCCAGTTCCTTCTATAGAGGTAACCATTGAATCTGTCAGGACCTGGGCTTTTGATAGGGCCTATGCTACAAACAGCTTCTCAAACCTCCTTCATGTTGGGTATAGAAGATAGCATCATATTGTCATCTTAAGTGACTAAAGGTTCCCATATAAGAATGAAAGAACCCATAGTAGCTTGTGGTTGGTTATAGAGCTATTCTAAGAAATGTATGGTGTCATTAGCAATGGAGTCATCATCCTATACAAGATTACCTTGTGAGTTAAATAACTCTGTGATCGAGTTGATAACATCCCTGCACTTAACTATGGTATGATAGAGTTTGGTGTTCCTATCACCATTAGTAAGCCACTCCATCCTACTTCATTTCCAGAAGTAAGATTCCTCACCCTTGAGAAGGACTTCTAGCTTCTCGAGGGTCTATTTCTCAGCATTAATAAGATCAAGATCCAAGGGACTCCTTCTAAGGACATACGAGATATCATTGAGTTCCAATCTTTCTTTAGAGATAAGGTTTTTGAGATTGACTTATTGTTGGGACCATGATCTCAACCTCTCCTTGACATGCTTGAGTTTTTGACAGAAAACAAAAAAATAGATTTCCAGTAATGTTAATATCCCAGGCCTTCTTGATAATATCCCGACAACCCTCCCAATCCATCCATAAGTTGAGAAACCTAAATAGTTTCTTCTTGAAGATAATGTTCCTCATATTGACGTTTAAGGCACTATTATCTGAATAATTGTAGGTAATGAATTTAGTTTTGGATCCAGGAAACTTGAACAACCAAGCATCATTGACGAAGGCTCGGTCTAGCTTACACATAACCCTCTTAGAAACCCCTTGCTTATTATGCCAGGTATAAAATTCTTTCCCAATGGTTGGTAGTTTCACGAGACCTATGTTATCTAAATCCACATTGAAAGAGCTAAGAATGGATGAGGGTACTTCTCAGTCACCCACTTTCTCCTCTTGCTTCCTTATGTTATTAAAGTCTCCAATGATATGCCAAGCTTCATCAATATTAGTAGCTAACCTCTCTAACGTGTTCCATAGCACAAAACGTCAACCACTGAGTTCCTTGCATAGACATCCGTGAGATAGATTGCAAGACCACCCTTGTTAAGGCACTTCATGGTGATCTGTTGATCATCCATTTCAAAAGTCATAGTATCCCAACAATTTGGATTCCAACCAACATAGATACGGCCATTGGGATCATGTAGGTGATTAGATACCCATTAGGATTTATCTTGAATTTGAGTTAAGCTAAGGTGAACAAATGTTAAACCTAGGTAGTTAAGACTAATTATCTATTCAAAGAAAGTAAGTACACTGAAGCAAGAAAGAAGATGCGTCACATAGACTAACAAAAGCAATTTGAATCAAAATCTAGATGACAACTAGTTAAACAAAACAACAAGAAGAACTAGACTAAAATCATGCAAAAAGGCCAATTCGAGATCTATACTAGCAATTGACTAATGAAAACTAGACTAAGAGAAAGCACTAAGTAATGTATCAAGGATTGTCTATCATGAGAAACATAATTGACTAAGAAAGAAACAAAGAAGCTAACTGAGCTAAATGTAGCTAAGCAAGGTGAGAAATTATGCTTTTAACAAACTGGTGGGGTGTGATGTTTGAGGTTAATGTGAGAAATAACTAGGATAGGGGTTAAAAGCATGAAAACATGGTTCATTCATTAAAGTTATCAACCAAAAAGCAAGTTAAGCATAAGTAAAATTTCCCCAATTATTAGTTGGTCGTGGATGGGATGAAGTGCTCGTAGGGGAACTAGTCCCTATCACATTCCATCCACCCTTGCAAGGCTCAATTGAAAAGTGTTTAGGTGAGATTCACTAAGACTTTACAAGTCTAGGTTTCTATGGATGTGCTTCTTAGGGAAATTGGGGACCAATGATAGTAATTAAGGATGGGGGTGAGTGTATACAACTCATGCCATCTCCCATATAGCCTCTAGGTACAATCAAGTGATTTGCACTAATATTCTTGCATCTAGGAATAAGGAGTGGATTGAGATGTAGGAAGAGGATTGCTAGATAGGGATCCACTTGTTAGACCTAGGAGAAAAATATGAAATTAGCTACTACCACCCATTTCCCACACTACCTAACATCATTCACATAGGATACTATAGGAAGCAAGATATACATATTGTTGGATCTAAGGGATCTAGAGGGAAGTGAATATAGCTACACAATTTCTCACAAAATAGATTAGACCTTCAAATTATATCAATTTTAGGGAAATATATTAATGTCAATTTGATGTCCTATCTAACAAGCATAGCAAAGATGAGAGAGATTGATAGCAAGCACTTGATAAAGGGATGTAGAGTGGTTCCAAACTTCAAACTAGAAGTGAGTCAGTCCACTACCTAGAGAGGTCAACCTCTAGGACTTTGCAAGTGCTTTTCTCTATATTATAACCAAAGAGATTTACAACACAAGACCATCAAAGGATTTACCCATCCAACCACAAGGAGATATCCACCTTACCAAGGAGCTTACCCACTTAGCTTGAGTCTCCAACCTTCACCAAGGTCTTACCCACTCAAGCTCAAGTCTTCCTCCTTGATGGACTTTGCTTCTCCTCTTGGATCTTCAACCTTTACCTTCTCCTTCACCTGGAGAAGATCACTACCTCTTCATCAACCTTGAAGAGGACTAGATACAACTCCTTCTTCACTCGATGGAGCTTGCTTCTCCTTTTCTTCATAGGAAGGGGATAGGGAAGTAGTGGAAGATTGAGATCTTTACATGAACAAAGGTGGATCTCTCTTACAATAAGCCTAACTCACTCACAAATCACAAAATGAAGTGTAAACTAGAGAGAGAAATGGGCTCAAGGAGTAGTAGCACACTCAACTATAGAAAGGACCTTGAATGTATTGAAAGAGCAAACTTGGAATGAATTCCAAGGGGTCCTATTTATAGCTCGGGGTGCTCCCTTGAGTTGGGGAACACTTAGGGCCAAAATATAGCCATTTTCCTCAAGTAAATAGATCTATTTTCACCCCAAACAAGTCACCAACGGTTATAATCACTTTTTCTATGTTTTCCATACAGTGCATGTGATTGAGTACCAATAAAGGTAACTCGACCGATTGACTAAAAGACAAAGCCAATTTTTAAACTATTGGTCGAGTTTGTTTCAGGGAACACAAACGATCGGCCAAAATCAAATTTTCTCAGTGAGTTGGTCGGTCAAATTCTGTGAATGCACAACTCGATCGATCAACCATCTTCAGAACATCAACCATAGGATCAGTCGAGATTGTAACTCGACCGATCAACGACCTGTGATCGATTTTATAAATTGTCTAAAGAGTGATTAAAACTTGGTATTAAGTGTCCCACATATTTTTCTCATCTTAGTTACAAGTCATATCATCAATACAAGTAATTACACAATTCTTCTAAGGTGGTTTGAAGTGATTTCTTAATTGGCACACTTACATTACATTTGACTCGAACTTGGACAAGCTAGGGATTGTGTAATTTGATCCTTTTCATGTACCTAAAGCCTAAAATCAATCTTGAACAAACATATTTGATACATAGGAATGGAATGCTCAAGTCATTATCAAAATATGGACAATGTATAACCTCTATGTCAACATTCTCCCCCTTTTTGACAATGACAAGACATTCCTCAAACTTATTGAAAAGGATATTGAAATTATACCTTTGCCTTGTGAATTAAGGGGATTCAAGATTTGAACAATGTAAATTGCTCCCTCTCAAACTATGCTTACTTTAATCTGCATAGTTAGTCTATCTATACAAAGCAATATAACATATATGTACTATATGGTCCTTTTGCAAGTCACATGATAAAGCATATAATGAACAAGAAAAGGATCACATAGGCAATAATGGCAATATGGTTGAGCTTCAAAACATTGAATTTCTCTCCCTTTTTTGACATTATCAAAAAGAGATGAGAGAAACAAACAAGCTAAGTCATAATTAAAAATAATGGTGAAACATGGCATCAACTCATAAGATATAACAAATCAAAGAGTAAGAGTGCACAAAATTAAGATTACAACCCAAAATGCAAGTTCTCATAAAAATAACTACAAGTCAAAAGTGATGAAAGCTAAAGATAAATAGTAAAACTCAGATCATGTGCCCAGATGTTTCTAATACAAAATATCCTAGAAAGATACATATGATCAACAAACTAGACTAAAAACTAAGAACATCTAGACGTATAAGCTATCTATATCAACAACATCATCATCCTCAACATCAGGCTCATACTCATCACCTCCGTCTGAAGGTGCAACAACATCACCTTCATCACCGGAGTCACCAGCAGAACCACCAGAGCCATCACCATCATCAGATGCAACACCATTATCCTCACCATCATCGACATCCTCATCAGCATCAGTAGTTTCATCATCAACTTGGTCTGACATCTCCTCATCATTAGAAGGACTGAAGCGACGACTGGGCCAATGAGCATTCTGCTCATCCCAAGACATACCAAGAGCATAGAGCGCATTGGCCTATGGTAAGGAAGGAGCAAAATTGCCAAGACTGGTAAGCAGAGTGGCCAGAGGGCCATCAGGTAGAGACAAGATGACTGGAGTAGGTCCACTAGTAGTAGAGTGTGTGGGAGCATTAGTGAAAGGTGCAGATGCAGGTGCAGGTGGAGGGGCAGGGTAAAAGTGATTATATACATAGGATGCATAATCACTTCCTGGGTAGGGCTAGTAGGTAGGGTAGGGGTGTGCACAGGATAAGTTCATGCTAGACATGATAGAACATAAATCCTGGTGCATGTGCTACTAGACCTAGAGGTTGTATGCATGTTGGTGTATCATATAACCCATGAGGGATTCATTGGACACACAGAATGAGACATGACTAGGTTGGGTAGGCTGAGGTGCTCGGGTGGAGGTAGAGGCAGGTGCAACTGAGGTAGAGGTAGAGGGTGAGGCACCAAGTGTGGTGGAGGAAAGGATAGGCACAAACTTCTGGATAGTGGTCTCACTAATACATACTCCCTTCCTAGTAGGTCTGTAATGGAAGTCATGGAAGAGAGATTTCTTAGTGGCAAACTAAAAAATACCACATATCAAGGCATGATATGGATTATGGGTGCCATGAGTATTCTTTCCTGAGTCAAAGCAAGTCATGTGGTGGAGGATGTTGACTCAAGGTCAATTAGGTCAATGTTGACTCATGTCTAAATTGACTAAACCCGTGTTTTGATGATGACTAACCATTCCACATATTGGTGTCTAACATCTCTACTTGAGTGATTTCAGATTAGGTATAGACACACTCCAAATGCCCTAACTTGCACATCTCAAATTGGAGAAAAGACAAGTCAAAGTCAATACAAGTGCACATTTTTGTAATATGATGTAAATCCATTAGAATCATGTTGTAAATCACTTGTAATGATTGTATGACTTGTAATTAATCTTAGAAAAATATCAGGAGCACTTAGATCGAATATTAGAGCACTTTAGATGCAAATTTGAAAATTGATTACAGGCACTTTATCAGTCGAGTTTCCCAGCCTGAAAACTCGACCGATCATCCTTGATCAATTTTCTGGAGATTGCATCGGTCGAGTTGTGTTTACACAGAACTCGACCGATCAAGTAACTGACCATTTCGATTCCTAATGGTCGATCGAGTTTTGTCAGGACAAGCTCGACTGATCATTTGAGTATCGACCTTGTCGTTTACTTGATTGGTCGAGTTACCCTTATAGAAACTCGACCGATTGCACTGTACGGAAAAGTGCAAAAAAGTGCTTCTAGCCATTGTGGAGTTGCAACAAGTGAAAATATATCCTTTGCAAGCCACAAAATGGCTAGTTTTCATTCTCAAGTGTTCCCAAAGGCTAAGAGGCATCCCCAGCTATAAATAGGACCCCTTGGGCTTCATTCCAAGGTTGAGCATTCATTACAAAACTCTATGTGAGGTTCCTATTCTATAGTTGAGTGCTTCCTACAGCCTCCTCTCTCTCTCTAAGCTTATTCACTTGCTACATCCATTAGAGTGAGTAGAATCTGTAAGAGAGCTAGTCCTACATGTATATATTGTGAGGCTCTCACTTCCACCACCTCCCTTTCTCTCATTTCAATCATGAAGATGAAGGTTCTCTCTCTTAGCTAAGAGAGGTGAAGAAGAATAAGGGAAGGCATCCCTTGGTGAAGATCAAGGCTGAAGATTTAGAGCTAGAGTGGGTAAGCCCTTGGTGAAGGCATAAGACTCCTTGCTCAAGTAGGTAAGTCCTTGGTGGAAGCTTCTCCGAGTGAAGGTGAAGTCAAAGGCGGAAGATCCAAGAAGAGTGGGTAATTCCTGCAAGGTTGAAGACTTGTGCAAGAGTAGGTAAGTCCTTGGAAGAAGGTGGAAGACTCCTTGCAAAATGGGTAAGTCCTTGGTAAGGTTGAAGACTCTTTGTATTGGATAGGTAAGTCATTTGTTTGGTCATGTATTGTAAGTCTTATGAATGAATATAAGAATGCGATGGTTAGGAAATCCTAGAGATTGACCTCTCTAGGTAAGTGGACTGACATACTTCTAGTTTGAAGTGTAGAAACACTCTAAATAGCTTGTTAACTTATGTATGTTCAATCTCTCTCATCCTTGCTATGTATGTTTTAGTTGCACATAAATTTCCTATTTAGCAACCTTATCTTGTGATATATCTTGAAGGTCTAATGAATTTTGTTTAAGTGCATTAAGCTCTATTCACCCCCCTCCAGAGCATCTAATCACCCATCTAGGATCCAACAGAGGATGCATCTAGACCACTTGACTCTGACATTATCTAAGATACAATACATTATCACCATAGTGTTCTCTGTAATATCTGTTTGATTTTTCTTCGTATGGATGCTGCAGTTGACCACTAGGGCAAGTATATACTTCTTGAGATCCAAAATAGAGGAAGGTAGGGTGCTGTTCTTCTTATAGGGTATCTGAGGTTTCTTCAAGTAATGATGGATATCTGGAAGGGTGATATTATATTACTTGTAGAATCCCTCAGAGTCAGAAAGGTCAAAATACTCTCCATAATCCTTATACAGGAGTCATTCTCATTGGCACCTGATAAAAAGATATTCAGGATGTCCTCCTAGACTTGGAACTTCTTCACGGCTATCATTGATGTAAGGATAACTTGAGTATTTGGAGGGGGTACAAGGGTGTCATAATTCCAATGCAAGTTTGTGTAGAATTCGTGAACGACTTTCGTGCTAGTTATGGAAATATTGAAGCACACACGTTTGACACCCAGGGCGGATAGGTGGTGAACTTGAAGCAACCTTGCCACTTGATATATGATCTCTTGGCGTCTAGGGCTAGGCTCAAAGAGGGCACAAAAAGGGAAAAGACTATGTGGAAGAAGGTCCTTATACCTATTAACAACCTCATTTGAGACAAAGAAGGTCTCATCGAAGGGATCAAGTGATAGGATGAGGAGGAGGATGGTGCACTGCTAGGGGAGGTTCTCTTCATTCTATTAGAAGCCATTGAAATGAGATAGAGAGGAAAGAGAGATCAAACACACAAAACACTCCACGAAAACATTCACACACCTAGGTTTAGCAAGGGGTAAGGTCTAGAAAGGTCTCCCTAGGTCGGATTAGGGCTAGGTAGGGGAAAGGAAGGTTAAGGGTGGAAAGCTTATGGCTTGAGAGAGTGGAATCGGTCAACGTTTCTATAGTTGAGAGGGAGAATAGTCGGCCGAACCCAACTTAAGTGTGCTCCAGCATGGCGATCGGTCGAGTTCTGTGAACTTGGAAACTCGACCGATTGGCCCTTTTTTAAAATCTCTCAGCCATCAATCAGTTGAGTTTGTCCTGGGAAAACTCGACCGATGGTCAACCTAACCTAAAACCATCAAACTTAGTTTCTAGCCATTTGAGTGCTAATTAAATTTATTTTTCAAGTCCATTATGTATATTGAACATACTTAGGCACATATCACTCATCATTGGGTATTATTTTGTGATAAAACATGCCTTTGCAAAAAAACCCAAAAATAAGAGAAAAATAAGGCAAAATGAACATGAAAAACTGATTTTAAGCATATTAGCACGCAAAGATGATCAAGATAGATGAAAAACATATAGGATAGATGATAACTATCTAGAAGGCATATTAGATTCATTCAAAGCAGTTATAAGCAATTTTGATCTAATAAAGTTAAATTTCTCTCTAGCTACATATTTTGTGAAAATGTCTACCAACTGATTTTTTGTGTCCACATGTGTGATATAGATATCCTTCGTGGCAATGTGATCACGAAGAAAGTAATGGTGAACCTCTATATGTTTAGCTCTACTATGCAATATAGGATTGTAAGACAATTTAATTGCACTAGTATTATCACAATAGATAGGAGAAGCATCAAAATGAATGCTAAAGTCTTGGAGCATTTGCTTCATCCATAGGACCTGGGCACAACAACTCCCAGTTGCAATGTACTCAACCTCGATGGTTGATAATATGACGGTGCTCTGTTTCTTGGAGAACCAAGACACCAATCATGATCCTAGGAGGAAACAAGTGCCACTTGTGCACTTTCGATCAATCAAGCACCCTACATAATCAACATCACTATAAGCTAGAAGAGTAAAGTCCCTTGACTTGGGATACCATAGTCCAAAATTTGGAGTTTTGGCTAGGTACCTTAAAATCCTCATAACAACTATAAGATGAGATTTCTTAGGATTTGATTGAAATCGAGCACACAAGCCAACACTAAACATTATATCAGGTCTATAGGTAGTTAAGTAAAGTAAACTTTCAATCATACCTCTATAGAGCTTCTCATCTACCTTCTCACCTTCTTCATCTTTATCAAGTTTGACGATGTTTGACATGGGTGTGTCCATCGACTTGGTGTTCTCCATCCCAAAGTACTTAAGTAGTTCACTTGTGTACTTGCCTTGGTTGATGAAGTTCCCATATTTTGTTGGTTTGATTTGAAAGACAAGGAAGAATGTGAGTTCACCCATCATATTCATCTCGAATTCACTATGCATAAGATCACTAAATTCTTTGCAAAAATCAAGGTTAGTTCTGCCAAAAATAATATCATCAACATATGTTTGAATGATAAGAAAATTGTTAGAAGTGTGTTTATAAATAAGGTAGAATCCACTTTGCCCAGGATATAACCATGATCTATCAAAAAGTTATATAATTTCTCATACCAATACCTTGGTGCTTGTTTGAGTCCATAGAGAGCTTTTTGCAACAAATAAGCATGGTTAGGTAGACTATCATGTTCAAAGCCCGGAGATTGTGCAACATACACTTCCTCTTCAATTGTACCATTCAAAAATGCACTTTTAACATACATTTGATACAAAAGAAAGTTTTTATAACTAGTAAAGGAAAGCAACATACGAATGGACTCAAGTCTAGATACAAGTGCATATGTTTCATCAAAATCAATACCTTCCTATTGATTGAAGCCTTGAGCCACTAACCTTGCTTTGTTCCTTACCACTTTGCCGCTTTCATCTAGCTTGTTGTGGTAGACCCATTTGGTGCTAATGATCTTTCTATCACTTTGTCTTGGCACAAGGGTCCAAACATTGTTCTTCTCAAATTGTTCCAGCTCCTCTTGCATAGCTAGGATCCATTCTTCATCCCCAAGAGATTCCTTGCATCTTTAGGCTCAAGTTGTGAGATGAAGGTGTTGTTGGCTTGTTCTTTGTTGAATGCAGCCTGTGTCTTCACTCTTTCAAATGGATCACCTAAAATTAGCTCCTTTGTATGATTCTTTACAAACGGGGGAGTTGGATCCTTCTTTTCATCATCTTTGTCTTCTTCTTGAGTAGCCACCTCTTTTCCCTTTTGGGTGATGTTGAGTTATTTAAGGATAGGAATTACTTCGCCTGCAACATCATCATTTAGAAAAATATCTTTGGGAATAGAGGGGTTAGTCTCAATAAATTTTACATTAATCGATTCTTCTACCTTAGCAAGATCAATATTGAAAACTCTATAAGCCTTGCTATTAGTGCTATAGCCAAGAAAGAAAGCCTTGTACGATTTTGGATCAAGCTTGTCAAGAGAATCTTTTGTATTCAAAATAAAACAAGGACATATGAAAACGTGGAAATACTCAATAGAAGGCTTCTTACCACGCCATAGCTCATAGGGGGTTTTCTTAAGGGAAGGATGAGTAAAAACCCAGTTTTGCACAAAACATGAGGTACTGACAACTTCAGCCCAAAACTTCTTAGGTGTATCATACTCAAGAAGCATGGTCCTAGACATCTTCTGTAAAGACATATTATTCCTCTCTACAACCCCATTTTGTTGAGGTGTTTGAGGTGAAGAGAAGTTGTGTGCATAACCCGATTCAAGACAAAAATGCTCAAAAAGCTCATTTTCAAATTCTCCCCCATGGACACTACGGATGGAAACAATCTGGCAAGAAGCTTAATTTTCAACTCGTTTACAAAAGCTCGAGAAAACATCAAGCATATCAATTTTAGAAACAAGAAAGAAGGTCCAAGTATATCTAGAGAAATCATCGACAATAACAAGGCAATACTTGGAATCATGAAGCGATTGCATTCTCATTGGTCCAAATAGATCAATGTGGAGAAGCTTAAGAGCTCTCTTGGTAATAAGGACTCCTTTGGATTTGAAGGAGGACTTGATTTTCTTTCCTTGTGTACAAGGTTGGCATTCCTCATCCTTTTCAAAATCCAATTTAGGAAGTCCCTTGACCAAGTCCTTTTTTCTCAACTTCTTCAATTGATGCATATTTACATGACCAAGCCAGTGGTGCCAAAGAGAAATATCATTTGAGTTGACTACTGGGCATATATCAACCACATGCTTAATAGAGTTAAGAACAATAACATAAAGATTACCACTTCTAGTTCCCTTATATATAACTTGGTAGGTGAGGGAATCTAGAATCAAGCATTCAAAGGAAATAAATAACACAAGGTAACCATTATCACAAAGTTGACTAACACTAATTAAATTGTGATGTAGGCCATCCACAAAAAGAACATTCTTGATGAACAAGGATTCACCTACATCACCCTCATCTTTGAATTTACCTTTCTTATTGTCCCCAAAGGTAACAAATCCTCCTTTCTTCTTGTTGAAATGGCTTATGTCACCGGTCATGTGCTTTGTGCAACCACTATCAACAATCCATCTACCTTTTTCCTACAAGAAAGGAGAATGTCGATTCCCAACTCAAACTTTGGGATTAAAAGTTAGCTTGGGGACCCATTTCATCTTTGAGTTGGTCCCCTTAGGCTTGTAAGGACAATAAGTAGAATAATGATAATCACATTTTCAATAATAACAAACCATAGGATTCTTAGTGCCCGAAGACTCTCCTACAAAGAAGGAGGTCTCCTTGCTCTTTTTCTTACCTTTGGCCTTACTCTTGTCCTTTGAATCCCCCCCTAAAAATCTCAAATCACTAGTACCACTTTGTTTGGTAGAATGGTCAAGGATTTCATTTAGGGAGTTCTTCCCTTTGAGGAAATTCTGTAGGGATGCTATCAATCTATTATTATCATCATTTAAAGAAACAATAGTATAAGATAAACTATATATGTCATCCCTAGAATGCACAAGATCAGCCTCAAGACATAAAGCTTTAGTAAGATATGAATCTTTTTCGAGAGAGATAGAAGCAACATTAACACTAGGCAACAAGGGTCTAGAAGATAGATCATTTACTTGACTAAGAAATCTAGCATTCTCAGATTTTAGCATTTGGATCTCTTTGATATAGACATCACTCTCTTCTCTACAAGAATCAATAAGAAACTTAAATTCAACATTTTTAGTTTTAAGAAAATCAAGCTCTTTAAGGCAATTTTGGTTTTCTTCCTTAAGATTCTCAATGTTCTTAAGGTAGATACCATTCTCAACTTCAACCCCATTGTATTGGAGCTCAATATCAAGGTATTTACCTTGAAAATTACCAATACTCTCAAGGTTGGTCTTTTCATTCAATTCAAAAATTTCAAGCTTAGCATAAAGATCATCAATAATTTTTCCTAACCATTTTCTTTTAGATTTCATTTAGAAAAATATGAACAGGTAGCAATAAGAATGTCAATAATAGATTCCTTAGATAATTCATACAAGCTTACCTCGCTTACCTCACTTATCTCACCAATGTCTTCACTTGTAGAGGCCATGAGAGCAAGGTGGTACTCTCCATCTTCTTTGGAGCTTGAGCTACTTGAAGATGAAGCTTCTCAAGCTACACGACCTGTATTCTTGTATCTCTTCTCCTTCTTGTCCTTCGTCTTATATTTTCTCTCCTTCTTGTATTCCTCTTCCTTCTTTGAGCCGCTCTTGTGGTGTGACTTTCTTAACTTTGGGCATTCACTCTTGTAGTGCCCCTTTTAACCATATTTGTAGCATCTCGGAGTAGAGGAGGAGGAGGCTTACTTTCCCTTGAAGTGCTTTCCCTTGATGTAGTTGGCTTCATGCTCACTAGGGCCTTCATCTTCACTAGAGGAGGAGGGAGAAGTCTAACAAGCAAGTTGTTGTTGAAGGATGACAACCTCCGCTTGTGCTTTGAAAGCACTATCTTTGATCTTCTTGGCTTCCTTCTCTTCCTGCTTTGCTTCTTCTTATGGCTTGTCAAGTCTAGGCTCATGGACTTGAAGGTTGCCAATGAGTTCTTTAGTTGGGATGTCACCAAGGCTCCTCACTTCTTCAATGGAGTTAACATTTGACTCCCATATATTTGGAAGAGTTCTCAATATCTTTGAGTTGATAACACCTCTGTCCAAAGTGTTGCCCAATGTAGCTAGCCCATTGATGATTACATTGAGTCTTGAATACATCTTCACAATGCCTTCTTTCTTACCCATCTTTAAGTTCTCTAGGAGGCCATTTAACATGTATATCTTTGCCTCCTTGACTTGCTTAGTGCCTTCATATGTGATGCACAACTTGTCCCAAATCTCATAGGCAGTGTCCCAGGATGAGATCCGATTGAACTCTGTGGGGGTGAGGTCTACATAGAGGATGCTAATGGCCTTTGCATTGAGTTCAACCTCCTTGAGATCAGCTTCACTCCATGTTGCAATAGCTCCAGTTGGCTCCTTGTAAGGTGTGACCATCACCTTCCACATATCAAAGTTCATCCCTTGAATGTAGAACTGATCCGTCTCTTCCAATAGAGGAAGTTGATGCCATCAAAGACCAGAGGACACATGGAGAAGCCTCCCTCTAGATTGAGTGAACCAAGTAGGTTGTCGCCTATCTTCTCATCTCGTGGGAGATTGTTGGAGAAAATCCTTGGCTCTGATACCGCTTTTTGGATCTAAGGGATCTAGATGGGGGGGTGAATAGCGCTACAAAATTTCTCACAAAATAGATTAGACCTTCAAATTATATCAATTTTAGAGTAATATCTTGATGTCAATTTGAAGTCCTATCTAACAAGCATAGCAAGGATGAGATAGATTGATAGCAAGCACTTGACAAAGGGATGTAGAGTGATTCCGCACTTCGAACTAGAAGTGAGTCAGTCCACTACCTAGAGAGGTCAACCTCTAGGACTTTGCAAGTGCTTTTCTCTATATTGTCACCAAAGAAATTTACAACATAAGTACAAGGAGATATCCACCTTACCAAAGATCTTACCCACTTAGCTTGAGTCTTCAACCTTCACCAAGGTCTTATCCACTCAAGCTCAAGTCTTCCACCTTGAAGGACTTTGCTTCTCTTCTTGGACCTTCAACCTTTGCCTTCTCCTTCACCTGAAGAAGATCACCACATCTTCATCAACCTTGAAGAGGACCAGTTACAACTCCTCCTTCACTCGATGGAGCTTGCTTCACCTTTTTTTCATGTAGGAAGGGGATAAGGAAGTAGTGGAATATTGAGAGATTTACATGAAGAAAGGTGGAGCTCTCTTACAATAAGACTAACTCACTCAAAAATCACAAAATGAAGTGTAAACTAGAGAGAGAAAAGGGCTCAAGGAGTAGTAGCACACTCAACTATAGCAAGGACCTTGAATGTATTGAAAGAGAAAACTTGGAATGAACTCCAAGGGGTCCTATTTATAGCTGGGGCTGCTCCCTTGAGTTGGGGAACACTTAGGGCCGAGATATAACCGTTTTCCTCAAGGCAACATATCTATTTTCACCCCGAACAAGTCACCAATAGTTATAATCATTTTTTCTGCATTTTTCATACATTGCATTCAGTCAACTTTCAATAAAGGTAACTCAACTGATTGACTAAAAGACAAAGCCAATTTCCAAACTATCAGTCGAGTTTGTTCAGGGGAACTCAACCGATCAGCCAAAATTGAATTTGCTCAGTGAGTTGGTCAGTTGAGTTCTGTGAATGCACAACTCGACTGATCAACCATCTTTAGAAAATCAACCATAGGATCGGTTGAGATTGTAACTCGACCGATCAACAGCTTGTGATCTATTTTCTAAATTAGTTAAAGTGTGATTAAAATTTGGTATTAAGTGTCCCACATATTTTTTTCATTTTAGTTAAAAATTCTTCTAAGGTCGTTTGAAGTGATTTCCTAATTAGCACACTTGCATTGCATTTGACTTGAACTTAGACAAGCTAGGCTTGTGTAATTTGATCCTTTTCATGTACCTAAAGCCTGAAATCAATCTTGAACAAACATATTAGATACATAGGAATGGAATGGTTAAGTCATTATCAAAATATGGACAATGTATAACCTCTAGGTCAACACATATAAGATATCCATTCACAAAAATCACAATATTTACAAATTTATTCTCCCAACATTGTATCATGCACACTTTTACACACCAAACAACCCATAAAGGGGGGTTAGTTAGACATGCTCAAAGAAAATGCAAAAGAAAAGGTATAAGAAATATAAAACTCCATGGATGTTGATGAAGGAGCTGCAATCTTCACCTCCACCTTCTCCTTGCTCGAACTCCTCCTCTAAAGGGAAGAAATGGAATGTAAAATGACATGGGAATGGTTAAAACCCTAGAAAACTAGGATCTTGAGGTAGTGGAAGTGGAATGTAATTTGTCAATAGGTGGTATAGTAGGTGTCAAAATGAATGCTTGGGAGAGATGACCTCTTGCTCCCAACCTACACCGATGCTTATATAGAGGCTTGGGAGCATAGGGTGGGGAGATATGGTAAAATGGTAGTAGGCAAATAGTAGGGTTTCATAGGCATCTCGATCATTCTAGGCAGAGCAACCATAGTGGCAAAAGTTGGTATGTTTATTATGAACAAGAATGACCATAGTGGAAAGGTGAAATGATCAGTTAAATTTTGGGTTTTGGGAGTCGAGGTAGTATGGTCATTCTGGGCTGAACGGTCTTCATGGATGTCATGTAGAATGATTGTGCTAGTTGCCATGACCATTTTGAAGAATTTGAGACATGGTTGTGCTCTAGGACATGATTGTACTGGGGGCTGCTTGGCATAGTCGTGTTGGGAAACATGAGTGTTCTGAGCGCTGAGTGCCACAACTATTTTTCTGGGCATGATTGTACTAATTGAGCTTGTGGAAGTTGCTTCAACTGCTAATTTGTTTTGTGAATTTGATGCTTCTGTGCAAACATTCTTATGGTACCAAAAATATGTTGGAGTTTTTCTCCTACACTTCAGTTTTGAACTTGATCATCAATGGAGCTTTTTCTTTAAAGTTATTTTTGATCACTTGGGGTAGGTTGGGAGTAATATTGTCTTGAATTTGGACTCCTCTAAGGTTGGAGAAATCCTAGATTCCACCTCGTCTCTCCTTTCCATCAAGTAGTTCTCAAAATGCCTAAAAATCATGAAAATAGTGTCTGTAAGTACATTTCATATAAAATACCATTTTTTGGGGGTAAAGCATGTATCATGAAAAACATAGATGTAATAATAGGCAACATGACATATGATTCAGACCCAATTAAGGGTTCATCATTTCCCCAAGATTAAAGCATACTTTGTCCTCAAGTATGCTCTAACTCAATCTATTAGGAAATTTAGCTCAAGTGGCAATGATAAATTCACACACCAATCATGTAGCATGATAATTTTTATTGATATACCTCCACCTTGAATATATATACATTTCATTATCTCTTCTTTTTATTCATGTATTGACTATAAAAAAAGAAAAAATCATAAAACCTCACATATAGGGAATTATCATTGATATAAGTAACATGGCAGTCCACATGGCTCTGGGTAAAACATTTCATTTTACAAGAACAAGTCTAAGCTTGTTAGGTGAATGGTTTTCACATGCATGCATTCTACTCTAAAGATGAATCCATACTTTATAACCCACTTGTCTTGTATTGGGTTGGTGGGCTAGGGTGGATTTCCCTACCCCTAGTAGGCATAAGAAGGGAAGAAAGGGTTGTGGAAGAAAGTTGGGGTGATAGTACATATAACTCCCATCTTTTCTTTTCTTCTGCTGAGATGTGAGTACATACAACAATCTCATATTCCTTTTTTCTTTTTCTTTGCCCATATGTTGGGATAAAATATGGTGGTTGGAAAAAGTTGAGAGGTGGAATTATGAGCACTTCCACGTTTTGGAGGTGGGCAAGGCTTTGTGTGCACTTTTACATATTTTCATGAGGAAGAGAGGAAAGAAGTGATGGAAGAAATAATGAGTCAAAGAGGGGTAAGTAATTGTGGATTTTCACAAAAGGGGTTCTCACATTCACATTAGTCCCAAAAATTTCACAGACATGGGAAAATCATAAGAATGAGTTGTTGTATCAACCAAATTATTTTTCATAAATCATGGAAAACCCTAGACATTTGATGCTTTCTCTGTTTCACTCCAATTAGATAGAGATGACACACATGTATTAAATCAAGCACAAAAGCATATCAATAAAACTACCATATAAAAATGGAGTGAGTCATATTCTTCAAAGGTCAAACAATTCAATTCCACTTCATTAAGATAGATTTTAGGTCAGAACATGCTTTTGGTCAAAATGAATCAAGTTTGAGAAAATTGTCCAAAATAGTGACCAAATGCCTCTATCTACATGAAGATCTATTCTATTAAGAAATAAATATTCTACAAGCAAATCCTAATTAAAAACATATAAGAAATTACTAAAATTTTACATGCAATGCAAATGCAACGTATGTCATGGCAAGAAAAGAAAAAAACAATGGAAAGTTATGCAAAAATGCAAGGAAATAAACAAAATATTATGCATGTAAGCAAAACATTAGAATCTAATATATATAGAGGCAGTTTGAGAAAAATAAATAAAATCAGGGTGGGAGAAGAAGGGCTTGAATCAAATTTATAAAAGAGGGTTCATGCCACCCTACCACCCAAGCTTTGTAAGCATGTTGCCCTCAACATGAAACAATATGTTAGGAGTTATAGGGTGCTATCACTATTGTGATGCCAATGGATCTGACTGTCCTACTTGGGGTGGAGGGTGCTGGTAGTAGTTACCCCAGTAGTCTCCCTATAGGGTTGGATATGTCACTATGTACCCCTACACTGCTCCCCAAAAGTACTCTAATCATTGGGGGTTACTTTGTACTTGCATGTGCTAGTAGAAATCCATATGTTTGATCTGATAATGTATATGATGATGATCTAAACACATTTCCTACTAAGTTTGTTGAATCCACCCCAACTATTCATGGATTGTAGACATGTCATAGGCATTTGTTGGAGGTGTCTGCACATCATCTTCCTCTTCTCTTTTTCTTATATGAGAAGGTTTCTGTTGATGCTCTAGCACATTTGGCTCCCCTTCTCCCTAGGGTAGATCCGCTGGTGTTGCCCTGTAGCCTTCTTTGGGGTGCTCACTCTCCCAAATCCAAGAGCTCATGTGAAATCTTTTATCAGCCCTATGTTAGGAACCAATATTTTGGTTTGATCTAAGGTGATACCTAGGTACCCAAGGTTGATATTGTAGATGATTTTGTCATTAGAAAGACAGACCATGTGAGACATATCAAGATAATTCAAATCCACATATATTGTGACACATGTTATCACATAGGCAATGAGATTACACAAAACCATGTGGAAATAACCATAACAAGGGATTATCAAAAACACTAAAAATTAAAACCATTTTCTATAAAGATCCATGTCAGAAAACTCTTTACAAGAAGGCCCACAACCTGCCATATATATACAACATGGTGCATTCTTGTTCCATATGACACAAGTTTTCCATTACCAAAATATGTACATGAGTAAACTATAAGTAACAACAACAGATTAGTCAAAATCTCAGATCGATCTTGAAACCATAATGAGACTATCCCCTCAAGGACCTGAGAGTACATGGACGACACATATGACTTCTATCTACAACAAGACACAACTAACAACACACCACCTCAAATTCCAGGTCTTCTTCCTATTGGTATCTTGTCTCAACTTACATGATCTCTTCTACCTCGAACACGTCCACCTAAAAAGTTGTAGAACCCATGGGGTGAGACAAAAGTCCCAACAAGATATAGCTCTCTGTCAACAATATTATTATCACATATATACTATTATTAGAAAAAAAGGTAAAACTGCACTATACTAAACAAACCTGACCATATATTATGAGCACGATAGAATATTATCATAACTGAGTAGTTTAGATAACTATGTCTGAATAATAGATTAGGTAATCACTTTAGAAGGAATATGAACAACATGTATGAAGGGTTACCACATTAGATCATGTTTTATGCCCTGCCTTATGCCCTGAGGATTTGAGTCATACCATCCAAATCCAACCACCCCCTATGAAGGGTTACCAACGGTGCCATATAAGGTCCAAGGAGATCTAGACTCCAAGACCTCACTCACTACTCCCAGTCAGTATGAGAGACAACATAGAGACATATTAGTCAACTACTGATAGTGACATATAGTCAACTATTTAATCAACTAGCCCACCTTGGTAAATGTCATGATGCTAGAAAATAGCTCACTCGTGGCTATTCAGATAAATAGAATTGGCTCACTCATGGCCATTCTAATATATACAGAATTGGCTCACTCATTTCCATTCTTATAAAAGGACTGGCTCACCCATGGCCATTGTCATAAAATAATTGGCTCGCGCATGGACATTGTTTAAGGATATGATTGGCTCACTCATGGACATTCATATTACATAATTATTTTACAAATGTAGGAAGATGATTGACTATACATCCTTGGATACTCAACAATATGTGTTTCGAGTTGAACTCATTTCACCATCCAACAAGTTCTAACATGGAATGGATCTATGGCCAGGGAAACATACAATTTTAGGTGTATCAACACATCTTCCAACATCAATCAAGTTACAAATATACCACACAGGTAAATGCTACAAAGAATAGTGTAATACATCCTTCAAGAAATCATATAACAATTGTAACACATACTTGTTACTTTATCACAGTTAACCTGAGATCAAAATACTTTGAACACACTACTGAGAATCTCATCTCATCACCATTATCACATACTGTGGGGTTTCAATCCCCTTAGTTCATTACTTAAAAATGTCACCTTTCACTAGGAAATAATGATCTCTACGTCATAAGACCCATATAAACATCATACTTGTTGTGTAAGTATTTCACATGGCTCAAAAGGCCCATTAAATCTATATAATGTCACATCACCATAACCCATAGTTGGGTATGCTCATTATCTCAAGACACTTGCATGGTTAGGATCTCATTATAAAAGATCTCAACTTAAATATGAGCACCATTCCATAAATGAAAAATCCCTCAATCAAGTTACAAGTATGAAAGGTATATCATCTTGCATAAGATTCTTCAAAATTTGGAACTCCTCTATGTTACCCTATCATTTTCATCATGGAAAATCAATCCCTTAAACTCATCATTGAGTATCACATGACCTTCTAGGCAACATGCCTTTGCCAAGTCATAAGATCTATTCACATCCTTCCTATGATACAAGTATTCCATATGCCTTATAAGGCATATTCAAACTATATTAGATTATAACCACTATAGCCCTCATTTGGCTATATCCATAATGCCTTCATGGTTAAGATTTTATTATTGTAACCATTGATTATTATCATTATGCATTTCAAGTTACAACCCTCTCGTAAGTAGGTTTAGGGTTTCTATTGTAGCCGATTAGGGTCTCTAGGGTTATATTCAACCACTAAACCCTAATTCGTAACTCCTCTCATCTAGGAGCTTATTTGCTTACCATATTCAAACATACTTGATTACTCTCACCAATTATCATTAATTGATTATCAACATGAGTGATAAAAATTCCTCTCTACTGGAATATTGGTTTCAACTTAATTTGTTGTATTGACTTGACCCTCTTTAGGGTGTATTGGCCTACACTTATCAAAGTGTATCCATCTCATTACATCATCATGTATCAACTTGATTATAATCCTCATGTGTCATCTTACACTCATCAAAGTGTATTAACCTACACACTAACCCTTGTGTCGACTCATTTACTTGTGTTGGCTTAGATACTTGTATCAGCAATAATACTCTTCACATGTGTTCGCCTAAGCTCATCACTTTGTGTTGGGTTAGACACATGTATCGGCCATGATACTCTTCACTTGTATTGGCATAAACTCCTCAACATTTTTTGGGTTAGACACATGTATCGGCCATGACACTCTTCACTTGTGTCGGCCATGACACATCAAGATGATATCAGTCTTGAGGTGCTTAAGGAGATATTGGCCATAAGTATGACATAGTGTATCACCTTCACCATATCTTGGTGTATCAGACACACCATGATTTGGTGTATTAGTCATACCATTACTTTTGTGTGTCAGCCAAGGTGTGTCGCCCATCACACTTATGTCAGGCTAGAGACGTGTCAGGTTGTTAGGGTTAGGGCATATCGAGTTAGCACTACTGACTTTATGTATTCACTCAACTTTTAAGATATCAACCTGCCCTAATCCTAAGCCTTAGGTGACAGACTAGAAAACTCTAATAACAATAGTCCTTCACATGTAACAAATCAATAACGGTTAGGACTTCATGTGTATCTGTTTCCCTTCATATAACCTTGTATCGGGTTAGGGTTTCTCAAACCAATATCGGTTCGTGCATGGGAGTTTCCATAATCTTGAAGATCCAACCCTTCATCCACTAACACTCTAGTTCATGGAAAATAGACCCATATATCCATGAGATCTCACATAATCATTATTCAACCAAGGAAAGTCAAATTGAAAAGGAATCATAAAGTATTGCATGATTCAAGGTGAATAATAATAGAGTTGAGTTTAAGTTATATAACCCGCCCCAAGATCACCACTAGATCTTCAAGATTCAAATATCCACGTTCCTGAGGTTGAAGGTGACTTATCAAAAGTCCAAGATTTGGCTATAGCTTCACCTCCATCAAGAAGAAGGTATCATAGTTAGAAACTTGTTGAAGAAGAAAAGAAAGAAAGAATTATGATCCGAGATACATAATTCTCCAAGGTTGAAAATGACCATGTCTTCAACTCAAGATTGATGCTCGAGATCCTTCCTATTCCTCAAGATTTTATTGTCTTCCACCAAGAAAGGGATGATATGAGGGTCAAAATATTCATTAGTAGGTCAATAGAGAGGTTTATATAGTTGAGGCTCATGAGAGAGAGAGAGTGTATGTGAAGTGTCACCACCATATGCACTTAGGTGACACATGTCCATGCATGGTTACTCCATGCATCCATGATTATTTCGACATGCAAAATCTTGTGTATAATTCAAGGATGAGATATCGGCCATTGGGAAGTGTTATAACCCCAATTTTCTAAATCATGTAATGAGATTTGTAAATCTCCTTTTAAAAGATAAATGAAATCAATGGTTGATTTAATGGTTTGATTTGAATGAATTTCTTGTATAATAGCCTTGTATGTTTTCTTAATGGACCTTATTGTCTATTGATCCCAATTGAAAGAAAAAGAAAAAGAAAAGGAAAAGGAATCCAATTGGATAAAGGAATAAACAAGAAAATAGATAAAAGAAGAATAAAAGGCTAAGGAATATTTTCCAAGATGGAATTTCGAGATATTAAGGTTCCTTGAGGTTCAAGGAACTCAGGATAATAATATAAAGGCTAGGGAAAGATAAAATATGTGGAAAATATGAATAATTAAGTGTTAACTTGTAACTGTATAAAAGGACTCTTTTTATTTAGATAATGATCCCAATTTTTTCATGATGAGATATAAATTCATAAACGAGGTTCACTTAAAATTTGAGGTAAAAAGGAATTACGAATTGGGAGTTATGGCTTTTTCAAATTATCCTCAAAATATGGTGTTATTTTGGATTTAGGAAATATTTTCCTTTGTTTGGTTGAGCACGTGTGATGAGGGCCATTGGATCTTGATCCAACGGGTACCGCTCATTGTCAAAGTCCCAGCAGGACACAGACTGTGGCCGAGTTTAGGGGAACTTTCCCCTTCAACTTTCTCGCGATCCAGTGCATGTGCACTCTGAGAGATCACTCCTTTGGGTCTGGGAGAGAGAGACAAACCTTCTCGACCCTAAGATGATAGAATCCCATCGCGACTAGGAGAAACACCCAATTGGGCTGAGGATTGTTGGCAGAAGGGATAGGAAACCCTAAAAAGGACCCCCATATCCTATTAATAGACCCTCACACTCTCAAGCACAAAAGAGGGGTAAGTAATTGTGGATTTTCACAAAAGGGGTTCTCACATTCACATTAGTCCCAAAAATTTCACAGACATGGGAAAATCATAAGAATGAGTTGTTGTATCAACCAAATTATTTTTCATAAATCATGGAAAACCCTAGACATTTGATGCTTTCTCTGTTTCACTCCAATTAGATAGAGATGACACACATGTATTAAATCAAGCACAAAAGCATATCAATAAAACTACCATATAAAAATGGAGTGAGTCATATTCTTCAAAGGTCAAACAATTCAATTCCACTTCATTAAGATAGATTTTAGGTCAGAACATGCTTTTGGTCAAAATGAATCAAGTTTGAGAAAATTGTCCAAAATAGTGACCAAATGCCTCTATCTACATGAAGATCTATTCTATTAAGAAATAAATATTCTACAAGCAAATCCTAATTAAAAACAGATAAGAAATTACTAAAATTTTACATGCAATGCAAATGCAACGTATGTCATGGCAAGAAAAGAAAAAAACAATGGAGAGTTATGCAAAAATGCAAGGAAATAAACAAAATATTATGCATGTAAGCAAAACATTAGAATCTAATATATATAGAGGCAGTTTGAGAAAAATAAATAAAATCAGGGTGGGAGAAGAAGGGCTTGAATCAAATTTATAAAAGAGGGTTCATGCCACCCTACCACCCAAGCTTTGTAAGCATGTTGCCCTCAACATGAAACAATATGTTAGGAGTTATAGGGTGCTATCACTATTGTGATGCCAATGGATCTGACTATCCTACTTGGGGTGGAGGGTGCTGGTAGTAGTTACCCCAGTAGTCTCCCTATAGGGTTGGATATGTCACTATGTACCCCTACACTGCTCCCCAAAAGTACTCTAATCATTGGGGGTTACTTTGTACTTGCATGTGCTAGTAGAAATCCATATGTTTGATCTGATAATGTATATGATGATGATCTAAACACATTTCCTACTAAGTTTGTTGAATCCACCCCAACTATTCATGGATTGTAGACATGTCATAGGCATTTGTTGGAGGTGTCTGCACATCATCTTCCTCTTCTCTTTTTCTTATATGAGAAGGTTTCTGTTGATGCTCTAGCACATTTGGCTCCCCTTCTCCCTAGGGTAGATCCGCTGGTGTTGCCCTGTAGCCTTCTTTGGGGTGCTCACTCTCCCAAATCCAAGAGCTCATGTGAAATCTTTTATCAGCCCTATGTTAGGAACCAATATTTTGGTTTGATCTAAGGTGATACCTAGGTACCCAAGGTTGATATTGTAGATGATTTTGTCATTAGAAAGACAGACCATGTGAGACATATCAAGATAATTCAAATCCACATATATTGTGACACATGTTATCACATAGGCAATGAGATTACACAAAACCATGTGGAAATAACCATAACAAGGGATTATCAAAAACACTAAAAATTAAAACCATTTTCTATAAAGATCCATGTCAGAAAACTCTTTACAAGAAGGCCCACAACCTGCCATATATACAACATGGTGCATTCTTGTTCCATATGACACAAGTTTTCCATTACCAAAATATGTACATGAGTAAACTATAAGTAACAACAACAGATTAGTCAAAATATCAGATCGATCTTGAAACCATAATGAGACTATCCCCTCAAGGACCTGAGAGTACATGGACGACACATATGACTTCTATCTACAACAAGACACAACTAACAACACACCACCTCAAATTCTAGGTCTTCTTCCTATTGGTATCTTGTCTCAACTTACATGATCTCTTCTACCTCGAACACGTCCACCTAAAAAGTTGTAGAACCCATGGGGTGAGACAAAAGTCCCAACAAGATATAGCTCTCTGTCAACAATATTATTATCACATATATACTATTATTAGAAAAAAAGGTAAAACTGCACTATACTAAACAAACCTGACCATATATTATGAGCACGATAGAATATTAACATAACTGAGTAGTTTAGATAACTATGTCTGAATAATAGATTAGGTAATCACTTTAGAAGGAATATGAACAACATGTATGAAGGGTTACCACATTAGATCATGTTTTATGCCCTGCCTTATGCCCTGAGGATTTGAGTCATACCATCCAAATCCAACCACCCCCTATGAAGGGTTACCAACGGTGCCATATAAGGTCCAAGGAGATCTAGACTCCAAGACCTCACTCACTACTCCCAGTCAGTATGAGAGACAACATAGAGACATATTAGTCAACTACTGATAGTGACATATAGTCAACTATTTAATCAACTAGCCCACCTTGGTAAATGTCATGATGCTAGAAAATAGCTCACTCGTGGCTATTCAGATAAATAGAATTGGCTCACTCATGGCCATTCTAATATATACAGAATTGGCTCACTCATTTCCATTCTTATAAAAGGACTGGCTCACCCATGGCCATTGTCATAAAATAATTGGCTCGCGCATGGACATTGTTTAAGGATATGATTGGCTCACTCATGGACATTCATATTACATAATTATTTTACAAATGTAGGAAGATGATTGACTATACATCCTTGGATACTCAACAATATGTGTTTCGAGTTGAACTCATTTCACCATCCAACAAGTTCTAACATGGAATGGATCTATGGCCAGGGAAACATACAATTTTAGGTGTATCAACACATCTTCCAACATCAATCAAGTTACAAATATACCACACAGGTAAATGCTACAAAGAATAGTGTAATACATCCTTCAAGAAATCATATAACAATTGTAACACATACTTGTTACTTTATCACAATTAACCTGAGATCAAAATACTTTGAACACACTACTGAGAATCTCATCTCATCACCATTATCACATACTGTGGGGTTTCAATCCCCTTAGTTCATTACTTAAAAATGTCACCTTTCACTAGGAAATAATGATCTCTACGTCATAAGACCCATATAAACATCATACTTGTTGTGTAAGTATTTCACATGGCTCACAAGGCCCATTAAATCTATATAATGTCACATCACCATAACCCATAGTTGGCTATGCTCATTATCTCAAGACACTTGCATGGTTAGGATCTCATTATAAAAGATCTCAACTTAAATATGAGCACCATTCCATAAATGAAAAATCCCTCAATCAAGTTACAAGTATGAAAGGTATATCATCTTGCATAAGATTCTTCAAAATTTGGAACTCCTCTATGTTACCCTATCATTTTCATCATGGAAAATCAATCCCTTAAACTCATCATTGAGTATCACATGACCTTCTAGGCAACATGCCTTTGCCAAGTCATAAGATCTATTCACATCCTTCCTATGATACAAGTATTCCATATGCCTTATAAGGCATATTCAAACTATATTAGATTATAACCACTAAAGCCCTCATTTGGCTATATCCATAATGCCTTCATGGTTAAGATTTTATTATTGTAACCATTGATTATTATCATTATGCATTTCAAGTTACAACCCTCTCGTAAGTAGGTTTAGGGTTTCTATTGTAGCCGATTAGGGTCTCTAGGGTTATATTCAACCACTAAACCCTAATTCGTAACTCCTCTCATCTAGGAGCTTATTTCCTTACCATATTCAAACATACTTGATTACTCTCACCAATTATCATTAATTGATTATCAACATGAGTGATAAAAATTCCTCTCTACTGGAATATTGGTTTCAACTTAATTTGTTGTATTGACTTGACCCTCTTTAGGGTGTATTGGCCTACACTTATCAAAGTGTATCCATCTCATTACATCATCATGTATCAACTTGATTATAATCCTCATGTGTCATCTTACACTCATCAAAGTGTATTAACCTACACACTAACCCTTGTGTCGACTCATTTACTTGTGTTGGCTTAGATACTTGTATCAGCAATAATACTCTTCACATGTGTTCGCCTAAGCTCATCACTTTGTGTTGGGTTAGACACATGTATCGGCCATGATACTCTTCACTTGTATTGGCATAAACTCCTCAACATTTTTTGGGTTAGACACATGTATCGGCCATGACACTCTTCACTTGTGTCAGCCATGACACATCAAGATGATATCAGTCTTGAGGTGCTTAAGGAGATATTGGCCATAAGTATGACATAGTGTATCACCTTCACCATATCTTGGTGTATCAGACACACCATGATTTGGTGTATTAGTCATACCATTACTTTTGTGTGTCAGCCAAGGTGTGTCGCCCATCACACTTATGTCAGGCTAGAGACGTGTCAGGTTGTTAGGGTTAGGGCATATCGAGTTAGCACTACTGACTTTATGTATTCACTCAACTTTTAAGATATCAACCTGCCCAAATCCTAAGCCTTAGGTGACAGACTAGACAACTCTAATAACAATAGTCCTTCACATGTAACAAATCAATAACGGTTAGGACTTCATGTGTATCTGTTTCCCTTCATATAACCTTGTATCGGGTTAGGGTTTCTCAAACCAATATCGGTTCGTGCATGGGAGTTTCCATAATCTTGAAGATCCAACCCTTCATCCACTAACACTCTAGTTCATGGAAAATAGACCCATATATCCATGAGATCTCACATAATCATTATTCAACCAAGGAAAGTCAAATTGAAAAGGAATCATAAAGTATTGCATGATTCAAGGTGAATAATAATAGAGTTGAGTTTAAGTTATATAACCCGCCCCAAGATCACCACTAGATCTTCAAGATTCAAATATCCACGTTCCTGAGGTTGAAGGTGACTTATCAAAAGTCCAAGATTTGGCTATAGCTTCACCTCCATCAAGAAGAAGGTATCATAGTTAGAAACTTGTTGAAGAAGAAAAGAAAGAAAGAATTATGATCCGAGATACATAATTCTCCAAGGTTGAAAATGACCATGTCTTCAACTCAAGATTGATGCTCGAGATCCTTCCTATTCCTCAAGATTTTATTGTCTTCCACCAAGAAAGGGATGATATGAGGGTCAAAATATTCATTAGTAGGTCAATAGAGAGGTTTATATAGTTGAGGCTCATGAGAGAGAGAGAGTGTATGTGAAGTGTCACCACCATATGCACTTAGGTGACACATGTCCATGCATGGTTACTCCATGCATCCATGATTATTTTGACATGCAAAATCTTGTGTATAATTCAAGGATGAGATATCGGCCATTGGGAAGTGTTATAACCCCATTTTTCTAAATCATGTAATGAGATTTGTAAATCTCCTTTTAAAAGATAAATGAAATCAATGGTTGATTTAATGGTTTGATTTGAATGAATTTCTTGTATAATAGCCTTGTATGTTTTCTTAATGGGCCTTATTGTCTATTGATCCCAATTGAAAGAAAAAGAAAAAGAAAAGGAAAAGGAATCCAATTGGATAAAGGAATAAACAAGAAAATAGATAAAAGAAGAATAAAAGGCTAAGGAATATTTTCCAAGATGGAATTTCGAGATATTAAGGTTCCTTGAGGTTCAAGGAACTCAGGATAATAATATAAAGGCTAGGGAAAGATAAAATATGTGGAAAATATGAATAATTAAGTGTTAACTTGTAACTGTAGAAAAGGACTCTTTTTATTTAGATAATGATCCCAATTTTTTCATGATGAGATATAAATTCATAAACGAGGTTCACTTAAAATTTGAGGTAAAAAGGAATTACGAATTGGGAGTTATGGCTTTTTCAAATTATCCTCAAAATATGGTGTTATTTTGGATTTAGGAAATATTTTCCTTTGTTTGGTTGAGCACGTGTGATGAGGGCCATTGGATCTTGATCCAACGGGTACCGCTCATTGTCAAAGTCCCAGCAGGACACAGACTGTGGCCGAGTTTAGGGGAACTTTCCCCTTCAACTTTCTCGCGATCCAGTGCATGTGCACTCTGAGAGATCACTCCTTTGGGTCTGGGAGAGGGAGACAAACCTTCTCGACCCTAAGATGATAGAATCCCATCGCGACTAGGAGAAACACCCAATTGGGCTGAGGATTGTTGGCAGAAGGGATAGGAAACCCTAAAAAGGACCCCCATATCCTATTAATAGACCCTCACACTCTCAAGCACAAAAGAGGGGTAAGTAATTGTGGATTTTCACAAAAGGGGTTCTCACATTCACATTAGTCCCAAAAATTTCACAGACATGGGAAAATCATAAGAATGAGTTGTTGTATCAACCAAATTATTTTTCATAAATCATGGAAAACCCTAGACATTTGATGCTTTCTCTGTTTCACTCCAATTAGATAGAGATGACACACATGTATTAAATCAAGCACAAAAGCATATCAATAAAACTACCATATAAAAATGGAGTGAGTCATATTCTTCAAAGGTCAAACAATTCAATTCCACTTCATTAAGATAGATTTTAGGTCAGAACATGCTTTTGGTCAAAATGAATCAAGTTTGAGAAAATTGTCCAAAATAGTGACCAAATGCCTCTATCTACATGAAGATCTATTCTATTAAGAAATAAATATTCTACAAGCAAATCCTAATTAAAAACAGATAAGAAATTACTAAAATTTTACATGCAATGCAAATGCAACGTATGTCATGGCAAGAAAAGAAAAAAACAATGGAGAGTTATGCAAAAATGCAAGGAAATAAACAAAATATTATGCATGTAAGCAAAACATTAGAATCTAATATATATAGAGGCAGTTTGAGAAAAATAAATAAAATCAGGGTGGGAGAATAAGGGCTTGAATCAAATTTATAAAAGAGGGTTCATGCCACCCTACCACCCAAGCTTTGTAAGCATGTTGCCCTCAACATGAAACAATATGTTAGGAGTTATAGGGTGCTATCACTATTGTGATGCCAATGGATCTGACTATCCTACTTGGGGTGGAGGGTGCTGGTAGTAGTTACCCCAGTAGTCTCCCTATAGGGTTGGATATGTCACTATGTACCCCTACACTGCTCCCCAAAAGTACTCTAATCATTGGGGGTTACTTTGTACTTGCATGTGCTAGTAGAAATCCATATGTTTGATCTGATAATGTATATGATGATGATCTAAACACATTTCCTACTAAGTTTGTTGAATCCACCCCAACTATTCATGGATTGTAGACATGTCATAGGCATTTGTTGGAGGTGTCTGCACATCATCTTTCTCTTCTCTTTTTCTTATATGAGAAGGTTTCTGTTGATGCTCTAGCACATTTGGCTCCCCTTCTCCCTAGGGTAGATCCGCTGGTGTTGCCCTGTAGCCTTCTTTGGGGTGCTCACTCTCCCAAATCCAAGAGCTCATGTGAAATCTTTTATCAGCCCTATGTTAGGAACCAATATTTTGGTTTGATCTAAGGTGATACCTAGGTACCCAAGGTTGATATTGTAGATGATTTTGTCATTAGAAAGACAGACCATGTGAGACATATCAAGATAATTCAAATCCACATATATTGTGACACATGTTATCACATAGGCAATGAGATTACACAAAACCATGTGGAAATAACCATAACAAGGGATTATCAAAAACACTAAAAATTAAAACCATTTTCTATAAAGATCCATGTCAGAAAACTCTTTACAAGAAGGCCCACAACCTGCCATATATACAACATGGTGCATTCTTGTTCCATATGACACAAGTTTTCCATTACCAAAATATGTACATGAGTAAACTATAAGTAACAACAACAGATTAGTCAAAATATCAGATCGATCTTGAAACCATAATGAGACTATCCCCTCAAGGACCTGAGAGTACATGGACGACACATATGACTTCTATCTACAACAAGACACAACTAACAACACACCACCTCAAATTCCAGGTCTTCTTCCTATTGGTATCTTGTCTCAACTTACATGATCTCTTCTACCTCGAACACGTCCACCTAAAAAGTTGTAGAACCCATGGGGTGAGACAAAAGTCCCAACAAGATATAGCTCTCTGTCAACAATATTATTATCACATATATACTATTATTAGAAAAAAAGGTAAAACTGCACTATACTAAACAAACCTGACCATATATTATGAGCACGATAGAATATTAACATAACTGAGTAGTTTAGATAACTATGTCTGAATAATAGATTAGGTAATCACTTTAGAAGGAATATGAACAACATGTATGAAGGGTTACCACATTAGATCATGTTTTATGCCCTGCCTTATGCCCTGAGGATTTGAGTCATACCATCCAAATCCAACCACCCCCTATGAAGGGTTACCAACGGTGCCATATAAGGTCCAAGGAGATCTAGACTCCAAGACCTCACTCACTACTCCCAGTCAGTATGAGAGACAACATAGAGACATATTAGTCAACTACTGATAGTGACATATAGTCAACTATTTAATCAACTATCCCACCTTGGTAAATGTCATGATGCTAGAAAATAGCTCACTCGTGGCTATTCAGATAAATAGAATTGGCTCACTCATGGCCATTCTAATATATACAGAATTGGCTCACTCATTTCCATTCTTATAAAAGGACTGGCTCACCCATGGCCATTGTCATAAAATAATTGGCTCGCGCATGGACATTGTTTAAGGATATGATTGGATCACTCATGGACATTCATATTACATAATTATTTTACAAATGTAGGAAGATGATTGACTATACATCCTTGGATACTCAACAATATGTGTTTCGAGTTGAACTCATTTCACCATCCAACAAGTTCTAACATGGAATGGATCTATGGCCAGGGAAACATACAATTTTAGGTGTATCAACACATCTTCCAACATCAATCAAGTTACAAATATACCACACAGGTAAATGCTACAAAGAATAGTGTAATACATCCTTCAAGAAATCATATAACAATTGTAACACATACTTGTTACTTTATCACAATTAACCTGAGATCAAAATACTTTGAACACACTACTGAGAATCTCATCTCATCACCATTATCACATACTGTGGGGTTTCAATCCCCTTAGTTCATTACTTAAAAATGTCACCTTTCACTAGGAAATAATGATCTCTACGTCATAAGACCCATATAAACATCATACTTGTTGTGTAAGTATTTCACATGGCTCACAAGGCCCATTAAATCTATATAATGTCACATCACCATAACCCATAGTTGGCTATGCTCATTATCTCAAGACACTTGCATGGTTAGGATCTCATTATAAAAGATCTCAACTTAAATATGAGCACCATTCCATAAATGAAAAATCCCTCAATCAAGTTACAAGTATGAAAGGTATATCATCTTGCATAAGATTCTTCAAAATTTGGAACTCCTCTATGTTACCCTATCATTTTCATCATGGAAAATCAATCCCTTAAACTCATCATTGAGTATCACATGACCTTCTAGGCAACATGCCTTTGCCAAGTCATAAGATCTATTCACATCCTTCCTATGATACAAGTATTCCATATGCCTTATAAGGCATATTCAAACTATATTAGATTATAACCACTAAAGCCCTCATTTGGCTATATCCATAATGCCTTCATGGTTAAGATTTTATTATTGTAACCATTGATTATTATCATTATGCATTTCAAGTTACAACCCTCTCGTAAGTAGGTTTAGGGTTTCTATTGTAGCCGATTAGGGTCTCTAGGGTTATATTCAACCACTAAACCCTAATTCGTAACTCCTCTCATCTAGGAGCTTATTTCCTTACCATATTCAAACATACTTGATTACTCTCACCAATTATCATTAATTGATTATCAACATGAGTGATAAAAATTCCTCTCTACTGGAATATTGGTTTCAACTTAATTTGTTGTATTGACTTGACCCTCTTTAGGGTGTATTGGCCTACACTTATCAAAGTGTATCCATCTCATTACATCATCATGTATCAACTTGATTATAATCCTCATGTGTCATCTTACACTCATCAAAGTGTATTAACCTACACACTAACCCTTGTGTCGACTCATTTACTTATGTTGGCTTAGATACTTGTATCAGCAATAATACTCTTCACATGTGTTCGCCTAAGCTCATCACTTTGTGTTGGGTTAGACACATGTATCGGCCATGATACTCTTCACTTGTATTGGCATAAACTCCTCAACATTTTTTGGGTTAGACACATGTATCGGCCATGACACTCTTCACTTGTGTCAGCCATAAAACATCAAGATGATATCAGTCTTGAGGTGCTTAAGGAGATATTGGCCATAAGTATGACATAGTGTATCACCTTCACCATATCTTGGTGTATCAGACACACCATGATTTGGTGTATTAGTCATACCATTACTTTTGTGTGTCAGCCAAGGTGTGTCGCCCATCACACTTATGTCAGGCTAGAGATGTGTCAGGTTGTTAGGGTTAGGGCATATCGAGTTAGCACTACTGACTTTATGTCTTCACTCAACTTTTAAGATATCAACCTGCCCTAATCCTAAGCCTTAGGTGACAGACTATACAACTCTAATAACAATAGTCCTTCACATGTAACAAATCAATAACGGTTAGGACTTCATGTGTATCTGTTTCCCTTCATATAACCTTGTATCGGGTTAGGGTTTCTCAAACCAATATCGGTTCGTGCATGGGAGTTTCCATAATCTTGAAGATCCAACCCTTCATCCACTAACACTCTAGTTCATGGAAAATAGACCCATATATCCATGAGATCTCACATAATCATTATTCAACCAAGGAAAGTCAAATTGAAAAGGAATCATAAAGTATTGCATGATTCAAGGTGAATAATAATAGAGTTGAGTTTAAGTTATATAACCCGCCCCAAGATCACCACTAGATCTTCAAGATTCAAATATCCACGTTCCTGAGGTTGAAGGTGACTTATCAAAAGTCCAAGATTTGGCTATAGCTTCACCTCCATCAAGAAGAAGGTATCATAGTTAGAAACTTGTTGAAGAAGAAAAGAAAGAAAGAATTATGATCCGAGATACATAATTCTCCAAGGTTGAAAATGACCATGTCTTCAACTCAAGATTGATGCTCGAGATCCTTCCTATTCCTCAAGATTTTATTGTCTTCCACCAAGAAAGGGATGATATGAGGGTCAAAATATTCATTAGTAGGTCAATAGAGAGGTTTATATAGTTGAGGCTCATGAGAGAGAGAGAGAGTGTATGTGAAGTGTCACCACCATATGCACTTAGGTGACACATGTCCATGCATGGTTACTCCATGCATCCATGATTATTTCGACATGCAAAATCTTGTGTATAATTCAAGGATGAGATATCGGCCATTGGGAAGTGTTATAACCCCATTTTTCTAAATCATGTAATGAGATTTGTAAATCTCCTTTTAAAAGATAAATGAAATCAATGGTTGATTTAATGGTTTGATTTGAATGAATTTCTTGTATAATAGCCTTGTATGTTTTCTTAATGGGCCTTATTGTCTATTGATCCCAATTGAAAGAAAAAGAAAAAGAAAAGGAAAAGGAATCCAATTGGATAAAGGAATAAACAAGAAAATAGATAAAAGAAGAATAAAAGGCTAAGGAATATTTTCCAAGATGGAATTTCGAGATATTAAGGTTCCTTGAGGTTCAAGGAACTCAGGATAATAATATAAAGGCTAGGGAAAGATAAAATATGTGGAAAATATGAATAATTAAGTGTTAACTTGTAACTGTAGAAAAGGACTCTTTTTATTTAGATAATGATCCCAATTTTTTCATGATGAGATATAAATTCATAAACGAGGTTCACTTAAAATTTGAGGTAAAAAGGAATTACGAATTGGGAGTTATGGCTTTTTCAAATTATCCTCAAAATATGGTGTTATTTTGGATTTAGGAAATATTTTCCTTTGTTTGGTTGAGCACGTGTGATGAGGGCCATTGGATCTTGATCCAACGGGTACCGCTCATTGTCAAAGTCCCAGCAGGACACAGACTGTGGCCGAGTTTAGGGGAACTTTCCCCTTCAACTTTCTCGCGATCCAGTGCATGTGCACTCTGAGAGATCACTCCTTTGGGTCTGGGAGAGGGAGACAAACCTTCTCGACCCTAAGATGATAGAATCCCATCGCGACTAGGAGAAACACCCAATTGGGCTGAGGATTGTTGGCAGAAGGGATAGGAAACCCTAAAAAGGACCCCCATATCCTATTAATAGACCCTCACACTCTCAAGCACAAAAGAGGGGTAAGTAATTGTGGATTTTCACAAAAGGGGTTCTCACATTCACATTAGTCCCAAAAATTTCACAGACATGGGAAAATCATAAGAATGAGTTGTTGTATCAACCAAATTATTTTTCATAAATCATGGAAAACCCTAGACATTTGATGCTTTCTCTGTTTCACTCCAATTAGATAGAGATGACACACATGTATTAAATCAAGCACAAAAGCATATCAATAAAACTACCATATAAAAATGGAGTGAGTCATATTCTTCAAAGGTCAAACAATTCAATTCCACTTCATTAAGATAGATTTTAGGTCAGAACATGCTTTTGGTCAAAATGAATCAAGTTTGAGAAAATTGTCCAAAATAGTGACCAAATGCCTCTATCTACATGAAGATCTATTCTATTAAGAAATAAATATTCTACAAGCAAATCCTAATTAAAAACAGATAAGAAATTACTAAAATTTTACATGCAATGCAAATGCAACATATGTCATGGCAAGAAAAGAAAAAAACAATGGAAAGTTATGCAAAAATGCAAGGAAATAAACAAAATATTATGCATGTAAGCAAAACATTAGAATCTAATATATATAGAGGCAGTTTGAGAAAAATAAATAAAATCAGGGTGGGAGAAGAAGGGCTTGAATCAAATTTATAAAAGAGGGTTCATGCCACCCTACCACCCAAGCTTTGTAAGCATGTTGCCCTCAACATGAAACAATATGTTAGGAGTTATAGGGTGCTATCACTATTGTGATGCCAATGGATCTGACTATCCTACTTGGGGTGGAGGGTGCTGGTAGTAGTTACCCCAGTAGTCTCCCTATAGGGTTGGATATGTCACTATGTACCCCTACACTGCTCCCCAAAAGTACTCTAATCATTGGGGGTTACTTTGTACTTGCATGTGCTAGTAGAAATCCATATGTTTGATCTGATAATGTATATGATGATGATCTAAACACATTTCCTACTAAGTTTGTTGAATCCACCCCAACTATTCATGGATTGTAGACATGTCATAGGCATTTGTTGGAGGTGTCTGCACATCATCTTCCTCTTCTCTTTTTCTTATATGAGAAGGTTTCTGTTGATGCTCTAGCACATTTGGCTCCCCTTCTCCCTAGGGTAGATCCGCTGGTGTTGCCCTGTAGCCTTCTTTGGGGTGCTCACTCTCCCAAATCCAAGAGCTCATGTGAAATCTTTTATCAGCCCTATGTTAGGAACCAATATTTTGGTTTGATCTAAGGTGATACCTAGGTACCCAAGGTTGATATTGTAGATGATTTTGTCATTAGAAAGACAGACCATGTGAGACATATCAAGATAATTCAAATCCACATATATTGTGACACATGTTATCACATAGGCAATGAGATTACACAAAACCATGTGGAAATAACCATAACAAGGGATTATCAAAAACACTAAAAATTAAAACCATTTTCTATAAAGATCCATGTCAGAAAACTCTTTACAAGAAGGCCCACAACCTGCCATATATATACAACATGGTGCATTCTTGTTCCATATGACACAAGTTTTCCATTACCAAAATATGTACATGAGTAAACTATAAGTAACAACAACATATTAGTCAAAATATCAGATCGATCTTGAAACCATAATGAGACTATCCCCTCAAGGACCTGAGAGTACATGGACGACACATATGACTTCTATCTACAACAAGACACAACTAACAACACACCACCTCAAATTCCAGGTCTTCTTCCTATTGGTATCTTGTCTCAACTTACATGATCTCTTCTACCTCGAACACGTCCACCTAAAAAGTTGTAGAACCCATGGGGTGAGACAAAAGTCCCAACAAGATATAGCTCTCTGTCAACAATATTATTATCACATATATACTATTATTAGAAAAAAAGGTAAAACTGCACTATACTAAACAAACCTGACCATATATTATGAGCACGACAGAATATTATCATAACTGAGTATTTTAGATAACTATGTCTGAATAATAGATTAGGTAATCACTTTAGAAGGAATATGAACAACATGTATGAAGGGTTACCACATTAGATCATGTTTTATGCCCTGCCTTATGCCCTGAGGATTTGAGTCATACCATCCAAATCCAACCACCCCCTATGAAGGGTTACCAACGGTGCCATATAAGGTCCAAGGAGATCTAGACTCCAAGACCTCACTCACTACTCCCAGTCAGTATGAGAGACAACATAGAGACATATTAGTCAACTACTGATAGTGACATATAGTCAACTATTTAATCAACTAGCCCACCTTGGTAAATGTCATGATGCTAGAAAATAGCTCACTCGTGGCTATTCAGATAAATAGAATTGGCTCACTCATGGCCATTCTAATATATACAGAATTGGCTCACTCATTTCCATTCTTATAAAAGGACTGGCTCACCCATGGCCATTGTCATAAAATAATTGGCTCGCGCATGGACATTGTTTAAGGATATGATTGGCTCACTCATGGACATTCATATTACATAATTATTTTACAAATGTAGGAAGATGATTGACTATACATCCTTGGATACTCAACAATATGTGTTTCGAGTTGAACTCATTTCACCATCCAACAAGTTCTAACATGGAATGGATCTATGGCCAGGGAAACATACAATTTTAGGTGTATCAACACATCTTCCAACATCAATCAAGTTACAAATATACCACACAGGTAAATGCTACAAAGAATAGTGTAATACATCCTTCAAGAAATCATATAACAATTGTAACACATACTTGTTACTTTATCACAATTAACCTGAGATCAAAATCCTTTGAACACACTACTGAGAATCTCATCTCATCACCATTATCACATACTGTGGGGTTTCAATCCCCTTAGTTCATTACTTAAAAATGTCACCTTTCACTAGGAAATAATGATCTCTACGTCATAAGACCCATATAAACATCATACTTGTTGTGTAAGTATTTCACATGGCTCACAAGGCCCATTAAATCTATATAATGTCACATCACCATAACCCATAGTTGGCTATGCTCATTATCTCAAGACACTTGCATGGTTAGGATCTCATTATAAAAGATCTCAACTTAAATATGAGCACCATTCCATAAATGAAAAATCCCTCAATCAAGTTACAAGTATGAAAGGTATATCATCTTGCATAAGATTCTTCAAAATTTGGAACTCCTCTATGTTACCCTATCATTTTCATCATGGAAAATCAATCCCTTAAACTCATCATTGAGTATCACATGACCTTCTAGGCAACATGCCTTTGCCAAGTCATAAGATCTATTCACATCCTTCCTATGATACAAGTATTCCATATGCCTTATAAGGCATATTCAAACTATATTAGATTATAACCACTATAGCCCTCATTTGGCTATATCCATAATGCCTTCATGGTTAAGATTTTATTATTGTAACCATTGATTATTATCATTATGCATTTCAAGTTACAACCCTCTCGTAAGTAGGGTTAGGGTTTCTATTGTAGCCGATTAGGGTCTCTAGGGTTATATTCAACCACTAAACCCTAATTCGTAACTCCTCTCATCTAGGAGCTTATTTCCTTACCATATTCAAACATACTTGATTACTCTCACCAATTATCATTAATTGATTATCAACATGAGTGATAAAAATTCCTCTCTACTGGAATATTGGTTTCAACTTAATTTGTTGTATTGACTTGACCCTCTTTAGGGTGTATTGGCCTACACTTATCAAAGTGTATCCATCTCATTACATCATCATGTATCAACTTGATTATAATCCTCATGTGTCAGCTTACACTCATCAAAGTGTATTAACCTACACACTAACCCTTGTGTCGACTCATTTACTTGTGTTGGCTTAGATACTTGTATCAGCAATAATACTCTTCACATGTGTTCGCCTAAGCTCATCACTTTGTGTTGGGTTAGACACATGTATCAGCCATGATACTCTTCACTTGTATTGGCATAAACTCCTCAACATTTTTTGGGTTAGACACATGTATCGGCCATGACACTCTTCACTTGTGTCGGCCATGACACATCAAGATGATATCAGTCTTGAGGTGCTTAAGGAGATATTGGCCATAAGTATGACATAGTGTATCACCTTCACCATATCTTGGTGTATCAGACACACCATGATTTGGTGTATTAGTCATACCATTACTTTTGTGTGTCAGCCAAGGTGTGTCGCCCATCACACTTATGTCAGGCTAGAGATGTGTCAGGTTGTTAGGGTTAGGGCATATCCAGTTATCACTACTGACTTTATGTCTTCACTCAACTTTTAAGATATCAACCTGCCCTAATCCTAAGCCTTAGGTGATAGACTAGACAACTCTAATAACAATAGTCCTTCACATGTAACAAATCGATAACGGTTAGGACTTCATGTGTATCTGTTTCCCTTCATATAACCTTGTATCGGGTTAGGGTTTCTCAAACCAATATCGGTTCGTACATGGGAGTTTCCATAATATTGAAGATCCAACCCTTCATCCACTAACACTCTAGTTCATGGAAAATAGACCCATATATCCATGAGATCTCACATAATCATTATTCAACCAAGGAAAGTCAAATTGAAAAGGAATCATCAAGTATTACATGATTCAAGGTGAATAATAATAGAGTTGAGTTTAAGTTATATAACCCGCCCCAAGATCACCACTAGATCTTCAAGATTCAAATATCCACGTTCCTGAGGTTGAAGGTGACTTATCAAAAGTCCAAGATTTGGCTATAGCTTCACCTCCATCAAGAAGAAGGTATCATAGTTAGAAACTTGTTGAAGAAGAAAAGAAAGAAAGAATTATGATCCGAGATACATAATTCTCCAAGGTTGAAAATGACCATGTCTTCAACTCAAGATTGATGCTCGAGATCCTTCCTATTCCTCAAGATTTTATTGTCTTCCACCAAGAAAGGGATGATATGAGGGTCAAAATATTCATTAGTAGGTCAATAGAGAGGTTTATATAGTTGAGGCTCATGAGAGAGAGAGAGAGTGTATGTGAAGTGTCACCACCATATGCACTTAGGTGACACATGTCCATGCATGGTTACTCCATGCATCCATGATTATTTCGACATGAAAAATCTTGTGTATAATTCAAGGATGAGATATCGGCCATTGGGAAGTGTTATAACCCCATTTTTCTAAATCATGTAATGAGATTTGTAAATCTCCTTTTAAAAGATAAATGAAATCAATGGTTGATTTAATGGTTTGATTTGAATGAATTTCTTGTATAATAGCCTTGTATGTTTTCTTAATGGGCCTTATTGTCTATTGATCCCAATTGAAATAAAAAGAAAAAGAAAAGGAAAAGGAATCCAATTGGATAAAGGAATAAACAAGAAAATAGATAAAAGAAGAATAAAAGGCTAAGGAATATTTTCCAAGATGGAATTTCGAGATATTAAGGTTCCTTGAGGTTCAAGGAACTCAGGATAATAATATAAAGGCTAGGGAAAGATAAAATATGTGGAAAATATGAATAATTAAGTGTTAACTTGTAACTGTAGAAAAGGACTCTTTTTATTTAGATAATGATCCCAATTTTTGCATGATGAGATATAAATTCATAAACGAGGTTCACTTAAAATTTGAGGTAAAAAGGAATTACGAATTGGGGTTCATAATATTAAAAGTGGAGACAAAACTCTAATTTCAAAGGAAACACTAAAATTGGAATAGAAATCCTAAGGAATAAGATGAAATTGGATAAATTTTGATAAAGGAAGTTGTTATGTTTATTTTAGGATTTCTGTGCATAGTTGCTTGCTTGATTGGGTTTTCTCTACATAGTTGATTCTATCTACAAATCTGCAATCACAGGTATGTGGTTACGTTTATGATTAACCGCCTTAGTTTCACAACAATTCTTGGAGATTTTATCGGTTGTTGGAAATAAATTGCTTGGATGACTTTTATTCCATGAAACTATAAAGTGACTATGATTATCAGCATAAATACATGTACATGACTGGCCCAAATCCTAGTCCTCCTCTATGGCTTTGCTAATGATGAAAAGGGTAATCTGGTAAAGGGTCTACCTGTTAAGTGAGACCATCAGGTTATCAAGAGTTAGGGATTGGGCTACCTATGAGTACTGCCATGCGACTGTTTAGCACACCATGAGTTAGGGATTGGGGTACCTATGGGTAGTGCCATGTGACTCAACCCTAGATAGTGATCTACCTATTAGGTAGGATCATGCAGGGTTTAATGGGGATCTACCATAAGGAAGGTAGCATCCTGGTCCACTACATGGACATTACAGAGGCTAGGGTATGTATGGATTGAGAAGTCATGTTTAAAATGTAAAGTTTTTTGTTAAACTGTAATTGATTGCAATAAATTGTTATGGATAGTTGCATGATTATTGTTTCCCCCACATACCAGCTTTATGTTGACCGATGTTTTGTTTGTCGGTGTTTTAGGTACAAACCCAAAAGGACAAACAATAAATTGGAATATTGTGAATACATGAATTAAAGTGCAAGGAGGATTAGTTAGAATAGAATTCGTGTGTGGATATAAGTTTAGAAATCCAAGTTTTTCAAAGGTATGCAAAAAGTTTTTTTTACAGCTTTTCAGTATAGTCTAGTAAAGTTTGATAATTATTAATGTTTATTTGTCAAACATTTGATCTGGAAATTGGGATAATGGCTCTGACCTCCTGGTCTCCCTTAATTGGGGGTTACCGGAAGGCGGGGTCGTTACATTTGGTATCAGAGCCAAGGTTCCTCACTTAACCATTAATAATTATTGAATTTTACAAACTCTATAGAACCCATGGGAGTTATTAGAGGATTATCTGAAAGATAGAGGTGTCTAGAAAAGGATCACGACTGGGGGTTGGATATATTTTCCTCCGCACTGCTAGTCAGAATACAAGGACTCCTAGATTCATGTGACTTCCTGGCCAAAGTCTTAGGGTATGATTTGAAATAAGATACCTTTATGACTCTCTCATCTTATTCATCCTTTCTCATCACACATTCTATTAACGATTTTAATATTTAGGGTTTTTCTCTCTCTTCCTCACCCTTATGTGGTATGGGTAAGAAAGTTAAGGATTAAGGAATCCTCCATCAAATTAATAAAACATACATAATAAGATGTCATCGACATAAGTATAATTGGCTTAAAGGTATAGACTAAAAGGTCTATGTGTATGCTTATGCAGATGGCTCGCGTGAAGACAGTGGCTGTCCCGGATGCCACCAATGGTGGTGGACCTTCACGTAAGGGAAAAGTGTCTTCTGAGAAGAGGAAGAGGAACCATGGTGGAGATTCCTCAAAGAAGAGGAAGAGACATGAAGAAACCACTCAGGAGGCCCCTAATCCTGACCCGATACCCTTCAACAACCTTGATCAAGAAGAAGACCAAGGGTACGAGGAGCAACATGTGTACGAGGAGGTAGGCCGGATGGAAGAGGTCCAAGCTGGTGGTCCTAAACCAACCATGATAATCCACACCCCTGATGCTTTGTGGATGGAACAACAAAAGAAGCTGACAGAGGCCATTAGTGCTTTGGCCCTCTGTGACTTAGCTAGAGGTGAGAATGGAGAGCCGCTTCCTATTCATCCTCGACTGGGAGCCACCATCTTGGACTTCGGCAAGCTGAACATTGAGAAGTTTTGGGGAGAAGATAAATCTGAGGTAGTCGACAAGGCGGAAGCTTGGCTGCTTGCAGTCGAGAATGGATTTCGCATGCTTGAGGTACAACCGAGCAAGAAGGTCCTCTTTTCTGCTCATCTCCTGGAAGGAGCAACCAAGATATGGTGGGAGACTCACATCATAGGCTGAGATCTGACTGAGGAACCAATGGCATCAGCTGACTTCAAGATGATCTTCACTGCCAGATTCATCCCTGTCTCATCTAAGAAGGAAAAGGAAAGGGAGTTCACCAACATGACTCAAGGAAACTCATCTGTGGTAGACTTTGGGTGCAAGTTTCGAATCCTGGAGCATTTCAGGCATATGATGGATGAGGAAAGAAGGGTGGATCACTTCATAGAATATCTTCACCCTGCCATCAAGCCCCATGTGATGGCAAGTAAACCTAAAACCTTCATCGAAGCTCACAACACTACTTTAGACATGGAGAGGACAGTGATGCCAGTTTAGAATCCACCCAGGGGATATTTGGGTTTCACTGAAGGAACCCAAGGCCAGAAGAACAACCACAAGCAAGGTCAAGGGTGTAATCATGCTAAGGGAAAACATGGAGGAAAAGGGAAACCCCATCAAGAGAACAAACGACCTCAATGCCGCACCTGCAAGAGGTGGCACACCGGTGAGTGCCGCTACAAGAAGAAGACATGCTACCGATGCCAACAAGAAGGACACATCCAAGCTGTTTGTCCTCTGCCAGATCTAAGAGGACCAGGAAAGGTAGCAGCCCCACCAGTAGTAGCCCCACATGTGGCAGCTCCACCTATAGCTGCAGCCCCACCTGTTGGAGAGAGAAGACAAGCTCGGGTGTTTACCATTAATAATGAGGAGGCTCAAGCTAATGCTAATCGGTTGATCGAGGGTAATAACCCTTAGAGTTTTCTTTTATGTTTTAAGATAAGAATGTAATGGTCTAATGTATGGTGAAAAACAATATAAGCATGCTTGAAGTCATGGGACACACTGTAAAAGCTTTGTTTGACTCTGGATCTACTGATACTTTCATTTTGAGAAATCTCACAACTATGCTTTGTTTGGATATCAAGGATTTACGATATGTCTTAGATGTTACAACCCCGAGTGGTAAGATCTTTACATCTCTTTTGAAAACTCCAGTGATACCTGTGAAATATCAAGATCATGAGTTTCCTACAGACTTTCTCCTTCTTGATATGAATGACTTTGATGTGATCATTGGGATGGACTGGCTTTATACTTATAGGGCCAATATTGACTGTAGGGAGAAGAAAGTGATCATTGAGAAAACAGGTCACCCACCTTTTGTCATTAGGGGTAGGAAGGATGCCACCACCAGCCTATATGTGTCAGCCTTGAAAGCAGAGAGGATGATGAGTAAAGGTTGTCGATCTTTCCTGGAAGTAGTTACCGAGCCAGAACCTAGGGTGCAACCCTTAGAAGAAATAGAGGTAGTTAGGATCTATGCAGATGTTTTTCTAGATGATCTACCTAGGATTCCTCCTAAGAGAGAGGTGGATTTTTCCATAGAGCTACCTCCTGGGACAAGCCCTATTTCACGAGCACCATATAGAATGGCCTCTGCGGAGTTGCTCGAGTTGAAGAAACAATTACAGGAATAGCTAGACAAGGGTTTTATCCGCCCTAGCACATCACCATGGGGAGCACCGGTTCTTTTTGTAAAAAATAAAGATGGTTCTCTCTAAATGTGCATAGACTACCGGATGATCAACTAGGCTACCATTAAGAACAAATGCCCGTTACCCCAGATAGATGACTTGTTTGACCATTTGAATTTTGCTTGAGTCTTTTCCAAGATTGACTTAAGATTAGGTTACCACCAGTTGAGAGTCAAGAGTAAGGACATCCCAAAAATAGCTTTTAGAACATGTTATGGCCACTATCGGTTTGTGGTTATGCCTTTTGGTTTGTCCAATGCACCCAGTGTTTTCATGAACCTTATGAATAGTGTGTTTCAACACTTCCTTGAATCGTTTATCATAGTGTGCATAGATGACATACTGGTTTATTCGGATGACTTAGATCAACACCGAGACCACCTAAGTAACGTCCTTGATATCTTGAGAAAGTAGAAGTTTTATGGGAAATTCTCTAAATGTGAGTTTTGGATAGATCGAGTCATGTTTCTCAGACACATCATCTCAGGAGGAACAACCACTGTAGATATGCCTAAAGTGTCGGCAGTTCGAGACTGGCCTGCACCAAAGAATCCCTCGGAAATACGTTGTTTCTTGGGGTTGGCAGGGTACTATCGATGTTTCATCAAGGATTTCTCAAAGACCACCTTGCCTTTGACCATGTTGACTCAGAAGGATGTGAAGTTTGTATGGTCTGAGGTATGTGAGGCTCATTTCCAAGAGCTGAAGGAGAAGCTAACCAGTGCACCAGTTTTGACTTTACTGTCAGGAAATAAGGGTTTCATGATTTTAACCGATGCATCAAAGATGGGACTTGTCTATGTGTTGGAATAGAATTGGCATGTGGTTGCATATGCCTCCCGACAACTCAAGCCCAACGAGTTGAATTACCCGATGCATGACTTAGAACTGGCTGCTATCAACCATGCATTGAAGATTTGGCAGCATTACCTGTATGGTGCTACTTTCGAGATCTTCACTGACCATAAGAGCCTGAAGTACCTCCTGACACAGATACACCTGAACCTATGACAACGACGATGGATGGAGTACATGAAGGATTATGACTTCACCATCACTTATCATCTTGGAAGGGCGAATGTCACAGTAGATGCTTTGAGTCGGAAACAACTCAGGTGTGCAGCTATTTTGTCCAGTCAGTGGAAGAGTTTAGAAGAGCTGGTAGAATGGTCTCCTCAACCGTTTGATGATCGAGTTCGATTGGCCAACATCCAGATACAGTTAGAATTGTTGGGTGAGATTGTAGCAATGTAGTTGGCCAGTGGAGAACCTGACAAGATGAAAGGTTTGATGAAGAAGCCTCAAATCCATCTTTCATTGGGAATAGATGTAGGGATCAGATTCGAGAATCACATATGGGTTCCTAATGACTCACCATTGAAGGAACATATCCTACAAGAGGCTCATTATTCTAAGTACAAGGTGCACCCGGGAACAACCAAGATGTTTAAGGACATGCAGAGGTTCTCTGGTGGCCAGGAATGAAGAGAGATATTGCGACATATGTGGCCAGCTGTCTTACGTGTCAAATGGTGAAGGATGAACACCAACGACCCAGTGGACTTTTATAGTCTATAGAGATTCCAGAGTGGAAATGGGAGTAGATCACCATGGATTTTGTAGTGGGTCTACCTCAGACTAAGAAAGGTCACGATGCTATATGGGTTGTGGTAGATCGCCTTACCAAGTCAGCACACTTCCTTGCCCTGAAAACCACTGCTAAGATGTCAGACTTAGCTGAGTTGTATATCAGAGAGATAGTGCGTTTGCATGGTGTACCTGATTCCATGATCTCTGATAGAGACCCAAAGTTTACTTCCAAGTTGTTGAAGCAAGTTCAAGAGGAACTAGGTACGTGGTTGAGATTCAGTACCGCATATCACGCCCAGATAGATGGTCAGTCATAAAGGACAATCCAGAGTTTAGAGGATCTGCTGAGAGTTTGTGTGCTCGATTGGGGTGGATCATGGGAGCAGTACTTACCATTAGCTGAGTTTTCCTACAACAACAGTTATCAAGCCAGTATTGGGATGCCTCCGTATGAAGCTCTATATGGGAGACTGTGTCGGTCACCACTTCACTAGGATGATGTTGGTGAAAGGACCTTGTTGAGGTCAGATGAACTCCAAGTGTATGCTGATAAAGTCGCTTTGATCAGGAAAAGGCTAAAGAGAGCCCGTGATCGACAAAAGTTGTATGCTGATGTGAGGTGGACTGATGTGCATTTCACTGTGGGAGAACATGTTTTTCTGAAAATCCGACCGCTCTGAGCTATAGCTAAGAACAGAGGAAAGTTGAGTCCCCGATACGTGGGTCCATTTGAAGTGTTAGAATGGATTGGTGAGGCAGTATATCATTTGGCGTTACCCCCTCAATATAGTATGATGCATGATGTGTTTCATGTGTCCAATCTGAAGCGATATGTGCAAGATCCGAGCCATGTGCTGAGCATTGAACCCATTGAGCTTCAAGGGAAGCTAGCTTATCCCGAGTTACCTTTGCAGATTCTAGATACCAAGGTGAAAGAGCTCAGAAATAAGCATATAGAGATGGTAAAGGTTCTTTGGAAGCACCATGGAGAGGATGAAGCCACATGGGAGCTGAAGACGGACATGGAAAAAGCATATCCTAATTTGTTTGTATGATTGTTGAATTTTGAGGACAAAATTCCTATAAGTAGGGGAGGATGTTATAACCCCAATTTTCTAAATCATGTAATGACATTTGTAAATCTCCTTTTAAAAGATAAATGAAATCAATGGTTGATTTAATGGTTTGATTTGAATGAATTTTGTGTATAATAGCCTTGTATGTTTTCTTAATGGGCCTTATTGGCTATTGAGCCCAATTGAAAGAAAAAGAAAAAGAAAAGGAATCCAATTGGATAAAGGAATAAACAAGAAAATAGATAAAAGAAGAATAAAAGGCTAAGGAATTTTTTCCAAGATTGAATTTCAAGATATTAAGGTTCCTTGAGGTTCAAGGAACTCAGGATAATAATATAAAGGCTAGGGAAAGAGAAAATATGTGGAAAATATGAATAATTAAGTGTTAACTTGCAACTGAAGAAAATGACTCATTTTCTTTAGATAATGATCCAATTTTTGCATGATGAGAGATAAAGTCATAAACGAGGTTCCCTTAAAATTTGAGGTAAATAGGAACTACGAATTGGGATTTATGGCTTTTTTGAATTATCCTCAAAATATGGATTTATTTTGGATTTAGGAAATCTTTTCCTTTGTTTGGTTGAGCACGTGTGATGAGGGCCATTGGATCTTGATCCAATGGGTACCGCTCATCGTCAAAGTCCCCGTGGGACATGGACTGTGGCCGAGTTCAGGGGAACTTTCCCCTTCAACTTTCTCATGATCCAGTGCATGTGCACTCTGAGAGATCACTCCTTTGGGGCCGGGAGAGGGAGACGAACCTTCTCGACCCTAAGATGATAGACTCCCATCGTGACTAGGAGAAACACCCAATTGGGCTGAGGATCATTGGCGGCAGGGATAGGAAACCCTAAAAAGGACCCCCCATATCCTATAAATAGACCCTCACACGCTCCCTCTCACCCTCACGAACCTAGGCTGCTACTTCTCGAGTCCCAGAACCCTCTTCCTCTCTCGATTGCACTTGCTCAAACGAGGATTCTGCCGCGACTCCATCACGATTAGAATAGCAAGAGAAAAGGAAGGAGACGAGTTGCATCCGTGCGATTGGAGTCCAACGTGGACTTGAGAGGGATCCAACGATCCCTGGACCAGTGTGCTTAGCTTGCGTAGTGGAGGCGATCGACGCGGGGCGTCAGATCTGATTAGTGGACCAGCGGCACACCGATTAAACGATCACAAATTTTCAGTAATTCCCTTCTCTAAACAAAATTCCAGTAAAATGCATTTTCTTAGAAAAATCAAATCTAATGATAGAAAACTCCGATGAGAAAACTTTGTACATGAAAGTTGCATAGAAAAATACGAGGAACTTGATAAAAATAGTTTGGTGACCTAATTATTTCTTGTTTGCAAAAGTACTTTAATTTGGTAGAAAAAGGTATTAAAAGGTAATTAGAAACCCTAATTGAATATAAAGGATGAATTTTTGTGGGTTAATAGGTTAATTTGAAGAGTATTAGCCTGTTGAGTATTAAAATAGAGTTTTCATCCATTTTGAATGCAAAGCTAGCTAATTTAGGGTTTTAATCTATAAATGAAGGATAATACATATAGAAACCCTAATTTAGGGTGAAAAAAAGGAGGAAAGGCATGTTAATTTTGGATTAAGGAAATAAGTTACTAAATAATGATCCTAAGTCTAATAGGAATTATTAAGATAAGAGATTTAAAGGTTTTATGTAGTTTTGTTGAATTTGGGTTCATAATATTAAAAGTAGAGGCAAAACCCTAATTTCAAAGGAAACACTAAAATTGGAATAGAAATCCTAAGGAATAAGATGAAATTGGATAAATTTTGATAAAAGGAAGTTGTTATGTTTATTTCAGGATTTTTGTGCATAGTTGCTTGCTTGATTGGGTTTTCTCTACATAGTTGATTCTATCTCCAAATCTGCAATCATAGGTATGTGGTTACATTTATGATTAACCACCTTAGTTTCACGACGATTCCCAAAGATTTTATCGGTTGTTGGAAATAAACTGCTTGGATGACTTTTATTCCATGCAACTATAAAGTGACTATGATTATCACCATAAATACATGTACATGACTGGCCCAGATCCTGGTCCTCCTATGTGGCTTTGCAAATGATGAAAAGGGTAATCTGGTAAAGGGTCTACATGTTAAGTGAGGCCATGAGGTTATCAAGAGTTAGGTATTTGGCTACCTATGGGTAGTGCTATGTGACTCTTTAGCACACCATGAGTTAGGGATTGGGCTACCTATGGATAGTGCCATGCGACTCAACCCTAGATATTGATCTACATGTTAGGTAGGATCATGCAGGGTTTAATGGGGATCTACCATAAGAAAGGTAGCATGTAGGTCCACTACAGGGACAACGCAGAGGCTAGGGTATGTATGGATTGAGTAGTTATGTTTAAAACATAAAGTTGTTTGTTAAACTGTAATTGATTGCAATAAATTGTTATGGATAATTGCACGATTATTGTTTCCCCCACATACCAGCTTTATGCTGACCGATGTTTTGTTTGTCGGCGTTTTAGGTACAAACCCAAAAGGACAAATAGTAAATTGGCATATTGTGAATACATGAATTAAAGTACAAGGAGGATTTGTTAGAATAGAATTCGTGTGTGGATAGAAGTTTAGAAATCCAAGTTTTTCAAAGGTATGCAAAAAGTTTTTTTACATCTTTTCAGTATAGTCTAGTAAAGTTTGATAATTATTAATGTTTATTTGTGGAACCTTTGATCCGAAAATTGGGATAACGGCTCTGACCTCCCGGTCTCCCTTAATTGGGGGTTACTGGAAGGCGGGGTCATTACATGTAGCTTGCTTGATAAGATATCACAACCCAATATCACTTTATATGCAAATCGATACAACTTTTGCAAGGAACATCTAAACTGACATGATTCACTTACTTGAGGTGCTTAGCCCGATATGAATACTTATAGAAAGTTACTAAACCAATATGGGACCTCCTATATGGCTTACAAGATGATATGCACTCCCTTATATACTTCATAGCTTGACACAACCCCATCTAGGGTTCAAGGCACACAACACTCTTTGGCTCTTTCACCACCAAGAATGCTATTACTTAACCAAGACTCAAACAAGGTGCCCCCTAATTTCTATATCCTATTGATGATACTAAGATAGAGAAGGGAAACTATATAGATGGTAATTTACATGTTAACCCCTTAATTAGGGTAAATTGTAATTTACATCAAACTAGCACACAAAGCACAATCATCATCCACACAGGCTCAACTTGAAACTTAAGCTCTCTACAAGGTTCCCCATAACATCATCATCTCCTTATGATGCTAAATCACTAAGGGCACACTAATCATGTGGAACTTCTCAAGATAACCCCTTATCTTGGGTAAATTGCACTCTGGTCCAAAATAAGCAAACATTGCTCAAATATTATTTAAATGGGACCAAACTTGAAACATAGGCGTGTCACATGTTAGTAAAACACCTCAAAGGATTATATCGAAGTTATAAACAACTTACTTAAGCAAAAAAAATAGGGTTTTCCCAAAACCCAGGTCAGGGGTATTACAAGTTATCAACCCCTAATAAGGATTTCATCCTCAAAATCTCAAGAGAAAAGAAAAAGGTACTTCCTCTTTTAACTCTTCATTAAACTTTTATGAAGCCAACCAAAGGAATCTCAAAATAGTAAACTTACTTATTACTAAGCAAGATTCTTATGTTAAACATCTTCTTTTGTCCATAAGTTGGTTTGAGATTAACTCAAGTTCCACCTTATCACAATTAGAATGTGGTAGGAATTTCCATGCCACATTTCCTATTTCATTATACTCTTTAGATTGTATCAAAATGACTACTTGATCAATGTAATTAGAAAGATAGCAATCTAAGAGTCTCATACTTACCTTGCCTTTAATAATTGAATACCTGGCCATGGTATTCAAGCATTGAGATTAGGTGGTATGCACTTTTGTTTTATATTATTTTTAAGTTCTAAAACTTAGTATCTATAGTTTTATACATGTCTCTCTCTCATGTTCCCATAAGACTAATTCAAAGGAAATTCAACAACAACAACCATCTTTCTTATGATTAACAAATAGAATAAGGAGAAAATAAGTCAGAATGGAAAAGTTCTATTTGACCTGTTACCCCTTACGGGTCATTTAGTGTCTCAGGATGACTCAACACATAGAGTCTAGATGTTGCCTACTATCTCCCTCATCCTCTACTATATGGAGTAGATGAACCAATTTGTGATGCCTACCCACGTCCACATCCTCCTATTCCTGTGAAATATGGTACTTGTGAACCTTGTTGATTCTACCTTGGTTGTTGTGTCACCTCATTGTATCTTTGTGGACAAAATGCTCTAGTATGACCAACCTGTCCACACCTATAACATGTCTTACTCTCATACCATGGTATTACCGGTCCCACCACTGTCTTAGAAACTAAACTTGAGGAGGATCCAACTGGAGGTAAATTCATCCTCTTCCCTTACTTAGTGACCACCGCGTTAGTATACTAGATACTTGTTGAACTGGTGGTATTGAAAACTTTGGCTGCTTGGAACCACCAAATGATTGCTCCTAAGATTTTATAGACCTATTCTTAATACTTGCCTCATGCTTCCTTATCACAAATCTCTCTATCCTCCTCACATATTCCATAAACGTGGAAAAACTTTCCCTACTTTCCAAAGCAGCTGCTGAGGTAGACATCTCAAAATTCAATCCTTTCTTGAAACTTTAGATCATTTTTTACTTAGTAACAACCATTTGAGGACAAAATCGTAAAAGTTACATAAACCTAGCCTCATACTCATTAATTGTCATGGTCCCCTTCCATATCTTCTCAAACTACAAGATATTTTCATCTAAGTACATTTGTGGAAAGTTCTTACTGATGAATTATCCAAAACATTCTCCCAATTAACCTCTTCTTCATTCCTTTTTACCTCTTCTATGACCCACCAGTGGCCAACGCTACCCTTCAAAAGGTACACAACATGCCTGAACTTGTCATAATCCAGGATGCTAAGGATCTTAAATGCTTTCTCTAACTCAGTAAACCATAGATCTACATCTACAGGGTTACCTATTCCAGCATACTCTATAGCCCATACACATCATAACCATTCAAAAGTCTTACCAGAACCTGAAGCTTCTACATTGGGAAATGGTACCCTAGGTATCCGATCCACCATGTGTGCTATTGTCATCATAAACTGCTTGAAGAGAACATGAAAAGAAGGTTTCTCTATCATGACTAGATTAGGCTGGGGATTCTCAAACACTCATTCTTCTCTTGATTGTTCCCTTACACCTTCCCCTACTATAGAAACATTACTCTTAGTAACATGTTCATCATGTTCCCCAAACATTTTAATGCTTTTCCCTTTCTTCTACATAGGTAGAAGTCAATATAAGATATATTGGAGGACACCAGAACATACTCAACATCTTAGTCCTATGTCCCTATAGACTCAACAAACCTATAGCTCTAATACCAACAAATATGACACCCATTATCACACAAACAACACGATTACACAAAACCATGCAGAAATAACAATTAGTAGCAGATTACCGAAAAACACTCAAAATTAAAACCATTTTTCGTAAAGATCCATTGTCAGAAAATTCTTTACAAGAAGGCCCACATCCTGTCATATATATACAACATGGTGCATTCCTATTCCATCTGACACAAGTTTTCCATTACCAAAATATGTACATGAGTAAACTATAAGTAACAACAACATATTAGTCAAATGCTCAGATCGATTATGAATATATAACAAGACTATCCCCTTAAGTACTTGAGAGTACAAGGACGACACATAGGACTTCTATCTACAACAAGACACAACTGACAACACACCACCTCAAATTTTAGGTCTTCTTCCTACTACTATCTTGTCTTAGCTGACACAGTCTCTACTACCTCAAACACATACACCTAAAAATTTGTAGAACCCACGGGGTGAGACAAAAGTCTCAACTGGAGATATAACTCTCCATCAACAACATTCTTTTTTTGGTCAACAAAAAACTCGTGGGGCTTTTTTTGTATTTTTTGTGTGGTATCTTTACAATACATGCTATCCCTAAGGACAATAGAAAAGAATTTAAATGTACAAAGTTTTGTGTCAGAATTAATCAAGGGATATGATAAAGAAATCTCTATGTGACATCTCTCTCACAGATCAACATATCACCAAAAGTGGTGGCATTCAGAGAAGGTTTGTCCTGACCCATGCCTTGGGGGCTGGCCGTTGTGGCAAGTGTGCACAACCGGGAGGTGGTCACCATACACCACCGACACGGTGGAACTTTTCTCACAAAAGATTGTTCCATATGCCTTAGAATGATTCTAAAAGAGCCTCCAACAAGTTTGGTGGCATTTAGAGAAGGTTTGTTCAGACTCATGCCTTGGGGGGGCAACCGTTGTTGCAAGTGTGCACAACTAGGGGGTGGTCATAGCACGACATTGGAATGGTGGAACTTTGCTCGCAATAGATTGTTCCTTATGCCTTAGAATGGTCCTAAAAGAGCCTCCAACAAGTTTGGTGGCATACATAGAAGGTTTGTCTGGACCTATGCCTTAGGGGCCGACTGTTGTGGCAAGTGTGCACAACCCGTGGGTGGTCACTGCATGCCACCAGAACAGTGGAACTTTACTCGCAAGAGATTGTTGAATATGACTTATATTGGTCCTAAAAGATCCTCCAACAAGTTTGGTGGCATTCAAAGAAGGTTTGTCCATACCCATGCCTTGGGGGCTGGTCATTGTGGCAAGTGTGCACAACCGGGGGGTGGTCACCACACACCACCGACACGGTGGAACTTTTCTCACATAAGATTGTTCCATATGCCTTATAATGGTCCTAAAAGATCCTCTACCAAGTTTGGTGGCATTCAGAGAAGGTTTGTATGGACCCATGCCTTAGGGGCCGACCGTTGTGGCAAGTGTGCACAACCGGGGGGTGGTCACCGCACGCCACTGACACAGTGTAACTTTGCTCACAAGAGATTGTTCCATATACCTTATAGTGGTCCTAAAAGATCCTCCAACAAGTTTGGTGGCAGTCGGAGAAGTTTTGTCCATACCCATGCCTTGGGGGCCAGTCGTTGTGGCAAGTGTACACAACTGGGGGGTGGTCACCGCATGCCACCGCCATGGTGGAACTTTTCTCACAAGATATTGTTCCATATGCCTTAGAATGGTCCTAAAAGAACCTCCAAGAAGTTTAGTGGCATTCAAAGAAGGTTTATCCAGACCCATGCCTTGGGGGTCGACCGTTGTGGCAAGTGTGCACAACCAGGGGGTGGTCACCGCACGCCACCAAAACGGTGGAACTTTGCTCACAAGAGATTGTTCCATATTCCTTATAATGGTCCTTAAAGATCCTCCAATAAGTTTGGTGGCGATCAGAGAAGGTTTGTCTGGACCCATGCATTTTGGGTCGACCGTTGTGGCAAGTGTGCACAATAGGGGGGTGGTCACCGCACGCCACCGACACGGTGGAACTTTGCTCACACGAGATTGTTCCATATGCCTTATAATGGTCCTTAAAGAGCCTCCAACAAGTTTGGTGGTGATCAGAGAAGGTTTGTCCGGACCCATGCTTTGGGGGCCGACCATTGTGGCAAATGCGTACAACCAAGGGGTGGTCACCACATGCCACTAGCACACAGTGGAATGTTGGTCACAAGAGATTGTTCCATATGCCTTAAAATGGTCCTAAAAGAGCCTCCAACAAGTTTGGTGGCATTAAGAGAAGGTTTTTCCGGACCAGGACTTGGGGGACGGCCGTTGTGACAAATGTGCACAACCAGGGGGAGGTCACCGCACACCACCGACACAGTGGAACTTTGCTCGTAAGAGATTATTCCATATGCCTTATAATGGTCCTAAATGATCCTACAACAAGTTTGGTGGCAATCAGAGAAGGTTTGTCTGGATTGGTGCCTTGCAGGCCGACTGTTGTGGCAAATGTGCACAACGAGGGGTTGGTCGCCGCACGCCATTCCCCAATTGTGCACACTTGCCACAACGGTCAGCCCCCAAGGAAATGGTCCATACAAACCTTCTCCAAATGACACTAAACTTTTTAGAAGATCTTTTAGGACCATTCTAAGGCATATGGAACAATCTCTTGTGAGTAAAGTTCCACCGTGCCGATGTCGTACAATGACCACCCCCGGTTGTGCACGCTTGCCACAATGGCCGATCCCCAAGGCATGGGCCCAGACAAACCTTCTCCGAATGCCACCAAAATTGTTGGAGGCTATTTTAGGACCATTCTAAGGCATATGGAACAATCACTTGTGAGAAAAGTTCCATCATGCCGGTGGCCTGCGGTGACCACCCCCGGTTGTGCACACTTGCCACAACGACCGACCCCCAAGGCATGGGCCTAGACAAACCTTCTGCAAATGCCACCAAACTTATTGGAGGCTCTTTTAGGACCATTTTTAGTTTCTTGGAGTGAGATGAAACAATTATGATATGGGTCATGCCTCCTCAATAAATTTTTGGGAATACATTATGAGATGAAAATTTCAAAATATGGTCCACGGCTCCTCCTAGAGGACACGATCATGAAATGGGACCTAAATGCTCCCTGATGCATTTTCATGGACTTGTTGTGAGAGGACAATATCATGATATTTCTATGAGATTCTCTCAAAAGCATTTTCGGGCACTTGTTGTGAGAGGACACAATCATGATATGGGTTGTGGCTCCTCCCATATGCATTTTCATGGACTTATTGTTAGATGACACTATTGTTATATGGGTTGTGGCTCATCCTAGATGAATTTTGAGGACTTATTGTAGATGACATTGTCGTGATATTTGCCAATGATAATATTTGATGCATTTTCATAAATTTGTTGTGAGATAATGTGATATCATCCATGGATCCTTGCAATAGAATTTTTGATAACATGGCAAAATTTCCTTCAACAACATTATTATCACAGATATACTATTTTTAGAGCAGAAGGTAAAGCTGCACTATACTAAACAAACCTGGCCATATATTATGAGCATGGCAGAATTTTATCATAATTGAGCAGTTCAGATAACTATGACTGAACATTAGATTAGGTGATCACTTTAGAAGGAATATGAACAACATGTATGACAACTACCAATTATGTCATATGAATACAATTGTAGCCTCATTCAATATTTTTGTATTCCATTCTCAAGAGAAATATGCTACACAGATAACTGAATCTTTAAATAATTAATCTCATAATTATGTACACACTTACACAATGCTCAAGCTTATGATGCAGGCACTCACATTCAAGCACAAGCTTATTATAGTCACACATTAGATCCTATTTTATGCCCTGACTTAAGCCCTGAGGATTTGAGTCATACCACCCAAATCCTACCCCCCACGAAGGGTTACCAACAAGCCCATACAAGGTCTAAGGAGAGCTGGACTGCAACACCTCACCCACTACTCCCAGTTAGTATGAGAGATAACACAGAGACATATTAGTCAACTAATGATAGTGACACATAGTCAACTATTTAATCAACTAGCCCGCCTTGGTATATGTCATAACGCTAGAGCATATCTCACTCATGACTATTCGGATAAATAGAATTTGATCACTCATGGACATTCTAATATATAAAGAATTGGCTCACTCATGGTCATTCTTATAAAAGGATTGGCTCACACATGGCCATTGTCATAAAAGTTTTGGATCACACATGGCCATCATTTAAGGAAATGATTTTCTCGCTCATGACCATCCATATCACATAATTATTTTATGAATGCAGGAAGATGATTAACTATGCATCCTCACATATTCAACAATATGCGTTCCAAGTTGAACTCGTTTCACCATCCATCAAGTTCTGACACTGAATGGATCTATGACCAGGGAAACATACAATTTTAGTTGTATCACCACATCTTTTAGCATCAATCAAGTTACAAATATACCACACAGGCAAATGCTACAAAGAACAATGCAATACATACTTCAAGAAATCACACAACAATTATAACACATACTTGTTAGTTTATCACAATTAACTTAAGATCTCAATACTTTAAACACACTACTGAGAATCTCATCTCATCACCATTATCACAGGCTGTGAGGTTTCAATCCCCTTAGTTCATTATTGAACAATGCCACCTCTCACTAGGAAATAACCATCTCTAGGTAGTAGGACCCATATAAACATCATACTTGTTGTGCAAGTATTTCACATGGCTCACAAGGCCCTTTCAATCTATATAATTTCACATCACCATAGCCCATAGTTGGATATGCTCATTATCTTAAGACACTATCATGGTTAGGATCTCATTATAAAAGAGATATCAATTTAAATATTAGCACCATGCCAAAAAAGAAAAATCCCTCAATCAAGTTACAAGTATGATAAAATGAAGGGTATATCATTTTGCCTAAGATTCTTTAACAGTTGGAACACCTCTATGTTACCCTATCATTTTCATCATGGGATATCAATCCCTTAAACTTATAATTGAGTACCACATCACCTTCTAGGCAACATGCCTTTGATAGGTCATAAGATCTATTCACATATGTGATACAAGTATTCCATATGCCTTATAAGGCATATTCAAGCTATATTATAACCACTATAGCCCTCATTTGACTATATCCATAATGCCTTCATAACTAATATTTCATTATTGTAACCATTGATTATTATAATTATGCCATTTCAAGTTACAACCCTCTCATAAGTAGGGATAAGGTTTCTATTGTAGCTGATTAGGGTTTCAAGGGTTATATTCAACCAAAAAACCCTAATTAGTAACTCCTCTCATCTAGGAGCTTATTTCCTTGCCATAAGCATTCAAAAGTACTTGATTAATCTCACCAATTTTCATTAATTTATTATGTAACACCCCAATCTTACTATGCAATTTTTTCCAAAATATTTTATTCTCCACATGCTCTTTTTCTAATAAGATAATTGTTGAGGACCTAAATGTAAATTTCCCATGTTAGTTTTGCAAATTCATTTTATTATGTTCAATTGCTCTCTTATCCATGATTTATTTAAAGAAAATGTTTTCATGTATATCTATGCTCTCTTATTTAGAAAATGGAAATAAATGCTCTTATTTTCTCTCTTTTATGGTGATTAGTGTTGTACATGTAAAATTGCTTACTTTATGACCTCCATTACTTTAATTGAGGAGAAATAATATTTAGTGCATGTTTTCATACCTTGTGATTCTTATTTGAGAAATTAATAGCTTTATATACACTAATCATAGCCATTTAAATGTACATGATGTTTTTTGCTATATTAGGCCTAAAACTTGTACAAGCATCAAATCTAATTAAATGGGAATGTTCTAGACCCTCTAATACACCTATGATTCAAATTTGAACTCTTTTGGCCCATGTTTGACCCTCCAATTAATTTGAGAGAGGTTTGTATATGGTTTTGCTAGAGAATTAATCGAGATTTATTTTATGTCATTTATTTCCATATAGTCCGCGCCTTAGATCTGTCACACATCACATTTTGTTTTATTTCTCACACACATACATAACGACCGTTGGATCAAGATCGAACGTCTCACCTATTTTCTTCTACCTCCACTCTTCACGCGAACAACAGCCGTTTTCCAGCGCCTTGATTGGGAGCCTTCAATCTCGCACGTTACTCAACTGTTTTCCTTCGTTCCTTCGCCAACAGATTCGTATCGATGCCATGAATCCAACGAGCCCCATCTCACGCCCCCTCGCTCACTGTAGGTGAAACGCCAAATCTAGGGCATCACCTCCTCACTGCCATTGATGCACAACTACCACCTAAGAGTTTCTACTTTCCTTTTTATGTGCCTTGTAGAACGACCGGACCCCGAGACCCCCTCCTTCACTGCCAATTGAATCCCTTAAGCCCCATATAACTCCAACCTACTCGACCTCCCTTTCTGGTGACCATCATCTCACCTCCCCAGCCCCTGCCATCTTCTCCGCAATTGACTGCCCAGTAAGCAACACCGCAACACCCATGTTGCTCTCCCCCTCCTAGTTATCTCTGTGCTTGGCTGAGTCACCCAGACCTATACGCCGCCGTTAGGCCTCACCAACATTAGTCGTCTTGACCACCTCTGAGGTTCTTCAGTTGTGTAAAGTGTTAAGTGGACCTCGTTTTGCCTTCAAAATCATGATTCAAACTTTAGTAGTCATTTTTCCGGTCGCTTGCTATGGTTTCTCCTCCCCCGACCTCTTCCCCTATTTCTTTCCCTGCGGTAGAGCATCCCTGAATCTCCTGGACATCGCGAGACTCAAGCTTAGGCTTGTCAAGTTTGTGTGGCAATGAGGATGGTCGTGGTGCTCTTGGTTTTCCCTGAAGGGCATTGCTCTACGATCTAGATCCCAGGAGTCGAGGATCGGCTGCTGTCCTCCGCAATGGCTAAGGGGTGAAGAATCCAGGTCGTAAGATGACCTTGGTACCCCTGTCAGTTTAATTCGATGATTTAAACCACAAAGGGTATTTTTGAGTTTTCATCTGCCCTCCCCTCTTCGATCGTGGGTCCTCAGTGGAGAGCCTTCTCGCTATTTGGCCGACCCCTATTGGTCCAGCTCAGACCCGGCCCACTAGTTTTGGGTGTATATATATACGTGGTTTTTCTCGGATTTTTCATTGGCCGATTCTTCAAAAATTCATAGTAAATTTCCTATTTATCAGAAAATTATGCAAAAATATGTTTTGGAAAGTATTTTCGATGAGGAATCCGATTTTATGATTCATATCACCTGATTTTTCTGTTTTCACATCTCAATTTATATATGAACGAATTAGGGTTTAATGATGTATGATGAAGGATAATCATGTTATTTTCAGGTGTTTAAGAGAACCCAATAAGTCAAACGAGGTTTGACTTAGGTGCTTTAGCTCAAGGTAAGCGGGCCATCCCCTTGGCATAGATAATAATTGGTTTATTGAATGTTTATGATTTATGTTAAGCACTTAATGTTAAAGTCATGATTAATACATGTTTTCTTCAAGTATATGGTTATTGGATGTTGATTGCTATTATTTAAGTCTAAATGTAGAAATCACATTAATGTTATGAATTACGATTAAGGTACATGAAACCAAGATTAAGAGGGAAGAAATTACCATTTATGCTTAAGAGGGAAGAAATTCCCATTATGGTTCATGGGGAGAAATCTCAACTATGTTCAAGAGGGAGAAATCCCATTAAGATCAAGTCTAAGTCATTAAGAAGATAATTAAGTCTAAGAAAGATCATGGTTAAGGGAATTTGATTAGATTTATATGCACCTTGTTATGGGATTTCTGAGCAATTATGGGCTTTTTGAGAATTATGGGCTCTTTATGGGGCATTAAGAGAGGAGCATATACTTCTTGTCAAATTTCTTCATGTAAAAGATGCCAAGAATTGATTAATGTTAATGTATGTTCATGTTTACGTCAAATCATCTTTATATGTTATTTTTATGTCTTATAATATGCCAATGCCGCTTACTTACCATGAATATTTTTCCTTTGCATGGCTGGGGACAAGATGTCCATAGAAGTTGGAGCTTAAGGGAAGGAATCAACTTAAGGAGTTCTAAGAATCTAAGAAGTTGTTGCCTGGTGGGACATCCATCTATGGAGATCCTATCTTTTACATGTTATCTAGTTTATGTTTAGCATACCTTTAGAATCATGGTGTAGTTTTCTTTCCAAGCACTTATGTATGAATCTATGTTTCAATAATGCCAAGTGTTATTTATTTCTTGATATGAGATCATGTATGTGACAACCCTGCCTGAAATGCCAAGTACCCACATTATGGATAATGTTGGGGATTAGGCTGTGCTTCCACTAGTTACATATGAAACCCTAGGAAGGGGTGTTACCGATTATCAACATGAGTGATACAAATTCCTCTCTCATCCTTACTAGAATATTGGTTTCAACTTAATTTTTTGTATTAACTTGACCCTCTTTAGGGTTTATTTGCCTACACTTATCGAAGTGTATCCATATCATTGCATAATCATCTATCAACTTGATTATACTCCTCACGTGTCAACCTACACTCATCAAAGTGTATCGGTCTACACACTAACCCTTGTGTCAGCCTAGATACATTTACTTGTGTTGGCTTAGATACTTATATCGGCCATAACAATATTCACTTGTGTCAACCTAAGATCATCACTTTGTGTCAGGTTAGACACATGTACAACCATGAAACTCTTCACTTGTGTCAGCCTAAACTCCTCACTTTGTGTCGGGTTCGACACATGTATCGGCCATGACACTCTTCACTTGTGTCGACCATGACACATCAAGATGATATCGGTCTTGAGGTGCTTAAGGAGATATTGTCCATAAGCATGACATGGTGTATCACATTTACCATATCTTGGTGTATTGGACACACCATGATTTGGTGTATCAACCATACCCTTACTTGTCTGTGTCGGCTAAGGTGTGTCACCCAACACACTTGTGTCAGGCTAGAGGTGTGTCAGATTGTTAGGGTTAGGGCATATCGGGTTATCCCTATTGACTTTATATCTTCACTCAACTTTCAAGATATCATCCTGCCCTCATCCTTAGCCTTAGGTGATAGGCTATACAACTAAAAGAACAATAGTCCTTAACATGTAACAAATCAGTAATGGTTAGAATTTCATGTGTATCCGTTTCCCTTCATATAAATTTGTATCGAGCTAGGGTTTCTCAAACCAATATCAGTTTGTGCATGGGAGTTTCCATCATCTTCAAGCTCCAACCCTTCGTCCACTAACACTCTAGTTCATAGACAACAACCCCATATATCCATTATATTTCATAGAATCATTATTCAATGAAGAAAAGTCAAAATTGAAAAGAATCATCAAGTATTGCATGATTGAAGGTGAATAATAATAGAGATGAGTTCAAGTTATATAACCCGCCTCAAGATCACAAATAGAGATTCAAGCTTTAAAACTCCACGTTCCAAAGGTTGAAGGTGACTTATCAAAATTCCAAGATTCGGCTATAGATTCACCTCCATCAAGTAGAATGTATAATTGTTAGAAACTTGGTGAAGAAGAAAAGAAAAAAAGAATTATGATCCGAGATACATAATTCTCTAAGGTTGAAGATGACCATGGCTTCAACTTAGGCTTGATGCTTGAGATACTTCCTATTAATCAAGATTTTATGGTCTTCCACCAAGAAAAGGGATGATATGAGGGTCAAAATGTTCACTAGTAGGTGAAAAGAAAGGCTTACATAGTTGAGGCTCATGAGAGAGAGAGTGTATGTGAAGTGTCACCACCATATCCACTTAGGTGACACATGTCCCTGCATGGTGACTCCATGCATACATGATTATCTAGACATGAAATAATCTTGTGGATAATTCAAGGATGAGATATCAGCCATTGGGTAGCTTGCTTGATAAGATATCACAACCCAATATCACTTCATATGCTAATCGATACAACGTTTGCAAGGAACATCTAAACCAATATGCTTCACTTACTTGAGTTTCTTCGCCCAATACAAATACTTACAAAAAGTTACTAAACTTATATGGGGCCTCCTCTATGGCTTAAAATCCAATAGGGACTCCCATATATACTTCATACTCGACACAACCTCATCTAAGGTTCAAGACACTCAACACTCTTTGGCTCTTTCACCACCAAGAGTGCTATTACTTAACCTAGACTCAAATAAGGAAACCCTACTTTTTCTCTCATCTCGATGATAATAAGATATATAAGGGACACTCAAGATATGGTAATTTGCATGTTAACCCCTTTCTTTGGGTAAATTGCAATTTACATCAAAACTAGCACACAAAGCTCAAACATCATCCACACATGCTCAACTTGAAACTTAAGCTCTCTACAAGGAACCCCACAACATAATCCTCTCCTTATTATGATAACTCACTAAGGGAACATTAAACATGTGACATATTGCAATATAACCCTTATCTTGGGTAAATTGCACTCTGGTCCAAAATAAGCAAACATTGCTCAAATGTTATTTAAACGGGACAAAAATTGAAACATAGGTGTATCACATGTTAGTAAAACACCTCAAAGGATTATATTGAAGTTATAAAAACTTACTTAAGCAAAACAAATAGGGTTATCCCAAAACCCACGTCAGGGGTGTTACATATATGCTCCATTCAGCCTTGGTGATCCCCTCTAAATCACATCCTAGAGCCAATGCAATGGTAGTCACTATTCCTCTCATTAGGAATGGATACTTTTTCTCTTTGAGAGGATTGTCTTCACTTCGTCAGTCACATTGCCCCTATGTTGACATAACTATCATTTCCATCATGGACATCATAAATCAGTCTTTCTAAGAGCAACATCTTTGATTGTCTAACCAACAAATGTATTAGATAAGACTTTTGAATGTACCTTATATTAAAATTATGCAATTGAATTGCCTTGGAATTTACCTATGCAAAGGTTTATTGGATAGTGATCCTCTTCTAAATAAGACCCTTATAAAACTTCTGATCAATCTTAGGAGTTGGAGCACATATCTTGTTGAGGTGGGAAGCCTTCAAAACATGTGTGGAATCACCGAGACTGAATATGATGGTATCTTCAACTTGATATTGAAAATTTTCCATGGATCCGAAGAACTCATGTGTAGTCTCCACATAGGTTTCTTGAATCTTGGTCTCTACTTTATACAATCACAAGAACTTAAAAAGTGCTTGAAGTAATAGTTGACCTCTTCATCTTGCATGGTGTACATGCATACATACCTAGTAAGGATCAATCTCCCAATCATAATATTCTAGGTGGATAGGTCTTAAAAAGAATTTTCTTCTTGTCCCCCTCCCAAAAGTGATTCCTTCAATTTGCTTCACCAATTGCTTGAATCTTTGTGCCTGGAACTTAGAGAGAATATTCACTGGTTCCTCCTCCACCTCTACACTTTTTGTGCCTTCTTCTTCTTCATAAGTATGTGACCTCAAAATGTGTCCAAGTTGAAGGGAACAATATCAATTGGCTGGTCTTATTGCTTCTTTTATATCAAAAACCTTCACCTTGTTGGTTTTTGTGTAGTTTGGGATGCATTGAGGAAGTAGAATGTTGGGCTAGAGTAGGATGTGGAAATTTATGTGACTATGGTGGAGAAACAACCAACTTGACTCTCTAAGGGGTAGTCGAGGCCTCTGATGAGAATGTCCAACTCATTATCTAAAGCTACTTATTATTCCTCATAGTCTCTAAAATTGGGATCCAAGGTGTGAAGGATGGAGGAAGGTAGAGGCGGGAGTTGCTAATGGATGCAGAATGAGCGAAAGAGCCAAAAATGGGATTTGATGCTGATAGAGTGGGGCTGCAACATGGTGGAGGGACATTGGAGGCTCTAATGTCTTGGAGACTATCTTGCACTCCCATCTTCACTCTCTTATAGAATCCTTCCATCCTTTCTAGGTTTTTTGTGGATGGACAAAATTTCTAGGGCTTTTGGTGGAGTGGGTGGATCTTGGCTATAGGTGGGGAAATGGAGGAAGAAATGGGGTGAAATGAGGAGTTGTAGGTGGAGGAATGCTCTTTCGAGGTTGAGGAACCTTACTGAAAGCTTGGAGATGGAGATTTAGAAAAATTGTGGGGTTGGAGCATCGTATGTTGTTTCTTGTGTGTTAGAAATGTGTGGGGATGTCATGGTAACCCATCCCCCCTAATTTGAACCTTTTAATGATGTGGGCCCGATCCAACATGACCATTCCAGCCAATCGGGTAGTGGCAATATGCCAACATGGCCGTTCTAGTCAACACGACTATGGTGTCCAGCCAGAAAATGCTTGGAACACCATTACGATTATGACCTTAGAAGCATGACCATTATGTATTAGCATGTCTATTTTGACCAATTTTCATGCAATTTTCTAAAAAACTTCACATTCATTTCAAAATTTATATCAAATTTAAGCATTGATCCACATCAAATCTTAACTCTTTCTTGTCACTCTTTAGGGTACTCTCTCTCCTTTATATGCTTGTCCTTCCTACACAGCTCAAAACAACAAAAACTTTTCAGATGCAAAGTGCGCGTCTATTTCTTTGAACGTGTACACTTTTTCTATCAGAAACGGGTTTGAGGAAAAAAAATTCTCGAACCAATATGGGTTGCCCCCCACTAGCGCTAACTTTAATTCCTTCAACTGAGCTTGGCGTTTCTCAAATTATCATCTATTGCAAACCTTAGCCATGATTACCATACTATATCTCCTTCTTGTGTGCATGCAAACACACTTCTTCATTGCATTGTATAATAGCATCACATTGTCTATACTTTGGTTGACTTTTTTGGGTCCAACCTTAACTACATAATTCAATCTTTGGTCATTCACAATGAATTTTTTGGCATGTTCTTTCTCATAGAGAACAATGGTTCTAGAGGGATACACATTCTTGACTTGGTATGGAACTTCCTACCTTTATCTCAAATTCCCTGGAAGAATTTTCATATGGGAATTATACAACCACACCCATTGACTGGGATCAAAGGTCTTCTTTTTATAAACTTTTCATGCAAGAATTTAATCCTTTCATTGTAGCTTTTTGATGATTCATAGGCTTCATGCCTCATTTCCTCATGTTCATTCAATTGAAGTTTATTTATTACCATGGTTGTGTCAACATCCATATCTAGTTGTTTCAATGCCCAAGGTGCCTTTTGGTGCAAATCCATTGGCAAATGAGAACTTTTCCACAAATGAGTTTGAATAGATTAGTGTTAATTGAAGATTTGAATGCAATCCTATATGCCCAAAAAGCTTCATTGAGGCACAATGACTAATCCTTATGGTCCGATCTCATTTTATTCTCTAGAATGAGCTTCATTTCCCAATTGGCAAGTTCAACTTATCCACTTGTTTGAGGATGGTATGGAGTAGCTAGATGATGGTTCATCCCATATCTTTTTGATAAGTTGTAAAAGCTTCTATGTATGAAATGTTTTCCACCATAACTAATCATAGCTCTTAGGACTCTAAAGTGACTAAATATGTTGGATTTCACTAAGTAACAAGCCACATTGTGGTCAATTTTTCTTATAGAAATATCCTCCACCATTTATAGACATAATCCAAAAATGCTAAGATGTATACAAACCTAAAAGGAGGAAATGGTCCCATGAAATTAATTCCCCACAGGTCAAATACCTCCACCACTAGAATACAATATAGATGCATCGTGTCTCTTTTGCAAATTGTGCCCACATTTTGGCACATCAAGCAAGCTTTACAATATTCATGTGAGTCTTTGAATAGGGTTGGCCAAAAGAAACCACATTATAGAACTTCTACAACCATTCTCTTCCCTCTAAAATGTTCTCAACATATTCCAGAGTGGGACATGGATAGTATGTCTTGCTGCTCGTCTTCCAGAATGCATCCATAATAAGTTGTTGAGAGAAATACTTGGATATATCTTCTAATCTAAAGAAAATAACCTCCTCTTGTCCTCTTTTATTCATATGCTTGGTACCCTTCCACTATCTGATAAATTTTCTCTGTGATTGTACTGTGGCACGTTAGTAGAGTAAAGCAATATACATTGTTTGTAAAACATAGTCTCCTAGATCTTGTTTAATTACTCATATGGTGGTTCAATGCATGAGAGATGATCATGTACAATATTCTCAACACATTTCTTATTAATGATCACAAATAAAATTCTTAGAGAAAAATAATCCATCGTATCAGCCTTGGATTTGAATATTTCTTTGACATTCGATATTTAAGTGTGGCATGATTGGTGTATACAATGAACTTGCTTTGAGGAAGATATGAGCATAACTTGTCAAGAGCAAGTATTGGTGCAAAAAATCCTCCTCAGTGGAGGTGTAGCATCTTTGATCTTCACTTAAAGTTTTACTTTCATAATATATTACATGAGGTATCTAACCAATCTTTTGGGCAAGAACAATCTCTACTTCTGCATCTGATGCATCATTCATGGTCTCAGACAACCTAGAAAAATCGAGTGGATACATAATACGAGCATACATTAACTTGTGCTTTAAATGATTGAAGTCTTCAATGAATTTGCCATCAAATGGAACTTAAAATATTTCTCAATCAAATGGAAAATGGTTTGGATATTTTTTTAAATTCATTTATGAATTGGAGGTAGGAACCTACATGTCCCAAGAAAGTGTAGACATGTTTTATGGTGGAAGGAACTCTTGAAGTAGAAATGAGCCCAATTTTTTTCCTATATCAAATGCAATCCCAATTTTGATACACGAGGTCCAAGAACAATACCCTCAGGAATCAAAAAATCATCCATCAAAACCTTAAGGTATGAGTCAAGCAGATCGTAAATGGTAGACATCATAAATCTATAAAATGTATATGGGGCATTGAAAAGACCAAATGACATCCTCGTATATGAAAACATCCCAGCTATACATATAAATATGATCTTTCTTGGTCAACTAGATATATGATCACTTGAACGTACCCAAAATAACCATCAAGAAATAGTAGAAAGTTTGTCCCATCAATCTATAAAGAATTTGATCAATGATGGGAAATGGTCCTTCTTGGTCCTTAGAGTTTTCTTTCAATAATCAACATACGTTCTCCACTTGGCATGCTCTCACACTGGAATTATCTCCCCATCATCATTTGGTGCAACAATGACCCCTCACTTTTTATGAACTACCTGAATTGGACTCAACCATGGATTTTTAGAATAAGGTAGATAATTCCATCATCTACGATCTTTACTAATAATTGTGTCAATACTTCCTTCAACTTGGGAATGAATATTGTTTTTATTTCACTATTAGGATGAACATCATCTCCTAAATAGATGCGGTTCACACAAATAGATGGGTCAACACCTCTTAAACCATCAATAGACCATCCAATGGCCTTGATGTTTTTCTTCATAATAGAAGTAAGGGTATCCTCTTCGTATTGGTAAAGTATAAAAGAATTAATCAGTGGGAGATTGTCATTTGGACCAAGAAATGCATATCTCAAACCTTTGGGAAGGGATTTCAAATCTAATATGGGAGGATATCCAATGGAACTTTTCATTGGCTTAATAGAGATTATTGATAAATCATGACTTGCATACACTATTTCATAAAATTTTGTTCCTTCTTATACCTCTTTTGAGAGTTGAACAATGGGCTCAAGACCACTATCCTGGGAGGGTAGACATTCCTCGACAATCTCTTCAAGACACTCAACAAGATAGAAAGCTTCCTCAGTAGCACCTACTACCTTGACTTTGGCAGATGCTTTAAAAATGTTTAATTGGATCTTCACGTTCATGAAATTCAGATACATGGTGCCAGTTCTCACTTGTATCATAGTGTCACAAGTTTCTAAGAATGGCCTTCCCAAAATGATATGTACCTTTCTTGTGTCCTTCTCCAAGTCTATAGCAATGAAATCAAACAAAAAGAAAGTAGATGTGTCATCATCAAGCCTAACTTGAACGTCATCTATCTACCTTATGGTGTCTTCACAGAACATTCAACCAATTTCAAGGTATAATTTGTTTGATCTAAGTATCCTAAAACATATTGACGTACATAGAATACATCATCAAATTTAGACTAGAAACTAAGTCAATAAGAGATTAGTCAATGTGATGTTTACCTATGTAGAAATGAATTATGGTGAATTGAGATCCTTTCTCTTCTTGTGAGTGGTTCTCTTTAGAATGTAGATCACTTTCTCAATAAGCTTGAACCTTTGTGGCATCCTCACATGTGGCTTTTTCTTGAAAGTACACATGTCCTTGAGGAATTTTGAAATAAGAATGAATTTATTTGATTGCATATAATAATGGAATGTTGATCCTTAATTTCTTGAAAGTCTCACAAATATCCTAGTGTGCTTTTTCTTCTATTGAGAATCAAAAGGTTCATCATGTGCGCTAGGAAAAGGTGGTGTCTTCTCACTTGTATCATTGAAATCAATAGAATCACCAACTAGAATAATAAGAATCACAATATCATCTCTTATTATCACAATATATCCTTGTCTTTCCATCACAATATCTTGGTCATTCATCATGGTGTCATTGAAAACTACTAGAGGGGGGGTGAATAGAGTTTTATAGATAATTTAACAATTATTGAACTTAAACAACCACAATGAATATATTGGACAAGGAGACACAAGGTTTAGAGTGGTTCCAACTATAGAAAATACTATAGCCGTCAATCCACTACCCGGTTGCTTACCCAACCGGGATTTGAAAAGAAATTTATTTTATTACCTCTTCAAGGAATTTACATAAAATACAATCTCTTTTCCTAAACCCTTCAAGCAGCCTTCACCTAGAAGTAATCGCCAACCTTGAAGCAGCCTTCCCTTGAAGTAGATGCACCAACTCCCGTTGCACCAGCCTTCTGAAGTAGCTTCCCTTGCGATAGCCTTCTTGAAGTAGCTTGAAGTCCCCTTCTCCACCTGAGAAGTCAACCCTCTCCAATCCGCAGCCTCCAACCCTAGGAGTAGCAAGGAGAGTACAAAAGATAAATAGGAACAAGAAAGAAAAAGGAAATTACAACTTATCCTTTAAGCCCGAGGCTTGATATGCCTAGATCAAGCGTAAGATCTCCTAGCCAAGTATGTGAACTTGTAATTGTTGTGGGTAGGAGAATCTAGCCTATAGGACACGAGATTGAGCTAAGGAGAATGTAGGCCAATGATCACAGTGCTCAAATTTCTTGCAAAGGATTGCTCAAGTATGCTCAAGTATTATTCTCAAGTGTAACAAGTGAATTCTAGTGTCCTATGGCTTGTCCTATTTATAGGAATGGCCTAAGTATGCTTAAGGACGTTCTAGACAACTTCTAGGGGTTTCTAAGTGCTTAACTAGCCGTTAGGTACAAAGTTGTTGCTTTAACAACGGCTAATTAATTTATTCTGCAGTTGCTGTCAGAGACCATCTCGGTCGACAAATGGTCGACCGAGACACCTACTCGGTCGAACTTTTGTCGACCGACAGGCTCTCTGGAACAAGTGATTTGCAACGTCTTTCTTCAACTACCAACTAACTTGTTTGTTGTGTCTAACGGCTACTTTGGATCTTTCTCGGTCGAGAAGATGGCCGACTGAGAGTGTCTCGGTCGAGGAGTTCGTCGACCGAGAATGATCCTGTTTCAAGGTTTCAATTTAAGCACTAATTATATGTGTGAGTGTGCAAAGGTGATTCTATTCAAATGGGATGACATGTCTAACTATGGTGTTTGGCTAGGGAAAATCTAACGCTTTATTTACATGCAAATCTAAGTACTTGTACATTATATATTTGTACAAGTTTTACAACATTGATTACATTGCATGAAAATAAAACTAAGTAAGCTCTTGGATTTTCCCTTGCTACTTTGTCATCCTGCACACTCAAGTAGCTCGTTAGATTAATAAGAATGAAATGTTTGTCATCATCGAAACAAAGGGATTTTTAGATGTCCATTTAGCCAACAATCTCCCCCTTTTTGAAGATGACAAACATTTCCAAAATATGAAATAAGAAAATATAAAGCATGTGAGTTTCATACCTGAAAATTACCTTTTGTAGCCATATAAAGCATGTTATGAAACTCATTTATATTTTTGATTTTTATATTCTTTCTCCCCCTTTGTCATTTCAAAAAGATATCCAAGTTGAATATTTTATTTTTCTTCTCCCCCTTAATATTATGTTCCCCCTTAAATAGATATCCATGGATTTTTGTCTAATTTATCCACAATTTTGTTTCTCAATCATTTGCAAAGGATGTTAAGCCTTGAAATGATATGAGATTCCCTTAAGCGTATGATGAATATATATTGATTTCTCATTTATCAAAGGATGTTAAGCCCTAAATTAAATGAGAATCCTCTAAGCTTAGAGTACATAAAAATGTCTCCATCCAAATGCAAGGGATGTTAGGCCCTGTTTTGGGTAGAGAGTTCCTTCAAGTACAAGATACTATTTTGAATAAATTCATAAATCTCTTTATAATCAAGGAAAATGTCCAGCTACACATGGTGGTTACAATGTTTTTGTAAGCTTCTTCAATCAAATGGTCAAAGTTGTTTTTAAGATCTCCCCCGAAGTCTTATGCTTTGCTCCCCCTTAGATAGATATCTCAAATGAAAGTTTGAGTACTATATAAAATGTTGTAGATGATCTCCATGATTTAACAATGATGTATGCAATTTTATGTCAGTCTGGAAAACAGAAACCCGGTCGGTCGACAATTGCTCGACCGACAGTGTTCTCGGTCGACTAGTTGCTCGACCGAGGATGTTTCTGGAGAACTGTTTTGTCATTTGTCAATTTAGCCACAATTTTAATCGTTGCCTGTTTTAATTATGACTCCCCTTATTTGTTTTCTTTAATTTCTTTTTGCACTCAACATATTTATTATGTGTTTCTTCAATAATAGCAACTAGTTCTTCTTTAGATAAATCAAAAAGACTTACCTCTTCTTCTTCTTCTTCTTCACTAGTTGTAGCAATAAAGCATTCTTTGTGCTTATCCTCTTCCTTTGATCTCCATGGGCATCCAGTTGTTTTGTGATTTGTTCCTAAACACCAATTGCAGCATGTAGTGGTTTTGTCCAAGCACTTTTCACCATTTCCCTCCATTCTTCAAGACCTGGTTAGGGTTCCTTGAAGCCTGCTCTGATACCAATTGAAAACTACTAGAGGGGGGGGGGGTGAATAGAGTTTTATAGATAATTTAACAATTATTGAACTTAAACAACCACAATGAATATATTGGACAAGGAGACACAAGGTTTAGAGTGGTTCCAACTATAGCAAATACTATAGCCGTCAATCCACTACCCGGTTGCTTACCCAACCGGGATTTGAAAAGAAATTTATTTTATTACCTCTTCAAGGAATTTACATAAAATACAATCTCTTTTCCTAAACCCTTCAAGCAGCCTTCACCTAGAAGTAATCGCCAACCTTGAAGCAGCCTTCCCTTGAAGTAGATGCACCAACTCCCGTTGCACCAGCCTTCTGAAGTAGCTTCCCTTGCGATAGCCTTCTTGAAGTAGCTTGAAGTCCCCTTCTCCACCTGAGAAGTCAACCCTCTCCAATCCGCAGCCTCCAACCCTAGGAGTAGCAAGGAGAGTACAAAAGATAAACAGGAACAAGAAAGAAAAAGGAAATTACAACTTATCCTTTAAGCCCGAGGCTTGATATGCCTAGATCAAGCGTAAGATCTCCTAGCCAAGTATGTGAACTTGTAATTGTTGTGGGTAGGAGAATCTAGCCTATAGGTCACGAGATTGAGCTAAGGAGAATGTAGGCCAATGATCACAGTGCTCAAATTTCTTGCAAAGGATTGCTCAAGTATGCTCAAGTATTATTCTCAAGTGTAACAAGTGAATTCTAGTGTCCTATGGCTTGTCCTATTTATAGGAATGGCCTAAGTATGCTTAAGGACGTTCTAGACAACTTCTAGGGGTTTCTAAGTGCTTAACTAGCCGTTAGGTACAAAGTTGTTGCTTTAACAACGGCTAATTAATTTATTCTGCAGTTGTTGTCAGAGACCATCTCGGTCGACAAATGGTCGACTGAGACACCTACTCGGTCGAACTTTTGTCGACCGACAGGCTCTCTGGAACAAGTGATTTGCAACGTCTTTCTTCAACTACCAACTAACTTGTTTGTTGTGTCTAACGGCTACTTTGGATCTTTCTCGGTCGAGAAGATGGTCGGCCGAGAGTGTCTCGGTCGAGGAGTTCGTCGACCGAGAATGATCCTGTTTCAAGGTTTCAATTTAAGCACTAATTATATGTGTGAGTGTGCAAAGGTGATTCTATTCAAATGGGATGACATGTCTAACTATGGTGTTTGGCTAGGGAAAATCTAACGCTTGATTTACATGCAAATCTAAGTACTTGTACATTATATATTTGTACAAGTTTTACAACATTGATTACATTGCATGAAAATAAAACTAAGTAAGCTCTTGGATTTTCCCTTGCTACTTTGTCATCCTGCACACTCAAGTAGCTCGTTAGATTAATAAGAATGAAATGTTTGTCATCATCGAAACAAAGGGATTTTTAGATGTCCATTTAGCCAACAGTCATCTCTAGAATCATTAAAGGAATCATAAACCACTTGGAACCTGGGATGATTTAGAGTTTTTTTACACCTTAATATGGTTACAACAATCACTAATTTTATGAAGAAGATGGAACTTGTGTTGGATATTTTAGGTACTTGAGGGAGACTTCGGTGTGGTGGGTTGAGGTTTTGAACAATGTATGGTTGTTGATGTGGTGGTTGTTGTGGAGGTTATTGTGGTGTTTGTGGATATTATGGTTATATTTGTGGAGAGTGTTGGTAGTTGAAACAGAATTGTGGGGGTGGAGGAGCATATTGACTTGGAGGTTGGTATTTTTGCAAGGATTCCACTTTCCCTTATGTTGGAATATTTATGCCATAAGGAACACCCATTGATCCAATAGCATTGTTTGGGTTGACCATGGTTTAGGAAGGAAGTCTCCCCTCCTCATGAAGTGTAAGTGACAATGAAATTGAGCAATCCTTTGCTCAATACTACTAATATTTTTCCTTGGGAGAACACATATTTTTTACTCCATTAAGGCTTCTTAGCGTCCCTAGAACCTCATATTAAATTTTGGAGCTATACTTTTGACCTTGATGTTGTCATGGCTGCCCTATCCCCTATTCCTTAATATTTCTAAGAGAACTTCGGATGATTCCTCCATTTTGGATTATATGATTGTGAGATAGGGTCTTGGTTTATAGTTTCCATAAGATTTGAGTTCTTTTACATATTAACTAAGAGATTCATTAGAATGGACATATTGACTAGAGGACCCTCCCACATGTGCCTTCATTAAGTTCACCATGTCAGTCATGATCTTCGTCATTTGAGTGTTATAATTTTTCTTGGTGCTAGAAGCTACATCTCTCATATTTCTATCTAAGACACTATCTACACTGTATGGTTGATGCCTTGAATTTTTAGGTATTTAATCAAATAAATGGCATTATTCCTGGGGGTTTTGGACATAAAATCATCTCCAAATGATGAGTCTACCATAGTCTGAACCATCACACATAACCAGAGTAAAAAGATTAAACCAATTACCAAATGGACACTTCATGGTGGGGGCAGTCCCTCAATAATTTTGAACCTTTCCCATGTTTCATGGAATTGCTTATTATCCTTTTGACTGAAAGAGGTGAAGCAATAGCTCATTTGGGTAAGCTTGGATGTGGATTTTTTTAAAGAATTCGTTCTTCATATCCTCCCAAGTTATAATGTCAATTTTAGATGAATAACATTCTTGGGCCTTGTCTTTCATAGAAAAAGGGGATAAGGTGAGACTGATGGGGTCATCTGTATCATTTGCGATGCAGAAAGTAGAAAAAATATTTAGGAAGGAATCCACATGCTTGTGTGGATTTTCACTTTTTAGTTCATAAAGGGTAGGATGAAATCGAATACCTAGTGGAACAAAAAACTAATGCCCTAACATTTGGTCCACTCTTGTTGCAATTGATGAGTTATAGTTGCCTAGAATAAATTAGTCATAAAGGGGTTTATATTGAGGTGGATAAGGTGTCTTCTTTGTGATTATGTGTGGTTTTCATCATGATATCCCATCTTGTCTTCTAAAGGTTCACTATTTCAATTCCTTTACCTTCGTCTTGCTATTCCTAGATCTTAGAAGAAAGAAGCAATAGGTACAGATCATTGTCTGAAAATACACAATCACACACATAAGGGAACAAATAAACAATAGAAGTCCAATTAGATAACTAGGATGCCCAAATCACTCAAAGATTAAAATAAAAAATGGTGAGGGAAATGGGAAATTGTTAACCAAAACAAACTATCTAGGCCAAGTGCTAATCTCCATGGCAACAATGTCAAAAATCTTGATGCATCCTCAAGACCCTTATCCAATTGATGTGGCTAGACACACCTTGGGCACACTTGGATCTTCAATATTTATAACACGCTTTGGACACAATCTTATAGAAATATGCAAGTGCATAGGCTCAACAATAGTATGGGGAATTGAAAGTCGGGTCAAACCCAAGGGAGAGCAAAAGAACTAGAGTTGGGTTTGTTTAAGCTAGGTTCCTACTACGAAGATTAGTATTTTTATGGTTAATATCTTGTATTTGTAAATAATGTAAGCGGTTCATGTGAAATGAATACAAGAGATATCATTTACACATGACAAGTTTCACTATTTGAGGTCAAAATTGTTTTGAAGAAGATGCAAATGAGAAAGGCATGCAAACCAGACGATATCCCCATTCATCTACGGAAGAGTATAGGGGATGAAGGAGCTATGTGGTAAAAAAATTTCTTTAATAAGATTATGAAGACTAAGAAGATGCCAAATATGTGAAGAAATAGTTCTATAGTCCTCATCTACAAAAACAAAGGAGATGTTCAGATTTACACAAACTATAGAGGTATCAAGTTGATGAATCGCACTGTTAAGCTTTGGGAAAGAATTTTTGAACATAGGATAAGATCTATACTGCAAATATCAAACAACCAATTTGGTTTCATGCATAGAAGATCAACAATAGATTCTATTTTTTCTAATAAGGAGGCTTAAGAAGAAGTATTTAGAGAGCAAAAAAGATCTTATGGTTTTTATTGATTTGGGAAATGCTTATCATCGGGTACCTAGAAAAGTATTGTGGATGGTTTTGAAGAGAAAGTGGGTTTCGATCCAATGCATTGAATTCATTAAAGACATGTATGATAACTCAACTACAAGTTTGAAGACACCTAGAGGTGAGACACCATCATTTCCTATCACAGTTGGGTTACACCAAGGATCCACACCTATCCCATATCTGTTCGTTCTTGTCATGGATAGTTGACAAAGAATGTTCAAGATGATATTCCTTGGTGTATGTTATTTGGGGTGCACTAAGGATCCACACTTATCCCATATCTATTCATTCTTGTCATGGATGGATTGGCAAAGAATGTTCAAGATTATATTCATTGGTTATGTTATTTGCTGATGATACTATGTTGATTGATGAAACCAAAGATGAATTGAATGACAAAGTTTAACTTTAAAGAAAGGCATTGAAATCAAATAGATTGATAACTAGTATGAGAAAAACTGAGTATATGGATTGCAATTTCAGCCAATCTCATAGTGTGAATGGTGAAGCCAAGTTGGACGGATTAGAATACCAAAATGTGATATATTTTGTTTCTTGGGTTCTATCATTTAAATAGACGAGGATGTCCAAGATGATGTTTATCACATGGTCATTGCATGATGGTTGAAATAGAAGAGTGCAACTAGAGTTTTATGTGATTAGAAGATCACTCTTATATTAAAAAGCAAGTTTTATAGAATAACTATATGACCATACATGCTCAACGGGAGTGAATGTTGGGAGGTGAGGAAATAAGGTGTCAACAAGATGAATGTGGCTGAAATGCGTATGCTGAGATGGAAGTGTGGGAAGACAACAAATGATCACTTAATAAATGATTATATTAGGAATAAAGTGGGGATGGAAAACATTGAGGACACAAGGGTTGACTCAAATGGTATGGACATGTGCAACACAAACTGAGAAATGTGCCTATATGAAGCAATGTTGTTGAGCCAAACATAATTAACAAAAGAAAAGGAAGGCCCAAATTAACATGGGAAGAGCTTAAAAGAGAGATTTTGAATCTTTACATCTTGATCAAAATATGACTAATGATAGAGCCGAATGAAAACAAAGGATCCATGTAGCTGACCCCAACATGGCTGGGACGAAGGCTTAGTTGATGATGATGTTGATGATAATATCTTCTATTTATGTTAAGCTAAGTTTAACAAGCAATTAGGAAGGTCAACACTAAAATCTATGTTAACCATAGTCATTAAACACCAATAACTATAAAAATAAAGTAGTTACACTAAATCAAGCAAGAAGATGTGAACACTATGCCTTATAATAATAAGAGTAATCATATTTAGCAATCTAGAGGACAACTAGCTAATAAGGAAAATGGAATCAACTATACTAACAAGTATGCAAAAAGGGGAGCTACACTAGAAATTGACTAATGAAGACTAACACAAGCGACTAAGAGCAAATACTAACTACTCTTGCAAGGATTGGCTATCATTAGCAAAACAATTAACTACACAAGTAATCAAAAAGCTAACTAAGTTATAACTAACAAAGAAAGGTGAGAAATTAGGGTTTTATTTAATTAATGCGGAATGTGGGACATTTGAGGTAAATGTGATAATCAACTAGTTTGGGGGTTCAAAACATGCATACATCATTCATTCATTCAAGTTATAAATCTGAACAAGCAAGTTAAGTGTTAGTGAAATTACCCAAACTAATACTTGGCCATGGATGGGATGGAGTGTTCATAGACAAAGTAGTCCCTATCGCCCTCCATCCACTCTTTCGAGACATGATTGGTTAGAATTTAAGTGATATTAACTAAGTACTAACAAGTATAGGTTTCTATGGATGAGATTCTTAGGGAAATTGATGACCAAGGGTAGTAATGGAGGATAAGGGGTGAGTGTCTTACATATCATGACATTTCCCATCTAGCCTCTGGGTTGAACCAAGTAAATTGCACTAATATCCTTACACCTACATACTTAAATTTCGTATCTAGGGGTCAGTATGTGGATTGAGATGTTGGAAGAGGGATAGATACATGGAAATACACTAGTAAGACCTAGGAGAGAAATCCCAAGTTAGAAAAATATCACCTATTTCCCCACTACCTAGATGTTACATGGACCATTCACATAGAAGAAGATGGGAAACAAGGTTTAAGTAGTAGATAACTGATCACAAACAAAATTTTAATGTTACAAATTTATCCCCCAAAATGGAATCAAGGTCACACTTATACACCACAAACAACCCACAAAGTGGGCATATCTAGACATGCTAAAAGAAAATGCAAAAGAAAAGGGAGAAGAAAGTGAAACTCCATGAATGTTGATGAAAGAGTTACAATATACACCTCCATTTGATCCAAGATCAATATCCTTCTCCAAGGGGGAAGAAATGGCATGTGAGTTGGATGTGGAATGATCAAAACCCTAGAACTAGGGGTTTGAGGTAGTGGAAATGGAAAGTAGATGGGAATGAGTAGGTGGAGAAAGGAATGCTTGGGAGAGATGAAGTTGTTCTCCTACTAATACTTATACAAAGACTTGGTAAGCATACGGTTAAGCGAGGGATATATGGTGAAACAATAGTAGGGAAACAATAGGGTTTGGTAGGTATCACAACCGTACTAGGAAGAATGACTATGTCATGGAAAAGTGGTACATGGTGGATAGCAACAACTGCTATGGAAAGGTTAAATAATCAGTTACATTTTGGGTTTTGGAGTCAATGTAGTAAGACCATTATGGGAAGAATGGATTTGGTGACTGTCATGTAGAATTACCATGCTGGCTGTCACGACCATTTTTGAGAATTCAAGATAGGGTCATGCGCTGGGACATGGATATCATGGGGGATGCTTGTCATGTCCATGCTGGGTGACACAACTATTTTGAGGACTGAGTGCCATGGCCCCTGGCATGACTGTTTGATTGAGATTGAGAAAATTACTTCAACAAATGTACCACCACCATGCTGGGGGTTTTATCTTGCACTTTGGCCTTGAACTTGATCACCTATGGAGTTATTTTCTTCATAGTAATTTGATTAGTTAGGGTTGGTTGGGAGTTATATTGGCTTTAGTTTGGACTTGTTCAAGGGTGGTGAAATCCTCAATTCCACCTCCTTATCTCCTTTCCATCATGTAGTGCTCAAAACACCTAAAAATCATGAAAATAACATCCAAAAGTGCTTTTAAAATAAAATACCATTTAACTGAGGGAAATCATGCATTATGATACATCTAGATGTGAATAATGGAAAAAATGACACAAGATCAAGACCCAATTAAGTTTTTCATTACATATCAAGTGTGCATAAGCCTTCCCTTACCTCTAAATTTGTTCTCATTATTCATTTAAAGTTTGCACTATGTTTTTTCAATTGTAACAAATAATTTAGAATTATAATAGTTTGGAAAACTCATGTTAACTATAATAATCTTGTTATGCTTATTGAAATATCAACTATTAGTTTGATAGTGGTGACCTTTGTAATCTAACATCAACTCATATCCTTCTTAAGATCTTTGGTCAACTGAATCATAATGAAACTATAAAGTAGAAATATTGATATACCTAATGCATTCTAAAATTCTCTTCACTCAATATGTTTCCCTTGATGATAACCAATATTTCTATGTGTGAGGTCATTTGATTAGTGCATTTCATAATAATTCATGCATTATCATGCTATCTCCTCATGTGCAAGTGTATATTATCTTGTAATTCATTTATATATTTGTAGACTAGTTCTTGCTATTTTTGAGTGGAGAACAAGATAAAAACACCATATATACTTCAAAATCAAGGAAATGCAAATATAGAGTTGGTATGATGGAGAAAACACAATGTGATGCACATGATCAATGTGACACCATGTGTGCATGTGCATACACAATGTGCCAACCTCTGGATGTCAACAATCTTTTACAATAGGTGACATGGCCTATCACCCCACTAGTAACACATTATATCAATTGTCATAACTTCATGGAATCATTCATACAGTACTAATTGGGGATGTCATATCATCTAAATCCCTAGACATACCGTGCAAAACATGTAACCACCATTTTAACTGATGAACGCTCATTATCTATCTAAGATACACTGTGTCCATTCATAATTCTTTGAATAGTTACCCAGTGTACAAGATATACAATACACCACCCTCATGACACAATGAATCAAACAATTTGTAAGATAAAAATATTTTTTAACATTTAATATTCCTAGGGAGAGCATTTATTTTCATTCCAAACTCATTCATCATTAGTCTAGTTTGAATAATTGGCATCCTTTCCCTTGAACCATGAAGAAAAGGTAGAAGGAGGAGGAGGCAAAGGAAAAAATATTAGGAGGGAGAATAAGAATAATATGATGTCAAATGTAGTAGGTTGACCTTCTCCATGTGTTGACGGCTCGAGTGTTGAAACCCCCTTGTAAGTGGATTCTTCTTCTACTTCTTCTTGTTCTTCTCAACTTCTTCCTTGTCACATGTATTATTTTTTTACGGTATAAGTGTAGGAATACCATCACCCCCCTTCGTGAAAGGTTCATAAATACTCATGTAATAGGGATATTGTTCATATTTTCTAGTACCAGGTTACCCAAAACACACTTTTCATGGTCAATTTATCTAATTTTTTTTCACATTCTTGTTATCTTTCTAGTTCACATTTACATGCCTTTTCTTGGCATTGATCACTTCTAGAGTGTTTAATTGAATTAATTTTTGTTGAAAGACTTAGAAATTATGTTTATGAGCTTGAACTAATTATTATTTTTATCTATGTCACGAGCTCTCTTATTCATCACATCGTCATCTTAGCATAAAAACAAAGAGTTACTACAAGCATTAGAGTTAAAATAGGAATTAATTCTAGTAGTACTACTATCATGACATACATCAACTCCAATATATTTTCTTACATTATTCGAAGGTCTAGTATACTTACAAGTACCATATTTTGGGGTTTATCATTTACATATTAGGATTTAGATATTAGGGTTTGGATAATAGGGTTTAAAGATTAAGGTTTATCATTAGGGGTTTAGGCTTTACCAATTTAAGGATTAGGATTTACAAATTAGGGTTTAGGGTTTAGTAATGAATGTATACCACCTATCCCATTCTTAAACACCTAATCTCACTAGTAAGTGTATAATGTGATTTTTTTTTGAAGAATATTTTGGCAACATTTTCCCACAGTTCTCCAAGTACACTGATGTAGATGGGAAAATACCCACCTACATACGTACTTCGAGAACAAATGGGGAAGTACTGACGAAACATTTTAAAAACCAAATACACATTATACACTTATATCCTAAGTGAGATTAAGTGTTGAAGAACATTCCCAAACCGTGGACTATCCAAGATTCACTCCTAATGAGTAAATCTTAGATGAGTTTCTAGGCCAACAAGATATATGTCTAACTGTAATGACCCCTCTTCCCAGTAATCCTCAATGAAGGGAGACCAAGAGGTCAGATGCATTATCCCAAAAATTTAGGATCAATGGTTTAACAATTAATCCGAAATAATTATCAAATTATACAAAAACTAAACTTGAAAGCTAGAATAAAAATTAACTTTTACATACCTTGCACAAATAGGTATTAAGACTTCTATCCACAGTAGAAAACTAACTAGCTAATCCTCCTTTGAATAATTAACTTTATCTTCACAGATTCTATTTTACAGTTTGTCCAATTTCAGATGGTTCCTAAAACACCGACAAAAAAAGTGTCAGTTAGTATATTTCTATACTGGTATGTGGGGACAAACATCACAATTACACTCTAACAACTTATACATAGCAAATAGTTGATTAACAAGCCAAATTACATCTTCAGTGTAACTTCTCAACCGCTTTTACACATACCCTGGAATACCCTCTCTTAGAGTTTTGTCCTTGCAAGGGACGTAAGGCCACCTTCTCCATCATGAGCTTGTTTCCTGGGGTCACCTCTCTGGGTGCCCAGTGGTCTTCCCTCTGGGGCTTGACCACTTCATACCTTCCTTCTTGGGATTGGTCTTGCATCATACATCAGGGATGGTATGTAGGTTCGAGACAGTCACACTTATACTTAATTGTTATACACATAGCTACTTTATGAGATTGTAGAATTGAAACAACCAAACATTTTAGGTTTCATAACAATGAGAATCTTTGTGGAAATGCCGAGAAACATAATTTGGTTATTCATAATTTAACCACATACATGTTCAGTAGATTTCACAAGTTAATAGCAATTCCAAACAAGAAAGCAATCCAAGCAAGTAGTTCAACCATACAATCAAGGATCCTAAAAAGCACATGTACTCTATTTACTACACACTTTATCAAGATTCTATCTATTCGACTTGAGCTTGCTTCCTAAGGTTTCCTACTCCGTTTTAGGGTTTCATTAAGGTTTACCTTTAACTTTCCATCATTATAACTACAAACTCTAAAAATAGCAAAACTACTTACAAACCCTAACTAGCTTATTAAATCCTTCCTAACAGGCTTAGGATCGACTCACAATTGCATTCTTCTAAGGAATCTCAAACTAACCATATTAATCACCCTTTACCCTAAATTAGGGTTTCTAAATGCATTATCATAGATTCATGTGTGAAAACCCTAAAGTAAGAAAATTATTATCTAAATCAGATTCAACTCTTCCTTTTCCTCTCAATAGGTTACTATCACTCGAAATAACCTATTGAAGACCTTAAATATGATTTCCAAACATAATTAGGGTTTTAATCAAGGTTTAATGCATAACATGATCCACTGAAGATACTATTGCAATTAGAAATGTAATCAGGCTTTAATAACATTTTTAACAGATTCCTCATTATTTTATGATGAACTTTCATATATAACATGTCTTAAACTGAGCTACCAATTAATTTCTAGAATATTCACAAGATTAATTAGCTGTGGCCAATGAGAGGCTGCCACATCAGCCATCACATGCATTGCTCTCCTACGTAATCGGGCTGACTCAAAACATAATGAAAAGACATTTATACCCCTGTGTGATGACCTATTTCTTTATATCTCAGAGGGACAATTTTGTCATGATGACCCACTCATCTTCTTCCTCGTGAACCCTCCCACTGCCGTTAGGCTAGGGCCAATCATGGGGCTGTCTCCCCCTCCTCAGAGCTCAAAGGACACCACTATCCATCCCTATGCATCCGCCACTCTCCTCCACGCTCAACAAGGCCCCAAGCCATGGCCAAGGTGGTTGGGTTCTAGAGAACCAGGCCTGCGACCTGCGGCTGGTTTGTAGACCTCCTACAGGCGAGGATTAGGGCGAGGAGGCGGTGGCTGAATTGCTGGTCACCAACGAAGGAGTGTCTTAATCCCTCTGCTCACTTCCTTGGGTTAATGCTGCCTCATGGGGTCACATCACTCCTCGGTTAGGGTTTGGACAGATACAAGATTGAAGAAGAGCGTGAGATGCCTGAGATCCTCTTAGACTCGAGGCTATGGGTCCAACCCTTATATAGGGGAGGATAGCAACGTCCCAACACACTTACCCACAAGGAAACCAATCTCTCTATCTATAGAAGATTACTTTCCTTATCAAACCATGTTCCTTGGTTATCAGGGAATCTTTTATTAGAGTTTTTATATAATGACCAATCCTAAAGTCATCAATTATATTCCTGTTTAGCTTGGCTTTTAATCCATTGGTCACGAGGATATACTTCCTTATACCAAATAGTATTTCTATTTGGCAACACCAAAAAGTCATTACATAATTCCATTAGTATATGGCACGTTATTCCCATATTAATGCTTTTATTATTTGTATTTTCTCTTTGTTCTCCTATTATCTTTGCAACTCAGACTCCTTGGGACACAAGAAATCCCAAAGATACAAAATTCTACCTCTTTCTTTTCTCCTTATATTAGCTATTACTTTATTAATTGAATTTCTTTTCCTTTTATTTCATTTTTCTTGGTATTGGGCCCAATAGCCAATAAGGCCCAAAAAATCAAACAAGCAAGGCTATTTAGCAGGGAAATCCACTCATTTAAATCAAATCAAACAATTACATGTTCATATATCTTAAAAAGGAGAAATTACATTTCAATCCTGAACAAGGAAAAATGAGGTTATAATATCCTCCCCTCTTTATAAGAATTTTGCCCTCAAAATTCAGCAATCAGAGAAACAAGTCAAGATATGTTTTTTCCATGTCCATCTTCATCTCCCATGTGGCGTCATCCTATCCATGGTGCTCACAAAGAACCTTTACCATCTCTATATTCTTACATCTGAATTCTCTCTCACCTTGGTATCTCGTACCCTCGTAGGTGACTTAGGATATTTTAGCCTCCCTGGAAGCTCAATAGGTTCATGGGTCAGCACATGGTTCGGGTACATCACATAGTGCTCTAGATCAGACTCATGGCACATCATACATCATGTTATCCCGAGGGGTAAGGATAAACATAAACATATCCACAACTCCATCTCAAATGGATCCATGTATCATGGACTCAACTTTAGCTATAGTTCAGAGGGGTCAGGTTTTCATAACACATATTCTCCCACAGTGAACGACATGTCAGTCTACTTCACATCAGCTCACGACTCATGTTGCCCCTGGGATTTCTCAATGATTGCACGATCAAAGAGACTTCATCTGCACACACTGTGGTCTCTCTGACCTTCACAATGTCATTTCACCGACATCATCCTAATGAAGCGGTGACTGACACATCCTCCCTTATAGAGATTCTTACATTCCGATACTAGCTATGGTGGCTATCATCAAAAACTCTCATAGGACAAGAATTGCCCCCATGTATCACCCTGAATGAGTACACACACTCTCATCAGACCCTCTAGTCTGGATCATACTAACTATCAGTTAGGGGTGATAATTTGTTCTAAACTTCAAACTGGTATCGAGTTCTTCATGTACCTACTTCCACCGCATGGAAGTGAAGTTGAGGTCATGCTCTAAATATTGAACTCAGATCATGGTGTAGTTGAACTAACTCTCTCTCATGCATATATTCAGCCAAATCTGTCACATTGATAATGATCTGTCTCTTAGGCAAGGGGTTAGGTCAACTTGGTAAGGCAATCTACCATAACCCATATTACATCCTGACCTCTCTTGGTCCAGGGGAGACTCACCACAACGTCCATGGTGATCCACTCCCATTCCCTCTCGGGGACTCTTCATTATCCATAGCAACTCACCGAGTTACGGATGTTCGTCCTTCACCTCCTTGCATGCATGGCGAGAAGCCACATGGAACTCTATATACTCTTCATCTCAGGTATTTAAAGCACTAATAAAAACTTAGCTATCTTAGTAGTACCACTGTATATGGTGACCTTATAATCATGATCTCTTACATGTCATGATTCCTCAAGGTGACTCCTCAGAAACCCTAAAATTCTCTAGTCATGAATTCCATCACCTTCCTTTCCTAAGAGGGGTATTTGAGGTTCTTACCACCATCCTTCTATCTCATCAAGCCCTAGGCTGGCTAACTACGCAACCATCAACTCAACCAATGGGTTTGGTGGTATCCGAGTGTTAGCCATATAGGTCTCACGAACTTAGAGTTCACCTACCAACCTCTTCTAGCCTCTCTCCTGGCTAAACAAGACAACTACATCTTGACTAAGAGCATCCATTACCACCTTACCTCCTTATGTGCTAGGTAACAGTGAAGACATAAACCTTCATATACTCCACTCAACATCCTCATCTCGAATTTAGGTCTAACTGAGTCAAGGAAACTTCGAGCTCATCATCTTGGTTATCAAACTCAAACTTATATAACTCACAAATTACGTATTGCTCTTGATAAGAACATCATCATATGATGAATACCTTAGATCTCTTCGTATTTGCAACTATGTATCAAAAGATATGATACCTCCTCTATCCTCATACATCATAGAAATCTTTCAACTCACTTCATCTTTATCCTTAGTGTATGACATGTGTTTTGCACTATCTCTCACACCCATAATGAGAGGAAATAAACATTTGGCTGTAGTCCAAATACATAGTTCATCCCATTCCAGGAGTAGAGATGGTGCATCACACATTGCCAACACACTTACCAATCTAAGTTGAAACGTGCATCACATGTCTCCACATCATGAACATTTTGATTCTAGGCTTACATCCATGAAAAACTATTCCCCAAACACTCTTGGGTCAACATACTACTCATATACACATAATCCTTAGTCCTTCCCTCAAGGTCTCTAGGGTGTCGGTACTTTTTGGGGTCATCCCTATTCCTTTATGCACCCAGGGAGTGCCCACCTCATTTGCCCTTTGGGTCCCATGAACTCATGAAAGTGATCAATCTCCTAACCCATGGTCCTCAGACAAAGATAGCTGTTACCTCCCAACCCTATGGTCTTGTGCATCTAGGAAACATACAACTCCTACTCCCATCGGTCTTATCCCTACCTGACCTTAGTATGGACTTAGGATTCTAACATGATACATCTCAAACTTTAATCCTTACCCAAATGTCCATCATCTCATTGGGCACTCATGGTCAACCTTACATCTACACATAGGGATTATGGTGACCTACCTACCTCGGTCAAGCCCCATACAGGTTGCCTCCATGGAAACATATCCCCATGCCCTTATAGACGGTTACCTATGGATCTATAGATTCATGATCACACCATGTTATCTCCACTTATCTCATAAAGTTCCTATGAGACCTCTTTAGGTTATGTCAAACCTAAATAAAAGCTGATACTCACCCTATAGAAGGGTCCCTCCCCAAGATGGGAGAAAATTATCTCTTGATAGCAACAAGGTCACAAACGTCCTTACGTCTAGTGTTTACACCATCTTATGCATGCTTAGCCCTATCAAGCTACTTAGGCACGTGGCTAGTAAGAAGACAACCCACTAAACCACTATGGGTTCCTTGGTATATCATACTTGTTCCTTACTCCTCAACATTAGACCAATCTCATACATATGTCACCAACAAGGGTCAGGGCTCCAACAAACATATACCTTAGTCCAAGGGGTTTCCTTTTCCTCTAACCATGAGGGGTTCCATGCTCGAATCCATAGGAACTCAAACATCTTCGAGAGCATCATGTGCACTAGGTACTACTACTTCCCCTCTTAGGTCTAGGAATCCTAGGTTCACTTCTTATGCATCAACTGTCCACCCCCGAACCAAACATGCACAAGGTAGGGCATACACTTCCCACCATTCTTCTATGTGAACAACACCTTAGAGTCCTACAAAAGGACAATCAACTCGGTGTGAGACCTTATAACTTGTTACTGTACCTCCCCAGGGCCTAAGGAACCCTCCTTTCTATACCTATAAGGTAAGGTAGGCACCTACAACTTTTGTACAATGGTTCAAGAAGCCTCTTTCTCTTTCTAGGATTTGGTTCCTCTAAAAGCATTCAAGGTACAACAAGCCTCTAAGGATCATGCACGAGTCAACAACAACAATATACTTAGGGTCGTCTAACATAGGTCATAACATACCCAACTTCTCATGGTCCCTCATGTCTCAGAGTCAAGGCCTCTAACCTTCTTCATCGAGTCTTTCCCTCTCTCTCTAGAGCAAACCCTACAACTGGTCCTACAAGTTGAGGTTCTCTCATAGAAGATGGGTCAAGCCCTTAAGGATATAGGTCTACACCTACCAGGGTGAAACATACTATCAAGACCTATGGCCGACACAGATCATCCCCAGCTCTGCATGCTCCTCTCATGAACATTAGGCATAACCCTACGAGTCTAGGTCTAAAACCTATGGTCAGCCTACTACTGTCCACCTCTACATTGGTGCATGCCTCTTCTCTGCTCTTACATGCCCATAAGGGTTTCTATATGGTCACCACTATCCTTCACGAAGAGGGAGTTATTCCTCACCCTCAAAGGCACGACCGCCCAAGGTCGGGTCACCAAAAACAGTAGGTCAAACCTAGCTCATGCTTCTCATGGGCACACAAAGCCTATATGCATGTCAACCCACGTACATACATGCATGGTCAACCACGATGTACAACTAATCCTGACATCTCTCTCCCTAACTACCACTTAGGGTTTGGGTTAGCATCATCCTTAGAGGATGCGTTAGGTCTCTACCTCTTCTTGGAGGCCTCTGCTTCCAAGGCTAACTCTCTCTCCTCATCATCCCACAAGAAGGTATAACCTCAGATCTCTCATGAGGGCATGACAACACGTGCCATGCAACCTAAGCATGTAACTAATCTTTAGTTTACGCTTAAACTATTAAACTTATGTTCATGAAATCTTTTTTACACGTTTTTCATTGATTTGGTGGAGGATTCCTTAATCCTTGTCATACTTACCCTGACCTCGAGAGGGTGGGGAGGAGAGAGAAAACCCCAAACCTTAGAACCTTACTTGAATTAAGGTTAAGAAGGGAAGATGGTAGATGAGAGAGTCCTAAAGGTATCTTACTTTGAGTCAGAACCTAAGACTTTGGCCAGGAAGTCACATAGTATCTGGGAGTCCTCGTAGACCGACTAGTGGGGCAGAGGAAAATATTTCCAGTCCCTAGATTGTGATCCCTTTCTAGACACCTCCATTGTCAGAAAATCCTCTAATAACTCCCTCAGATTCTATAGAGTTTGTAAAATTTAATAATTATTAAGAATTAAATGAGAAACCAATGGCTCTGGTACCAAATGTAACAACCCCACTTCCCGATAACCTCTAATCAAGGGAGACCAAGAGGTCGGAGGTGTTATCCCAAAAATTCAAGATCAATGGTTTAACAATTAATCAGAAATAATTATCAAATTATATGAAAACTAAACTTGAAAGTTGGAATAAAAATTAACTTTTACATACCTTACAAAAATAGGTACTAAGAATTCTATCCACAGTAGAAAACTAACTAGATAATCCTCCTTTGAAGAATTTACTTTATCTTCACAGATTCCTTTAACTGTTTGTCCAATTTTAGATGGTTCCTAAAATGCTGACAAATAAAATGTTAGTCAGTGTATTTCTATACTGGTATGTGGGGACAAACACAACATCACAATTAAGCTCTAACAACTTATACATAGAAAATAGTTGATTAACAAGACAAATTACATTTTCAATGTAACTTCTCAACCATTTTTAGACATACCCTACAATACCCTCTCTTTGGGTTTTGTCCTTGCAAGGGACGTAAGGCCACCTTCTCTATTCTGAGCTTGGTTCATGGGGTCACCTCTCTGGGTGCCCAGTGGTCTTCCCTCTGGGGCTTAACCACTTCAAACCTTCCCTCTGGGGCTTGGTCTTGCATCATACATCAGGGATGGTATGTAGGTTTGAGACAGTCACAGTTATACTTAATTTTTATACACATAGCCACTTTATGAGATTGCAGAATTGAAACAACCAAACAGTTTAGGTTTCATAGCAATCGAGAATATTCATGAAAACGTTGTGAGACATAATTCGGTTATTCACAATTTAACCACATACATGTTCAGTAGATTTCACAAGCTAATAGCAATTCCAACCAAGAAAGTAATCCAAGAAAGTAGTTCAACAACACAATCAAGGATCCTGGAAAGAACATGTACTCTATTTACTACACACTTTATCAAAATTCTATCTATTTGACTTGAACTTGCTTCCTAGGGTTTCCTACTCCTTTTTAGGGTTTCATTAGGGTTTATCTTTAACTTTCCATCATTATAACTACAAACCCTAAAAATATAAAAAAACTTACAAACCCTAACTAGCTTGTTAAATCCTTCCTAACAGGACTTAAGATTGACTGACAATTGCATTCTTCTAAGGAATCTCAAATTAACCATATTAATCACCCTTTACCCTAAATTAGGGTTTCTATATGCATTATCATATATTCCTGTGTGAAAACCCTAAAGCAAGCAAATTATTATCTAAATCAAATTCAACTCTTACTTTTCCTCTCAATCGATTACGATAACTCAATATAACCTATTTAATACCTTAAATCTAATTTCCAAACATAATTAGGGTTTTAATCAAGGTTTAATGCATAACATGATCCACTTAAGGCACTTTTGCAATTAGAAATGTAATCATGCTTTAATAAAAATTTAATAGATTCCTCATGATTTTATAATGAACTTTCATATATATATATATATATATATATCATGTCTTAAACTGAGCTACCAACTAATTTCTAGAATATTCACAAGATTAATTACATGTGGCCAATGAGAGGCTACCACGTAAGCCATCACATGCATTTCTCTCATGCGTAACTGAGCCGACTCAAAACATAATGAAAAAACACTTATACCTCGTGCGACGACCTGGTTCTTTATATCTCAGAGGGGAGATTTTGTCATGATGACCAGCTCGTCTTCTTCCTAGTGAACCCTCCCACTGCCGTCGGGCTAGGGCCGATCGTGGGGCTGTCTCCCCCTCCCCAGGGCTCGAAGGGAACCACCATCGGTCCCTTTGCATCCGCCACCCTCTGCCACACTCAGCAAGGCCCCAAGCCGTAGCTAAGGTGGCTGGGTTCCAGAGAACCAGGCCTGTGACCCGCGGCTGGTTTGCAGACCTCCTGTAGGTGTTGCGTAGGGATTAGGGTGAGGAGGCGGTAGCTGAGTTGCTGGTCACCAACAAAGGAGCATCTTAATCCCTCGACTCACTTCCTTGGCTTGATGCCACCTCGGGGGGGTCGCACCACCCCTTGGTTAGGGTTCAGATAGATACAAGATTGAAGAAGAGCGTGATATTTCTGAGATCCTCTTAGACTCAAGGCTATGGTCCAACCCTTATATAGGGGAGGATAGCAATGTCCTAATGCACTTACCCACAAGGAAACCAGTCCCTCTATCCATAGAAGAGTACTTTCCTTATCAAACCACATTCCTTGGTTATCAAGGAATCTTATATTAGAGTTTTTATATAATGACCAATCCAAAAGTCATCAATTATAGTCCTTTTTTATCTTGGCTTTTAATCCATTGGCCATGAGGATATACTTCCTTATACCAAATAGTATTTCTATTTGGCAACACCAAAAAGTCATTACATAATTCCATTAGTATATGACATGTTATTCCCATATTAAGGCTTTTATTGTTTGTATTTTCTCTTTTTCTTCTCCTATTATCTTTGCAACTCAGACTCCTTGATATATAAGAAATCCCAAAGATACAAAATCCATCTTTGAAGGATAATTCCTAGCCTTCTAGATGCTTCTACCTCTTTCTTTTCTCCTTATATTATCTATTCCTTTATTAATTGATTTTCTTTTCCTTTTATTTCCTTTTTCTTGGTATTGGGCCCAATAGCCAATAAGGCCCACGAAATCAAACAAGCAAGGCTATTTAACAAGGAAATCCACTCATTTAAATCAAATCAAACAATACATGTTCATATATCTTAAAAAGGAGAAATTACATTTCAATCCTGAACTAGGAAAAATGAGGTTATAACACTAACTTAGTATTTTTGGTTTAGAAATTTGGCAAATATAAAAAGTTTAGTCTAATCAAAAAAATTTAGATAATTCAAACCAGTTCAGTTTATTTAATTCTTAGATGTGACTATTTATTCATACAACATTCAAATTGAACAATAGACTTAATTATACAAGTGATTATACATGAATTTCGACTAATATGATTTCTCCATTTTTTAAATTTAAACCCTAATTACGTTTCATCATTTGATTGATATCAATTTAGGTATTAAAACCCTTATTATAGTTCACCAAGCTATGTAAGCAGTTATACACAAAATATATATAAAAAAAGAGAAAACATACCTAGAGGTGCTGGTGATAGTGGTGGCTCAAATGACATCGGCGATGACCGTGGTGGCTCAAGGGGTGGAGACATTGAGTAGTAGATCAATAGAGGAAATGGTAGGGCGATGACGGTGGAGCACAACGACAATAGTGTAACATCCCTGACCTGGGTTATGTACTAACCCTAGGTTTTTTGCTTAAATATGTGATTAGATGCTTGTGGTTATCTTTTGAAATGTAATTAAAGCTTTTGAGGAATTTATATTTCTATTTCAGTCCTTTTTGCATAATGTTGAAACATTGTTTTGTCAATAATGGGCTAAAGTGCAAATTACCCAAGTGGAGGGGTTAACTTGCAAATTGCACATGTTAAGATGATTCCTCTAATGTTGAGACCTCATAAGAATGAATATGATGTGGTGGTATGGATTCCACAAGCTTGAGCACCAAGATATAGCTTGTAGAGCAATCCTTGTGCTTTAAAACCTAGTTTTGGTGTAATGTGTAAATTACCCAAAACCTAGGGTCCAACATGTAAAATATACCTCTAGAGGATCTCTCATGTTTCTTGGAATAAAGTGGAGAAAAGAAAATGAGAAGGGCACCTCATTTGAATGATCATGGTAGAAGTGGAAATTACTCACACTAATAATATATTAAACAATATCCAATAAGGGTGGATATTAGTGTACCTCTCTTTAAGATGTTAGTTCTTTTCCAATTAACCTTGGATAATGGAGGAGCTTTGCATAAGGTTATAAGGAGGAAACGTGGCCAAGGATGGAGCAAGCCTTGGTGGATATGTTTAGGAAATAAAAGAGATAACAATCTTTTTCTTTTCCTTGAAAATACCCATAAATATATAAAGCATCCTTATCAACAAAGCAAGGGATCATTTCCCTTAGTTCCTTTTCTTATTTTCTTACTTTGGCCGACCAAGAATGAGCTCTGGAGCAGAGGAAGGACGGCCAATCTGACTTGGTAAGTGTTGATCACCATCTACCTCGAATTCATGGAGGAAACCATAAAACAAGGTTGGTTTATTGGTTTTTTCACATGATTCTTCTTTCTAGCCATCTTCTCCCTCCAAAACTTGAAGAACGGACCTTGGACAAGTACTGGAGCTTCATCCACCATTAAAGATACGAATCTTGGAACTCTGGATCAGTCCTAGAGACGGGTTTTATAACTCTAAACCCTTAAGCTTTGCTTTTGCATTCTTCTTTCCAAGAATTGTTGCTTATACTTCTTTCTTAGACACCTTTGTGTGTTCTTGCTATCATTTCCGTGAAGAACATCCCTTGTTCTTGAGGTAGAAGATGATGATGTTAATTTCTATGTTTATCCAAGAACTAACTTTAACAAACGGTCTCCAAACTTTAGCAAACGGTTTGCTAAACCGTTTGGAGTAAACGGTTTCAAACCGTTTGAATGCAAACGGTTTCACAAGAACGCATGGAAGCAAATGGTCCAAGACCGTTTGGATGCGTTGACCAGGCGTTGACCATTTGTATGTATGTTAAGAATAAAGTAGACTAATTACCTACCAAAATTCATCAATTAATTCCAAGTGAATCACCAATTGAAGGCCCATCAACCACCTAAACCCTAATCGGGTTAATTGTTGTTTTCAAAAATAGATTTATGTTGAAGTTTGGGTTGAGTGGCCCAAACAATTTCAAAACCATTTGGGGATCACCCTAACGGTCTCAAGACTGTTTGGTGATCACCCAAGACCATTTGGAGGTCTAGGGTTAAGAAGGGTTAACCAATTGAGGGCCTAATGATATCAAGTTGATGAATAATTGATTGCTGATTTGGTGACCAAACCTAGGGTTCAAACCTTAGTTGAATGACTTGGTTTTTGATGAAATAATGGGAAAACGGTCTCAAGACCGTTTGTAGGATATCCAAACGATCCCAAGACCGTTTGGGGGTCACCCAAGACCGTTTGGAGGTCTAGGGTTGACTATGGTTAAGTGGTTGAAGATCTAAAAGTAACAAGTTGAAGTGCAATTAATTGTTGACCTAGTGATCAATCCAATGAGATAAACCTTAAATTGGGTGAGTTAGTTTTTGATGTTTACTTGAGAAAACGGTCTCAAGACCTTTTGTAGGACATCCAAATGATCCCAAGACCGTTTGGGGTCAGGTCATGATCAAATTGAATGATGGGTCAATCGTTTTAAATCAATTAGACTCACATTGATGAATGTTGAAGAGTAATCGATTCCAAACCCTAATCCAATTGATCCAAGCCCTAATTGATGATCAATTGAGGGTCAAATCAGTTGAGGGTTGACCTTATAGACTCAATTGATGAGCTTCTAACAAGTACATGATCGATTGAGGGGTTCAACATTGGAAACCCTAACTCAATTGAAGAGGTTGAGACACTTTTTGGTCCATGCGGTTTTGAGGTGGTTTGGACCAGACGGTCTCAAGACCGTTTGGGTCCAAATGGTCTCAAGACCATTTGAGTACAAACGGTCTCAAGACCGTTTGGGACCAAACAGTCTCAAGACCGTTTGGGACCAAACGATCCCAAACCGTTTGGTGCTCATGCGGTTTCAAGATCAGTTATGTCCATGCGGTTTCAAAGTCAAACTTGACCAAACGGTCTTCACCTCTACTTTAGCAAACGGTCTTGAGTGTGCACTTTACCAAACAGTTTTAAAAGTCAACAAGACCAAACGGTCTTCAACACCAAACGGTTTCAAGGACAGTCCAAAACAGTTTGGGGGTTTAGTGTGCAAGACCGTTTGAGGTCTATAAAGGTCAAGATCGTTTGATACCTTAGTGGTCAAGATGGTTTAGTAGTTGATTAACCTAAACCTCATGGATGCCTAAGGTGATTAAGGGACCAAGTAATTAGTTGATTAATGCATGACATAATCAGTGGTGATCATTATAAAGGTACTCTTGATGGGATAGAGTGATTAATACTCTTTGAACAAGTAAACCCTAATGATCACAATAGTAATGACATAACCCATGATGTCAATGTTGAATTGACTTAGTCTAATCAAGGATGATGCAAACATCATCTGATAGAAATAGGAGAGAGAAGACCTCTTATATAAATAATAATCAAGTAATAAACCTCCAATATGTATGAATATATCTAATTAGGGTATGATCCTTCATAGTGAGATCATGGAAACCCTAATTATGATGGTTAATGAATCTTAACCTAATTTGAGGGCATTAGTGGAAGTAATCCTAATAATTGTGTATAGTAAACCCTAATCTAGGGTAAAGTGATGTAATGTGAATAGTAAACCCTAATCTAGGGTAATGTGATGTAATGTGAATAGTAAACCCTAATCTAGGGAAATGTGATGATGTGAACTGTAAACCCTAATTCTGGGTTATGCTTTTAAGCATGAAACTCTATGATTGAATTATGAAATACTTTGTATTGTGGTGATATAGACATAATGTGCATGTTATCAATTGTGTTAGTCATATAGGTTTTTATAAAGAAGTAAATATAACCAGGTAAGGGTTATGATGCCATATTCATTGAAAGCACCTTATAAGTTTTGAAAGTAATGACATGCTATGTTACCTAGTAAGAGGTACCATATGAGATTGATAAGTTGTATGAGCCATGAGAAATATCTGCATTGCTACAATCATGTTCATGCTGTTAAATGACTTGATGGCAATATGTTACTTGGTAACAAGTGTTTTGATGATCTAAGGGTTTGAACACCCATATTCCTGAATCATAATGATGAGATGGTTAGGGATTGATATCCAAATGTTAACAATATGTGATATGAACTTGATACAATTAGTACTCTTTCTTTATAGCAAATGTCTTATTGGTTTATGTTTGAAAACATGCCTGATGCTAAAAAGAATGCCATAATATACTTAAATAATCAAGTATAATGATATCATGTAGAGCCCTGACCATAGATCCATCATTGTCAGAAGTTAAATGATGGTGAAACAGGTTTTCCTAAGGGAACTCCTGGAGAGCATACTTTTGAGTATGTGGGGGTTATGAACGTGAATATCCTTACATCCTAATGTAGGAATTGATGTGAGATGTACATTTAATATCTCAATCCTTCATTATATGTTTATGCCGGGATGATGTATCACTAATCTCCTGATGATGTTGTTAATGTCGCATCGATGAGAGATAACCAAGAAATCCCTCGATGGAACAGAGAGTACAACATGCCACTGTAACTCTAATAGCAAAGTTGCCAAAATACCCTGGAACACCAGATGTCCTACATGTTGATCGTCACACTGACTGAGGAAGATGAGATCATAGGAATCCGACTCTTCTGATGACCTATGTATGGTACCGATTGCGATTTCATAATGGTTGGTTGGAGTATGAGAGGTGTAACTCATCTCCTCAGGGCATAAATATGTTTGAAAAATGTAATCAGCCATATAGCATAATTGCTTAGGTTGAACTACGAGAAATCATGATTGATGATACATTGTTTATAGTGTTCTAGTTGAATAACTAGTATACATGTTCTTCATATTCCTTACTGACATATGTTTTGTCATTTAATCAAGTTATAATTGAAATGATTGCTTATAAAATATTGTTCTACTTAGCTTATGCAATGTTTCACCTGCTGTTGAATATTTATAGTTCTACTGCTCAATGTTATTTCATTATTGCAATAACAAAGATTCTGGCGGAGAGTTATAACTCTCGCTGGGACAATTATTCAATTGTCTCACCCCCGTGGGATTCAACTTTTTAGGTAGACGCCGAGGACGAAGAAACCCATCAGTGGGTGAGCAGCAACAACAACAGCAGCAGCAACATATGGGACAACAGTGATCCTCAGGTGGAGACACTGTCTGTCGAGCCTCGTAGATAGAATGTCCTATGTGTCATCTCTGTACTCTCAGGTCCTAGGAGTCAGTAGATGTTTTATGTAGATCTGAGATTTTGGCGTAATGCCTCAAGATTTTTTTGTTTACTGCTCATGTACAGTTCAACAGGGTAGTCAATGTTATGACTCTCGAGATGTGATATTACAGAGATGTGATGAAGGATCAGTGTGTAAATAACTTATCATGTTACCTTATGAAAGAGTTTCACAATTTGTAGATCTCTTTACAAAAAGTTTTAATTTTTAGTGATTTTCAATAATTCCGCTGCTAACGAAACGCTTCCGCATTAGTTTAAATTCGTTGAACTTGTTTTTGCGAGACGGTCGTCACAAATAGTGAGCCATGATGATGGTGGTCAAAACAGGTGATGGAGAAAAATAGTCAACATGACGATGACAACAGTGGTGATGATGGTCAAGACAAGACAACAACACAATGACAACCGTCATGCCTGAAAATCACCAGAACAAGAAAGAAAGATGCACAATGAGACAAATAATAAGTGAAAGTCTTTTTTGTGGGTGCGGTTAAGTGGAACTTAGTTGTCAATTGTTGCATAAAACTGACGAATAAGATTTAATTCATTGGTTTCTATTAAAAATAGACACCATGACTCAATCCATGTCGTCATTTTTCCACCTAAAAGTGGATGCCACATGTACTTATCCCTAATAACAGACACCAACCTCACTAAGACTCTAGTTGTCAATTGCTACCGGAAAACCGTTGCCATAGGTCAATCTCTATCATTAGTCTCCCACCAAAAACTGATGCTACATGTAATTATTCATAATAAAAAATGCCAACCTCACTAAGACTTTAGTCATCAGTTGCTACAATAAAACCAACGCCACATGCACTTTTTCCTAATAAAAAATACCAACCTAGATAAACTTTAGTCATTGATTTCTAGCAAAAATTGAATGACATAACTAGTTTGGGGGGAAATAGTTTTCACTGGGCACGTGGTGAGAGTCCTTTGTCATCGATTATTTTAGAAATAATCGACAACACACATTTTTTGGAGGAAAAACTTTTTGTGGTGGGCGTGACCTATGACATCAGTTTCTGTAGTAAAAGCCAACGACAAGGTCTTTTTGGAGGCAAAATTTATCTCACTGAAAGGGCTTTGTTGTCAATTTTTGTACAACCAACACAACATGCCTAATCAAAATTTTCCACTAAGATATTGAATTTCACAGGATATCTTAGGCATTGGTTTTTTGAAAAACAAACTGATGTTCTAGTCTAGCGGTACCTGTGTCTTTTTTTTATAGGAAAGATTTGACCAGTAGTGAAGTTTGTATTATATCAATTGATGCTACAAGCATGCATCATCGATTTCCTATAAAATGTAACGTTAAGGAAAGTGACACCAGAGCTCAAAAATGTTCTAGTTGCTTCGTTTTTACTTAATGAAATTAACTTTTATTACTGATATATTCCATCCGAGAACAAAGTGCTTGTTGCTAGTATCATTGTATTCCTTGAGAAGGAATTCATTTCCAGTGGAACTGATGGCAAGGAAATAGATATCAAAGAAGTTTGATGCCAACAAGATAACACTGAACATGCATAGGTAGATAAGGAAAAGAGAGAAAATACCTCATTATGGAATGTTAAATTCCTCATGTAGCATAAGAACCTTTAAGGTCTAGTAGCACACATATGGAGATAGAGAGATTTGGATTTGACTCAATCATATTATTTATTGGTCATGATTTATAACCCAACAAACTGAGAATATTTAGGGACCAAATTATAGTAAATATCTTGAGGCCATGGGATCTTAGATGGAGTCCATGTATGGAAAAAAAATTACGGACTTTGATGTATGCATCTATAGGGGTAAAACCCATAGGGTAAAAATGATTTTTCAAGAAGAATATTGACATGTATTGTGTTTTAGAAAAGTTCAAGGTGTTGACTATAGAATAACATTTTCACCAGTTTCCATGGTTAAATTCACCTGATAAAGCTTTCCATTGCATATAAACATGACTATAAGATTATACAAGTGGATTATAAAACTATTTTTCTTAACATGTATCTTCTTGAAGATGTCTACATGACACAACTCGAAAGATTTATCACTCCAAATGAAGCCAGAAAGTATGCAAGATATAAAGGTCAATATATGGATTGAATCAAGCATCATCAGATGGAATCTTCATTTTATCAAGACAACTAAAGAGTTCAACTTTATCAAAAATGAACCTAAACCTTGGTTTACAAGAAGGTTAGATGTAGCATAATTGTATTTCTCATATTGTATATAGGTGATATACTATTTTTGGGGAATGACATACCTACTCCAAAGTTGGTAAAACTAGTTGGGAAAAACTATATCCATGAAGGACTAAGGAAAATAATCCTATAAACCATGAATCAAGATCTATAGAGATAGATGTATAAGTATTCCTGGCCTAAGCCAGAGTACATTCATTGACAAGGTGATGAAGAGGTTTAATAGGGGGTTTCTAAGGGATGTAACTTACCCATGTCTCATGGAATAAGCTTCTCTAGATTCCAATGCCCCAACTCTTTGTAAGAGTGGGCATGCATGAGTGAGATTCCACATTTATATGCAATTGGATCTATCATGTATATAATGTTATGTACACATCCATATGTGTCATGTACTTTATGCATGATGAGTAGGTACTAGTCTAGTTCTGACAAAGGTCACTAGAGTTTCATGAAGAATACCATGAAGTAATATGAATAACGAAGGATCATTTCTTTATATATAGATGTGAAGAAGAGTTCATTGTAAAGGTTTATAGTGACACACTCTTCCAAACTAACATGGTAGATTATCGACCATATTCAAGATTCATATTTTTCCTATATAGTAGAGTGATAAGTTGGAAGGGTTCCAAGAAAAGCACTACATGATTCTACAATAGATCTAGGTATATTGCCACATCCAATGAATCAAAGGAAGAAGTATGGATCTAGAAGTTCAGTAGTGGACTTGGGGTGATTCCAAATTTCTAGGATGTAGTAGATCTCTATAGTTATAACAATGGATCCATTTTACAAGATAAGGAACCCATTTCACATTAGAATTCTAAGCATATATTAAGATTATACCATCTCATATGAAGGACCTTACAATGAGGAAATGTAAAGATTTGTAGAGTACCAACTGAAAACATATGTTAATCCCTTAAAGAAAACACTTTCATAGTAGAATGATGAAGGTCTTGTTAGATCACTTCAAAAAATTTGATTAATGAGTGATTAGCTCTAGTACAAGTGGGAGAATATTCGTTGAATGCCCTATGATCCATCGTACAATGATTGCAATACAAATTCATTAATTGCAATGATTAGACTATTTATACAAGGAAACTATACTTATTATCTTTGTTTTATTATTGATATAATGAACAATATGATAGTGTCTTAATAATGTTTTGACTGGATGGCCTGTGGTTTGAGTTGAAGACCTAAATATCAGAACATATGTACACATAGATTATTTATTCTTGTTAAAGACCATAGTCATTTAATGTTGTGTATATTAAGGACAAAAATAATAAATAAGACTAATGTGTATGTCGAATGATGACTATGCCTCATTGGTCATGATATTGGATATTCAAATACACATGTACTTGTTAGACAACAAGTTGTATTGAACAAAGACTCACTATGAGATTAAAAATGGAATACATGTAATAGAAGTTAGTGTCACTTGTCAATGTGATAGTGGTGACTATGATCCTTAGACCTAAAGTCAATATAATAATCACATATTTTTTGGTGCACATTAGTAGCATCTAATGTTATATTTAATAAGGGTTTCCATATCGATAATGATTAGGTGCACTGTGAAACTTTTGTATTATTGTGAGGTGATCTAGATGGAATTTGTCGCTCAGTTGGAGTGATATCCTAGACACTTGATATGCGAGACTACGAAATGCACACCCATGCTTATGAGATCAATGATATAATCTCACAGAACCTCAATAGTATGCTCTGATTTAAGAAACATATATTGAATATTAAGAGGATGACTACTCCATTATCCAAGTTTAATCTGGATACCCTTGATGAAAGAATTATACGGTCATGGTAATATTGATCACTTATAGGTTTAAGTTGTTCTCAACTTATTATTCCAATTACTTGGGTGGTAGTGTCATGTTTCGAGATACTTCTATTTGCTTATGAGGTCTTTGACATCACTGTCAAAGTAATGTGGAACCTATAGGGTCACACACACTGTGATGCTTAAGAAAAAAAAGTTCAAACTCAAACATATTACTAGAATAACTTTGAATTATATAAAGATTGATTCAAACCCCGCCTATTGATTGAGAAAGACGGTTGCTTGACTAGATGGTTTGGATCCATTGATTGATAATTTGTCAGATGTTAGATTGATCACCACTTTGGGAATGTGTCCCATTAGTCAATTGGGTATCCTAGTCAGTCAGTTGGAAACAAGAAGGAAACAAAAAACAATATGAAACCTATCTTATTTAGAGTCATAATGGTATGTTGGATTATGATGGGGATTTTCTTGATTTGTCCGATCAAACGATTGAATTGTTGTCTGAATATTCCTTCGTAGATTTTAGTTTGAGTTGCAATTTAGAGAAGGATCAGATTTTGGTTATACCAAACTCATGATCTCCTATATAGGGGTAAAATTCCAAATGCATTATACACACATAAGAAACATTAATACACAAGTTTTCTAAGAGTTCTTCCTCTTGGAGAGAGAAAAATGAATTCTAAGGATGACAACCCATAATAGTAGGAGAAGGAGAGAAAGTAACGCTATCAAATTAACAATTCTTAGTTTTTCTTCCTATTGGAAGACAAGGTGGTGCACCAAGAGCACTTACATCCATGTGGATGGCATAGATATCGAGCCCTTGGGTGGAGGACATAGGACAAACAACTAAAAATAAGGACTTTTGGTCCAAATCTAGAAGTGTGAGTTGTACACCAAAATAAGATGTGCCTGGTTGTTAATAAATAGTGTGAAATGATTTATATTCGGTATCCTTTTTGGGTCTTTAATATATAGAAATTCTATGGCTATGATAGATCCATTGGTTAAGAGTTTTGTTGGGCAAGTTTTTTTTTTATATTTCCATTGAGCCCTTTCCTTTGAAACCCTACATATTCTGCTAGGAGGCTAACATATTATGGAATAATGAATTTCCTTAAGCATCATTTTACTCAACTCACCCTACTCCTATACACGACCTACCATGGAATTAATTTTTTTTACCATATACAAATAAAAATCCTTCCTACTTCCTTTCTATCATGTCTCTCATAATAACCTGTGTTCATTCATATTTCTTTTGAAACTCTTTGCTTTTTTTATTACTTTGAAACTAGATTTATATACAACTACACTAGCAAAGAAACTCATTGTGATACACTCATCTACACATGCATCTACTTAGGATACAATAACATGTCCCTCTTAACACATACTAAGAAATTTATATATATGTCATCTTCTCTAGGCATCATCACAATTTTTCCCTTTCTTGTATGCGAATAAGTCATAGATTCACAATCCTTACACAATTAAATAGAGTGTCTCTATCTTATATTTATCTCATATGTGTAAACTTATACTTTAATATCATATACTCTATGAATTTGTGGCATTTCTATCCATACCAATGATGCCTCAAAGGTTTTAATGCAATAAGAAGAAGAAGAAGAAGAAGAAGAAGAAGTAGAAGAAGAAGAAGAACAATTAACTCAAGGTCATGTGCTTGATAGTTCTCCTCATGATTTGAGATTGTCTACAAGCATAGAAAACCACCATCTTTTATAATGGACAAACACAACCTATAACTCTCATCAAGGTATAACAAAAAACAAAATAAACCCTACCTATTTCACACAAAATAAGAAATGGAGAATATGTCATCTTCTCCAAAGAAATCTTCTCTCACACTACTCATCCCAAGCAAAAGATCCCTCTTTCATAGTCATTCTAGTTAATGGTGTTGTAATTGAGCTAAAACCTTATATATCATCTATAATATTCTACATACCAAAATTTTTGGAATCTACTAGGTGTATTTGAATGCTCCTATTGAAGGACTAACTCTAAATTTTTAGATCAGGACTTTTAGATTTATTGCCTTATTTTGCAAGGGAAACAAGAAAAAATATAGATGAGTGTTTAAAATGATGGGAAAGGAAATAAAAAATATGAATCCAACCAATGGTGTCTAAGAAAGGAAAACATGACCACAAATCTGGGGAAGGTAGTCCCAGTACGATTGGGAAAGGTGTTAGGAAGCCCCTTATTGCCCAAAAATTAGTATTGTACGCGTAAGCTCAAGTTTTTAAATCAATTTGGTTTAGATGAGGGTTTCAAGGTTAAAAAAAGTAAAAATGTTAAAACGAAACATTACCTAGATGTGTAGATTATTGGGACCTTAGTATGATCATGAACATGTTGTCATCATCCTCAAGGACTCTAGTGGATTGAGGATCCCAATTGACTTAGAATCTACCACAATAAACATCCATCCCGGAGAAAGGAATGACATGTAGGAAATAGAAAAGGATGATAGAAATAAAAATTGATATATCAAGAGAGATCTAGATGTGTTTGATTAATGGTATTAAACTTATCAATTTCACATGATATGGTCAATATAAATTTAAGAGAGATATTAATCATTATACACATCTAAACCTTAAGACAATTAAATTCACATGATATTTATCGAGATAGATTGATCAACCTAGGCATGACAACAATTGTAATTAGTAATGATTAAACTAACTATACAAGAACATGACTAAGTGATGTAATAAATATTTAGGCATTAGGAACAAGATATATACGATCAATTTAGATCATAAATCATAATCTACTAGATAATACATGCAATATATAATACAAAATTTCTAAGAAATGTCAATTATGTAACTGTATAACCATGGAATGATCCAATAAAAAAATTAAGATCAAGATTGTTAAAGACAATGTGTAGTTAAAAATAAATAGGCAAACATGATATATGATCATGAATGTGTAAAGTCTAGTTGTATTAACATGAAAAATTGTCATATCATGAGAGATAGACTAGCTTATAACCTGAGATTGAAGGACTAGTTAGAATAGTTATAACAAGAAGATAATGATCTTGAAATAGTAGTTAGATAAGAAAATATACAAATAAAACTAGATCTAAATGCCCTTTGTGCCTCCTTACATTTTTTGCTACCTCTTAAGGAATCAAAATTGTGTTTTATAAGAAGGATATTCCATATTGAAACATTCCAAGAATTTGAAATAGAAAGGCAGTTCATTATATAAATATGAAAGAGTCAAAGGGGTCTAGGTTCAATGTTGGAGGGTGGTATATATAATTGTTTTTAGAAGTCGAGGGTTTCAAAATTAGGAGTCAACAATAGTGAATTCTTTTTTGGATTGATTCTAGAATTACAACTAGAATATGATCCTCAGGCAGTCTTATTCAAGACATAATACAATTTTGCTCCTCGAGCCCATATATTACTACATTTCAGGAGAGTGGCCAGTAGCTAAACAATTTTTTTTACCTTGTGGCACTCTTAGTGGAACGTGCCAATCTGTCACATTTGTCCTTGGGAAGCAAATCTTATTTTCCTATCAAGAGTTTTTGACTTTCTAGAAACTTATGTATAAATCTCAAACTAGAATTTCATTTTTGATCATGAGGTTGTATATTGAGAAATGAAATTTGAATTGAAAATGGAAATGACTCCCTTTTATCCTTTTATGATCAGAAAAAGAGGAATTTATATCTAAACAAAATTGGGATTTCAAGCAAGATATGTAATTATATTGAACATTCATTGAATTTGAAGATACTATCATTAGTGTTAAGGAGAGATCAAAACCAATTATATTTCCATCTGCAATACGAGTCCAATATTTTATCCATGGAGAACTAAATTGGGAAATTAATTGGAAATGCTTATAGAGAGCTCAGTTAATGTCTAAATCATGTTTAAGTCTAGTAAAGGATTTTCTTATCTAGTAATCTCCGCAGGAGAAAAATAAATTAGAGGATACTAAAATATGTACAAAAATATGGAAATCTAAAGATACACGTGATGAATTCCATCTATAGAGAGAGATGATCTGATCTTGAGAATTGATTGAGTAACCATAAAAAGTGTCAAGATACTTTCCCGTTCAGGATAAGGTTTGAGTTGTGAGTGAAAACCACAAGTTTGACCAAGTTTGACCCATAATTAGGTCATGTAAGGACAATGATGTGAAACTCATTAGTAGATATTTTGATGAACATGAGTCTTAAGTGTAAAATAACACCACAGGATTTGAAAGAGGGATGTTATCTGTAAATCACTATGATTTAATTACTAAGTGCATTAGGTCAACTTCCTAGACTTGATGGACATGTGAGATGATGAAGGTCCACACTAGAGTTATCCATAATCCTAAAAAGATAGATATCAAGACTCAACTATGTGAAATAGGGATTTAGAATACAAAGTGGCTACTCATGATAGGACTTATGTGATGGAATGAAACACAATATTCCCTAGTATTGAGGATGGAATTCAAGATGCATGTTCATACATGGATTAAATACATAATAAAATACTAGGTGCCTACTCAGGGAAGGGTTTAGATTCAAAATAAAATTGGGTTTCCTACTCAGGGTAGAGAATAAATGAAATATCAAAATGAGGTTTCTATGCACGATAAGTTTGAAATGTCAAATGAAAATCTGGGGTGCCTACTCAAGATAGGGATTGGCTACCAAATGAATATGCAAGGTGCCTACTCACGACCAAGCTTTATTAGGAAACTAAAATGCAAGGTGTCTACTAAGCGTAGGGTTTGATTGACAAAATAAAATGCAAGGTGCCTATCGTAGGTAGGGTATTCAAGATGAATATGCTTTGATTATGGTCTTGATCCTTGAAACAATGAGGTGACTTCATAAAATACATCTTTAAAATGAAAGATTCTAACCAGGGTAGGGATCTAAGTGTGGGGAATGTAGTCCAGTGTGTGGTATATGTGCAAGACCCAAAGAAATATACATTAATAAGATACCCATTCAGAATAGGGCTTTGCATTCCAAGAGCCTTGGGGTTCATTTTGGTTATGTTTTGGCCGTAAAATTTGAAGAGATTAGGTCTTTACGACCCACTCATTAAAAATTGAGATGCTTAGAAAAAGGTCCAAGATTCAAGTGGTGAATTTTCCTCAGGGATAATCTTTGATATTATCCTCCTTGTGAGAGATTCTTTAACTTCCAAGATAAGATTCATGATCTGAAGAATCTCATGAACAAATTAACCTCATTCTTATATATTTTTATGATTTATGAAGGTCGATCCAAATAGTGTTAAAAATTTAGGGAGTTGAAAATTGTGCAATTTTTTTTATTGAATAATGCAAATTAGGGGATAATAAGAGATCATATTCTTCCTCATGTTTTATTGTAGAAAGAACTCTTAAAGGATTTTGAGGATGATCACTGGCTTTAAGACCAGAGCTCACATAAAACCTATTTTGCACTTTAGTAACCCCAACATATTAAGTTTTTCTACAAGTCAAAACCCTATCCACTACATGTGACAATCCGTCACATAAAGAGAGATTACTCAAAACTCAAACATGATCAAACACTTATAAAAAATATCACTATAAAGGGGGTAATTAAAACCAATTAAATTTTCACAAACTTACTCAACTACATTTACATAAAAGCCCAACATCCCAGATTATTTCATAAATCATACTAAACATCTCTTATATTGATTCTGTAGGCTCTGCCACCACATATACACATGATATATCATTTACATGTACAATGTTAGAATAATACAAAATATCGAGTCGATAAAACAACATACACAAAACTTTCCAACCTAGACATGAGAGTACAAGGATGACTTTAGGACATGCTAGAAATCAAATCAAATCCTTTTGTGTTTCATCACATCAGCTCCTCCTCATTGCCATGGGTCCACTATAGCTATTGACGATCACCTAAAAAGATTGTGGTGACTCATAGTTGAGACACATGCCCTGGCAAGAGATATAACTCTCAATAAAGCTTATTGAGTACAACATGTTATGTAAATAAATAGGTTATGTATATTAAGAAAGTTAAATAGATAGATAGATAAAACAATAAAATGGGGTTATCATTTATTATGGGATTTATTAAAAGCAATTCTAGTCAGACTCTTAGAAGCTAGCATTATTTTCAACTACCATATTTAGATATTACTATGAGTATAACCGTCATCATGAGTATAACATGCACCACAATTATCAATAACAATACGAGCTTATTTGAAAGGTAGGAGCATGTCTAACAATATACCATGTCTATAGTCATGAAAAAACTAATAACATAAGCATATCTAACAATATACCATATCTAATGGCATGGGAATATCCAATCAGATGAGAACAACTAAAAACATGAGCATGTCTAACAACATATCATGCCTAACAAGATAAGCATGTCTATATCATAAGTAGAGATAATAAAATAAGAACAACTAACAACATAAGTAGGATTAGCAATAAAGAAAACCTAACTACATAGACATGGCTATAAGTATAAGAATTTTCAATAATATAAGCATAACTAACAATATAGGCATGATGAGAAACATAGGCATTGCTAATATTATGAGATAAATAACATCATAAATATAACCAAAAGTAACAGTATACCTAACTGCATAAGCATGACTACTTCTCTTATTGCACAATACATAATATATATGTGAAAATATCAAACAAGGGTTATCATCCAATGTGAATTGTTGCGGATAACCCTAATAGATATACTACATGGCTGGATTACATCTTTTATTAAGCCCTGAGGAGTTTGAGTCATACCACCCAAACTCTAACTGACCACTGATAAGTCAAAATCAGTTCCGTACAAGATCTAGGATGATTGGAATCCTAAGATCTTCTCCGCCCCGATTAGTAAGGGTCCGCCACAATGACACATAAATTCAGGCTGTAAAACAACCTAGTCCACCCTTGGTACAAGTCATGACCCTAAGAAAACCGAGATACAACCACAACCGTCCTCTTTTCTAGGTCTGACCGCAACATCCACAAAAAAAAGCACATATACTAAATCATACAATTGAGGTATAACCTCAACCGTTCTCCTGCCAGGGTACAACCACAACCATCCCTGTAAACATGCATATACTCACCAGTATACGACTCTGAGATTCCATTAGAGGAATACTCGTTTCACCATCCAACAAGTCCTGACATTGGAAGGGATCTATGGTACATGACACTACATGAGTAAGGTTTCACTTGATTAGTTAATGACAATTAAGTGAATTAATGCTGAACCAAACAAGTTAACAAATAAAACCTAACTCATTTCTAGAAAGCATTAATATATAACAAGTCTAAAAGATATAAAATGAATGATGCTTAATCTTTATTTCAACATCACGGGGTGCTAAATCATTTCCATCAATAGAGTCTACTTGTCATCGCACCAACACAGGATATAAATCCTTATCACATTATCTATGGGTACCCAACCTTAACACATCATGAAGAGAATCACACCACTATTAGGGTTCAACCATGCCCAAAGGTCATTAAGACCATCACATTATCACCTTTAAGAACATCATTATCTTCCATGCCTTCTAAAAGATTCAACAAACCATCATCATATGTGTGATGCATATGTTCAACATAACAATGCAATAAAGAACTAAAAGACGTTCACATGATAACATAGTAAGGTTGTATTAGCATTAATGGTCTTCCTTTATGGTACTGATAATGCAAAGAATTTATGTATGGTTGACCACCATTATATTTGATTGTACTAGGGTTAGGTTTTAACAACACAAGTTGAACTTAACATTTCAAATCAACACTTCACAAGAACCTTAGGTTTATATCATTTGAGGGAAACGGTAAGACTAAAAACTCATGGGCTTAAAACCATTAATCCTAAATCATCAAATCTCCACCATCAGATCAAGTGCACTAAGCATGACCCATAAAATCATAGACCACACATCAGACCATCAAGTCTAAGGCAATCAAAACCATTACATTATGTATTTGAATTACCAACATTGAATCATGGTTGCATAAAACATAACCATCAGATTAGGGCATCAAACCCAAAACTTCCAACTATAAATCCTCACCCAAGACCATCAGATCTTTGATAGGTAAAACCATCAGATGCAAAACATGTAAAACCTTGGGGTGTTCATCTAGGAAAACCACCGGTTGAGCAACTAAGTAAACCATCATTCTAATACTTAGACAAAACAATCCATAACCTTTTAGTATGACCATCGTTTGTGACAATAAAGAGTACCATGAATATGACAGTTAGAGAAATCCACAAATCAAAAACTAATGTAGCCATTGATTGTAAATCCCAATGAGACCATTGAATCACAACACTAGTTGGAAAAATAGACTTCAAACATCGAGTAAAACCATTGATTCACTTGAAGGGGCAAACCATCGTTTGGATAGGATTTAAGGAACCATCATTTGAACAAAATATATGAGAAACATCACCATCATTTCTTGGACCCATCAATACATAAAAATAGCAACAAGGTGTGAACCATCGATTGGCACAAGAAGCCCAACCATTGAGTTATGGAAGCAAGAGAAAATCAGCTCAAAGAATTAGAGAGAAACCATCATCTAAGAGAGAAATAATATCATCAACTTGAAGCACTTGGGAGAGCATCATCACCATCATTTCTCAAGCATAAGAAAGTTCAAAAAAGAAGCTAAGTCCAAGCCATTGGCTGGTACAAAATGGTCAAACGAAACAACACCTAAACCAACTATAGGATTCATACACAAGGAGGGAAACAATCTGCTCAAAACCCTAGGAAAATCATCATTTACGAGGCTTAAGATAACCATTGATCATTCAGTGATGAAGAAAATATAACCATAGTTTCTCAAGCTTACTAAACTCATCAAAATAGTAGATAAAGTACCATAATTGTCCTTTACTAAAGGCCAACCCATTGGGTCACTCAACAAGTGGGAAAATGTTTCAAGTCATCAAGTAAAACATAGTTTCAACCATTCAAACACCATTAATTACTATGATTATGGAAACCATTGACCACCTAGAGATAAGAAAATTATGACCATGTGTTCATAGGAATATAAAAATTCCATCAAAATAGTAGAAAAACACCACCATAATTCTACACAAAAGACTAGCCATCAGATCATGAGGCAAGGTATAAATCAGCTCAAAACATATCAAGGACATCCATGTGATTCTCACCACAACAACACCACTGATTCATGGTTAAGTAAGGTCTAAAGTTCGTATTCCAAAATAGAGAACGTGATGAAGACTAAGGAGACTAACAAGAACATTATCTACTCAAGAAATCCTCATATATGTGCACAACTTAACTAAGGATTTAAATTTTCCACTCATTACTATGTTTTGGAGCAAAATTTGTTCATGGAAAGTTAAAAGTAAGAAATAAACATGAAAAGAGTTATATAACTCGACTTAAGGATGAAGATGAAGCTCCAAATATAAAGGTGGTCTAGGAAAGAGAGAAGAAAATCCTATCTTTGAGCTCCCCACTCGTCTAATATAGCTTTCTCCAAGAACAAGCAACCATAGGTCAATGAAGCAAGAAGAAAGGTGTTCTTCAATAGTTCTAGCACAAACCCCACCATGGAAACCATGGATCCGACCAAGAAGAAGATAAGGGAAATTAAGACATCAGGGAAAATGAAGGAAAGAGAGAAGTTATTACATGTTTAGGACAAGAACAAGCTAGGGAAGATCCACAAGCTTGAAGAGATGGTAGATCCAAGTTCTACGTGCACATGCAAGTAGATCGACCAAGCTTCATTTACCTTGGGATCCTTCTTATCCACCAAGTAGGGGGGTGAGATCCAGAAAAAAGGGAACAAGAGAGGGTGAGGTAGGAGTGTAAATAATTCATTGGCATGCAAGGAGCGAAGATAAGAACCTAAAAGGGAGAGAGAAGGAAGGGGTAAGGTGTCTATCCAATCTTACCAAGTCTCCAAGGTCAAGAGCATCTTTTCCATGCAAACCAACCGCCCAAAGTTAGTGGGAAATTGGGAGGACCACCAAAAATTGATTCCTAGGTCAGCCTTTGTTGGTTGTTTACACTAACGAGTTTCAATCATTAAGAATGATCTTTTACTCAACTAGCTATATCCTACAAGTATACGAGAGTAGTTGTAGTCGAGGTCGAACACAAGGAGCGTTGGTTAGTTAGGTGTAAGAGTTATGATTTTCAATAATCTAGATTGTTGTACACAAGATGATTGGATTAGAACAACAAAATTATAGATTTAAACAAAACGGTAAATTATCACTTAAGAAAGGTTAAGATTCAGATTTGGAAGGATCTTAGACTTGGGATTTCACTATCCCATCATAGCATATATTAAAATATGAATTTAAACATGTTAATTAACTTGCAAAGGAGGTTTGTAGTCATCACTCACCTCCTGGTGAAGTGATGACGATTTTAACTCCATACATCACTCTCGTGTATGTATTTCATTTAAAATCACAAACCTTGCTCCTCAACATAATCTCAGCCACTCTCACGGTCAAGGACAAGTTGCCAAAAGAGTAACTCCATACTCTCAAACACATCTTCTCAGATTATGAAAGAAAGTGTAAAACATGCAAGTATGATGGCCAATCACACAAACAAGCATTTCAGATCTGAAACAACTCTTGGAATATGCAAGAAACTAACATTTAGTACGAAATTCATATGTTCATACAAGCTATGATATGGGAGTTACTCTCCCATGCCCAAGAAAAAGAGTCTACTCGTCCATAATGATGTACAACAGAAAATGTGCACAAATTTCAGAGTTAAACATGGTTTAGAGAAGGAAAAGCTAAGCAATCCCAATGTGTAACCAAAGGAAGGTAGAATTCCTACTTGAGGACAAAATCCCACTTCTACAGTTGCTCCAAACCGGACAAACTTCCCTCCCGAGAAGCTTTGTGGAGTGAAGAAGCTCTGCTGCACCTTGGAGAAGAAGCTTGGAGAAGAAGAGAGGAATAATGGGGTTTCTTTGGCAAGAAACCACCTCCTTTCCCCTCAAAATTGCCCTCCTATGCTCTAGGCTTGCTTTAGGATGAGAGAACTTCTGCAAATGACCGGGCATAACTGCCCATTAAGTTCCCACTTCGTTTTAAACAAAAACTCATATTTTTCAAAATACTGAAACTGCAAGGTGCACGCCGTGCACCAAAACTGCATGCCGTGCAACATTCCAGAAACTTTCAATTTGCTCCAGAATGCACTGTGCACGGCGTGTGCTGAAGAAATGCACGCAGTGCAACTTTCTAGAAACCTTTAGCTCCCTGGTGCACGACGTGCACTAAAGAAATGCACGTCGTTCAACTTTCCAAAAACTTTCAGCTCCCAGGTGCACGTCGTGCAATTGCGTGCACGCCGTGCAATTGCGTGCACGCCGTGCAACTTTCCAGAACTTTGTCTGCTCAACTCTCCCAGGTGCACGACGTGCATTTTTGGTGCACGGCGTGCACTTGGCTGTTCTGGGCTGTTGTGTATTCTGCTCATAACTTTCAGCGTGTAGGTCTGAATTACATGCTGTAAAAAGTAGTATTTGCGTAGTTTCGAACCCCAAAACATGTATATACTTGAGGAGTGATCCAATAAGAGATAATATGATATATTCCTCATTATTTTATTTCAAAATATAGTACCTACAATCCAAACCATGAGACAAGTAAGAATAGCTAAAAATATAGAATCTAGCATGAATGAGAGTGATAATTGAGTCAAAACAACATGAATATGCAACCAAACATGATCCAAAAGATGATATGATTTGTGCACATCAAATCCCCCTAAGTTTAAACCATTTCTTGTCCTCAAGAAAAAAACAGCATAGAAACATAAACGAAGAATTTTCAAGTTCATGAATAGATCAAATAAAATGAAAGATGTGTATAAGACCAAGCCAACCATGATCAACATGTTTATACTCATGGCCATCAATTCAACTTAAACACCCAATCAAAAGATTTTAGTTCAATAGGGGTGGTCACAATTAAATGAATCAATCAAATAAACAACACTAAGTAGAATTTGGATGACCAAGCCAAACAATTAGTGGATGTGCAACTCAAACTCTCAACTATTAAGGATACAAATGATGAAATCTTAGTTAAAATTGACAATTTTAGTTGTACTCTCCTTCTTTCCCAAAAATGATATGATAATGGATTATGGGTTCCGACACTCGGCTGCTAATGTAGGCTTATGCACACGTGGAATGTCGGTTGGGGTATTTTACCCTCTTTTAATACATACCACCTAACCATCATGGCCATATCAGACTTACACTAGGCTAGCATGATATGTGGGCGGTTTAGCCATATTTTATGGGGTATACAGATGAGATAAGCCAAAAGAAATTTTAATTTTTTTTCCAAAAGATAGGAGAGTCAACTAAATTGCAACATTAGCTAGATTTCATTCATTTGTTTTGAAAATTTTTCATTGAAAGAGTGGTTGAAAATGCACTAAGAGCTTGGCAAGGGCATATCGTATTCCAAATGATGTTGTATAGTTGATTTACTCACAAAAATTGAAACCATTACATGTTTTAAGCAATCAAGGATGTGAAAGATGAATGTTCAGGCTAGAAGCATAAACCAGAGTTAAGCACATGTTGATGGCCAAAAGGTTTCATTTGATTAATGCATGCCTTTTACAATTTCTCCAAATGATATTTCTCATCAAAAGAGGACAATCAGTTAAGCATAGGAGTTCTATCCACATATAAAAGATAAACCTCATATCACACTAGATTTGCCACCAGAAGAGCAGAATTGAAAACAAAAGACTGAAATGTGAACACAAAACAAAAGCAAAACCAATACTAGTTGTCTTTTCATTCTCCTTTGAAGCATCATCAAAATATGAGTTGGGAAGAGTGCTCTCATTATAAAGCAATGTGTCATCTAAAGTGTGAGGAGGAAAGACATGTGGCTTGCTTGAAGAATCAACATGTAGAGCATGTGTTGAAGATTTCTCCCCTTTAGTTGCAACTTCATAATCATCATGGATATCAACATCATCATACTTTGAAGGATATAACTCTATAACAACTCCATTCTTCAATGTCACCGGCCTAAAATATGTAGGATTTGTCTCTGGTGGGCTAGGCAAGAAAGGTGGAAATGCTTCTTTGCTAGGAAGAGCTTGCTGGGTAATTTTTTTCTCTAAGATGTGTGCATGAGTGGTAATATTGTCCACCTTAGAAGAGAGTTGGAAAATGGCACCTTTCATTGATTGTCTTTGTTGATGGAACTCCTCATTTTGCTGCATTTGAGTTGAAATAAATGTTGCAAGCATGGACTCTAATCTAGAAGTTACTTGTGGTTGTTTTCGCTGAATGAAATTTGGGTTTACATTGATGTAGAAGTCCGGTGGAGTGTAGCCCATTGGAGAATAATTAGAAGAAGCATAACATGTAGAAGATGAGTGTCCAAGAGACCCACATGAATCACAAATAATATTGGCTGCTTGAAATGGCTGTGTGCTTAGCTTATCAAGCCTTTATGATAAAGTGTCTATCTTTGCTGCAATTATGTCTATAGCACCAACCGTGTGATCTTCCCTTTGCTTTTTGGAAGTAGTATGTTAAAAGGATGGGTGGTAGCTTGTAGCCGGACTCCATTGGCAATGATTTTCTGCCATATCTTCAATACTAACATAGGCTTCTCAATAAGATTTGTTCATTAGAGCTCCATTTGCAGCTGCATTAATAGACATCCTTGTATTGTAGCACAAACCATTATAGAAAGATTGCAATAGAAGCCAATTGCTTAGACCATGATGTGGACAAAGATGTTGAAGATATTTGAACCTCTCCCATGTATCATACAAGGTCTCTCCATCCCTTTGAGAATAATTGATGAGTTGACTCCTTAGCTGCAAAGTTTTGCTATGTGGAAAATATCTTGCCAAAAAGACCTTTAGAAGCTCCTCCCAAGTGTTGATTGACTTCTTTGGAAAAGTATAGAGCCATGCCTTGGCTCTATCTTTAAGAGAGAATGGAAAAAGAATTAGGCGTATCCCATCAGTAGGAACACCATATATCTTTGTGGTGCTTAGCAACTGTAGAAATTCAGCAATGTGGAGGTTTAGATCCTCCATTGGTGTCCCTCCAAATGCATTCAGCAATAGCAATTGTATGATGGATGGGCTGATAGAAAACTCCTCTGCCTCAAATTCTGAAATATTAATAGGGCCACTCATGTACATTGCAGCTGTACCAAAGTAGTCCTTAAGAGGAAGGTCATCCTCCTTGACTAGTTCTTCATGTGAATCCAGAGGATTAGGTAGATGTGGCATAGATGGTGGTGGTGTATGTTGTATGGATGTTGGTGGTGTATATGAGGGTGTGGAAGAATGTGGTATGGTTGTTGGTGGTATATATGATGGCGGTGAATTAGGTGTGATTGATGGTGGTGTGGATGAAGGATGTGTGGATGAGGGTGGTGCATATGATGGTGACATGGATGATGGTTTTGTGGGTTGTGATTCCTCCATACATGTTTGGGTTTCACTCCTTGCTCCATGAGGGCTACAAATAGTGTGTTCATTTTCTAAATGTAGAGATATGCACGGTTGAAGGATCTTTTTATGAACACCCCATATGCTCCTGCAAATAAACAAGGTGAGTGAGATACAAAAACAAACATGGAAGATACAACAAATTATGATGATCATGATGAATTATGATTTATGGATATGATGGTGGATATGAAGGTTATGATCTAGTCTCATTTACTTATCAACAACTCTTACTCTAACAGGAATACCGATGCTCCCCGGCAACGTCGCCAAAAACTTGTTGGTTGTTTACAGTAACGAGTTTCAATCATTAAGAATGATCTTTTACTCAACTAGCTATATCCTGAAAGTATACGAGAGTAGTTGTAGTCGAGGTCGAACACAAGGAGCGTTGGTTAGTTAGGCGTAACAGTTATGATTTTCAATAATCTAGATCGTTGTACACAAGATGATTGGATTAGAACAACTAAATTATAGATTTAAAACAAAACAGTAAATTATCACTTAAGAAAGGTTAACATTCAGATTTGGAAGAATCTTAGACTTGAGATTTCACTATCACATCATAGCATATATTAAAATACGAATTTAAACATGTTAATTAACTTGCAAAGGAGGTTTGTAGTCATCACTCACCTCCTAGTGAAGTGATGACGATTTTAACTCCACACATCACTCTCGTGTATGTATTTCATTTCAAATCACAAACCTTTCTCCTCAACATAATCCCAACCACTCTCACGGTCAAGGACAAGTTGCCAAAAGAGTAACTCCATACTCTCAAACACATCTTCTCAGATTATGAAAGAAAGTATAAAACATGCAAGTATGATGGCAATCACACAAACAAGCATTTCAGATCTAAAACAACTCTTGGAATATGCAAGAAACTAACATTTAGTATGAAATTCATATGTTCATACAAGCTATGACACGGGAGTTACTCTCCCATGCCCAAGAAAAAGAGTCTACTCGTCCATAATGATGTACAACAGAAAATGTGCAGAAATTTCAGAGTTAAACATGGTTTAGAGAAGGAAAAGCTAAGCAATCCCAATGTGTAACCAAAGGAAGGTATAATTCTGACTTGAGGATGAAATCCCACTTCTACAGCTGCTCCAAACCGGACAAACTTCCCTCCCGAGAAGCTTTTTGGAGTGAAGAAGCTCTGCTGCACCTTGGAGAAGAAGCTTGGAGAAGAAGAGATGAAGAATGGGGTTTTTTTTTGGCAAGAAACCACCTCCTTTCCCCTCAAAATCGCCCTTCTATGCTCTAGGATTGCTTTAGGATGAGAGAACTTTCGCAAATGACCGGGCATAACTGCCCATTAAGTTTCCACTTCATTTTAAACAAAAACTCGTATTTTTCAAAATACTGAAACTGTGTGGTGCACGCCGTGCAACTTTCCAGAAACTTTCAATTTGCTCCAGAATGCATTGTGCACGGCGTGTGCTGAAGAAATGCACACCGTGCAACTTTTCAGAAACCTTTAGCTCCCAGGTGCACGACGTGCACTAAAGAAATGCACACCGTGCCACTTTTCAGAAACTTTCAGCTCCCAGGTGCACGTCGTGCAATTGCGTGCACGCCGTGCAACTTTCCAGAACTTTGTCTACTCAACTCTCCCAGGTGCACAACATGTACTTTTGGTGCACGACGTGCATTTTTGGTGCACGGCGTGCACTTGGCTGTTCTGGGCTGTTGTGTATTCTGCTCATAACTTTCAGCGTGTAGGTCCGAATTACATGCTGTAAAAAGTAGTATTTGCGTAGTTTCGAACCCCAAAATATGTAGATACTTGAGGAGTGATCCAATAAGAGATAATATGATATATTCCTTATTATTTCATTGCAAAATATAGTACCTACAATCCAAACCATGAGACAAGTAAGAATAGCTAAAAATATAGAATCTAGCATGAATGAGAGTGATAATTGAGTCAAAACAACATGAATATGCAACCAAACATGATCCAAAAGATGATATGATTTGTGCACATCAAATCCCCCTAAGCTTAAACCATTGCTTGTCCTCAAGCAAAAACAGCATAGAAACATAAACGAAGAATTGTCAAGTTCATGAATAGATCAAATGAAATGAAAGATGTGTATAAGACAAAGCCAACCATGATCAACATGTTTATACTCATGGCCATCATTTCAACTTAAACACCCAATCAAAAGATTTTTAGTTCAAGAGGGGTGGTCACAATTAAATGAATCAATCAAATAAACAACACTAAGTAGAATTTGGATGACCAAGCCAAACAATTAGTGGATGTGCAACTCAAACTCTCAACTATTAAGGATACAAATGATGAAATCTTAGTTAAAATTGACAATTTTAGTTGTACTCTCCTTCTTTCCCAAAAATGATATGATAATGGATTATGGGTTCCGACACTCGGCTGCTAATGTAGGCTTATGCACACGTGGAATGTCGGTTGGGGTATTTTACCCTCTTTTAATACATACCACCTAACCATCATGGCCATATCAGACTTACACTAGGCTAGCATGCTATGTGGGTGGTTTAGCCATCTTTTATGGGGTATAAAGATGAGATAAGCCAAAAGAAATTTTAATTTTTTTTCCAAAAGATAGGAGAGTCAACTAAATTGCAACATTAGCTAGATTTCATTCATTTGTTTTGAAATTTTTTCATTGAAAGAGTGGTTGAAAATGCACTAAGAGCTTGGCAAGGGCATCTCATATTCCAAATGATATTGTAAAGTTGATTTACTCACAAAAATTGAAACCATTACATGTTTTAAGCAATCAAGGATGTGAAAGATGAATGTTCAGGCTAGAAGCATAAACCAGAGTTAAGCACATGTTGATGGCCAAAAGGTTTCATTTGATTAATGAATGCCTTTTACAATTTCTCCAAATGATATTTCTCATCAAAAGAGGACAATCAGTTAAGCATAGGAGTTCTATCCACATATAAAAGATAACCCTCATATCATACTAGATTTGCCACCAGAAGAGCAGAATTGAAAACAAAAGACTGAAATATGAACACAAAACAAAAGCAAATGACAAGAAGCAAATAACATGAAAGGGAAAAGCTAAAAGAACTAGGTTACAATCTGGTTGCTCCCCCCTAAGCTTGAAATCTGCAGTGTCCTCACTGCATAAATCAAACTAAAAAGGTTGCAACTGGGTACCTCATCACGGTGGAAACAACAAAGTCCATGGAGGACCGATGCTCTGATTTGCAGCTGGAAATTGTTGTGCTAAAGATTGATGCCTCCTTGCAAATATGTCCTTGATTTGGGGCAAGCAAAAGCACCTATTATCTGCAACAAGAATAGTCTTTTGTATGCCAATACTATTTGTCTTTTCATTCTCCTTTGAAGCATCATCAAAATATGAGTTGGGAAGAGTGTTCTCATTATAAAGCAATGTGTCATCTAGAGTGTGAGGAGGAAAGACATGTGGCTTGCTTGAAGAATCAACATGTAGAGCATGTGTTGTAGCTTTCTCCCCTTTAGTTGCAACTTCATAATCATCAGGGATATCAACATCATCATACTTTGAAGGATATAACTCTATAACAACTCCATTCTTCAATGTCACCGGCCTAAAATATGTAGGATTTGTCTCTGGTGGGCTAGGCAAGAAAGGTGGAAATGCTTCTTTGCTAGGAAGAGCTTGCTGGGTAATTTGTTTCTCCAAGATGTGTGCATGAGTGGTAATATCGTCCAACTTAGAAGAGAGTTGGAAAATGGCACCCTTCATTGATTGTCTTTGTTGGTGGAACTCCTCATTTTACTGCATTTGAGTTGAAATAAATGTTGCAAGCATGGACTCTAATCTAGAAGTTACTTGTGGTTGTTTTGGCTGAATGAAATTTGGGTTTGCATTGATGTAGAAGTCCGGTGGAGTGTAGCCCATTGGAGAATAAATAGAAGAAGCATAACATGTAGAAGATGAGTGTCCAAGCAACCCACATGAATCACAAATAATATTGGCTGCTTGAAATGGCTGTGTGCTTAGCTTATCAAACCTTTATGATAAAGTGTCTATCTTTGCTGCAATTATGTCTATAGTACCAACCGTGTAATCTTCCCTTTGCTTTCTGGAAGTAGTATGTGAAAAAGATGGGTGGTAGCTTGTAGTAGGACTCCATTGGCAATGATTTGCTACCATATCTTCAATAATAGCATAGGCTTTTCTATAAGATTTGTTCATTAGAGCTCCATTTGCAACTGCATCAATAGACATCCTTGTATTGTAACACAAACCATTATAGAAAGATTGCAATAGAAGCCAATTGCTTAGACCATGATGTGGACAAAGATGTTGAAGATCTTTGAACCTCTCCCATGTATCATACAAGGTCTCTCCATCCCTTTGAGAATAATTGATGAGTTGACTCCTTAGCTGCAAAGTTTTTCTATGTGGAAAATATCTTGCCAAAAAGACCTTTAGAAGCTCCTCCCAAGTGTTGATTGACTTCTTTGGCAAAGTATAGAGCCATGCCTTGGGTCTATCTTTAAGAGAGAATGGAAAAAGAATTAGGCGTATCCCATAAGTAGGAACACCATATATCTTTATGGTGCTTAGCAACTGCAGAAATTCAGCAATGTGGAGGTTTGGATCCTCCATTGGTGTCCCTCCAAATGCATTCAGCAGTAGCAATTGTATGATAGATGGGCTGATAGAAAACTCCTCTGCCTCAAATTCTGAAATATTAATAGGCCCACTCATGTGCATTGCAGCTGTTCCAAAGTAGTCCTTAAGAGGAAGGTCATCCTCCTTGACTAGTTCTTCATGTGAATCCAGAGGATTAGGTAGATGTGGCGTAGATGGTGGTGGTGTATGTTGTATGGATGTTGGTGGTGTATATGAGGGTGTGGAAGAATGTGGTATGGTTGATGGTGGTATATATGATGGCGGTGAATTAGGTGTGATTGATGGTGGTGTGGATGAAGGATGTGTGGATGAGGGTGGTGCATATGATGGTGACATGGATGATGGTTGTGTGGGTTGTGATTCCTCCATACATGTTTGGGTTTCACTCCTTGCTCCATGAGGGTTGCAAATAGTGTGTTCATTTTCTAAATGTAGAGATATGCACGGTTCAAGGATCTTTTTATGAACACCCCATATGCTCCTACAAATAAACAAGGTGGGTGAGATACAAAAACAAACATGGAAGATACAAAAAATTATGATGATCATGATGAATTATGATTTATGGATATGATGGTGGATATGAAGGTTGTGATCTAGTCTCATTTACTTATCAACAACTCTTACTCTAATAGGAATACCGATGCTCCCCGACAACGGCGCCAAAAACTTGTTGGTTGTTTACACTAACGAGTTTCAATCATTAAGAATGATCTTTTACTCAACTAGCTATATACTGTAAGTATACGAGAGTAGTTGTAGTCGAGGTCGAACACAAGGATCGTTGGTTAGTTAAGCGCAAGAGTTATGATTTTCAATAATCTAGATCGTTGTACACAAGATGATTGGATTAGAACAACTAAATTATAGATTTAAAACAAAACAGTAAATTATCACTTAAGAAAGGTTAAGATTCAGATTTGGAAGGATCTTAGACTTGGGATTTCACTATCACATCATATCATATATTAAAATATGAATTTAAACATGTTAATTAATTTGCAAAGGAGGTTTGTAGTCATCAGTCACCTCCCGGTGAAGTGATGATGATTTTAACTCCATACATCACTCTCGTGTATGTATTTCATTTCAAATCACAAACCTTGCTCCTCAACATAATCCCAGCCACTCTCGCGGTCAAGGACAAGTTGCCAAAAGAGTAACTCCATACTCTCAAACATATCTTTCCAGATTATGAAAGAAAGTATAAAACATGCAAGTATGATGGCCAATCACACAAACAAGCATTTCAGATCTGAAACAACTCTTGGAATATGCAAGAAACTAACATTTAGTACGAAATTTATATGTTCATACAAGCTATGACATGGGAGTTACTCTCCCATGTCTAAGAAAAAGAGTCTACTCGTCCATAATGATGTACAACAGAAAATGTGCAGAAATTTCAGAGTTAAACATGGTTTAGAGAAGGAAAAGCTAAGCAATCCCAATGTGTAACCAAAGAAAGGTAGAATTATGACTTGAGGACGAAATCCCACTTCTACAGCTGCTCCAAACCGGACAAAATTCCCTCCCAAGAAGCTTTGTGGAGTGAAGAAGCTCTGCTGCACCTTGGAGAAGAAGCTTGGAGAAGAAGAGAGGAAGAATGGGGTTTCTTTGGCAAGAAACCACCTCCTTTCCCCTCAAAATCATCCTCCTATGCTCTAGGCTTGCTTTAGGATGAGAGAACTTCCGCAAATGACCGGGCATAACTGTCCATTAAGTTCCCACTTCGTTTTAAACAAAAACTCGTATTTTTCAAAATGTTGAAATTGCGAGGTGCACGCCGTGCAACTTTCCAAAAACTTTCAATTTGCTCCAGAATGCACTGTGCACGGCGTGTGCTGAAGAAAAATGCATGCCGTGCAACTTTCCAGAAATCTTTAGTTCCCAGGTGCATGACGTGCACTAAAGAAATGCACGCCGTGCAACTTTCCAGAAACTTTCAGCTCCCAGGTACACGTCGTGCAATTGCGTGCACGCCGTGCAACTTTCCAAAACATTGTCTGCTCAACTCTCCCAGGTGCACGGTGTGTACTTTTGGTGCATGACATGCATTTTTGGTGCACGGCGTGCACTTGGCTGTTCTGGGCTATTGTGTATTCTGCTCATAACTTTCAGCGTCTAGGTCTGAATTACATGCCGTAAAAAATGGTATTTGCATAGTTTTGAACCCCAAAACATGTATATACTTGAGGAGTGATCCAATAAGAGATAATATAATATATTCCTCATCATTTCATTGCAAAATATAGTACCTACAATCCAAACCATGAGACAAGTAAGAATAGCTAAAAATATAGAATCTACCATGAATGAGAGTGATAATTGAGTCAAAACAACATGAATATGCAACCAAACATGATCTAAAAGATGATATGATTTATACACATCAAATCCCACTAAGCTTAAACCATTTCTTGTCCTCAAGCAAAAACAACATAGAAACATAAATGAAGAATTGTCAAGTTCATGAATAGATCAAATGAAATGAAAGATGTGTATAAGACCAAGCCAACCATGATCAACATGTTTATACTCATGGCCATCAATTCAACTTAAACACCCAAGAAAGAGATTTTTAGTTCAACAGGGGTGGTCACAATTAAATGAATCAATCAAATAAACAACACTAAGTAGAATTTGGATGACCAAGCCAAACAATTAGTGGATGTGCAACTCAAACTCTCAACTATTAAGGATACAAATGATGAAATCTTAGTTAAAATTGACAATTTTAGTTGTACTCTCCTTCTTTCCCAAAAATAATATGATAATGGATTATGGGTTCTGACACTCGGCTGCTAATGTAGGCTTATGCACACGTGGAATGTCAGTTGGGGTATTTTACCCTCTTTTAAGACATACCACCTAACCATTGTGGCCAGATCAGACTTACACTAGGCTAGCATGATATGTGGGCGGTTTAACCATCTTTTATGGGGTATATAGATGAGATAAGCCAAAAGAAATTTTAATTTTTTTTCCAAAAGATAGGAGAGTCAACTAAATTGCAACATTAGCTAGATTTCATTCATTTGTTTTGAAAATTTTTCATTGAAAGAGTGGTTGAAAATGCACTAAGAGCTTGGCAAGGGCATCTCGTATTCCAAATGATGTTGTAAAGTTGATTTACTCACAAAAATTGAAACCATTACATGTTTTAAGCAATCAAGGATGTGAAAGATGAATGTTCAGGCTAGAAGCATAAACCAGAGTTAAGCACATGTTGATGGCCAAACGGTTTCATTTGATTAATGCATGCCTTTTACAATTTCTCCAAATGATATTTCTCATCAAAAGAGGACAATCAATTAAGCATAGGAGTTCTATCCACATATAAAAGATAAACCTCATATCATACTAGATTTGCCACCAGAAGAGCAGAATTGAAAACAAAAGACTGAAATGTGAACACAAAACAAAAGCAAATGACAAGAAGCAAATACCATGAAAGGGAAAAGCTAAAAGAACTAGGTTACAATCCGGTTGCTCCCCCCTAAGCTTGAAATCTGCAGTGTCCTCACTGCATAAATCAAACTAAAAAGGTTGCAACTGGGTACCTCATCATGGTGGAAACATCAAAGTCCATGGAGGACCGGTGCTCTGATTTGCAGCTGGAAATTGTTGTGCTAAAGATTGATGCCTCCTTGCAAATATGTCCTTGATTTGGGGCAAGCGAAAGCACCTATTAGCTGCAACAAGAATAGTCTTTTGTATGCCAATACTATTTGTCTTTTCATTCTCCTTTGAAGCATCATCAAAATATGAGTTGGGAAGAGTGTCCTCATTATAAAGCAATGTGTCATCTAGAGTGTGAGGAGGAAAGACATGTGGCTTGCTTGAAGAATCAACATGTAGAGCATGTGTTGTAGCTTTCTCCCCTTTAGTTGCAACTTCATAATCATCATGGATGTCAACATCATCATACTTTGAAGGATATAACTCTATAACAACTCCATTCTTCAATGACACCGACCTAAAATATGTAGGATTTGTCTCTGGTGGGCTAGGCAAGAAAGGTGGAAATGCTTCTTTGCTAGGAAGAGCTTGTTGGGTAATTTGTTTCTCCAAGATGTGTGCATGAGTGGTAATATCGTCCATCTTATAAGAGAGTTGGAAAATGGCACCCTTCATTGATTGTCTTTGTTGATGGAACTCCTCATTTTGCTGCATTTGAGTTGAAATAAATGTTGCAAGCATGGACTCTAATCTAGAAGTTACTTGTGGTTGTTTTGGCTGAATGAAATTTGGGTTTGCATTGATGTAGAAGTCTGGTGGAGTGTAGCCCATTGGAGAATAAATAGAATAAGCATAACATGTAGAAGATGAGTGTCCAAGCAACCCACATGAATCACAAATAATATTGGCTGCTTGAAATGGCTGTGTGCTTAGCTTATCAAACCTTTATGATAAAGTTTCTATCTTTGCTGCAATTATGTCTATAGCACCAACCGTGTGACCTTCCCTTTGCTTTCTGGAAGTAGTATGTGAAAAGGATGGGTGGTAGCTTGTAGCCGGACTCCATTGGCAATGATTTGCTGCCATATCTTCAATAATAGCATAGGCTTCTCTATAAGATTTTTTCATTAGAGCTCCATTTGCAGCTACATCAATAGACATCCTTGTATTGTAGCACAAACCATTATAGAAAGATTGAAATAGAAGCCAATTGCTTAGACCATGATGTGGACAAAGATGTTGAAGATCTTTGAACCTCTCCCATGTATCATACAAGGTCTCTCCATCCCTTTGAGAATAATTGATGAGTTGACTCCTTAGCTGCAAAGTTTTTCTATGTGGAAATATCTTTCCAAAAAGACCTTTAGAAGCTCCTCCCAAGTGTTGATTGACTTCTTTGGCAAAGTATAGAGCCATTCCTTGGCTCTATCTTTAAGAGAGAATGGAAAAAGAATTAGGCGTATCCCATAAGTAGGAACACCATATATCTTTATGGTGCTTAGCAACTGCAGAAATTCAGCAATGTGGAGGTTTGGATCCTCCATTGGTGTTCCTCCAAATGCATTCAACAGTAGAAATTGTATGATGGATGGGATGATAGAAAACTCCTCTGCCTCAAATTCTGAAATATTAATAGGCCCACTCATGTGCATTGCAGCTGTTCCAAAGTAGTCCTTAAGAGGAAGGTCATCCTCCTTGACTAGTTCTTCATGTGAATCCAGAGGATTAGGTAGATTTGGCGTAGATGGTGGTGGTGTATGTTGTATGGATGTTGGTGGTGTATATGAGGGTGTGGAAGAATGTGGTATGGTTGATGGTGGTATATATGATGGTGGTGAATTAGGTGTGATTGATGGTGGTGTGGATGAAGGATGTGTGGATGAGGGTGGTGCATATGATGGTGACATGGATGATGGTTGTGTGGGTTGTGATTCCTCCATACATGTTTGGGTTTCACTCCTTGCTCCATGAGGGTTGCAAATAGTGTGTTCATTTTCTAAATGTAGAGATATGCACGGTTCAAGGATCTTTTTATGAACACCCCATATGCTCCTACAAATAAACAAGGTGGGTGAGATACAAAAACAAACATGGAAGATACAAAAAATTATGATGATCATGATGAATTATGATTTATAGATATGATGGTGGATATGAAGGTTGTGATCTAGTCTCATTTACTTATCAACAACTCTTACTCTAATAGGAATATCGATGCTCCCCGACAATGGCGCCAAAAACTTGTTGGTTGTTTACAGTAACGAGTTTCAATCATTAAGAATGATCTTTTACTCAACTAGCTATATCCTGTAAGTATACGAGAGTAGTTGTAGTTGAGGTCGAACACAAGGAGCGTTGGTTAGTTATGCACAAGAGTTATGATTTTCAATAATCTAGATCGTTGTACACAAGATGATTGGATTAGAACAACTAAATTATAGATTTAAAACAAAACAGTAAATTATCACTTAAGAAAGGTTAAGATTCAGATTTGGAAGGATCTTAGACTTGGGATTTCACTATCACATCATAGCATATATTAAAATATGAATTTAAACATGTTAATTAATTTGCAAAGGAGGTTTGTAGTCATCAGTCACCTCCCGGTGAAGTGATGATGATTTTAACTCCATACATCACTCTCATGTATGTATTTCATTTCAAATCACAAACCTTGCTCCTCAACATAATCCCAGCCACTCTCGCGGTCAAGGACAAGTTGCCAAAAGAGTAACTCCATACTCTCAAACATATCTTCTCAGATTATGAAAGAAAGTATAAAACATGCAAGTATGATGGCCAATCACACAAACAAGCATTTTAGATCTGAAACAACTCTTGGAATATGCAAGAAACTAACATTTAGTACGAAATTCATATGTTCATACAAGCTATGACATGGGAGTTACTCTCCCATGTCTAAGAAAAAGAGTCTACTCGTCCATAATGATGTACAACAGAAAATGTGCAGAAATTTCAGAGTTAAACATGGTTTAGAGAAGGAAAAGCTAAGCAATCCCAATGTGTAACCAAAGGAAGGTAGAATTCCGACTTGAGGACAAAATCCCACTTCTACAGCTGCTCCAAACCAGACAAACTTCCCTTCCGAGAAGCTTTGTGGAGTGAAGAAGCTCTGCTGCACCTTGGAGAAGAAGCTTGGAGAAGAAGAGAGGAAGAATGGGGTTTCTTTGGCAAGAAACCACCTCCTTTCCCCTCAAAATCATCCTCTGATGCTCTAGGCTTGCTTTAGGATGATAGAACTTCTGTAAATGATCGGGCATAACTGCCCATTAAGTTCCCACTTCGTTTTAAACAAAAACTCGTATTTTTCAAAATATTGAAACTGCGAGGTGCACGTCGTGCACCAAAAAGTGCACGCCGTGAAACTTTCCAGAAACTTTCAATTTGCTCTAGAATGCACTGTGCACGGCGTGTGCTGAAGAAATGCACGCCGTGCAACTTTCCAGAAACCTTTAGTTCCCAGGTGCACGACGTGCACTAAAAAAATGCACGCCGTGCAACTTTCCAGAAACTTTCAGCTCCCAGGTGCACGTCGTGCATTTGCGTGCACGCCGTGCAACTTTCCAAAACTTTAAGTCTGCTCAACTCTCCTAGGTGCACGGCGTGGATTTTTGTGCACGGCGTGCACTTGGCTATTCTGGGCTGTTGTGTATTCTGCTCATAACTTTCAGCGTGTAGGTCTGAATTACATGCCGTAAAAAGTGGTATTTGTGTAATTTCGAGCCCTAAAACATGTAGATACTTGAGGAGTGATACAATAAGAGATAATATGATATATTCCTCATCATGTCATTGCAAAATATAGTACCTACAATCCAAACCATGATACAAGTAAGAATATTTAAAAATATAGAATCTAGCATGAATGAGAGTGATAATTGAGTTAAAACAACATGAATATGCAACCAAACATGATACAAAAGATGATATGATTTGTGCACATCGGCTTTCGACCCCACTCACAAGAAAACCCATCAGAATATCACACAAGGTAGCCCATCTATGAGAGGAAATCTTAAGTTCAAGCGTAGGTAGATGTCACACATAAAAACAAGGTGCATCTAGGAGACCCATGGTACAAATAACTCCAAATTGATATGAAAACATGTGTCACAACAAGCATGTGATAATTTGGAAGAAAAATCCTAGGCGTGGGTAATTCGCATAGAAGTCCAAAACATGCACAAAATTACATAACTTGCACTAACATTGTCCAAACTGGATCAAAATTGAAACATAGATTAATTAACTGGTATCAAAGCATAAGAAAGAGTATGATTAAACATTTAGGCATCCAATTAGGTAAATTAAGCATCATTAGTTTTTATGCTAGGTCATGTGTCTTACAATCATAAACCCCTAACATGGATTTCTATCGGAAATCCAAAGGAAACAAGGATGTTAATTCCTATGTATATTATCCTCTATCTCACACAAGGTTTCCATCTCATGGTTATGTCACAACATATCCACTAAAACTATAAACTTCCTCCTCAACCTATATATTCCATTTAGGACCATCATAGAATCCACCCACCAACATCTTCATTAATTTAATCTCCATTCTCTGCATTCACTCATTCAATATCGTGATAACACTTCCTTTATAATGGATCATGGAACTATACCCTGTGCAACTTTGGTAACAACTCCAACTTGGAACGCTAGCGGTCCACTATAGTTACCAACATGTGATTCTTCCTATCTTGAACTGCTTCCAACTATTATTGTACCTTTAAGCCAGTACTTTCCTTCTCTATGCCAATCAAAGAGTGCCCCACATATCCTACTACATACAACTTTATGATGTCATGTCTGGTTGTGGTAACATACTGCCCCATTAGTCACATGTCTCATGGAAGCCATTATGCTTCCACTACGCTACTCTGATATGATGTCCTACGTCATGATATCACTTATCTATATATCTTATCCTAATGTCAATAGTTATATCATCGTAGAAACATTATTCTTCTTCTCAAAGAGTCACTGGAGCACCTTAAGATCTGACTCTCTAGGGAAAGGAACATCAAGAACTCATTTGAATGACTCCAACTCAAGTACCATTGATACACCCTGAATACTAGGACTCATAACCTTGGTGTCCACTACATATGTCAAGAAGACCTTACATTCTTGTCTTATCAGCTTCCCTACCATCAAAGTTGGCACCCAACATGTTGGAAGGATCTTCCTAACTTCCTAGAGGGCCCAAAAGGTGTCCATATTCACTAACGTCACAATCCTAGAACTGTAGGCCAAAACAACCTCATGTTACACCAAGATATCCATCCCTAGGATTACATTGAATCCTCTCACACCAAGTGGCATAAGATCCAATTGAATGCAACATCCTAAGAAAGGTAGAGCACAAGGGGAAGGGCATACCTCTCACAACACAACAACACCATCCAAGGGTTTTTAACAAAAGGGGATTATTGGTCCTACTGCTAGCAAACAAGTTACAACCTTTTATGTATTATTCACTTTTTTCACTTGGATTCCTTGTCAGCTGCATAGGAATCATCATGATTATCATACGTCACTACTCTTTCATGCTAGCCATTTATCATACTTATGTGTATCTTCTTATTTATCATGTTTCTTATTCACTCTTTTAGGGGTTAGTTCATCACATTTCTCATTCTTATCCATCCAATAGGGATCATTCCCTTTAATTTCTTTTATATGTCATGGTAATTTTACATTAACATCTTTTTGCACATAGGGGTGGGTCTGAGATTAACTCAATGTTCCACTTTGTTCATCAATCTTTATCCACTTTTACTATATTATATCATGATTACCATTGGAATTATCTTATTCTTATATGAATTTTACACCTTAGGTTATTACAAAAACACAAATTCATTTTCCTTTTACTCTATTTTTTCTAGAATTATAGTTTTAGGAACTCCTTTAATTATTTTCATTCAAATTTAAGCTTTGTCGTGTCATATCTCTTTCTTTAATCATGAAACTTTCAAGTTTTGACAAGTTACGATATGATTTTCACCTTCCCTTAGGGTATAATTAAGATATGTTTACCATGATTCCTTAATTATTATGCTCTTTAGATTGTGTCCAACTGACTACTTAAATAGGGAAATAAAAAAGACTAACAATCAAAGAGTTCCACACTTGCCTTTCCTTCAATAAATGAATACATGTCCAAGGCATCCAAGTACTAAACTCAGGAAGTATGCATTATGTTCATGTCATTTTTTTTACTTAGATATCATTCTAGTTCTAAGTCATTTTTATTTCTTAGATACCACCAAATGTGATAACCGGTCACACAAACTCAAAACTCAAACATGGTCAAGCGCTAATAAAACACATCACAAAAAGAGGATTAACTAAAACCGATTAAATTTTCAAAAAACATACTCAACAACATTTGCATAAAAGCCCAACATCTCAGATTATTTCATAAATCATACCAAACATCTCTTATACTTACTCCATAGCCTCAGCCACCACATATACACATGATATATCATTTGCATGTACAATGTCAGAATAATATGAAAGCTTGAGTCGATAAAACACCATATACAAAACTTTCCCACCCAGACCTGAGAGTATAGGGACGACTCTAGGACACACTAGACATCTAATCAACTGCTTCTATGTTCCATCACATCAACGCTCCTTGTTGCCATGGGTCTGCTACTACTACTGAACACATAAGCACAACTATCGATGTAAGTGTGATTAGTAATATAAGCATACCTAACTACATAGGCATGACCAACATTATAAGCATTTCTAATAACATAAGCATAACTAACAATATAGGCATTGCTAATAGAATGAGGTAACTAGCATCATAAAAATAACCAACAATAACAATATACCTAACTGCATAAGCATGTCTACTTATCTTATTGCACTATACATCATATATATATGAAAATAGCAAATAAGGGTTATCATCTAATGTGAAGCTTTGTGGAACCCTAATAGATATACTACACGGTTGTACATTAAGCTCTGGGGTGTTCGAGTCATACCACCCAAACTCCAATTGACCATTGCTAAGTCGAGATTAGTTCCGTACAAGCTCTAGGATGACTAGATGCCCAAGATCTTCTCTGCCCCCAATCAGTACGGGTCCACCGCAATGACACACAAGGTCAATATACAAAACATCCTAGTCCTCTCTTGGTATAGGTCACAACACTAGTGAAACCGAGATACGACCACAACCATTCTCCTTCTGAAGTATGACCATAGCCTTCCTCAAAACATATCATATATACTGGATCATATCATCTGAGATATGACATCAATCATTCTCCTAACAGGGTATGGCCATAGTCATCCCTGTGATCATGCATATACTCAATAGTCTATGACTCTGAGCTTCCATTAGAGGAACACTAGTTTCATCCACACTAGAATGGATCTACGACATAGGGAACTACATGATTAATGTTTCACTTGATTAGTTAATGTCAATTGAGTGAATTAAGGTTGAATCAAACAAGTGGACAAAAAAAACCTAATTCATTTCTAAAAATCATCAATATATAATAAATCCAGAAGATATAAAATGTATGATGCTTAATCTTTATTTCAACATCATAGGGTACTATTTCATTGCAATTCATAGACTTTACTTGTCATCACACCAACACATGATATAAATTCTTATCACATTATCCCAGGGTACCAACCCTTATCACATCATGAAAATAATCACATCTCTATTAGGGTTCAACCATGCCCAAAGGTCATTAAGACCATCACATTATCTCCTGTGAGAATATCATTATCTTCCATGCCTTCTAAAAGGCTCGACAAACCATCATCATATTTGTGATGCACATGTTCAACATAACTGTAACATACTAGATCTTGAACCCTACCCTGGAAGTTTGACCTTTTGGTCTTAACCAAACAAGGGTGAGGGTAGATCTAGAAGATGTTTTGTATAAGCATGTATAAATCACCTTACTGTAACCTAATGTTCTCACATTAATCTTAGGCCAATAACAGACACAAAAAATCTGTCACATGATATAAATGGAGATTTCGTAATAACTTGTGCCCAATAATGGTGTATAATTCTTTTGGTTGTAATATAAAGATATGGATGAATAACAAAGATGATGGAATAATGTTAAAATAAATATAATGAAAATAGGCTAAAAATGTTATAATTCATAATAGGAGATTCCAAAAGAAAAATATGATGTGAAATTAGGATTCCTTGGTTACCAGTTGCCTTAGGAGTCAAGTTTCACATTATTTATCTTATAATAATTAATTTAATTCAATTTGGAAAATAAGACATGAGTTTCTCCCAAAATATAAAATAAAATATTAAATGAATCCTAAATCTGAAAATAATCTTGGATTCATAATATATAAAATAAATATAGCTTTTGGATGAATTTTCATCAAATTTGGAAGATGTTTGATGAAAAAATGAAATTAGGAGAGAGAAAGTAGAGTAGAACATTCAAAATATTAATTCAAAAAATGACATAAAAATGTAAATAATAGAAAATTCCTGTCTAATGCACTTACAATGACTTGTGGGTGAAGTTTCATCAATTTTAGATAATTTTATACGTCTATAATGCATTAGGAAAGAGAAAAAGTGATTTACTTTAAAAGAATTAAATAAAATAGCAAAGTTTTCAAAAATAAAAATTAATGTCAAAATCAGATTCTACATGTCCTAATTAGGCTAGGTATCAAATTAATTTAATTTGGACCTTGTTTGTACCTTCAATTGAAGAGAGCGAAAAAGAAAAATAATTTAACCAACACTTTACAAAATCCGGAAACACCAACCCGCATAAAGAGTAACCGCGGACCAACGTCCGGTATTTTGGGCATAACTTCCTCATTTTTTTAACAAAATTTCACAAAATAACTTGTGTTGAATTGAAAATTCAATTTCACATCTATCCATATCGTATTCGTAGCCTAACTTGGAGAATTTGAGAAACGCTTAAACTTTTTCTTCAAGTCTTCTAAAATAACTTCTCACACTCCCCCACTGATAAATACATCTACCCCAGTCTTCCTTGGTTGTTTGGTGCACCTCCTCTCATTCTAATTTCATCCTTTTGTGAGTATGTATCTGCTGATGGTCGTGATTTAATTTCACCTTGCATCGTCGTTTCACCCAAAAGCTGAACATGGTTCTTGGTTTGAGTTTTTGGCACTGCTCCCCGACGTCATGTTTATTTTCGAAACATAATTGGACCACAGGTAAACAACTCTGGCACTTGTTCTTCATAATCAGTTAATTAGTTTCACGAACGAACGACGAACAAAGTTTTCCCCAAACTCTCAGATAAGTTTCTCCTTGCCCATCCGACCTCTCTTCTTCTCTCACAAATTCCCTATCGATTTGGATTTTTCTAATATGTGATTGGACAATTTTATAAAATTCATATATTTTAATTCACTTATCCAAAAATTAAAATAAAATACGTTTTGGAATAAAAAAAATGTATACTTTATAATAAAAATATTGTCAAAGCCTGATTTCCATGTTTTCAATGATGAATTTTTAAGGATCTAATTAATTAATATAAAACCCTAAAATTGGTAACTAATTTATATAAAATCCAAATTTAGTAAACTAATATGTTTTCTTAATAAAAAAACCTAATAAGTCAATTGGTCCAGGTGTGGAGTTCAAAATATGATATTTTATAGAAAGGTTTATAATTAGGGTTTCATTACATATATATGAATCTCAAACCCTTATATATGTGAACAAATTGTATTTAGGCAAGGTTGATCTTGGAAACAATTAGTTTGGTGAGGAGAGTTTCTAGGACCCTAGTTTAAGGTATGTTGTATCCCCTATCACTCTATATTGAGCAAGTAGCCTATCGTTTCATACTCTTGACTTTAGCCTACACAATATGCCTTATCTCTTGATATCATGGTTCATGTGAACTATCTTGCATGTTGTGGTCTTGGATATTCTCTTGACACTTGTCTTGTTCCTTGGTACATCTTTTTTCTTATATAATGATATATGCTCACTTTGAAGTGGATGTTTATATGTTTGTGTTGTCCATTGTGTGATGTCAACATTGTATAATTCTAACTATACTTTTTACTTGCCTCTATATTTTACATGCTATGTGATTCAATAGCACTAGATTAGTGTAAATTATATTGGCTTTTAGGTAGTATTCCCCTGTTATTTATTGGGGAGAGTGGTATATCCCATTCTCTATGAGTTTGGTAGTATTCCATTCTCAATTTTATATATTTGAGAAATTGGCAGTATTCCTTTCTCTATCAGGTTTGAAGTTTATGAGACTTGGCCAACTTTGTGTTTATATTGTTCTAGGGATATGCTTATCTCACATGCATGCAAGTTATTGATGTTGATTGTGGGGTGTGTGCCCTACTTTCTTTATGTTCTAGTTTATGCATAATCTTTATTGTTTTAATTATGGTGAGTATCTTCTTTTATTATGTGATGATGATACCTATCTTTTATGCCCTTGTGGGTAGTCCTTGTCTCTTGCATGGGAAGTATTTATTCTTGATGTCCTTTGGTTATTATATTGCTCAAGTTTTTCTTTTTAGTATGCACATACCAGCCTTTGTTGATTTCATCTATTTTTCTCTTCTTGTTGGGTATGCTTCCGACCCTAGGTGAAGGATGTGGAGGACATGGCATAAAGTTATGGACCTAGATTAAGGAGTTAGAGCTTGGAGACTGTCTTGATGTAGTTTTAGATTTCCCTCTACGTGGATCCTTGTGATGTACCTTTACATGTAAGTTTAAGATGTTCTTTTGTAATCTTATGAGAAATTGAATATAGTCAATGTTTTTATTCTGCTGCTGCACTTTGGTTATTTTGTATACCATAAATAAGATTTGAAAATTTTACACCCACTCCAAAAGATCTTTTAGGCGTGTTCGAACTGGAGGTTCTATTCTTCACATTTTTAGTAGGGAGTGGATCCCCTATTGGGTCATACTCCTTACAACATGGTATCAGAGCCCATGGTAGTTAGAATCTAATTATTTTAATTTTGTATCCCTAGTTAGAACCTTTGTCATGAATATTCATCCTTTAGATGAGATGGTTTCCCTCAAATAGCCTAGGTGCACCCTTTTGATAATAGGTTTTAGATGATCTTACCCTACCATGTAGATTGAGTATGATTTGTGTCTCTTGATGCTATGAGGTTTGACTTGAGGATGCTATTAGGTTATGAGTTCGTGGTAGGATAAGGAGATCTTGTTATGGATATATTGTGAGTTGGTATCAACATTGATTTTGAGCTCATTTGTGTTTCATATCACATGATTTTTTTGAAGAAAAATATTTTTTCAATTATGCTACTATATTCACAAAATTTATTGGATTTCATCGAAGTTTTCCTAAACTAAGTCACAATAAAGTGAGGTGCTTTTGGTAGTCAAACTCTAAACCTAGTGCTAACCATAGTTTTGACTTTGGAATTGTGACTAGGATTGATATAAATATGTAGTTGACCTACCCTATGACTTTTGGATGTTTATGTAGGGTTGTTAGGTTATAGGCACAAGGGACTAAAACTCAACCCTAGATGGTGTGACTATTAGTTGGATACATGAGATACATAAATTTCCAAAACTTTCACAACTAAAAGATATGTGGGTAATCCTAAATGTTGTTTAGTTTGACTTGTTAGGTTAAACCTTTTTAGGGGTCAAGAGTAGTTGGTTGTTGATGTTTGGATCTATAGATTTTAAGCACGAAATCCTTTTAAGGGGTGGAGTGCTATAACATACCAGATCTTGAACCCTACCCTGGAAGTTGGTTGTCTTGGTTTTAGCCAAACAATGGTGAGGATAGATCTAGAGGATGTTTTGTATAACCCTAATGAGCTAAAGCATGTATAAATCACCTTAATGTAACCTAATGTTCCCACAGTAATCTTAGGCCAATAGTGGACACATAAATATATCACGTGATATAAATGGAGATTTCATAATAACTTGTGCCCAATAATGGTGTGTAATTCTTTTGGTTATAATATAAAGATATGGATGAGTAATAAAGATGATGGAATAATATTAAAATAAATATAATGAAAACAAGACAAAAGTGTTATAATTGATAATAGGAGATTCCAAAAGAAAAATATAATGTGAAATTTAGATTCCTTGGGTCCCAATTTCCTTGGGAGTCAAGTATCACATTATTTACCTTATAATAATTAATTTAATTCAATTTGGAAAATAAGACATGAGTTTTTCCCAAAATATAAAATAAAATATTTAATAACTCCTAAAGATGAAAATAATCTTGATTCCTAATATACAAAATAAATATAGCATTTGGGTGAATTTTCATCCAGTTTGAAGATGTTTGATTAAAAGATGAAATTAGGAGAGAGAAAGTGAGTAGAGCCTTCAAAATATTAAGTAAAATAATAAACGACATAAAAAATGGAAAATATAGCAAATTTGTGTCTAATGCACTTACAATGACTTGTGGGTGAAGTTTCATCAATTTTGGATAATTTTATACATCTATAATGCATTCGGAAATAAAAAAAGTGATTTACTTTAAAAGAATTAAATAAAATAACAAAGTTTCCAAAAGGGGAAATTAATGTCAAAATCAGATTCTACATGTCCTAATTAGTCTAGGTATCAAATTTAATTTAATTTGGACCTTGCTTGTACCTTCAACTGAAGAGGGAGAAAAATAAAGATAATTTAACCAACACTTAACAAAATTCGGATTAGGAAACACCAGCCCGCATAAAGAGTAGCTGCGGACCAAGGTCTGGTATTTTGGGCATAACTTCCTCATTTCTTAACAAAATTTCACAAATTAACTTGTATTGGATTGAAAATTTGATTCCACATCTATACCATATTTGTAGTCTAACGTGGATAATTCAAGAAACACCTAAACTTTTCCTTCAAGTCTTCTGAAACAACTTCTCACACACCCCACTTATAAATACCTCTACCCCAGTCTTCCTTGGTTGTTTTGTGAACCTTCTCTCATCCTAATTTCATCCTTTCTTGAGTATGTATCTGCTGGTAGTCGTGATGTGATTTCATTGCATCGTCGTTTCACCCAAAAGTCAAACATGGTTCTTGGTTTGAGTTTGTGGCATCGTTCCCCGACGTCATGTTTATTTTCAAAACATAATTGGACCTTAGGTAAACAACTCTGACACTTGTTCTTCATAATCGGTTAGTTGGTTTCAAGAATGAACGATGAACAAAAATTTTCCCCAAACTCTGAGATAAGTTTCTCCTTACCCATTTGACCTCTCTTCCTCTCTCACGAATTCCCTATTGATTTGACTTTTTCTAATTTGTGATTGGTTGATTTTATAAAATTCATTTTTTTAATTTGCATGTCAAAAAATTAAAATAATGTTTTGGAATTAGAAAAATGTGTTATTTATAACAAAAATAGTTTCAAAGCCTGATTTCCATTTTTTCAATGATGGATTTTTAAGGATCTAATTAATTAATATAAAGCCCTAAAATTGGTAACTAATTCATATAAACTCCGAATTTAGTAAACTAATATGTTTTATTAATAAAAAACCAAATAAGTCAATTGGTCTAGGTTTGGAGTTCAAAATCTAATGTTTTGTAGAAAGATTTAGAATTATGATTTCATTACATATATATGAATCTTAAACCCTTATATACGTGAACAATTTGTATTTAGGCAAGGGTGATCTTAGAAACAATTAGTTTTGTGAAGAGAGTTTCTAGGACCCCGGTTTAAGGAATTTTGTATCCCCTATTACTGTATATTGAGAAAGTCACCTATCTTTTCATACTCTTGACTTTAACCTACAAAATATCTCTTATCTCTTGATGTCATGGTTCATGTGAACTATCTTGCTTGTTGTGGTCTTGGATATTCTCTTGACCCTTGTCTTGTGCCTTGGTGCATGTTGGTCTTATATAATGATATGAGCCCACTTTGAAGTGGATGTTTATATGTTTGTGTTGTCCATTGTGTGATGGCAACATTATATAATTCTGACTATACATTTTACTTGCCTCTACATTTTACATGCTATGTGATTTAGTAGCACTAGAGTAGTGTAAATTACATTCATTTTAGAGATAGTATTTCGATGTTATTTATTGAGGAGAGTGGCAGTATCCCATTCTCTATACCTAAGTTTGGCAGTATTCCATTCTCAATTTTATATATTTGGGATATTGGTAGTATTCCTTTCTCTATCAGGTTTCAAGTTTATGAGACTTGGCCAACTTTGTGTTTATATTGTTCTAGGGCTATGCTTATCTCACATGCATGCAGGTTATTGATGTTGATTGTGGGGTGTGTGCCCTACTTTCTTTATGTGCTAGTATTGCAAAATCTTTACTGTTTTAATTATGGCAAGTATCTTCTTTTATTATGTGATGATGATACCTATCTTTTATGCCCTTGTGGGTAGTCCTTATCTCTTGCATGGGAAGCATTTATTCTTGATGTCCTTTGGTTATTATATTGCTCAAGTTTTCTTTTTAATATGCACATACCATCCTTTGCTGATGTCATCTATTATTCTCTTCTTGCTAGGGTATGCTTCCAACCCTAGGTGAAGGATGTGGAGGGCATGACATAAAGTTATGGACCTAGCTTAAGGAGTTAAATCTTGGAGATAGTCTTGATGTAGTTTAGATTTCCCTCTATGTGGATCATTGTGATGTACCTTTACATGTAAGTTTAAGATGTTCTTTTGTAACCTTATGAGAAATTGAATATAGTCAATGTTTTTTATTCCGCTGCTACACTTTGGTTGTTTTGTATACCATAAATAAGATTTGAAAATTTTACATCCAATCTAATAGATCTTTTATGTGTGTTTGGACTAGAGGATCTATTCTTCAAATTTTTAGTATAGAGGCAGCACTTCTTTACAATAACATTGCAATAAAGAACTAAAATATGTTCACATGATAACATAGTAAGGTTATGTTAGCCTTAAGGTCCTTCCTTTATGGTACCAATCATGCAAAAAAACTAGGTATGACTAACCACCATTATATTTGATTATAGCAGGGTTAGGTTTTAACAATGCAAGTTGAACTTAACATTTCAAATCAACAGTTCACAACAACTTTAGGTTTATATTCATTTGAGGGAAAAGGTAAGACTACAAACTCATGGGCTTGAAACCATTGATACTAAATCATTAAATACCCACCACTAGATCAAGTGCACTAAGAACAAGACATCAAATCAAAGACAACACATCAGACCATCATGTTTAAGGTGATCAAAACCATTGCATCGTGTATTTGAATCACCACCATTGAAATACAGTTGCATAAAACATAAACATCATATTAGGGCATAAAACCCAAAACTTCCAAGTATAAATCCTCATCCAAGACATTCATATGTTAGATAGGCAAAACCATCAGATGTAAAACCTTGGGGAGTTCATCTAGGAAAACCATTGATTGAGCAACTAAGTGAACCATCATTCTAATACTTTGAGAAAACAATCCATAACCTTTTAGGATGACCATCGATTGTTCCACTAAAGAGTACCATCAATCTAACACTTACAAAAATTAGAAAATCAACAATTAAGATAGCCATCAACCATGAATCCTGGTGAGACCATCAAATCACAACATTATATGGAAAAACAAACTTCAAACATTGACTAAAACCATCAATTCATTTTAGGGAAAAACATCATTTGGCTAGGGTTTAAGGAGCCATCATTTGAACAAAAGATAGGAGAAACATGACCATCAGTTATTGGGCCCATCAAACCATAAAAACATCAACAAGGTGTGAACCATCAGTTGGCACAAGAAGTCCAACCATTGAGTTATGGATGCAAGAGAAAATGAACTCAAATCATTAGTGAGAAACAATCACCTAAGAGAGAAGAACGTCAACTTGAAGCACTTGGGAGAGCATCATGACCATAGTTTCTCAAGAATATGAAAGTCTAAAATAGAAGCTAAGTCCAAGACATGGGTTGGCACAAAATGGTCAAACCAAACAATGCCAAAACCAACTATAGGATTGATACACAAGGAGGGAAAAAATCTTCTCAAAACCCTATGAAAAACCATCATTCATGAGGCTTAAGATAGCCATCGATCATTCAGTGATGAGGACAATATAATCATCATATTTCAAGATTATTGAAGGAAAAAATACAGTAGCTAAAGTACCATAATGGTCCTTTTCTAAAGTCCAACCCATCGAGTCACTCAACAAGTGAGAAAACATTTCAAGGCATCAAGTAAACCATAGTTTCACCCATTCAAACAATGTTAATTACTGTGATTATAGAAACCATCGAACAACCAGATATAAGAGTATTATGACCATGTGTTCTTAGGCATATATATTCCATAAAAATAGTAGCAAAATGCCACCATCTCTCTACACAAAGACTAGCCACAGATCATGAGGCAAGGTAGAAATCAGCTCAAAACATATCAAGGACAATCATCGATTCTCTGCACAACACCACTACATATTAATGGTTAAGTAAGGTCTAAAGTTCATCTTATAAAATAGAGAACGTGCATAAGATTAAATAGAGTAACAAGAAAACTACATACTCAAGAATCCTCATATATATGCACAACTTAACTAAGGTTTCAAATTTTCTACTCATTACTATGTTTTAGAGCAAGATTTGATCATAGCAAGTTAAAAGTAAGCAATAAGCATGAACATAGTTATATAACTTGCCTCAAGTATGAAGATGGGGCTCCAAAAAGCAAGGTGGATCAAGGAAAGATAGAATAAAATCCTAGATTTGAACTCCCTACTCGTCCAAGATAACATTTCTCCAAGAACAAGCAACCCTAGGTCAAGGAAGCAAGAAGAAAGTTGTTCTTTAAGAGTTCAAGCACAAACTTCACCTTGGAAACCATGGATCCAACCAAGAATAGGAGAAGGGAAAGTAGGACAGTAGGGAAAACAAATAAAAGAGAAGTTCTTACTTTCTTAGGTCAAGAACAAGCTAAGGAAGGTTTACAAGCTTGAAGAGATGGTAGACCCGAGCTCTATCAGCACATGCAAGTAGATCACCAAGATTCATCTACCTTGGGCTCCTTCTTCTCTACCAAGCCGGGGGGGGAGCTCCAGGCAGCAGGGAAGAAGAGACGATGAGCTAGGAGTGTAAAGAACTCGTTATCATGCAAGGATGGAAGTATAAGAAGCTAAAAGTGAGAGAGAAGCAAGAGGTAAGGTGTCAAGACAATTTTTCCTAGGGTCCAAGGTCAATAGTATCTTTTCCATGCAATCCAATAGTTGAACATTAGTGAGAAGTCAGGAGGCCCACCGAAAATTGATTCCCAGATCAGCCCTTGACCCCAATCACAAGAAAACCCATCAAATTATCAAACAAGGTAGCCCATCTATGAGAGGAAATCCTAAGTTCAACCTTAGGTAGATGTCACACATAAAACCAAGGTGCATCTAGGTGCCCCATGGTACAACTATCTCCAACATGATATGAAAACATGCGAGGCACAAAAAATGTGAAAAATTACAAGAAAAATCATAGATGTGGGCAATTTGCATAAAAGTCCAAAACATGCACAAAATTGCATAACTTGCATGAACATTTTCCAAACTCAATCTAACTTGTAACATATCTTAATTAACTGACATCAAATCATAACAAAAAGTTTGATTAAGTATTTAGGCATCTAATTTGGTAAATTAAGCATCATTATGGTGTAGGATAGGTATAACTCTACCACCATTTCCTTTGTTATTATATTAGATTGTTGAAGGTATTGGGATTTATATTGTATGATTGATGGTTTTTCTTTCTAAATTCATGTTCCACCTTCAAATTTTTAGGGACTTAGGGTTTAGTTTTTTTCTTTGAGCTTTTTGGAGGATATATGTCTATAGTATGCCCTATTAGTCCCTACTAAGGTTTTCCTTACGTAGGAAGTCATCTTTGTGACATGTGTGGATGTAAAAAACTAGATTGAAACTATGTTGTGACATTGATTGAATGAATTTACCCAAAGACTAGAAGTTTCATGTGATAAAGTGAGTTTTTAATGTCTAAATATTATACCTTATTAACATTTCATTCTTGAATTTAGAACTCACTTTATCGTTGGATCAATGACAAGTTTGTACTCTTAATTGAGTATTTGATGCATGATTATACCTTGTGTATATGGAAATATACTTTGTTTTTTACTTGGGACTACTTTGGATAATTTCGATATATAGCCTTATTCAATGGATCCCAAACGTTTTGTAGATATTCTAGAGTATATTCTGAGTTGTGGCTCCAAATTTCACTCAAATATAAGATTCCTAGATCCATATATAAATTGCCAAAGTTTGCACTTAAAATCACCTCTATTTGGCAAAATTGGCCGGGGTTTGGGATTATTGGGCCGCACCCCAGCCAACTTAGGTGGGGTCATTCCTTACCTTGGGCTTCTCTATAGTAACAACGGGTAGGGGAAAACCCTAAAACTTTAGGTGTATAGATGTCCTTCATCTTTTCTCCATATCACATGTTTAAGGGTGTGTTGGATTCATCTTAAGAAACCACACCAGATTTATGTATATTCCCTCACCTATACTCAACGCTTCACGAAGCTTCAAATGTCCAAAAATTGGCACCTTGATAGATGTTTTGGGAGCTTTGAAAACCTTCTAAAACCATAGATCTAGGTCTTCCATTTCAATAAATAGACCCATATTTGACTTTGTCTCAACCCCATAAATCCAGCCATATCTTCATATCACTCCCTCATCCTCTCTCATGACTTTCCTCAACCTAGGGCTGACAATCCTTGCTACTACTATTGCAAATTCTCTATTCATGGCCACACCCTTTATCTTCAAGGTATCCACACCCTCTCTAAAAAATACTTTGATCATATCTCCCACATCTGATATCGAAAATTGACAAATGTATAGTGCATTTTGATTGTGAAAATGAGCCAGAAAAAGTGAAGATACTTTTAGCATATAATTCCAATCCCTATTCCAAAGGTTTGTTATAATGATCTTTAATGGTGATGATATCATAGATTGAACCTTTATCTAAACGTGACCATGATATAATGATATCTTTATGAAGCAGTATTAGATCGATCGTTATCATAAACTTTAGCCTATGAACTTGAAGCTTGATAAAGGTTAAGGGTCTGATTTTGTAACGACCCCGCCCCCGGTAACCCCCAATTAAGGGAGACCCGATGGTCAGAGCTGTTTGCAATTAACAAGATCAAAGGTTCAACATATAATCAACAATAATAATGAAATTCTACTAACTAAACTGGAATTGGGTATAGAAATTAAAATTTACTTACCTTTTTAAAACTTGGAAATCTAACTATCCACAGCTTGAATTACTCTATCTAATCATCCTTGCACTTTATTTCTTAATTTCACGATGTGTCACTTTACTATTTGTGTTTTCAGGATTTTACCTAAAACGCCGACAAACAAAACATCGATCAGCAATTGCTGGTATGTGGAGGCAACCGAAATTTCACAATTAAGTCTAACAATTTAAATATTGCAATCAAGATAATTAGCAAGTCAATTTACATTTTCCATGTGCCCATCCCCACCGCTTTTTCCCTAACCCTGGAATTGACTTAAGGCCACCTTCTCAATCCCGAGCTTGGTGCCTGCGAGTCACCTTTCATGGTGATCCATAGTCATGCCTCATTGACCACCTTCTCATTCCCGAGCTTGGTGTCTAGGGTCACCTCTTATGGTGCCCATTGGTCTACCCTCCTGGGCCTGACCTTTATGGCATCTTCCATCAGGGTGGCATGTAGGTGCGGGAATACACATTTAATTTAAATTGTGATAGTCATAGTCACTTTATAATTGCAATATGAACATCCAAACAGTTTAGTTGCATTCAATGCGATTAAACATCCAAGAATCTTTCGGGAAACTAAAGTGGTTATTCATAATTAACCACATACCTGTAAAGCAGACTTGAATGTAGAAATAACCAATCAATAAAGATTCAAGCAAGCACACACACAATTTTTCCTGAAAAAGGCATCCAATTTCCTTATCATTAATTTCGTCATCATCATCTATCACTCCTAGTTGTCTTCTAGGGTTATTACTCCTTTTTAGGGTTTTACCCATAATTTAGGGTTTCACTTCCTTTTTATTACTTTTACCTGACTTTTATCAAAAATCCATCAAACCCTAATTATTTTCTATTAAGGTCCTTAAGATCAGGCTTGGACCACTAAAACCCTAATTTTCATATTACTATATCTTTTCTTTTCTTTTTCTTTAATTTAGGGTTTCTAAGCATCTTAACCATTATATAAAGTTTAAAACCCTAAACTTTGCAATTCTATTATCCAAAACAGGTTAACAACCATCTTAATCATTAATCAAGTTAGACATGCTTGAATTAACCTAAATACAAGATTAAAACCATCTTTAGTTAACAATTAGGGTTTTCTAATTACAAATTAACACTTTTCCCATCAAATTATATACTTTTGCAAATATATACAGATTTAGATGTCCAACCCATTTTTAACATATTCCTCATATATTCCTGATCATTTTTCATGTATTAACTTCCCCCATCCGAGGTTCCTAGCTCAAGATATGATTTTTAACAAGAAAACTCTCTTTATTAATTTACTTGCTATTTTAAAAAAACGAGAGGCGTCGGATCCGTGGTCCGCTGGTCCACTCAGGATCCAGTGTCCAGGATCGCACGTGCCCACAACGATCAGCAAAAAGGATTCAAAAGATGGAACTGTCCTTACCAGATAACGTGGCGTGGAGGGACAGATTTGTAAAAGACCAAGTTGGTCTTCATCTTCTACCTCGTGCGAGGGTGCAACTTTGATGGTCAACCTATGAGTTGATTTCGGGCTCCAGACCTCCTACGGGCAAGCTGAGGGTACAGGGAGCTTCATCTCCCTCGGCCGAAGATGAAGACGCCCCTAATTGTCCACCCGAACCTCGCCAAGGCCACCCCCTGCTCGCCGGATTTTGGCAGGGTCTGCGGTGTCGACGATGGTCTAGGTTAGGGTCGTTGGCGCAATTGAAAGTGCAAAATCAATCCTTGCCTTCCGCCGCAGAGTTTGGTCTAGAAATTAGGGATGCTGGTTCCCTCCACAACCCTCCCCTATATATAGGGTCGGGCAAGGTCCTGCCGAGTTAGGCGTTTCCTAAAATGATGACCAAACTCAGCAAAAATAGGGAGGAATCTTCGCGATTTCCTCTCCTGAGTCCAATGGGACCAAAACCAGGCTGGCATGTCCACTAGTTTGCGAGAAAACCAGGTGAGAAAGTCTCCCTGGAACCTGTAGATTCCCAGTCCGGTTGGGACTTTAGACAATGATTGTCCATCGTTGGATTAAGATCCAACGGATCTCATCGCCCACGATCAAACATAAGAGAAACGATTTTATTGCTTTCATTCAGAATAATTCCCAAATTGGAGAAATCTTGGAAAATAAATATCTCCCAAACCATAACTCCTATTTATCTCAAATTTTAAGGGAGCGTTCCTTTAATTATTGCCTAGCTTTGTACGAAATGTGGGAAACAAAAAGCAATGGATGAGAAGACTTCCTTCTCTCCCAAGTTATCTTATTAATTAATCCAAATTAAATGATATTCCTTCTTCCTTTGTGATTATCTTGTTGTTTTGGGTCCCTTGGACCTCAAGAAATCATAAAGGCACGAATTACCATATTGGGGAATATTGGTTTGCCTTTATCTTCTTTTAATTGTCAATTTCTCATATTTCTCTTTTATTAATCAATTTCTTTTCCTTTTTAATTCTCTCTTCTTTTCAATTGGGCTCAATGGCCAACAAAGCCCAACATCAATCAATCAAGGCCATTTCATACGAAATCTATTGCAAATCAATAAAAAAAAGATTCCTTTTATTCATTAAAAGATAATTACATCCTTCATTACATATTCAAGAAATTGAGGTTATAACAGATGTTGTTCTAATATATATGACCCAATGAAATCATTCTTCCATATGAGTAAACTTGATATATGTTATTGTTGATAAATTATAAAATTGTATCACTTGTTGAGGATGAATTATTATCATTGTTGTCATGTGGAACAAGTATCCTAAATCTTGATATTTGGACACCAAAGTTCTTGAACATCAAATCATGATCATGTTCTTCTCACCATTGACTAGGTCTTGACCCTATCCCTTGATCTTCTTTATATTGGAACTTGTGATTTAATATTTTCTTGAAAGGTACATGTACTATATCCTCTTGACATTGGTTGATATGATGTAACATATCTGCAAATACTTATGACATCAACACTTAGATACTTATTTGCATGAGCTACCATGTTCCCTACATAACAATTTTTTATTTGTATATACAAATTTTTCATTTTTCTTTCTTTTAATATATAGATTGGCAATGTAATCCCTTACTTCTTAGTATTGATGATTTTATCCTTTCCCCTTGTCGTTGTTAGGGTCAAATGACAATTTGTTCTTTCCTATTATGGTTAAGTGGCACTTCAACCTCTCCCTTAGGGTTAAATGGCGTCTTTCTAGTTTACCACCCACTTTCATGTATGTAAGGTGAATTACCTTTGTTTGGAGTATATTACAAATTGATTTGGAAACTTGTAGTTATTGAAAACTTGATATCATTTTGTCCTTTTTATTATTGTTTTATATAAACATGCAAAGTGGTTATTTGTTTTAAGATATACATATATGGTTAATTGCTTTATGTTTTTCATAACCATACTCAATGTATTTACACTGACTTCAAGTCATGATTTTTGGTTTAGAAAACAATGGAGACTCTACTCACACTCTTTATCTAATGGACTCCACTAGAAGATGATAAGCTACACCAAACAAACCTACAAAGATGGGAGAATAATTTTGAAACCTTGCTATAATAATTATCTAGTTCCCTTAGTTAGTTTTCTTTCTTGTTAAGTTTCTTCTTTTTTTCACTATGGGCCCCATGTAAAACATTATGTTTCAAGTTAATGGAATGTTATTATTTTCTGCATATGATTGTGTGAGATTAATCAAGACAATCAGAGATAGACACTTCAATCCCTCTACCACCATCTAGGAAGTGGGATTGGGATTGTAGTAGTAATGGTTATGTAACATTTGGTATTAGAGGCTACACAATCCCCTATGTATTTATGAAATAACTTATCCAAACCAATAAACCTAGGAAACCTTAAGAACCTTTAATGATGAAAGTTGAGGTGTATATCTCACTAGTAATCACCTCATATATGTCTCATAATGGTGTCTGAGGTTCCCTTCTCTAACTGGATTCACTTGATTTATAAATGGACTGATGAGATTTCCTTAACCCTAGGGACTCATCTCACTTCTCATCTCTTCTCTAAGACCTATTGAAACCACCTATTACAAAGTTGTAGGATGACTTCTCCTCTTTTTATCTATGATAGGGTATCTTGACTCGATATGTACCCTCCCTATTTTTGGGTAGCCTAAGGATGTGAAAAAACTAAAATCGAAATAATTTGTCAAATTGGAATGAAGTTATAGTTAGTACCTTGATATGAATATCTTGAACTAAAACCTATATTGTGAGATTTTTTTTGAAATTAAAATGAAGTAGATGCCTCTAAAGACTAGACAACAAAAGTGGGGATAATATGAAGGTGACAAGGGAGACAAAGGTGACAAGGGAAAAAAGACCAAGAGAAAGGAGGAAGAAGAAAATGTCAAAGGATCACATACAAAGAAAGTTGTGGATGCTTAAGAAAGGGAAAAACAATGCAAAGTCCTTATAAATTCCATGCATGATCTAGCAGTCCATGCAACATCTTTGACCCCTGGGGCAACTAATCAAAACCCAAAGCCCATTACTAAGACTTTCTGAAATTGAGGCTTGAGGCATTTTGTGGGGAAGATGTCAGAGATGTACTTGATAAAGCTCATGCAAAGATAACCTCTATGGAGAATTCATTCAAGGTCTTAGGTTTCCCTAAAAACAATAGTCACTTTTTTCTATAAGGAGTGGGACCCGAGAGGGGATCCATTCCCTACTAAAATTTGAGAAAATAATCCATCTGTTTCCAAACACACAAAATATGTATGATGGAATAGGTGATTTTTTTCCTATCAAATGATGATATACATAATAAGACAAAAGTATAGCAGTGGAATAATCAATTATGGATATATTAAATTTTACAAAAGTTCATCATTATCTCCCATAAAGGACTTACATGAAAAACAACTACATCAGGATCTTAGTAGAGGGATATCCAACTAGCTCAATTCTATCTCCCATTAATGGCCTTCTCCATAAGCTAGGTCTACGTCTGCACATAATGTCCTCCACGTCCTACACATAGGGATGTGCTACCTATAGGAGAGTTGAAAAAAAAACAACCAGGAGATGAAAACAAAAGAAAGGACGTTAGTGAAAGTTGAGTATGTGCAAAAAAATACAACTACGCAATACTTAGTATATTTGGAAGGGCGGTACAGGGTATCAAATATATGAAAAGTTCAAAAGAAAAATTTCAAAGAGGATTTAACAGGACAAGATATGAGGCATTATAATTAAATAGATGATTAATTGGAAGAAAATATTGCAATATAACAATAGTAATAATTCATTAACAATGCATGTAAACAATTAGACTACTTTTACTTATGTAGGGTTGATACCCATAAAGTATCAAGTTTAAGTCGGGTGGAAAGACACTCCCAATATATATAATATGAGTGGAAAGGCACACATGGGGTGGAAAGGTGCATCCAATTATTATGGTAAGTACCAATGTACATGCTACTATAAATAAAACTACTCTATTTACACACACACATGATATAAAAGCAAGATATAATTTCAGACATAATCAACTTGATTAAGATAAGAGAAAGAGATAATCTCATTAAATAGGGTAGAGTGACCTTTAGCTGTAGAATCTCATGGTATCAACAATAAATCAGGAAGTAGCAAGGAAATAGGAAGGCATATTCAAATATGAACAATATTTAACTGACAATGCCTCATATGCGAAATTTGTTGGTGAACATAGTATTGCCTTGATAATTTGGAAGGATGCACATACCTCAACTTGAGTTGTTAAATTAGAGATTGAGTCTATATATGTTCAAGGTCAAAATACTAATTCCATCTCAGTCCACAAGCACCCCATAAAAGACATATATGAGATTAGGGTTGCATTTGCATTAGTTATATAAATTGGAAAAATTGTCCTTTTATTATTAGTGGATAGGTCTCCAAAGCCATGTTATTGTTGATTATATTTTATCGAGTTCATAAGATATTAGCCTTTATTTTTCTAGACTTAGAGATTATTAATTATGAATTTTAGAAAGTCCAACCAATTAGATAAATCCATAAAATTTGCATATTTATTAGATTGGAGTTAGGAGATTAAATCCATATGATTGGATATATTAAAATTTTATAATTCCAAAACATATTTTGTTTTTATTTATAGATTAATATATATGGATTTTAAAAATTCCAACAAAGTAGAAAATTTCTTTTAAATTTCATTTTTTATATTGAAATTAAGTGTGAAACTGATACCATTATGTTGAGGAAAATTCCATGATGCAAAAAATTCTATCTTTATTTTATAAAAAAGTTAATATATTGAATAATATCTTCTTTCGGCTCTGGCGATTTAGGGAGAATCGGCGGAGATCTCTCGGCTCGGGGGGAGGGGGGCTCTTGCGGCTGGTGGACGCCACCCCTCTCCCCCAGGACTGCTTCCTCGACTGGCATCTCGTGGGCTTTTGCTTGTTGGTGACTGGAGGTTCCCTTCTCTCCCCTGCGCCCCGCTAACTTGAGGTTTTGGTCGTTGGTCCAATCGGTGCAGCGCCTTAGGGTGGGGGTTTTGGTGGCTGCCCTCACTTCTGCTTGGGTGTGCAGCTGCCGTCGGGTAGCGGGGATTGGAGGTGGACTCCATTGCCATCAGTAGATCTCAGTGATTCCAGCTTCTTCCCCTCTCCTTTCTCTGGTCTAGTCATTGTTGGTTCCGTTTCTTTTATTTTTTTGCAGGTTTGTTGTTGTTTTGTTTAGGGCAGATCCTCTGCCTTTTCAGTACCGTTTTCTGTGGTCGTTTGTTGGTAGCGTCGTGCCTTGGATTCCTTCTTGGGCGGACGGTGGGCTCGGGCGCCCCTTGGTGCTCTAGGAAGAGGAGGAGAAAGCTGGGTTTTGGGCTTCGTGTGGGTCTTCCACTCCCTGTTTCGTAGTGGTGGTTGGGAGTGGTGGTGGAGTTCCCGGCACCCTCTACTCCCCACCTTTGTACCTGCATGAGCCGTCCTTCCTCTGTATCTGCATCACTGGGGTTTGGCCTCCTTCCTGGGTTTCCTGGTTGGTGTAACCTTTGTGCTCGTCGTTGGTAGTTGTGTTTTCTCATCCTGTTTTGTGGGACGTTGTTTTGTTAGGTCTGTGTTGGTACTTTGTTGTCGAGCTCTTTGTCTGGGGATCTTTCGTTGTCTTCAGGATGATTTTCTCTGTCAGCGGCTTTGCAAACTCCTCTCTAGATGTACTCTTAGGCTCTTGTAGATTGATGAATTCCATCCCAGATAGCTGTTTTAGACAGCCACTATAAGAGGTGGACGGTGCAGAAGCATACCTATCACATCCCAATCTGAGCCTTGTGCTATGTCTTTCAGTAGAAGGAGTTGTTGCTTGGTTACTTGATGAGAGATGTCTATCGTGTAGATGTTGTATGGCTTTCTTTTAATGATATTGAGCTATTTTCAAAAAAAGATGATAAAGTTTAATACTTAAATAACAAAATAACTTTGAGAAACGTTTCATATTCCATCACATATGGTTTATAATCATGTAGCATGCCATGGGCATATCACTAAGTTTCTAGCATCAAATTCACATGTTTAAATCATAACAACAACGAAATAAGATAGAGAAGCCCACACATAGTGTGACATTGTAAAAATCAAAATAGGGCAAAAGAGATAAACTTGTTAAATATATTTATTCCTTAACATCCTTAATGTGTAAAAGAATATGCATGCACTAGGATTGATGGAAGAAATTCGACTCCTCAACCTCAAATACAACACTCTAGAAAATATGAATGACATACTCTATAGGTCCTTCTAGTCCCAGAGAACCAGAATGGGTACAAAGACAACAAGAAACTCTCAGGAAACCTTCTACCAATACAACTAGGAAGGACAAATAGAAACCACATCAGAGAGAATACGACTAAAAATTGAAATTGAAAAACACAACCAACCTAGGGTATAACAATCACTTTTGATTTTAGAATATCGTCTAGGTCTAATAAATAAATCAACTAGATGAAACTCAAGACAGAAAATCAGAATAAGGAAAATTTTGGAGAAGTATGTCGGTAAATTAAAAGAGTCAAATACCACATGGGGAAGGTAGAGATCACATGTAATGTGATCAAGAAATATGATATAGGAAAAGCATGGAAGGCCCCGACCTAAGCCTGTTGTGATGACTTTGTGGGGTGAGAGGTTCAAGACCCACCATTATTAAGAGTTGATGGTCAATGATAATTGGGTATTGATGGGTGTATTGGAGACAAAGTAGGTGATCAAACAAATCATTGGACGGATATTATATATGTTAGTATGTAGGGGTTTCTTTTAGAAGAGGCTTGGCAATGGCGGGTAATCACCATCTATGGTCCAAAGAGCACATATCTTAGGGTATATATATTATTATCGTCGACTAGTCAAATAGGATATTATAAATGCAAAAAGATAAGGGAGAAATATAAATAAGTTAAAATGTGAATATCATTAGAGGAATGCAAGAGAAAGAAAGGAAAGGTCAATAAAGGAAAAAAAAGAAGGGAGACTGAGAGAAGGAATCAGAAGAAAAGTGATTACCACATATAAAAGGAAAAGAAAAATAGGACGTGATAGGAAGAAAATTAGAAACCATATCAAGCAGAATATATTAAATTAAATAATTTACAACTAATGTGTCCAATGGTGTATTCTCTTTCCAAATATATTTGAGGGTCCAAAATAAGTTCAAATAAAGTAAATTTTGACACATGTAGAATTCAAAATTTACATAAGTTTCCATTTTCGAAATGTTCAATATGTCATTTACTTTATTTGAATCCTTTTAGTTTTATCTTGTTAATTTATTTTATGATTTGTTTATGGATACTAGTATTATCAAACTAAAGCCCAGTTTGGTAATTAGACCAATTAATACATGAGAAATAAATTTTACATTACTTTCTTTTTTAAAAATTATATAGTGGATTATTTCATACACATGAACCTTCAAATGAATATTTTTATGGTGTATGATGTGTTACTATATTGAATATTTATGATCCTTTAAAAATTATCCACTCACGAGAGAAGTAAAGAATATCTTATATTTAGTAAAATTACTCAATCTCTCTTCAATTATCCTCAACTATGTTTATTTCTGATTTCTTTTGGATAATAGTAACTTACTTTCCCAGTTCATGTTAATTGTTTTCATAATATTAGTAGCATCATATAAATATAATATAGGAGGGGAAATTTGTATTCATTTACAACTTTGTACTAATGACATCATGCATCTAATTATTTACTAAATACATGTGTGGTGCTTTTATTTACATATGTATTAATAAATGTGTTTCTAAAATAATTTTTTTATCTTATTTCTTTTATGATAATTTTTCATATATTTAACATGCATGTACAACATTGTTTCCCTTTATGTTACACCACAATTTATATATTACAAATTAACATAGATTATATACATATAATACATACAAGTTGGTTTACATTATTTAATGTAATATATTAGATGTTTTCTTTTTAATGATAAATTTAATATTTTTGGCCTTATCTTTAATTTTCTTTTAGTAAGGAATTTGAGGCATATAGGAACACTCAAAATATGTGAAACTTGTCCTACAAGAAAACTAAAAAATGAGGAGTGAGTTTTTTGTCATTAATTTTCCATTTTGGGAATGTTTGCTATTTTATTCAATATTTTGGACTTTGAGTTATACTCTCTCTACTAAATAAAACTAGGATAAAGAATATTATTCAATTAATATGGAAATTTACACATATACTATAATGGTGTGTGCAATTCAAATTTGGGGTTTATTTCTACTTTGAAGTCATTAAACATATTATTTAATATTTTGGATCAAAACTCATATTTTCATTTGTAAATAAAATTAAGACAATCATTATTTTTCAAATGACGTAAAAATTGACACCTAATCTAATTGGGATACAAGGTACATGACCATTATATTTAATTTTTGATATTTACTTTTGTGAGTTACATCTCCATTATGGTTTAGGAAAACTATCTACATATAGTTTAACAAATCTTACACTAGATTCCCTTTAATGTCACAAGGTCACCAAAAATTTATGTATTATTATTATGAATGAAATTCCATATTTTCTAAATGTAACATATTTAATCCATATATTTCATATTATTTAACTAATAGAACATTATTAATATTAATGGACATGGAATTACCAATTGGTGCTCCATAGCATATTATACATTTTTATTTAGCCATTGTGTGAGGAGTAGTTATCAAAGGAAATACATGTAACATATTGGCACATATTTAAGTTATAATCTTAATGTGTGAGATTGTTTAATTTTATCCTTGTTTGGTCAGATCTAGGAAATTGAGCTTGGAATCTTTCTAGTTATGGAATAGGTTAAGATTCTAAATTTTTATTTTTTTACAACACTCCACACCTAATAATGATTCCACCCTCAAAATATAAACATCCATATATTATCATCCATTTACTCTCCATCCTTTAAAAGCTTTAACATAATAAAACATCTATTATAGATTCCATGGTTACATATGGATCATTTCGTTGTGAATATATTAGGTGTTTTTCATTAACCACACATCCAACTAAGAAGTCACATCCAACTAGGGTTGAGCTTTAGGTCCTTATGTTACTAACCTAACAACCTTAAAGGTTCACATAAGCATCTACTAAGTCATAAGGTGCAAAATGGTAAGTCGAATAAACCTATGTTACCATCCATATCTTCTTAGTCATCACTTCATGGCCAAAAATAGGGTTGATATTTCTATTATAACGAACTCGAAGGTTTCACTATTAAAACTTCACACATCTCTTCATTGCAACTAAGTTCAAGAAAACCTCAATAAAATCCAGAATACTTTTTTTGGTACATATAGTATTATAAATGAAAATAGTTTTATGGTAAAACATTGCAATGTAAAACAAAAATTATCTCCAAAACCAATGTGAAACCAAGTCACAATAATATCCATATATGATCTCCTTATCAACTACTTCCTCATTCTCATGTCAAAAATCAATCTTTAGCTAAATGTTAACATCCAAGAGATATATTACCATTAACCTATTTGGAAGGGTAAGATCACCTAAAACCTCATCAAATTAGGGTTTAGTAATGATGACTCAAATGTGCACCTAATATGATCCTAAATAATCATTCCATCCTCACATGAACATAATATGTCAACTCTAGAGTAAACACCTCACTAAGAGGTTAACTATGTAAGGTAAGCATTTTAATTAGGGAGACAAATCGAAATTGTTGACTTGAGAGTTATACATTTCCCATATTTTGATAATGACTTAACCATTCCATTCCTATGTATCTAATATGTTTGTTTAAGATTTATTTCAGGCTTTAAGTACATAAAAAGGATCAAATTACACAAGCTCTAGCTTGCTCAAGTTCAAGTCAAATGCAATGCAAGTGTGCAATTTGGGAAATCACTCCAAATGACCATAGATGATTTTTGTAATCACTTGTATTGATGATATGACTTGTAACTAAGATGATAAAAAATCAGGGACACTTAATTCCAAGGTTTAATCACTCAAGTATCAATCTAGAAAATTTGTCACAGGTTGTTCATCAGTTGAGTTGGAAAATTGATTGATCCTATGATGGATTTTCTAAAGATGACCCATCGGTCGAGTTGCACACTCACATAACTCGACTGAATGACTCACTGAGCAAAACTAATTTTAGCTCATCAGTCGAGTTTCCCAGAACAAACTCAATCAATAGTTTAAGAACTATATTTGTCATTTAGTAGATCGGTCGAGTTACCTTTATTGAAACTCAAACAAATGTACTATAGGGAAAAAACAAAAAAAGTGATTATAACCATTAGTGAGTTGTTTTGGGCAAAAATAGATTTGTTGCATCTTGAAAAACAACTATATTTCGACCCTAAGTGATCCCACACTCAAGGGAACATCCCCATCTATAAATTGTACCCCTTGGAATTCATTCTAAGTTTGCTCATTCATGCTATTCTAAGTCCTTGCTATAGTTGAGTGTGTTGCAACTCCTTGACCCCCTTTCTCTCTCTAGTTTACCCTTTATTTCATGATTATGAGTGAGATAGGCCTGTTGTAAGAGAGCTACTTAAAGGTAAGAAAAAGAGCAAGGATACCTCTTTCTTTGTAGGAGAGTCTTTTAGCACTAAGAATCCTATGGTTTGTTCTTACTGCAAATGTGATAATCATTAATCTACTTATTGTCCTTACAAGCCTAAGGGGACCAACCCAAAGATGAAATGGATCCCCAAGCTAACTCTAGATGCCAAATATTGAGTTGGGAACAAACATTCTCCTTTCTTGTAGGAAAAAGGAAGATGGCTGGTTGATAGTGGCTGCATGAAGCATATGACATGTGATATATGCCATTTCAACGACTTCACCAAAAAGAAAGGAGGTTCGATCACCTTTGGGGAAAACAAGAAAGGTAAAGTTAAAGGTGAGGGTGATGTAGGTGAATCATCGTGTATCAAGAATGTTCTCTTTGTGGATGGCCTACATCACAATTTAATTAGTGTTAGTCAATTATGTGACAATGGTTACCGTGTGTTGTTTACTTCCTTTGAATGCTTGATTCTAGATTCCCTCACTTACCAAGTTATATATAAGGGAACTAGAAGTGGTAATCTTTATATTATTGTTATTGACTCTATTAAGCATGTTGTTGGTATATGCCTAATAGTCAACTCAAATGATATTTCTCTTTGGCACTGTCGGCTTGGTCATGTAAATATGCATCAGTTGAAGAAGTTGAGAAAAAAAGGACTTGGTTAAGGGACTTCCAAACTTGGATTTTAAAAAGGATGAGGAATCCAACCTTGTACTCGAGGAAAGTAAACCAAGTCCTCCTTCAAATCCAAATGAGTCCTTAGTACCAAGAGAGGTCTTGAGCTTCTTCAAATTGATCTATTTGGACCAATGATAACTCAATTACTTCGTGGTTCCAAGTATTGCCTTCTTATTATCGATGATTTCTCTAGATATACTTGGACCTTCTTTCTCGTTTCTAAGAGTGATACACTTGATGTTTTATCGAGCTTTAGTAAATGAGTTGAGAATGAAGCTTCTTGCCACATTGTTTCCATTTGTAGTTATCATGGGGGAGAATTTAAAAATGAGCTTTTTGAACATTTTTGTTAAGAATCTGGTTTTGCACACAACTTCTCTTCACCTTGAACACCTCAACAACATGGGGTTGTAGAGAGGAAAAATAGGTCTTTATAAGAGATGTCTACAACCATGCTTCTAGATATGATACTCCAAAGAATTTTTGGGTGGAAGCCATTAGTACTTCATGTTTTTGTTGGGTTTTAGGGGAGGCAGAGAAGGCAGCGGAAACAAAAATTTTCTCCTCCCAAACCAAGAACAAGGAAACGCATCAACGTCTATACAATAGGAAAGGATGGTTTGTGGAATCATACCTTGTCCCGAGGCTTTCTCAACGACAATACCTCGTGCCTTGCGCGGTCTTCACCTCTGGTCTTGGACGGTGTCTGTGCAGCTACTAGTCGCACCGGGACTGACGACTCCTAGTCTCACCGGGACTGTCGGGATTGACAGTTGTCCTCTGAGCGGCAGAAACCTACCGCCTCTAAAGTAGTCCACACAGACCACCTGGAACTCCAATCTCCTTTTACCACAAGGAATTGGAAGGAGTCACACCCTCCTGTCAGCGTACTAGTCACTGACACACTCTCCTGCCACCAATTGCTTTCTGTAGTTGTCTTTCCCTTGTTGTGCCTCCCTTATCGGGTAGCACTTGCTCGGGCTCTCTCTCGATTACCAAAACAAGAGAGAACGACAACTTCACAGAGCAACTGGTTGCACTGGGTTGTTCTTTGAGAAGCCCCCAATACCCCTATATATATAGAACGGTCATGGGACAGGTTGGGGACTAAAAGAAGGAGTAGAAGGGTTCGAGATTTTCCACAAAACAACCAACTCACAACCTGAATCGATCGTTTCACAACTAAAACGATCGGTTGGGGACCTAAGCCGGTCGGTTGACACCTCAACCGATCGGTTGGGACCCATGAAACGGTCGGTTCATTTCTGAACCGGTCGGTTCGTGGTCCTGGTCAGTTCCCGATTGACTTTCCTTCTTTTGTTTCTAATTGGTGTCAAATACCAATCCTTGTTCCAATCAAATTGGGCAAGTGAAACAAAAGGAAAATTCTCACCAATCCTACTTTCCAAACTTGTTCGGTTGCAACAGTTGAACCGATCGTTTCAACACTTGAAGTGATTGTTTCACCCTGTCCATGAGCCGATCGACTCACAACCTGAGCCGATCGGTTCACCAAGCTGAGCCGATCGGTTCATCACATGAGCCGATCGGTTGGGAGTACAGATTGTGCAGAAACAGTCAATTGCAGTTTCAATCAATTCGATACTCTAATCAATCTGTCCAACACCTTGAACACTATGATTTTGAGCTATCAATTAATTGAGTGTTTAATTGAACTACTAAACTCCTTTAGTAATCAATCTAAACATTGTTTGTGGACAAAACTCCTCTTCCAGGTTGAATCCTATGTGTGTGACCCTGCAGGTCCATTTTCACGTTGGCAGTGAAAGTCCATAACACTTATGACTTCAAAAGCAAAGAGCGGTGCCTAGTCACACATCAGTGCTACCCAAGTGAAATAGAAAGTTGGAGAACAACTTTCAATCCTACAATCCATGAATAGTGTTACAGTGAATGTATAATTCCTTTGCCACTGATATCCCGAATGAACTCGAGGCATGGAACAGTCATCCTGTCAACGTTCATTCACTTTCTTGATCTCAGAGTAGATTGGAAGAGATATGTATGACATCAATATCACATTTTGATTCACACATGCGTGCACACACCTATTTCAATCCTACTCATCAAGTGGCCTTAGATATCAAACTCCCTCAGGAGGGAAAAATCCCATATCAATCACTCACCCCTCAAAAGCCCCATGTGTCAAAGCCACCCAATCATCACCTTTATAACAACCCATGTTTCAAGACTGTGTTTGATGATGTCAAAGTGTGCCCAACGACATGTGTTGAGTGTAGTGATTTTAGGTCAAAGAATCACACTCACCACCATCACTGTGAGTACTGACTGTGACTACCATGTCATGGTTCCATGTGTCAAACTCACGGTGGGTTTGTCCGGTACACTTGTTCTCTAACAAGTACCTATGTGTTTGGTTTGATATATCCATATCATGACTAATGAGATTCTTTCATAAACCAACACCACAATCTAGTCTTGTGTGTCATTGCTGTCTATCTACCTTCCACAATGACATCCGACTAGGGACATAACAAGAATGTACAAACTCTTAGCATTTGTATGATCTCATCGTTCAGGTCCTCAACCTGAAAGCATACATCATTGAGTATTGTCATTCTCTAGACATTCAATCTTTTCTATCTCTATCTCATATGACTGAACCAGAAAGAATTGGAAGCTTGCCTTTGATGTTTATCAAATCAATCTTAATGTATCCCATCAATCATCCCATGATTGGCTCTCAGGGCATACATACCAACAGACTCCCACTTGCACTGCGAGCCAATCACCCTTGAATCATATTCATAGTGATCTTCAAACATGTCCCACATGTTACTGTGCTCTAGTGCGAACATAGTGAGTTATGGCAACACCTTGCCAAAGTCAGTATAAATTGCATGTCTCACATCTCTTCGTTGTACGTCACACGTATGAGATGGAGTTGCCATAATATGCGATCTAGTATTCCTTTGCTAACCTTTAGACACATTGCATGATCAAGGATTCCATACTTGTCATCAATGAGCGGAATATCTATAAGTTCATCTCATGAACTTCCAGATCCATATAGTATCCACTGTTGTTCTCCAACACATAGATACTCGACATTTCCTTTTAAATGGTTTTATTGGAACATTTCCAATTATCAACAAACTTTCACTTTTATATATCCTATATATATTTTGCAATTAATCTTCTATCCTTTCAGAAGTTCGCATCAATGTAACTCTTTACATTGAACTCTTCCTTATCTCCATAGAACTAGTACTTCCCAAGTACTTATCAAGTTCTCATGGTGTTCCAGTAACCCTTATTGGAAGTAGACAGACATCCACTCGTCATGTCTCACATACGAGTTATCAGGATGAGCACATCATATTGTCATGTCCTACATACAAGATGATGAATGCATTTTATTCTTGCCATGTCCATACATGCAAGATAATGGGATGATTACATACATGATAGATCCATATCTATTCTTAGTGTTCCCATTCTTCATAAGAATTGGACATTTGGCCTTGGGACACTAACTCCATGTAACATGGACAAGTTTTTTCCCACTGAATCTGTGCATACTGAACCCTTCAGTACAAATTGCCAAAGTATGCTTTCTCTTTTCAGTTCAAGAGGTTTTTGAGAGCTATCTCTATAGATCTCTATTCCTATCACATAGGAAACATCTCTATATTCCTCAAAGATAATTTCCACTTTTGGATTTCCATTCTAGAACATTTCCATTTCACATCTACATGTGGAATGTGAACACGCTCCCATTAAATCACAGATCCCTTCTTTACCTTTGACATATCAGTCAAACCCTTTGACTATATCATCAAAGAAAATATCCAATTTTGAGTTGCTTGTACTCAATCAATCACATTGATTAGTTCATTGTAACTTATAGACTTCATTTGCATTAGTGGATTCATAAACCTTATAGGTTGTGTCACGTACACATCCTTGTTTTATTCCTCATAGGAATGCGGTTTTAGTATCCATATGCCAAATGTCTTAATCATTAAGTTGCAATCAATAAGCATCATCCTTCTCAAAACGTTATCCATGTGTCTTAACACTTAAGATTAATTTGCACTTATGGATTTCATCCAATGAGTGCTACCATCAAGGTCATACCTTATGGTTCACATGGATGTCATTTAGGATGTAATGGTCGTAAACCATAACTCAAAATTTGGTTCCTCATATTCATCTAGATAGTTGACTCATCACATGAACAACTCATCACATAGATAAACGAGGTGTATCTGTCAAGGATATAAGAACTTACAACTCCTTGTGGTTCTTAATGTCCTTTATTAGTGTGGAGTATTCTTTTATTAAGAAGAATTCAATTATTTGATAATCATTCTCTAACTCCTTAGAGTATGATTCCTTCTTGATTTAGACATCTCCATGCCTTAATCATGAGTTCACTATGATACACTATCATAATCACTCATAAGGATCTCAAACATTTGGTCCAAGTATTCATTGATCTCATCAAGAATTAACACTTTACCAAATTTGCACTTCATCTATGATAATCTTGAACACTTTAAGATATTCATATTGGTATTTCTCTAAACACCATTTGAAGTATTAGCATTTGTTCCAATAGGTATGTAAATACATCACATGTATCATACCTAGTAGGATAATCATTCTCCCACTACCTTTAGTGAAGATTGATTAATCATGTCCAAGATATTCATGTCTCTTACTGGTTCTCTAACCAAAAGAGTCTAGATGTATCCATCACATGGAAACTAGAAATGAATTTCTCATGATTGATGTTAATTAGATTGTTTGAGTTATCTATAACTTTTAGGTATCATTTTATCTTATGCATACCATGTATCACAAGATAAACAAGGTATTGCCACAAAGATCATATCTTTAAGATTGAAACATCAACTTTATTAATTACCATCATTGTCATACAATATGCAAAATAAAGTGTTTCTATCTATTGGCAATATATGAAATAGCAGTTCTCAACTCTATTTCGTGCCCTTTAGGCTGAATTAAACTGAAAGGTACTCCTATCTATGGCACCAACACTTGCTCCAATGATGGGTACTCCTTTCTTGGTCCTTTCACAAAGGCCATCACTTCTTTGTGGATATTGCATATCATATATGACATATCCATATCTTGGTATCATATACCTCAGATAAATAAGTGGTTCATTTCATGATACCTTAGGCGGAGATCTCAATCCCCTCCTTCATCTTCTTTTGTTCTTCCAGATATAGAGGGCAATCCCTCATACACCCTTTCCCCATGTGCCTTGATGCTGAAGACGGCTTGGATTGCTGGCTAGCATCAGAATACTTCTTTGCTTTGCCCTTGTCCTTGCCCTTAAGAATTACCTTTTCTTTGATCACATCAAAGATTATGGTTTGTCTTTCTTCATCTTTGCCTCTACTATCCTCAACATGTCCAACAACTCTGTCAACGCTTGTTAAAGTTGTTCATGTTGTAGCTTACCATGAATTGTATGATTCTCACAACATTTGCAGTATCATACCAATAGCCAACTCTTGGTTCAGAGGGAATCCTTCTTAGTCAAGTTTTCCACATACCCAATCATATTGAGCGCGTGAATACCTTACTGGATCTCCTTCTATCATGACATACTAGGACAATGTCCTTGAGACATCATATGTTTCATGTTGTCTCTGCAACTCATAGTTCATAGAACACAACATCAAGCACTCCTCATCAATGTCATCCTCGGTATGCTTCCATAAGCATACTTTCAGCCATTGATGTGGTGGGATTGAGTTCATCTGGTCTTGGTATAACTAGGACTTAGATCTTTCACTCTTTGAGAACACTTCTCATCATCCTAACCAGTCGTGGAATTATTCCCATTTAATTTGTCCTTTTCAAGGATCGATCGCAAAGAAAAGTGATTGTCATTTGTTGCCATTTTTACTACAAAAGGAAAATATGCAATTTTAGTTCAAAAACTCATTTTGACTTATTTGATTGATTTAAAAAGTTGACGATATAATTAGGCCTTTAATTAATTATCGCTCCCACTATTTTAGTTCAAATTGATAGCCCTCACCATCAATTTGGAAGATTGCAGTGTACAACCTTCTAGTGGGAAAGATCCTGAAATCCTCTAAGTCATGGACCGACTTGGGCTGTCACCCACAAATTAGATCTCTCAGGTAGGCAACTCTTGCTAATTGCATCATATGCAACTCTTGATAAGATTTCATATGCAACTCCTTGCCATGATCATCTCCATGCCTCAAGGTGCTAGATCCTATCTAGGTCACCTTGTTAAGTCTGACCCAAAGCAAACACGATGAATATGCACCATGCTTGGGCAGACCCACACATTCATCCTTCACACTTCCACGAGATAGATGGTGCACCATGCTAGGGCGTGCCCACACTTGGTCGATCAAGCTTTTCATGTGTGTCGCATTTGGAAGGCATCTAAAACTTAATATTTAATGAGGGATTTGGTTTTTATATACATATACATATCCAATCACCACAATACATAGTATGTATCATATACATGCTATATCCCATAGAAAACATGCAAAATGATAAAAGTGATGATTATGGCCATCCTAATGTGATTCCTCGAGCCAAGAGGAATCACGGTCATCTAGGTCTACATCACATGCAACCTGTATAAGATGAACTTTGTGCTTTTCCTTCCGAGTAGATCAACTCATCACATGAGTGGCTTGCTCGATCTGGTCGGTCGTCTGGGTGCCACCAGCCGATCGGTTGGCTCCTCCAACCGATCGGTTCGCCTGGTTGTCGTGCATCTCATCATGGCTTCCACCCACTCGTCTTGCTCCTCGAACTAGTCATCAACCGATCGACTCACTCCTTGAACCGATCGTCAACCGATCGGTTCACGCCTTGAACCGATCATCTCAGCTGTCGTTTGGATGTCCGCCATTCTTTGACATAATAGGAAAATAAAAATCTATCCTATTTTACATTATAAAAAGAGAAACCTCGAGTTACATTCGAGGGGAGCAAAGGTAGGAAAGAAGTCTCAAATTATTTTGAGTTACATCAGGAATAGGAGAAGGAAGATCGGTGCGCAGACCGAGATGCAAGCAACCACATACAACCATACACAAATAGGGTTTATTGGCCATAACCACGCTATACATCCACCACAAAACTCGTTTAAGGATGACACGTATCGAGTGCATTCATAATACATATCATATATGTAAATTGGGATTTGTGGATTTAGGATTGGACATGCATAAAGCCAATTTTATTCGCATCGTATGCAATAAATAAAGGTGACAAACCAAAATCGATCATATCGATAATCCTAAAGTATAGTGCAGTTGATGTGGCTCTGATACCACTGTTGGGTTTTAGGGGAGGCAGAGAAGGCAGTGGAAACAAAAATTTTCTCCTCCCAAACCTAGAACAAGGAAACGCGTCAACGTCTATACAATAGGAAAGGATGGTTTGTGGAATCATACCTTGTCCCAAGGCTTGCTCGGTGACAATACCTCACGCCTTGCGCGGTCTTCACCTCAGGTCTTGGACGGTGTCTGTGCAGCTCCTGGTCGCACCGGGACTGACGACTCCTGGTCTCACTGGGACTGTCAGGATTGACAGTCGTCCTCTGAGTGGCAGAAACCTCCCGCCTCTGAAGTAGTCCAAACAGACCACCTAGAACTCCAATCTCCTTGTCCCACAAGGAATTGGAAGGAGTCGCACCCTCCTGTCAACATACTAGTCACTGACACACTCTCCTGCCACCAATTGCTTTCTACAGTTGTCTTTCCCTTGCTGTGCCTCCCTTATCGGGTAGCACTTGCTCGGGCTCTCTCTTGGTTACCAAAACCAGAGAGAACGACAACTTCATAGAGCAACTGGTTTCACTGGGTTGTTCTTTGAGAAGCCCCCAATACCCCTATATATATAGGAGGGTCATGGGATAGGGTTCTCCATCCCGAGCAATGCGGGACTAAAAGCAGGAGTAGAAGGGTTCAAGATTTTCCACAAAACAACCAACTCGCAACCTGAACCGATCCTTTCACAACTGAAATGGTCGGTTGGGGACCTGAGCCGGTCGGTTGACACCTCAACCGATTGGTTGGGACCCATGAAACGGTTGGTTCATTTCTGAACCAGTCGGTTCGTGGTCCTGGTCAGTTCCCGATTGACTTTCCTTCTTTTGTTTCTAATTGGTATCAAATACCAATCCTTGTTCCAATCAAATTGGGCAAGTGAAACGAACGGAAAATTCTCACCAATCCTACTTTCCCAACTTGCTTGGTTGCAACAGTTGAATCGATCATTTCAACACTTGAAGTGATTGTTTAACCCTGTCCATGAGCCGATCGACTCACAACCTGAGTCGATCAGTTTACGAAGCTAAGTCGATCGGTTCATCACATGAGCCGATCGGTTGGGAGTACAGATTGTGCAGAAATAGTCAATTGCAGTTTCAATCAATTCGATACTCTAATCAATCTGTCCAACACCTTGAACACTATGATTTTGAGCTATCAATTAATTGAGTGTTTAATTGAACTACTAAACTCCTTTAGTAATCAATCTAAACATTGTTTGTGGACAAAACTCCTCTTCCAGGTTGAATCCTATGTGTGTGACCCTGCAGGTCCATTTTCACATTGGCAGTGAAAGTCCATAACACTTATGACTTCACAAGCAAAGAGCGGTGCCTAGTCACACATCAGTGCTACCCAAGTGAAATAGAAAGTTGGAGAACAACTTTCAATCCTACAATCCGTGAATGGTGTTACAATGAATGTATAATTCCTTTGTCACTGATATCCCGAATGAACTCGAGGCATGGAACAGTCATCATGTCAACGTTCATTCACTTTCTTGATCTCAGAGTAGATTGGAAGAGATATGTATGACATCAATATCACATATTGATTCACACATGCGTGCGCACACCTATTTCAATCCTACTCATCAAGTGGCCTTGGATATCAAACTCCCTCAGGAGGGAAAAATCCCATATCTAGCACTCACCCCTCAAAAGCCCCATGTGTCAAAGCCACCCAATCATCACCTTTATAACAACCCATGTTTTAGGACTGTGTTTGATGATGTCAAAGTGTGCCCAACGACATGTGTTGAGTGTAGTGATTTCAGGTCAAAGAATCACACTCACCACCATCACTGTGAGTACTGACTGTGACTACCATGTCATGGTTCCATGTGTCAAACTCACAGTGGGTTTGTCTGGTACACTTGTTCTCTAACAAGTACCTATGTGTTTGGTTTGATATCTCCATATCATGACTAATGAGATTCTTTCATAAACCAACACCACAATCTAGTCTTGTGTGTCATTTCTGTCTATCTACCTTCCATAATGATATCCGACTAGGGACATAACAAGAATGTACAAACTCTTAGCATCCGTATGATCTCATCGTTCAGGTCCTCATCCTGAAATCATACGTCATTGAGTATTGTCATTCTCTAGATATTCAATATGTTCTATTACTATCTCATATGACTGTACCAGAAAGAATTGGAAGCTTGCCTTTGATGTTTATCAAATCAATCTTAATGTATCCCATCAATCATCCCATGATTGGCTCTCAGGGCATACATACCAACCGTTTTGTGCAAATTTGGGTTTTTACTCATCCTTCTTTGAAGAAAACCTCCTATGAGCTATGGTGTGGTAGGAAGTCTTCTATCGAGTATTTTCATATTTTCAGAAGTCCTTGTTTTTTTTAATATGAAAGATTCTCTCGACAAGTTTGATCCAAAATATCACAAGGCTTTCTTTCTTGGCTATAGAACTACTAGCAAGGCTTATAGAGTATTTAATATTGATCCTGTTAAAGTAGAAGAATCCATAAATGTTAAGTTTATTGAGACTAACCCCTCTATTACTAAAGATATTGTTCCAAATGATGATATTGCAGGTGAAGTAATTCCTACTCTAAAAGAGCTCAAAAACACCCAAAAGGGAAAATAGGTGGTCACTCAAGAAGAAGAGAAAGATGAAGAGAAGAAGGATTTGACCCCCCAATTTGCAAAGAATCATCCAAAATAGCTGATTTTAGGTGATCCATTTGAAAGAGTGAATACATGGGCAACATTCAACAAAGAACAAGCCAACAATGCCTTAATCTCACAACTCAAGCCAAAGAATGTCAAGGAAGCTCTTGGGGATGATGAGTGGACCCTATATATGCAAGAAGAGTTAGAGCAATTTGAAAAGAAAAAATTTTGGATCCTAGTGCCAAGACCAAGAGATAGAAAGATCATTGGCACCAAATGGGTCTACTACAACAAGCTTGATAAAAGTGGCAAAGTGGTAAGGAACAAAGCAAGGTTAGTGACTCAAGGATACAATCAATAGGAAGATATAGATTTTGATGAAACATATGCACTTGTAGCTAGACTTGAGTCCATTTGTATGTTGCTTGCCTTTTCTGGTTATAAAAACTTTCTTTAGTATCAAATGGGTGTTAAAAGTGCATTTTTGAATGATACAATTGAGGAGGAAGTGTATGTTGCAAAACCTTCGGGCTTTGAACATGATAGTTTACCTAATCATGTTTATTCTATGGACTCAAACAAGCACCTAGAGCTTGGTATGAGAAATTAAAGAACTTTTTGTTAGATCATGGGTACATGGGAAAAGTGGATTCTACCTTATTTCTAAAGCACACTTCTAACAATTTTCTTATCATACAAATATATGTTGATGATATCATCTTTAGCGAAACTAACCTTGATCTTTGCAAAGATTTAGTAATCTTATGCAGAGTGAATTTGAGATGAGTATGATGGGTGAGCTCATGTTCTTCTTTGGCTTTCAAATCAAGCAAACAAAAATGGGAACTTCATCAACCAAGGCCAGTATACAATTGAACTACTCAAATGCTTTGGGATGGAGAATACCAAGTCGATGGACACACCCATGTCAAACACCGCAAAACTTGACAAAGATGAAGAAGGTGAGAAGGTAGATGAGAAGCTCTATAGATCCATGATTAATTGGAAGTTTACTCTACTTAACTACCTCTAGACCTGATATAATGTTTAGTGTTGGCTTGTGTTCTCGCTTCCAATCAAATCCTAAGAAATCACATCTTATAGTTGTTAAGAGGATATTAAGGTACTTAGCCAATACCCAAAATTTTGAACTATGGTATCCCAAATCAAGGGGCTTTACTCTTACTACTTATAGTGATGTGGATTATGTAGGGTACTTGATTGATAGAAAGTCCACAAGTGGCACTTGTTTCCTCCTAGGACCATGCTTGGTGTCTGGGTTCTCTAAGAAATAGAGCATAGTGGCATTATCAACCACCGAGGATGAATACATTGCAGTTGAGAGTTGTTGTGCCCAGGTCCTATGGATGAAGCAAATGCTCCAAGACTTTAACATTCATTTTGATGCTTCTCATATCTATTGTGATAATACTAGTGCAATTAACTTTCCATATAATCCTATCTTGCATAGTAAAGATAAACATATAGAGGCTCATCATCACTTTCTCCGTGATAACATTGCTAAGAAGGATATCTATATCATGCATGTAGACACAAAAAATGTGATGGACTGAACTTTTGAGTTTCTTGGTTACTCAATTCATTGATTCAATCATGAATTGGAGTATTGGAATAATTAAGTTTGAATCCGTATGTATATGAGATGACATGGTTAATATTACTTGGATTTACATATTGTGATGACAAAATGATAGTCCTAAGGTGAGTTTAGATCATATGATGTACTTCAATTAGTTTGGCAAAGATTGAAAGTCATTGATGTTAATAATATGATTAGTACATTTAAGTATGTGTCATTTTGGATTAATTTGTTGGTTGATCAAGTAAGTGAGTTTTTACACCAAAGTTGGATTGGATGTAGCTTAAGTGATGATAAATCTATGGTTCTAATTTCATAAAGTTCGAAGGTTCCTAAATGAAGTTATTTGGGATTGAATATCATGAAATCATGTATATGATTGAGTAAAATGGACCAATGTAAATGATTATGTGACTTAGTTCTAGGCATGCAATGTCGTGTACTCTTTGCTTTGGGTTAAGTCTGGATGGCTAGTTTTGGCCCTACATGTCTCATGTATTCATCTAGAGGAGAAGAATCCATAGATATGTTGTGTGGCGTCTCAATGTTCGTTAGATGGAGAGAATGGATGACCATGACTTTATAATCAAGTCCCTATTCACACAATGTTGTTAAGTTGTAGTGCCATCAAACTACCCAAACCATGTCATTGAACGTGGGCTCAGAAGAACTTGTAAACTGCCAGTTGTCCTCACCACATCAGGGAGTGAGCGATCTAACCTCATCACTACTTGCCCCTCTCCATTGAGTTTTCAGGTGCTATGGTGGAAGGTCAGAGCTAGAGAGCGAGGAGACACTGGTGCAACACTATGAATATGAGAAGCTCGAGGTGAGTGAGAACATCTAGAAATAGTCTACCTGTCTCTAGACTTTGGAGATGCAACGACACTCATGAAGTAGAGCACGTCCTATGTTGGTTCCTCGGCGGAGCTAGTTCAGGCGGTGGCCATGGCCATCGGGTTCACGATTGGGAAGTTCTAAGAAGGAAGGAACCTACTACTGATCGCTTGCCCAAAAGCTAGGAGATGAGAACGAGCAGTGTTGTAGACCTGTAGGTTCATCATTGGGGGCAACCGTGAGTCGTCCATGGATAGAGTCTAGCAGTACGACGCCGCTTAAGAAGTGGTCGTGATCATGTGAGAATGCGAGGAGGAGGAGAACATGAGGTAGTTGTGTACTATAGGGAGGAGATCTCCATGCATGATTGCTGGATCTAGGTCAGATAGCAAAACACATAGGCATCGACCCACCGGGTGTTTATGCTAGCGAGGAAAGACGAAGAAAGCGTCGGGTCGGAGAAAAAGGGAGAGACGTTGAATCGAGTTTGGCCAGGAAACTACCGACCCACCTCAAGATGCTACCCAAACCTACTAGTGAACCATACTGACTCGACCAACAAGCAGAGTGCCCCCAATATGGCCACAAAAAGGTAAAAATCTAGAAAATAGGAAGATCTTCAATAAATCATAGAAAACAGCCCGCTTATCATAAAAATATAAATAATATACCAAAATGTTCAAGAAAATGAGTAGAACATAGTATAAAGATAATATCAGCCTTTTGTTGATTAAATATTAGTGATATCATGTTAGTTGTGACATGCTTATTTCATGGATAATAAATATCAAATGATGGACTAAAATTATGATAAAATGTTAATAAATTCATATTCATGTTTATAATTCTTTTGATATCAGATATGGTAGTATTGATGCACTAAATCATGTAATTTGCTCCATATGGCTAATTAGAGAGAATAGCCCTAAATAAAATGTAATAAGTACATACATGTTCAATAATTGATGGAATTCATGGAACACCCTCATATGTGTAACTGGAAGTTAATATGAAACTTTGATATCAATTAGATGCATAGAATTTATGTTATATGAACATGACCCTTTATACGTGTTATGAAACCCTAATTTAAGTTAATACATGTATCCTAGGGTTAATATGTACACATAATCATATGTAATCAAATAATCATATTGTGTATCCTAATTTAGAATATAAGATCAGTAACCTAATTCTAAGACAATAATTCAAGTAATGATGGAAATATCCTAATGAGATGAGCTAAACCTTAATGGGCATTAAGATGATGAGAATATGGTGATAGAACATGACCTTGTCTTAATTAGGGTTGACCAAGGTTAGAGATGACATGAGGAATATGTGATTAGGATATCTCTTGATCAAGGTATGCCATTACCTCTTACTTGGCTTATTATACAATATGCTTGTGTTATATGTGTAGTAAATACTTGGCATATGATATTGGATGAGATGATTATTCCTGTATGATATCTTTCTTGATTTTTCGTACTTATATGTCTATGAAAACATGAAACATAAGATATCGGATCCATTATATGGTAGTACTAAATCTCTTTGGTAGAATAGTGCATTAATGAAAGTAATAAATCTCTTTGCCAGAATAGTACATGTGAGCACTAAATCTCTTTGGTAGAATAGTGCATTTATGAAAGTACTAAATCTCATTGGCAGAATAGTACACCTGAGCACCAAATCTCTTTGGTAAAATAGTACATGTTATTGATCAACTTTATATATAATGGAAATGAGCTTAAAATATGTGTTCTCTTTGATTAATGAACATCTATGTGCAAGTATATGCTTTTTCTTATATTTCTTATAACTACCAAGTATTAGTTTTATCTTATTTCCAAGCTTAGTAATGAGAGGTATATAAAAAGACATGTAGGCATAATCAGTACGATATTCTTAAATATTGTTTTGACATGTACTACATGTAATATTTTGTTTAGGTTGTGGACATGTGATCTTTAAGAACCAAGATAGTGTGAGTTGTATGGCGAGCTGATGTATAGGTGGACATGTTGTCTCAATATCCTATAGTTTAGTGGTAACACATGTACATGTATAAGTTTGTTGTTCAATATGTAATATCAAATATTGTAGCAATTCATATTGTAATTATATGTTGAATGGTGAACATGTGTTATGGTTTGTTTATTGTTCATGTGCATGTGCTACTGTTGTTTCCTTCTGACTTCCTCTGATTTTGTTCTTCTTAGCCTAGTGTGGGGAGTTTAAATTGGGATGCTCACTGAGGTGAGGGTTTCAATTTGGACGTCACACATTAGATTCAATTTAAAAAAATTTGAGGACGTCACAGGTGGTATCAGAGCATAAACAATAGCAAAGCATGGCATTTGCTGATTATGCAACTTGAAACTAAAGAACCTTGAACTTAAAAAAATCTTTAGGGTTAGATTAGTCATATTTTAGAGACTAGATCATACCTAGCATCTAGGTTAGCACCTAGATGTCTGAGAACTAGGTCTAGACTAGTGCTTGTTGTATAGTAGGTCCTTAGATGTCATTCTTTCCTTATAGTGTAGTGGTATGGGACCTTGCATTATTTGAAAATGACATACATCTAGGGAAGAGTAACTCTAGACATATGGCACTCATTGTCTAGAGTGGATACACTAGTCTATACTTTGTTCTCACCCTTTTCACTAGTTTTTGTGGCACTGTACTCTCTACTGTGTGTGGGACACTCTTTTTGGATTTGGTTTTTTATTCCAATCGGGTCGAACCTCAATAGTTTTCTCTGACATTCATTTTATTGGAGAAAAACTATATAATATTTTATTCTATATGTAAGTATTACAAAAATGTGTCCCCACACATGTACGAGTAGGAAGTGACCATGCAACCTAAGTGAAAGTGAATGACATCAGTCTAGAAGAGAGATAAGTTCTAGATTAGATGTCTAGAGCCTTGTTGGAATATGTGATAGATGGAATAAATGGAATAAGATTAGATGATGATCTAAGATATATAGAGATGATATCAGATGGTTTATGATGATATACGTTTGTCTTTGAGGACTTAAGTTCATTTTTGATGATTCAAGATGAGTTTTGATGATGCAAGTAACTAGGATTTTATGAGATAAGATATGTTAAGTTAAGACAAGGTGGTGAATCAACATGAGCCTCAATCTCTTTTACAAAGGAGGACCTATAGTGTTAGGACTAGTTTTAGGGTTAACTCTAGAGAGAGAGTGAGACCCACAGGGAGATGGTCAGAGAACCTAAACTCAAAGATATGAGAACGATGAGATATATGTGATGTGATATGTCCTAAACTAGAATACTCTTGAGTGATGAGTTGAGTTGCTCTATGTGTGATTCCTATAGTCTTGTTGAATTCTAGATGTCCTGGGAGGACCAAACCCTAGAGATAGAGAGAGGTTGGTTCTAAATGTGCATGTGAATAAGAATATGAGTACATGCCATTTGGGCAAGGGAGAGAGTCCCAAGACCCTAGAGGAAGTAACTATGTTGGTTTCTGTGAAGCCACATACTCTGGTTGGTGGTTCCTTATAGGAATCTAGTGGATGTGTATAACAGAGAAAGTTGATAAATAGTATGTCATGGGTAGATACCTATAAAGAGAATGTTTTATCATGTTTTGGTTTGTGCTTATGTGGCTAGAGCAAGTAAAGTAATCAACTAGTGCTAATGAGGTAAACCTAAGAACCCTAGACCAAAGAGGGAAGATAAAGTCATTGCTTATGAGATACTCATAGAGATGAGTTTGCTTAGAGAGGCTAAGCATGACACTACCCTCATGATAAGGGTTAGGACCTCAATTGGGCTAGATAAAGTTTTGATATATGATTGACAAGACACTTGTGTAAGCTTATTTAGAACAACCATGGTATAATATATGTAAGGATGTGATCTAATCTTGAGACGTGATATATAGACATGATATGATGGAAACCTAGAGATGGTTTAATAGATATCAATGTATAAATGGTTAACCATATACATGAATAATGATGATAATGTGATACTGTTGGTCAATCTTGTGATTAAATCACTAGTAAATGTTGCAATTTATTACGAGCAATGAAATAAGATCAAATGAATGAAACATGATACATGAGGTGTTAATTTTTAGTGTTTAATAAAGATGAAAAATATAGTTTGATAGTCAGCACAATATAATGATTATGATGCCTTGATATGATCTAGCTGGATAAAGTGTGTTAACTATAGTTAATTCCCTACTAAAAGGCATATGTTAATGTTGAATATGTTCTAACAATTATCTCAATAAAATATTGATGACAACTTGATATAATGGGCTAACTTTAATTAACTCCTTTAGAACACATGGTAATATGATGTGGGAACCCTAATGCATGGGTTAAGATAAGGATACAACCCTAACATATGAGATATGTCATGACATAACTAGAGTTTCTAAACCCTTGTTTCAATCTTTTATGAAGGGGTGATCCACCTTAAGTTCTCTTAAAATCACCTAGAAGTGCTTTGGATATATGGTTTTAGATATCCCATGTGGATATGTTGCACCTAGACTAGTACCCCACATGTAGGTGAAAACCATTTGGTTTTCCTTAGAGTATGTGAATGGCTTAATTTCAAGGACGAAATTTCTTTTAAGATGTATATGATGTGATGGACTGGATTTTTATGGCTTAATTCTGAGGACAAAATTTCTTTTAAGATGTATATGATGTGATGAACTAGATTTTTTTACTTAATTTTGAGGACGAAATTTCTTTTAAGGTGTGTAGGATGTGATGGAGTGAATGTTTGAGTGTCTTGGTTACTCAATTCATTGATTCAATCATGGGTTGGAGATTGAAATAATTAAATTTGAGTCCTTATCTATATGAGATGACATAGTTAATCTTACTTGTATTTACATATTATAATAACAAAATGATAGTCCTAAGGTGAGTTTCGATCATATGAAGTACTTCAATTAGTTTGGCAAAGATTGAAAGTTGTTGATGTTAATAATATGATTAGTACCTTTTAAGTATGCGCCATTTTGGATTAATTTGTTGGTTGATCAAAGTGAGTTTTTGCACCAAGTTGGATGGGATGTAGCTTGGGTGATGGTAAAGTTATGGTTCTAATTTCATAAATTTGAAGGTTCCTAAATGAAGTTATTTGGGATTGAATATCATGAAATCATGTATATTATTGAGTAAAATGGACCAAGGAACATGATTATGTAACTTAGTTCTAGGCATGCAGTATCGTGCACTCTTTGCTTTGGGTTGAGTCTGTGTGGTTGGTTCCAGTCCTACATCTCTCATGTGTTCATCTAGAGGAGAAGAAGCCACATATATGTGGCTTGGCGTCTGCAGTGTTCGTCTGATGGAGAGAACGGACGACCACGACTTTATAATCAAGTCCCTATTCACACGATGCTGGTGAGTTGCAGCGCCATCGAACTGCCCCAAGCACGTCACTGAACATGGGCTCAGACGGAATTGTAAACTGGCAGTTGTCCGCACCACATCAGGGAGTGAAGGGAGACCGATACAACCCCATCAATGCTTGCCCCTCTCCACTGAGTTTTCAGGTGCTGTGGGTGGAAGGTCAGAGCTAGAGAGCGAGGAGACGCAGGTGCATCGATGTGGATGCGAGAAGCTTGAGGCGAGTGAGAAGATCTAGAAGTATTCGACCTGTCGCTGGAGTTTGGAGATGCAATGGCACTCATCAAGCGGAGCACGTCCTCTGTTGGTTCCTGGGCGGAGCTAGTCCAGGCGGCGGCCATGGCCATCGAGTTCAGGGTTGAGAAGTTCTAACAAGGAAGGAACCTACTGCTGATCGCTCGCCCAGGAGCTGGGAGACGAGAACGAGCAGTGCCATAGACCTACAGGTTCATCATCGGGGGCAGGCACGAGTCGGCCATGGACAGAGTCCAGCAACATGACGCCGCCCGGGAAGTGGCCGTGATCGTGCGAGAATGCGAGGAGGAGGAGGAGAACAGAACCTGGTGCTGTCTGGGGAGACGACACGTGAGGTGTCTGTGTACCAGGGGGAGGAGATCTCCATGCTTGCTCACTAGATCTAGGTCAGGCGGCAGCGCAAGCAGGCGTCGACCCACCGGGTGTTCATGCGAGCGAGGAAAGACGAAGAACGCGTCGGGTCGGAGAAAAAGGGTGAGACATTGAACCGGGTCTTGGCCAGGAAACCGACGGCCCGCCTCAAGCTGCTAACCAAACCTACTAGTGAGCCAGACCAGCAAGCAGAGCGCCCCCAATATGGCCACGTGGTGACGCCAGATTGGCCATAAAGAGGTTAAACCTAGAAAATATGAAGATCTTCAATAAATCGTAGAAAATATCCCACTTATCATAAAAATACAAATAATATACTAAAATGTTCAAATAAATGAGTAGAACACAATAGAATGATAATATTAGCCTTTTGATGCTTAAATATTAGTGATATCATGTAAGTTGTAAAATACTTATTTCATGGATAGTAAATATCAAATGATGGACTAAAATTATGATAAAATGTCAATAAATTCATATTCATGTTTATAATACTTTTGATGTCCGAGATGGTAGTATTGATGCATGAAATCATGTAATTTGCTCCATATGGCTAATTAGAGCAATAAGTCTAAATAAAATGTAATAAATACATACATGCTCAATAATTGATGGAATTCATGGACCACCCTCATATCTGTAATTGGAAGTTAATATGAAACCTTGATATCAGTTAGATGCATAGAATTTCTATTATATGAACATGACCCTTAATACATGTTATGAAACCCTAGTTTAAATTAATACATGTAACCTAGGGTTAATATGTACACATAATCATATGTAATTAAATAATCAGATTATGTATCATAGTTTGAAATATAAGATCATTAACCTAATTCTAAGATAAGAATACAATTAATGATGGAAATATCCTAATGAGATGAGCTAAACTCTAATGGACATTAAGATGATGAGAATCTGATGATAGAACATGATCTTGTCTTAATCAGGGTTGACCAAGGTTAGAGATGACATGAGGAATATGTGATTAGGATATATCTTGATCAAGATATGCCATTACCTCTTACTTGGCTTATTATACAATATGCTTGTGTTATATGCGTAGCAAATACTTGGCATATGATATTGGATGAGATGATTATTCTTGTATGATATCTTGCTTGATTTTTTGTACTTATATGGCTATGAACACATGAAACATAAGATATATGATCTTATATGATAGTAAAAAATCTCTTTGGTAGAATATTGCATTGATGAAAGTACTAAATCTCTTTGGCAGAATAGTACATGTGAGCACTAAATCTCTTTGGTAGAATAGTGCATTTATGAAAGTACTAACTCTTGTTGGAAGAATAGTACATGTGAGCACCAAATCTCTTTTGTAGAATAGCACATGTTATCAATAAAATTTACACATAATGGAAATGAGCTTAAAATATCTGTTCTCATTGGTTAATGAACATCTTTGTACAAGTATATGCTTTTTGTTATATTTCTTATAATTGCCAAGTATTAGTTTTATCTTATTGCCAAGCTTAGTAATGGGTGGTATATAAAAAGACACATAGGCATACTCAGTACAATATTCTTGAATATTGTTCTGACGTGTACCACATGTAATCTTTTATTTAGGTTGTGGACATGTGATTTTGAAGAACCAAGTTAGTGTGAGTTGTATGGCGAGCTGATGTACAGGTGGACCTGTTGCCTTAAGATCATGTAGTTTAGTGGTATCACATGTACATGTATAAGTTTGATGTTCAATATGTAATATCAAATGTTGTAACAATTCATGTTTTAATTATATGTTGAATGGTGAACATCTGTTATGGTTTGTTTATTGTTCATGTGAATGTGCTATTGTTGTTTCCTTTTGACTTCCTCTAATTTTCTTCTTCTTAGACTAGTGTGTGGTGTTTAAATTTCTATTCTTGCTGAGGTGATGTTTCAATCTAAATGTCACACATCAGATTAAGTTTTAGAAAATCTAGGGACGTCACAAAAAATCAGTTGGCGGACATTTTTACTAAACCTCTAGCTAGACAACAATTTAACTTTATTAGATCAAAACTTCTTATAACTGCTTTGAATGAATCTGATATGTCTGCTAGCTAGTTGTCATCTATCCTATATGATTTGTCTCTGTTTTGATCACCATTTCTTGCTAATATGATAAAAATCCATTTTTCATATTCTTTTTGCCTTATTTTTATCTTTTTTTGGGTATTTTTCATAAAATGCATGTTTTACCGCAAAATGGACCCAATGATGAGTGATACGTGCCTAAGTATGTTCAAAATACTTAATGGACTTGAAAAAAAATTTAATTAGCACTCTAATGGCTAGAAACTAGGTTTTGTATGTTTAGGTCAGGTTGACCATCGCTCGAGTTGCCAACTCGACCGTTCAGAAGCTGAGAGCTTTTTTAAAGAGCCTATCAGTCGAGTTTCTGAGTTCACAGAACTCGATCGATGATAGGACTGGAGAAATTTTAAGATGGGTTCGGTCGACTCTTCTCTCTATCAATTAGAGAAAAGTCGACCGATCTAACCTTTAGTCCCCCTAAGATCTCTACCCTAACCCTAATCTTCCTCAACCTAGCCTTAGCTTGACCTAGCTTGACCTCCCTTGACCTTCCCCCATGCTAACCTAGGTCTGTGGATGAGTTTTGGTGGTGATTCTTTAGCTTTTGCTCTCTCCTTCCTCTCCTTTTTGTCTATATGGTATCCAATAGGAGGAAGAGGCCGCCCCAGCTAATGCACCTTCATCTTAGTCCAACTCCCGCTTATTTCCTTTTGATGACACTCTCTTTGTCTAAATGAGGTTGTAAATAGGTATAAAGAGCTCCTTCCCCATAATCCTTTCCCTTTTCATGCCCTATTTGAGTGAAAATATCGAATATAAGAGGCCATAGATCAAATAGCGGAGTTCCTTTATGATCACCATCTCTCTGCCTTGGGTGTTGAACGCACGTGCTAAAACAATTCCATCACTAGCATGAATGTGGTTCACGAATTCTACACTAAATTGCATTGGAATTACGACACCCTCATACCCCCGCCTAATACTCAAGCAGTCCTTACATCCATGATAGCCGGGAAGAAATTTCAAGTTTCTGAGGATACCCTAAATATCTTCGTTTTGGGTACTGAAGTAATTGACACCTGGCGTAAGGACTACCTAGAGTATTTTGAATTAGTTGAGCCTGAGGCCTTCAACAAGCAATATGATCTTACTCTCCCTAATATTCATAAGTTCCTAAATAAGCCTAAATTACCATATAGGAAGAAGTGAACCATTCCCTCCTCTGCCTTGGACCTCAAAAGATGCATCCTCACCCTAGTTGTTACCTGTAATATCCATCCGAAGAAGAATCAAACTGAGATTGCAAATAACAACATGGTGATCATGTATTGTCTCTTGAAGAACATCAGAGTCAAGTGGTTAAGATATATTCTCCATCATATGACCTTCTTTGACTCATGCAAGAACACTTGTGGCACCCACCCTCCCTACCCAACCCTGATCTGTGGTCTTTTCTACCTTGCCACTGGAAAATCTCTTTTCCATGACTTTCATTATAAACCTGCTTGGAAAGGAGTTCGCATCAGTGAGACCACTCTTTAGAAGTTTGTGCCTATCCTATCCTCTACCACACCTGGTGCCTCTACCTCTACCTCTACCCGAGCAACTCCACAACATTAGCCTTCCCGACCTGTCTGTGCCTCGTTCCATGTGTCAAATGAAACTTGTATGGGCTACATGATGGATCAACAGGCATACAACCATCAGGTTTAGGAACACCTGCATCAGGACCTTTGTTCTATCATGTCCAACATGAACATGTCATGTGCACACCCCTACCCATCCTACTAGCCCTACCCTAGAGGTGACTATAAATCCTTTGCATATGACCACTTTTACCCTACCCCTCCACCTACATCTTTTGCTGGTACACCCTCTGTTGCTGGTAGATCTACCCCTGGTGTGTTGCCTCTGCCTACTGGCCCCTTGGTCACTCTACTTACCAGCCTCAATAGTTCTACTTCTTCCTTCCCATAATCCAATGAGCTCCATGCTCTTAGTATGTCTTGGGATGAGCAAAATGCATGTTTGCCCGGTCGTGGTTCCGGTCCCTCTGTTGATGAAGAAATGTTAGACCAGACTGATGATGAGGCTAATGAGGAGGATGGTGATGCTTCTGATGATGACGACTCTGATGGCTTTGCTGGTGACTCTGGTGATGAAGGTGATGTTGATGATGTTGTAGATGGTGTTTATATAGATGACCTAGATGTTTAGTTGTTCTTAGTTTTTAGTCTAATTATTTATCATATATATCTTTCTAGACTATTTTGTATTAGAAACATCTGGGCTCATGTTCTGAGCTATACTATTTTTAACATTTAGCCTTCATCATATTGGCTTGTAGATGTTTCTTGAGAACTTGCTTTGTGGGTTGTAATCTTATTTTTGTGCACACTTAATCTTTGATTCACTATATCTCATGAGTTAGTGCCATGTTTTACCATATTTTGATGATGACTTAGACTGTTTGTTTCTCTCGTCTCTGTTTGGTGTATGTTTTGGGATTGCATGTTATGGATGTATGCTTTGGTTGTTCTTAGAGAAGACTTATTTCTATGCTCTTCAACCCCCCCCCTTCCTTTTTTATAATGTCAAAAGTGGGAGAGAAGTTTAATGTTTTGAAGCTCAATGATATTGCTTTTATTGCTTATGTGATCCTTTTCTTGTTTATTATATGCTTTATCATGTGACTTTCTAAAGGACCATATAGTACATAAGTGTTATATTGATTTGTGTAGATAGACTAACTATGTAGGTTAGAGTAAGCATAGATTGATGGGGAGCAATTCACATTGTTAAAATATTGAATCCCCTTACAATTCAAAAGGTAAAGGTATAACTTCAATATCCTTTTCAATATGATTGAGGAATGGTTTGTCGTTTTCAAAAGGGGGAGAATGTTGACTTGAGAGTTATACATTGCCGATATTTTGATAATGATTTAACCATTCCATTCCTATATATGAAATACATTTTTTCAAGATTGATTTCAGGATTTAGGTACATAAAAAGGATCAAATTACACAAGCCCTAGCTTGTTCAAGTTCAAGTCAAATGCAATGCAAGTGTGCAATTTGGGAAATCACTCCAAATAACCTTAGATGATTTTTGTAATCACTTGTATTGATGATATGACTTATAACTAAGATGAAGAAAAAAAATCAGGGACACTTAATTCCAAGGTTTAATTGCTCAAATGTCAATTTAGAAAATTTATCACAGGTTGTTCATTGGTCGAGTTAAAAACTGGACCGATCCCTATGATGGATTTTCTAAAGATGACCCATCGGTCGAGTTGCACACTCACATAACTTGACCGAACAACTCACTGAGCAAAACTAATTTTAGATCATCAGTTGAGTTTCTCAGAACAAACTCGACTCATAGTTTGAAAATTGGCTTTCTCATTTAGTGGACCATTCAAGTTACCTTTATTGAAACTTGACCGAATGTACTATATGGAAAATGTAGAAAAAGTGATTATAACCATTGGTCAGTTGTTTTGGGGGAAACAGATCTATTACATCTAAGAAAAGGTTATATTTCGAGCCTAAGTGATCCCACACTCAAGGGAAAACCCTCAGCTATAAATATGACCCCTCGGAGTTCATTCCAAGTTTGCTCATTCATGCTATTCTAAGACCTTGTTATAGTTGAGTGTGTTGCAACTCCTTGAGCCCCTTTCTGTCTCTAGTTTACACTTCATTTTTTGATTATGAGTGAGATTGGCCTGTTGTAAGAGAGCTAATTCCTTATGCTTGTAAAGCTCTCATCTACTTCATCTTCCCTACCCCTTTCCTCCATGAAGCAAAGGTGAAACAAGCTACTCTGAGTGAAGGTGGAGTTGTTGTTGATCTTCTTCAAGGTTGAAGAAGAGGTGATGATCTTCTCCAGGTGAAGGAGAAGGCAAAGGTTGAAGATCCAAGAAGAGTGGAAAAGTCCTTGAAGGAGAGAGACTTGTGCTAGAGTGGGTAAGACCTTGGAAGAAGACTGAAGACTCTTGCAAAGTGGGTAAGCCCTTGGTAAGGTGGAAGACTCTTAGTTCTTGGATGGGCAAGTCCTTTGGTGGTCTTGTGTTGTAACTCTTATTGGTGAATATATAGAGAAAAGCACTTGCAATGTCCTAGAGGTTGACCTCTCTAGGTAGTGGACTGACTCTCTCCTAGTTTGGAGATTCGAACCACTCTACATGACCTTGTCAAGAGCTTGCTGTCAATTCCTCTAATCTTTGCTATGCTTGTTAGTTAGGACTTCAAATTTCACTTAAGATATTGGTTTTATTTTGATAAAATTTGAATGTCTAATCTATCTTGTGATAATATTTGAAGATCTATTCACCCCCCTCTAGAATCCTAGATCCAATAAAAATAGTCAGAAATCTAACCACTATGGATCTTATACCATCTTGTCAGGAATGGGACCCGAGATGGGATATCCCTACTAAAATTTGAAGAAAAACCATCTATTCCAAACACACTAAAAATGTATGATGCAATATGTGAATTATTTTTATCAAATGATGATATACAAAACAATACCAAAGTATAGCAGCAGAATAATAAATCATGACTATATTCAATTTTACAAAAGTACATCCTCATATCCCATAAAGGATTTACATGAAAAAAAAACTACATCAAGATCTATGTAGAGGGATATCCAGATATTTCAATTCTATCTCCCATTAAGAGTCTTCTCAATAAGCTAGCTCTACATCTATATGTAATACCCTCCATATCCAAAACATGGGACTGTGCTTGTAAAGAGTGGGACCCAAGAGGGGATCCACTCCCTAATAAAATAAAAAGGCATCATACCATATAACCAAACACCAACATAAATGATTCACAAAAGGGATGATAACCAATTCATTCAACATGTATGTATCATAACACTAAAAGTAGCAGTAGAATTTATATATTATCTAACCATTACAGGGCTTGTTATCATCATTAGCCATCACCACACAGGGTGAGAAAAAATAAAAAAATAACTAAACACAGGAGTAGTTGAGGATCACCTAAATACTTCAAGGAAGTATACTGTAAGGTTTTTGTTAACTTGATGAGGTCCTGGTCCAACTTGGCTATCTCCTCCTTGACCTATACATGGGGTTGGAAGCGTACCCCAGAAAAAGGAGAAGAGTAGATACGTCAACAAAATGTTGGTATGTGCATACTAGATCGAGTATTGAGCAATGTTAAGAAGCAAAGGACGTAAAATAGAAGGATTCCCAAAGGAAAAGGAAAGGACTACCCTACTGGTATTTAAGAAATGAATTAGAATCATATGATAAATGAGATACTTGCCATTAATAAAAGAGTTGTGCCACACAAGAACATATACATCTTTGGGCACAAAACCCTTAACAATAATATCAACATGCATTCATATAAGATAAGCATAGCACTAGAACAATATAAATAAAAAAGGCAGCCAAGTATCACAAACGTGAAACCTGATAGAGAATGATGTACTTCCAGACTCCCAATATAAATAAAAATGGGCACACAACTCCGATATGGGGCACACAACCTCCATCCGAAAGATTAATACATGGGCACACAACCCAAAAACCAATGTAATTACACTATTCTAGGGCTACTGAGTCACATAACATTTGGACACGAGTAAAAAGTGTAGTCTTTTACAACATAATTGAAGTTTCCATCTAAAAAATGGACAAAATAAGCATCAACCAAATAAGTGGAAAAATTAAGGTTTATTCAAGAATGAAAGCATAAGCTGGAGTCAAAAGAAATTCCAACCAACATAGGAAATAATAATAACATAATCAAGTAGAAGGCTTCACATGGAATAAATTTGTAAAGAGAGATGTTGTGTGGACTATCAAAAGAGTGATAGTTTAGGATGATTGCTCAATATAGAATAATTGGGGATGCAAGCATACCTTTACTTGAGTGCTAAGTCACAGATCAAACCCTATTGTTTCAATCCTAAAGTCAACTCAGACCTACATGTAATATTTGACCCATCAATTAGGGTTCACTAACATATCATGGTGGAACCCTACAAATCAAATCCTTCGACAAAACCCCAGATTGGCTCATAGTAAAGACCTAACATTGATTTTAAAGTTTCTTAATGGCATTTGACTTAAAAGAACATCTTTGTTAATTATGACATTATGTTTGTTGTCAGTTCATCATATGTAAGAACCTTTAAGATGGAATAGATGGTAATGTTTCTAGTAGCAAGCCTTAAACTCAAATCTTCGATAAAAACTAAATTGACACTTGCTATTTTCTCAAAGAGAGTTCAAGGTTACTAAACATGGACTTGATCCAAGATCTAATTTTTATCCATGAAAGTTTTTCTTCAATCATTATTAAGTGAATATATATTATTAAACCCTAAGAATCATGTTTTTACAACTTTAAAACCAAACGATGAAAATTAGACAAAAAGATAGAGAAAATTTCAAGGATTATAAAACATATTTTATTATAATTTTTGAAGCTACCAATAAAAAAGATATGAGTTTTACAAGAATCACATTATTTACTGGGTTATTAATGATATTAAATTGCAAAAGACTACTTTTCCCTTGTGTTAGAAATCAATTCTATACTTTGTGACAGGGCATCATCGTTCAATGAGTATATGATCAATTTTGCAGCTATTATTAAAACATAAGGTGAAAGTACATAACTTCCATTGGTGAGAAAAATAAAAGAATAGTAGAGCAAGGGGAAAATTTGAGAAATCACAAGGATTCATCCCCTTTCTTGCCTTCACACACCATGTTGCTGCGTGCGGAGCAGCTTGGCTGAGGGAAAATTGGGGAAAACACAAAGAGGCGATTGTTCATCGGTTTGATGGCACAGAAATGAAGAACAAGGTCAAGGGAGATCACCAAGATGTGATTAGATCCTCATGCTGCTAGAAGTAGAGGAAAAGAGCTACAAATTCATCTCAAAACTCTCTATTGGCTGCAACCAAAGTGGTGACACTAGTCAAAATTGGAACACGAGGAGTAATGGTCGTGATGGTGCAGAACTAGGGTTAGGTTTATATATTTATAGGGTTGGTCTTAGAGCCTCAACCCATAGGAGATTCGAGAAGAAATTAGGGAGGAATTAGGATATTTGTGAATAATGGATATGATAAATGTATATTTATCCCTTTTATTTGTATATTTTTTATATTTGTTTAGGATTGTTTTGTCATTTATTCTCTTAATTTCATAATTAGTTTTGTTATTTTATATTTTTCTCTTTAATTGGAGTTTTAATTCTATTTTCTTGGGTTTTGTAGGAAAATCACACAATTTGTAGCAGTCCAGAAATTCGTATATACCCTCCACCAAAAGTGACATAACTCTTACATTCAAACTCCAAATTGAGTGTACAGGTATTCATTGGAAAGGGAATTTAATTTCCTAAAATAAAGTCCTATTATTTGGACCGTTTCTGTGCTTTTAACGGGAGAGAAATACGTTCGAAGTCGCTGCTGCGAGAATCTGCATTAAAGGGAGTTACATGGTCAAGATAATTAAAGACAACAAACTTTCAATTTGACCAGATCCAGAAAATTCGAAAATTGGTCTCCCTCTCTTTTTTCCCTCTTTTTTTAGGGCAGCCTACCCCCTCCTCCTCCTATAAAAGGAGAGACTTTTCACTTGTAAAAGCATTCCATTCTTCATTCCATTTCATCGGATTTTTAGTTTGTATTTCTTCTGGTCTTGTTATGTTTGAGTAAATTTCTCTGGGGAATGGAAGTAGCCCCTTAGCCCGGTTCTATTCAATATAATCAATTATATTTCTCCATCGAACAAATGTCTTCTCTCTGTTTCTTTGTGGTTATTTGGATGATCTGATATATTCTTATCGAGTGATATGACCGTGGATCTCTGTAAGAATGAAACAATAGTCCCTTAATTGCGATTATCATCTTTTCGTCTATTTAATCTTTGTTGTAATCCTTGGTGACGTGACCACCTGATCCTTGGGTTTGAACACCGGTTTGAATTCACATGCTTTTTGATATGACCGTGGATAATGGTATGTTGGACGGTTGGGCAATGATCCGTGAACGCCGGGACCAACGGGTTCACGGGAAGTCTGACCCTTGTGAGTTTGTCCGTAAGGACATGTAAATACAAGGTCCTGATTTGATCCTTGGAGTTTAGAATTTGATTAGTTGAATAGGAACGTGGTTTTGGTGGTGATCTTCCGGACCCCAGATCTTTATTTCTTTGCTTAGTTAAATTTTATTTCAGCACTTTTATTTTTGTTCTTAGTATTAACAACTCTATCAAATCGGAATTTAATTTTTGTACTTGCAATCGGATTTGGATTTCGACTTTTCCTTTCCGCCGTCCCTTGGATCGATACCTATCTATACTAAGTTGACTTGTTGTTCACAACAAGTTGACAACCGGGTTAGAAGGTTAAACTCTAGGACTTTTCCTAGTGATTGTTGCGTGTACAACGACGCGCATCAATTTGGCGCCGTTGCCGGGGACGGCACAGTTGTTTTTCAGATCTGGTTGCTTGTATATCTTGTATATTCCTTGTTCATATTCTCTAACTTTCATAACTTTAGTCTTTTTTATAATTTCTTTTAGATTTTTGTAATTTTTTTTACCTTCCGAGTAAAATTCCGGAAGTGTATCTCCTCTTTCTGCTGAGTTTCCATTCCAGCAGTACTGCTTTCTGATGGCACAGAAATGAAGAACAAGGTCAAGGGAGCTCACCAAGATGTGATTAGATCCTCATGCTGCTAGAAGTAGAGGAAAAGAGCTACAAATTCATCTCAAAACTCTCTATTGGCTGCAACCAAAGTGGTGACACTAGTCAAAATTGGAACACGAGGAGTAATGGTCGTGATGGTGCAGAACTAGGGTTAGGTTTATATATTTATAGGGTTGGTCTTAGAGCCTCAACCCATAGGAGATTCGAGAAGAAATTAGGGAGGAATTAGGATATTTGTGAATAATGGATAATAGGGTCCGAATTAGGGCTAGTTTGATGCCAGATTGTCTTGTAAATTCAATGCACGAAAAATCTCAAAGAATTGTCAAGAAACAAGAAAGAAATCACGGTTTTAATCCACACCAAATCGTTGGCTTGTTGACTTGTTGTTCATGAGCTAGGAGATAATCTCCCACTCATTAGATCTAGATCCAATGGATAGAAAAGTGCACACCCATCTAAGAATAAGACAAAATTTAAATGTGACAAAATTAAGATTATGAAACCTTTATATGATTGTTTAATACTTTCCCTGTCCAAATAAGGGTTCAAATAAACTTCAATTTAAATGAAATTTTACACCTAGCTTAATTGGATATGTAGAATCCGAATATAGCATTAGTTTTCAATTTTGAAGACTAGATATTTTATTTAATTCTTTTTAAAGTAAGTCTTAGTTTCTCTTTCCTCTTGATTCAGAGACATTTAGAAACTACCAATTATGGTGAAACTTCACCCACAAGAAACCTTAAACTTTTTAAACACAAATTTGTCATTAATTTCCTCTCTTGGTATTATTTTACTATTTAATATTTTGGGCTTTATTTACACTTTATCTCTCCTAAAGACATTAGAGCATTAAAGATAGTCCAAATTAGTTGAAAATTCACATATAGGCTTATTTTAGTATGTAGATGTAGAATATGGGTTTGAATTCCACTTTTGGAGAGTTTTAGTAATTTATTTAACATTTTTCCTTTTACCCTATTTTTTTCCAAAAAAATAAAATAATCATTATTATGTAAATAAGGTGAAACTTGGATCCTAAGGCAATTGGGGGCCAATGAACATGTTTTTCACATGATTACATTTTAAACATTTCCTTTCATGAAGTATGCAAAATTAATATTTGAATCCCATTATTTTTTTTAAATTGGCCATTCATTCATCCCGTTGTCGGGGGGTTTTGAACCTGGGACCTCTCGGTCTTACATCAGTATTTTTATCATATGGGTGGCATTTCTTTCACAGTCCCATTATTATTTTAGTTATCATATTATTTTAAGGTTTTTATTATTATTCATCCAGTTGTGTCTCATGCCTTCATATCACAACCAAAAGGATTACATATCATTATTGTGCACGAAATCCTATATATTTATCATTTATATCATTAAGTTTATTAATTCCATATTTATTTGGGTAATGTAACATCATTGATATTTATGAACATGAATTCACCATTTGTTACCTAAAACATATTATTTATTTCTATTTAGCCATTATGTTAGTAAAGAAAATATATGTAATATATTGCATGATTTCATTTACATATTGCCACATAATTAAATTATTATGTAAAGGTTTTCTAAATTTTATTCCTTGTTTGCTCACAAACCTAACTGGCTTTCTAATTAGGGGATAGCATAGGATCCAAGTTCTGGTTCGTTACAGTGCTACCTCTGGGTGGAATGAAAAATAACAACACCCAAGAGAGGGAAACAAAAGAAAAGGACGTCGATGAAAGTTGAGTATCTAAAAAAATACAAATAGGTAATACTTAAGATATTTGGAAAGGTAATGCAAGGTATCAAATAAAGGGAAAATTCTTAAGAAAACGTTCCAAAAGGATTTAACAGGCCAAAAGATGAGGCAATATAATGAAAGAGATGATTAATTGAAAGATAATATTACCATATAATAACCATACTAATTCATAAATAGTGCATGTAAAGAATTATGCCACTTTTATTTATGTAGGACTTGGACCTATAATATCGCAATCCTAAGTCGGGTGGAAAGGCACGCCTTGGGTGGAAAGGCGCGCCCAATATATATAGTACTAGTGTAAAGGAACACTCTTGGTGGAAAGAGGAACCCAATTATTATGAAAAGTACATATGTACATGTTAATATAAATAAACCTAGTCTATTTGCACACACACATGATATAAATGCAAGATATAATTTCAATCATCATCAACATGATTCAAATAAGAGAAAGAGATTATCTCATTAAATAGGCTAGATGGCCTTCAACAATAGAATCTCACGGTATCAAAAATAAATCGAGAAGTAGCAAGGAAATAGGAAGGTAAATTCAAAGATGAACACGATTTAACAAAGAATGCCTCATATGGGAAATATGTTGGTGAACATAGTATTGTCTTGATAATCAAGAAAGTTGCAAATACCTTAACTTGAGTTGTTAAATTAGAGATTGAGTATACATATGTTTAAGGTCAAAATACTAATTCCATTTAAATCCACAAGCACCCTATTAAAGACATGAATGACAATAGTGTTACATTTATATTAATTATATAAGCTTTAAAAATCATCCTTTTATTATTAGTGAATTAGGTGTTCAAAACCATATTATGTTGTGGATATATTATATTGAGTGTTGAGCTAGAGGTTATACATTGTCCATATTTTGATAATGACTTAACCATTCCATTCATATGTATCTAATATGTGTATTCAAGGTTGATTTCAGGTGTTAGGTACCTAAAAAGGATAAAAAATCAAAAGCCCTAAATTTCTCAAGTTCAAGCCAAAAGATATACAAGTGTGTAATTTGGGAAATCCATGTAAATGACCTTAGAATATTTATGTAATCACTTGTAATGATGAATTGGCTTGTAACTAAGATGAGAAAATTGATTGGGACACTAAACACCAAGTTTTAACCACTTTTGATGCACTTTAGAAAATTGATCACAGACACTCAATCGGTCGAGTTCTAATCTCGACCGATCCCCTTGGATCAATTCTCTAAAGAGTGCATCAGTCGAGTTGTGCTTTCACAGAATTCGACCGATCGAGTAACTGACCAAATCGATCTTCATTGGTCGGTCGAGTTTCCCCAGGACAAACTCGACTGATGGTTTGAATAACGTCTATGTCTTTTACTCTTTCGGTCGAGTTACCTTTATTGAAACTCGACCGATTGCACTATATAGAATTTTTAGAAAAAGTGATTGTGACCGTTGGTGAGTTATTTGATTGGAAATAGAGTCGTTTCTTTGAGCAAAAACAGCTATATTTTGGCCCAAAGTGTCCCACAACTCAAAGGAGCACCCTTAGCTATAAATAGGACCTCTTGGAGTTCATTCTAAGGTTGCTCATTCACTACATGATTGGTCTTATTCTAGTTGAGAGTGTTCCAACCCTTTGAGCCCCTTTCTCTCTCTACCTTCAAGTCAAATTCATGAGTATGAGTGAGATAGGATATTTTGTATGAGAGCTACCCCTTGTATTGATGTAAAGCTCTCCACCTCCATCTTCCTACCCTCTTTCCTATTGAAGAAAAGGTTGAAGATCTTCTCCGAGTGAAGGAGAAGGAGTTGTTGTTCTTCAAGGTTGAAGAAGGCAAGGTGTTCCAGATCTCCAAGAGAAGGAGATAGGCAAGGTGACACTCAAGAAAGATAGGTAATCCCTTGAAGTCTGAAGACTTGAAGAAGGAGTGGGTAAGTCCATGTTGATGGCTGAAGACTCCATGGTTCAAGTGGGTGAGCTCCTTCTATAGGTTGAAGATCTTTGCTTGAGGTACTAAGCCCTTGGATGTTGTGGTTTTGTCTTGTAATCTTATGATGGAATATAAGAGTACCAAGATTGCAAATCCTAGAGATTAACCACCTCTAGGTAGTGGATTGACATTGCTCCTAGTTAGGATGTGGAACCACTCTAAACTACCTTGTCCAAGTGCATGTTATTCCTTGTCTCTCACCCTTGATATGCTTGCTAGTTAGGACATCATTGATGCTTGTTTAAGTTTCTGCACTTAATCTAATTTGGTGGTCTAATCCATATTGTGAGATTTTTGAAGCTCTATTCACCCCCCTAGAGCCCTTGATCCAACAAGTGGTATCAAAGTAGGTCTTCTCTAAGCTACTTCTACAAGTAGGAGAAGATGGGTGATTTAGCACTTGGATCCCTCAACTTGGAAGGGAGCTTCTCCATACGACCTCCGATCTTCGACGAAACAAATTTCCTATATTGGAAAAGAAGAATGCAGTTCTACCTCTAAGGTGTAAGCTATGAGATGTGGAAAAAGGTGCACCTCAAGTATGAAGATCCAAAAGGGGAAATTTCCACATGGACGGAAGCACAAATAAAGCAAGCTCAAATTAATGCCAAAGCAGTGAGCATCATCTATGCAGCCCTCACCCATCCGAGTTCAATCGGATCTCCTCTTGGGACACCACACATGAGATTTGTAACAAGCTATGTGTCATCTATGAAGGAACGGAGCAAGTGAAGGAAGCCAAGATCTACATGCTTGGTGGTCTACTTGAGAACTTCAAGATGGGTAAGAATGAAAAAGTGGTGGATATGTACACAAGACTCAATGTGATCATCAATGGATTGACAGCCCTTGGTAGTGTTATGGACAAAGGCACTATCAAATCTAAGATCTTAAGATCTCTTCCAAAGAGATGGGAGCCCAAGGTCACATACATTGAAGAAGTGTACAAGCTTAGTGAATTGTCAACCAAGGAGCTGGTTGGTAATCTTCAAGCCCATGAACCAAGGCTTGATAAGCAAGAAGAAGAAGAAAAGAGAGAAGAGATGGAGTCGAAGAAGATCAAGGAAACAACCTTCAAAGCTCAAATTGAAGAGATGGTTTGGCAGCAACAACTTGTTCTCAAGTCCCCTACTCCTTCCTCAAGTGAAGATGAATTCCCAAATGAGCATGAAGCTAACTACTCCAAGGGGAAACACTTCAAGGGGAAGCCTTCTTCATCAACTCCTAGATGCTACGAATGTGGCCAAAAGGGCCATTACAAGAGTGACTGCCCCAAGGCCAAGAAGAAAATCTTAAGGATGGAAAACAAAATTCCTAGATGAGATTGATGTTCGTAAAACTAAAAATGTAGAACTTAAACTCATTGATGATGCTAGGAGAAATGAATTTTATGCTTATCAAAGAGAAATTTTTTTGCTTAAAACTAAAAATGCTAAGTTGCTTACACAAGTTAATGATTTATCTTCTAGACCTATCTTGCCAAGTAATGAGGTATCTAGCACTACTCTAGAACATGATTCTTTTCATACTAAATCCCTCTGTTTAGAGGCCAACCTACTGCATCTAGAGATGATCTTGCTAGTTTATCTTCTACTATCATTAGTCTTAGTGATGATAGTGAAAAATTAAGAGATTCTTTGCAAAAGTTTCTTACAGGAAAGAAATACCTTAATGTTGTCCTAGAACACTCTACCAAACAAATTGGTACTAGTGGTTTAGGATATGATGGGACTGCTCCTAAAGGTAAGAACAATAATAAGAGTAAGGGAAAGAAGAAGAGTGTGGAACCTCCTATCTTCCATGGAGAGACTTCTGGCTCTAAGAACCCAATGGTATGTGCTCATGGTAAATGTGATGATCATTACTCTACTTATTGTCCTTACAAGCCAAAAGGGACCAACCCAAACATGAAATGGGTCCCCAAGCTAACCTCAGATCCCAAAGTTTGTGTTGGGTACTGACATCCCTCTTTCATGCAAGTTAAACGAAGATGGATTGTTGATAGTGGCTGCTCTAAGAACATGACTGGTTAAATCAACCACTTCAACAAATTCATGAAGAAGAAAGGATGATCGATAACCTTCGGGGACAAAAAAAAGGATAAGGTTATAGGTGAGGGTGATGTAGGCAATGAGCTATGTATCAAGAATATTTTTCTTGTTGATGACCTACATCACAACTTGATAAGTGTAAGCCAACTTTGTGATAATGGATATCTTGTTTTGTTTACATCTTTAGAATGTTTGCTTCTAGATTCCCTCACTTACAATATCATATATAAGAGAACTAGAAATGATAATCTTTATGTTATTGTGCTTGATGCTCTAAATCTCGTACTTGATAGATGCTTGTTGTGGATAAAAATGATATTTCTCTTTGGCATCGCCGCTTGGGTCATGTGAATATGCATCAAATGAAGAAATTGAGCAAAAAGGAATTGGTTCGGGGACTTCCCAAATTGGATCTTGAAAAGGATGAGGAATGCCAACCTTGTACACAAGGCAAGCAAACCAGGTCCTCCTTCAAATCTAAAGGAGTCCTTAGTTCTAAAAGAGCTCTTGAGCTTCTTCATATTAATCTATTCGGACCTATGAGAATGCAAATGCTTCGTGGTTCCAAGTATTGTCTTGTGATTGTTGGTGATTTCACTCACTATACTTGGGCATTCTTTCTCATTTCAAAAAGTGCACTTTTGACATTTTCGCAAGCTTTTTTAAATGAGTTGAAAATGAAGCTTCTTTCCAGTATCCGTAGTCACCATGGGGGAGAGTTTGAAAATGATCTTTTTGAGCATTTTTGTGAAAAATATGGTTACTCGCACAATTTCTCTTATCCTCGTACACCTCAATAAAATGGGGTAGTAGAGAGAAAGAATAGGTCACTATAAGAGATGGCTAGGACCATGCTTCCTGAATATGACATTCCTAAGAATTTTTTAGCCGAAGTCGTCAGCACCGCTTGTTTTGTGCAGAACTGAGTTTTTACACATCCTTCTTTGAAGAAAACCCCCAATGAGTTATGGCATGGTAGAAAGCCATCTATTGATTTCTTTCACATTTTCGGATGTCCTTGTTTTGTTTTGAACATGAAGGATTCTCTCGACAAGTTTGATCCAAAATCGTACAAGGCTTTCATCTTATGCTATAACACTACAAGTAGGGCTTATAGAGTTTTCAATATTGAACTGTCTAAAATTGAAGAATCTATCAATGTTAAGTTTATTGAAACTAACCATGTTGTTGGCGAGAATGTTGTTGATAATGATGTTGCAGATGACTTAATTCCTATCTTGAAAGACCTCAACATCAACAACAAAGGTAAGCAGGTGGTTGAAGCTGAAGATGAAGAGAAGAAGGATCCCATTCCTCGATTTGCAAAGAATCGTCCCAAAGAGCTAATCATTGGCAACCCATTTGAGAGAGTGAAGACATGAGCTACCTACAACAAAGAACAAGCAAACTCTGCCTTCATCTCACAGCTAGAGCCAAAGAACATCAAAGAAGCTCTTGGTGATGACGAGTGGATCCTAGCCATGTAAGAGGAACTAGAGAAATTTGAGAAGAATCATGTGTGGACTCTAGTGCCAAGACCAAGTGACAGAAAAATCATTGGCACCAAATGGGTCTACCGCAACAAGCTCGACGAGAATGGTAAGGTGGTAAGGAAAAAAGCTAGGCTAGTAGCACAAGGCTACAACCAACAAGAAGGTATTGATTTCAATGAAACTTATGCTCTGATTGCTAGACTTGAATCTATTAGAATGCTACTTGCCTTTGCCAACTACAAATATTTCTTTCTATATCAAATGGATGTTAAAAGTGTGTTTTTGAATGGTAAAATTGAGGAGGAAGTATTTTTTGCTCAACCTCTGGGCTTTGAAAATGACAAGCTACCCAATCATGTTTACTTGTTGCAAAAATCTCTCTATGGACTCAAAAAAGCACCTCGAGCTTGGTATGAGAAATTAAAGAACTTTTTGTTAGACAATGGGTATGTCATGGGCAAAGTCGATTCTACTCTATTTCTAAAACACACTTCTAGCAATTTTCTTATCATTCAGATTTATGTTGATGATATCATTTTTGGCGGAACTAATCTTGATCTTTGCAAGGAGTTTAGTTCTCTTATGCTGAGTGAATTTGAGATGAGCATGATGGGTGAGTTGACTTTCTTCCTCTGCTTCCAAATCAAGCAAACCAAAGATGGAAACTTCATCAACCAAGGCAAGTACACCACTGAACTACTCAAACTCTTTGGAATGAAGAACATGAAGCCGATGGACACACCCATGTCCAATACCGCCAAACTTGATAGAGATGAAGAAGGTGAGAAGGTAGATGAGAAGCTCTATAGAGGTATGATTGGTAGTTTACTTCATTTAACTACCTCTAGACCTGATATTATGTTTAGTGTTGGCTTGTGTGCTCACTTTCAATCAAGTCCTAGGAAATCACATCTTATTGTTGTTAAGAGGATTTTGAGGTACTTAGCCAAAACTTAAAATATTGGTCTATGGTACCCTAAGTCAAGGGACTTTACTCTTATAGCATATAGTGATGTGGATTATGCAGGATGTTTGGTTGATAGAAAGTACACAATTAGCACTTGCTTCCTTCTAGGACCATGCTTGGTGTCTTGGTTCTCCAAGAAACAGAGCATTGTGGCATTATCAACTACCGAGGTTGAATACATTGTAGCTGGGAGTTGTGCTCAGGTCCTATGGATGAAGCAAATACTCCAAGACTTTAACATACATTTTGATGCTTCTCCTATCTATTGTAATAATACTAGTGCAATTAATCTTTCTTATAATCATATATTGCATAGTAGAGATAAACATATAGAGGTTCTCCATCACTTTCTTCATGATCACATTGCCAAGAAGGATATTTATATCACACATGTGGACACAGAAAATCAGTTGGTAGACATTTTCACTAAACCTCTAGCTATAGAGCAATTTAACTTTATTAGATCAAAACTACTTATAATTGCTTCTGATGATATTGACATGTTGTCTAGCTAGTTGTTTTTATCCTATATGTCTTGCTCATGCTTTACTCACCTTTCTTTCTTAAATTGCTTAAAATGTGCTTAATTTTCTTGTTGACATGATTACTTTCGCTTGTTTTTGGGCATTTCTCAAATTTCTTGGTTTTATCACTAAATAGTACCCAATGATGAGTGATATGTGCCTAAGTATGTTCAACATACATAATAGACTCGAAAAATGAATTTAATTAGCATTCATATGGCTAGAAATTAAGTTTGATGGTTTTAGGTCAGATTGACCATCTATTGAGTTTCCCCCAGGACATACTCAACTGATAAGTGGCTGAGAGCTATTCTCTAGAGGACCAATCAGACAAGTTTCTGACTCTCAGAACTCAATTAATCTGCGGGCTGAAGCCAACTTAAGTTTGGTTCGGCTGACTATTCTCCCTCTCAACTAGAGAATAGCCGACCGATTCCTTTACTTCTAGACATGAGATCTCACCCCCAGCCCTAACTTTTCCCTTCCTAGCCCTTTTTCAACCTAGTTAGGGTGACGTAGACCGCCCTGGTTGCTCTTTGGTGGTGCTTGGACGGTTTTTAAGGTTTGCTTTGTGTTTTTTTATTTGTTTCTCCTCTCTTTTTCACCTCCATGGCTTCTCAAAGGAGAAAATGACCCACCCCTAGCAATGCTCCATTGTCTTCTTCATCTAATCACTTGATTCCCTTCGACGATACCTCTTTTATCTCAATAGAGGTTGTTAATAGGTATAAGGACCTTCTTCCTAGGAGTCCTTTTCCTTTTCGCACTTTGTTTGAGCCTAGTCCTAGTCATCAATCAGTTATAGACCAAGTAGCTAGGTTGCTTTCCGTCCACCACCTATCTGCCTTGGCCGTCAAACATAATTGCTTTTTCAATTCGATGACTAGCACAAAAAAAGTTCACGAGTTCTACCCTAACTTGCGTTGGAACTATGACTCCCTCATTTCCCCGCAAAATACTCAAGTAATCCTCACATCAATGATCACCGGTAAACGTTTCCAAATCTCTAAGGATATTTTAAATGTCTTATTTTCCAGAGATGAGGAAAACAATATTTGGCCCAAGGATTATGGCGAGTATTTCAATCATTTGGATCCCAAAGGTTTCTACAAGCAGAATGAACTGACTCTTCCTGACATTCATCGCTACTTGAAGAAACCTGACATTCCATATAAGAAGAAGAGAACCCAACCTTCCTCCTCCCTCGACCTTAGGAAGTGTAGTTTGGCTTTGGTGATCAACTACAACATTCATCTGAAGAAAAATCAAATGGATATTGCAGAGAACACCACTGTCATTATGTATTGCATCCTAGAGAACATCGGTGTCAAGTGGGCCAGATACATTCTACACCACATGACCTGCTTTGACACTAGTAAGAACACCAAAGGCACCCATCCCCCATACCCAGCCCTGATTTGTGGTTTGTTTCAGTTTGCTACTGAGAAATCACTCTTTTCTGACTTCCATTACAGGGTAGCCAGGAAGGGTGTTTGTATTAGTGAAACCACAATTCAGAAGTTTATACCTATGTTTTCCTCTTCTACCGCTGGTGCCTCTCCCTCTACCTCTGCCTATACAACCCATGCCTCCTCAGTCCGAGCTCCACCTCCTTAGCCCCCTCATCGACCTAGTCGTGCTTCGTTCCATGTATCCAATGAAACCCTTATGGACTACATGATGCACCAACAAGCATACAACCAATAGGTCCAGGAGCACCTGCATCAGGATTTGTGTTCTATCCTGTCAACCATGAACCTATCCTATGCTCACCCCTACCCCACCTACTACCCCTACCCTGGTAGTGATTATGCTTCATATGCATACAATCATTACTACCCTGCCCCTGAGCCTTCCATTGTTGTTGCTCCTCTACCCTTTGCTACTGGTGGTCTTGCCCATACTCCTACCTACCTACCGTTTCCTGCTAGCTCCCTGGCCACCTTACTTGCTAGCCATGGAGACTCTACTCCATCCTTTCCTCAGGCCAATGAGCTCTGTGCTCTTGGTATGACTTGAGATGAGCAGAATGCTCATTCGCCCGGTTGTGGTTTCGGTCCTCCTACATACGAGGAGATGCCTGACCAGGCAGATGATGCTGAGGTTGTTGATGACGATGATGGTGATGGTGAAGATTCCTCTAATGATGGTGATGGTTCTGGTGGTGATTCTGGTGATGAAGCCACTACAACTGCACCCTATGATGGAGATGAGGACTACAAGCATGGAGTCGATGATGACGATGCTATTGATATAGATAGTTTATATGTCTAGCTTGTTTCTTAGTTTTTAGTCTAGTATGTTGATCATATACATCTTTCTAGGCTAATTTGTATAAGAAACATCTGGGCACATTACCTGAGTTGTATTATTTTTATCTTCTATTTTTCATCGCTTCTTGCTTGTAGTTGCTTACATGAGAACATGCATCTGAGTTGTAATATATGTGATGTGTACTTTTGCTCTTTGCTTTGTTATATATTATGAGTTGGTGCCATCTTTTGCCATATTTTGATTATGACTGAGATTGTATGTTGCTTTTGTCTCTGCTTGACATATGCTATGAGATTGATTGTGTGAATATCTTGTTGATTGTGTTTTGGAGAAGACCTAGATATTTGCTCTTCTACCCCCCCCCCCCTGCTTCTTTTTGATAATTTCAAAAGGGGGAGAGAAATTTTAATGTCTTAAAACTCAATCATATTGTTATTCATTGTTATATTGTTGCTTATTGCTTATGAGATCTTTTTCCTATTCATTTACTGTTTTATCATGTGACTTGCAAAGGACCACATAATGCATGTATGCTATAATTGCTTTGTATAGAAAGGCTAACTATGCAGGTTAGAGGAAGAATAGATTGAGGGGGAGCAATTCACATTGTTCATATCTTGGATCCCCTTAATTCACAAGGCAAAGGCATAACTTCTATATCCTTTTCAATATGTTTGAGGAATGCTTTGTCATTGTCAAAAAGGGGGAGAATGTTGACCTAGAGGTTATACATTGTCCATACTTTGATAATGACTTAACCATTCCATTCATATGTATCTAATATGTGTATTCAAGATTGATTTCATGTGTTAGGTACATGAAAATGATCAAAATCAAAAGCCCTAATTTGCTCAAGTTCAAGCCAAAAGCTATACAAGTGTGTAATTTGGGAAATCCATGTATATGACCTTAGAATATTTTTGTAATCACTTGTAATGATGAATTGGCTTGTAACTAAGATGAGAAATTTTATTAGGACACTAAACACCAAGTTTTAATTACTTTTAATGCACTTTAGAAAATTGATCACGGGCACTCAATCGGTCAAGTTCCAATCTCGACTAATCAATTTGGATCAATTCTCTAAAGAGTGCATCGATCGAGTTGTGTTTTCACAGAACTTGACCAATCGAGTAACTGACCAAATCGATCTTCATTGGTCGGTTGAGTTTCCCCAGGACAAACTTGACCGATGGTTTGAATATCAGCTTTGTCTTTTACTCTTTCGGTCGAGTTACCTTTAATGAAACTTGACTTATTGCACTATACAGAATTTGCAGAAAAAGTGATTATGGCCGTTGGTGAGCTATTTGATCAAAAATCGAGTCATTGCTTTAAGTAAAAATGACTATATTTTGGCCCAAAGTGTCCCACAACTCAAAGGGGCACCCTCAGCTATAAATAAAATGTAACGACCCCCTCTCCCAGTAACCCCCAATTAGGGGAGACCAAGAGGTCAGAGTCATTATTCCCATTTCCAGATTAAAGGTTCGACAATTAATCAATAACAATTATTAAATTCTACCAACTATACTGAAATATGGTAAAAATAAAAACTTTGCATACCTTTTGAAAACTTGGATCTCTAAACTTCTATCCACATATGAATTCTACTCTAACTGATCCTCCTTGTATTTTAATTCATGTATTTCACAATATGACAATTTATTGTTTGTCCTTTTGGCTTTGAACCTAAAATGCTGACAAATAAAACGTCGATCAACATAAAGTTGGTATGTGGGGGGAAACAATAATCATGCAGTTATGATAACAATGTAATCAGTCAATTATGATTTAAACAAACAACTTTATGTTTTCCGCATAACTGCTCAATCCCTACATACCCTAGCCTCTGCGATGTCCCTGTAGTGGACCTGGATGCTACCTTCCTTATGGTAGATCCCCATTAAACCCCTCATGATCCCACCTAACATGTGAACTAGTTTCTAGGGTTGGGTCACATGGAACTACCCGTAGGTAGCCCACTCCTTAAATCATGGCATGCTAAAGAGTCTCATGGCACTACACGTAGGTAGCCCAATTTTTAACTCATGATAGAGAAGCACCCCTTCCTCGCGGCTTGCCAAATAAGATGATCACATTGACAGTCAATGGGAGGGAGTTCGCAAGATGCTTGCTGCTAGGACCGAGTCAAAGTGGATCACCGAGGCTAGACCTTGCTCTAGGTTACCCCTTTTTAGCCTTTGCAAAGCCACAGAGGTGGACCAAGATCTGATCCAGTCATGTATGCACATTTATGGTGATAATCATAGTCACTTTATAGTTGCATGAAATAAAAGGCATCCAATAATTATTTTCAAGCAACTGATAAAATGTTCGGGAATCACCATGAAACTAGAGTGATTATTCATAAGTGTAACCACATACCTGTCAAGCTGATTTGAGACAGAATAATCCATGCAAGAAAGAAATCCAAGAAAGCACACATATCAAGATCCTGAAATAACCATACAATTTCCTTTTATTACTCACGTCATCAAGATATATTAAACCTAGCTCGCTTCCTAGGGTTTCTAGTTCACTTTTAGGGTTTCCATTGCAATTAGGGGTTCTCTTCATCTTTTACTATTTTAAACCCTAATTTTATACCATTACTCATAAACCATTATTATCTTATCTATTCTTCAATATTAAGGTTATCTTAACAACATATAACCCTATTTTCAGATTTAAAGGCATCATTAACCATCAATTAATTTCATTAAGTTTTTTTTACATTAAAGCTACTATTTTTGTCCTTTTAATCCATGACAAAATCATTATGTGCATTTATCATCAATTCAAAGTTCATTACGGTCTAATTCACATATGAACTTGATTTGTCATTAATTCTACCTTTATTCATTAGAAAACCCTAATTACTACATTAAAGGTATTTATCCACAAATTAGGAACTTTAATGCTTGAAATAGCTTAGATTCATTATATCTTAGCTTTATTCATGATTTTGAATAATTAAAACCATTATTAGTCGCATTTACCAATATTAGGGTTTCAAGGCCCATTAAAGTATATTCATGCACATGAAACTCCAATTAAACCAATTACGTGCAAATCTCATCCTTTTTGTTCCAAAAGTTCCTTTTTACAGTTAACATGTTAATATCAACTTTAAACACCCATTAAACCCTACTAAGAACATTAATCATCTCAAAAATAGGGTTCTTTAAACATTAATACATAAAAGTTGATAACTTCCATTACTTTTCAAATTGCAAAAGGAATCATCTTCTAAATATATTTTTATTAGATTCCCCTCATTTTTTGAGTAATTTTCATATTTATGTGTATTCATCCGAGCTACAGTAAAATAGATATGAATTTTGCAAAATTACTTACTTTGGGCCAACCAGAAACTGCCACGTCGCTTCCTCCATGCAACGTTGCTCGGCTCAAAAGGAAACATAATGATTTGATGATTTTACCCTTAACTAAGCGACTGACTCTTGAGTATGTGGAGGGGTAGAACTGTCCAAGGCCCTGGGCCTTCTTCTTCCTCATCGCGATGCCGCTCGATGCGCCACCCTGCAGCCCTAGGCGTGGCTTCCCCTCCCTCGTCTGACCCCGGCGATCGCCAGCAAGGGTCCCTTCCTCCTCGTCGCACTCTGCTGCACCTACAGGGCTCCAAAGAGCTGTCGTGGTGGCAGGAATCGAGCTGCGTAGACCAGAAACTTAGCCGCTCGATGTAGTCGCACTACTGCAATGGTGCATTATTTAGGGCATGGCGACGCCGACTAGACCTGAATTTGGCATCGTCTCATAACCAGCCACCATCGCAACCCCACCTGGGTTCCTCGTTGCTCCAGGAACACGTTGCTAATCATGGTTAGGGTTAAGGACGAAAACAAGGAAGAAGAAGATAGGAAAGAGAGAGAGAGGGAGACATGGGATCTCTTTAGAACTCAAACCAGGGTTCTACCCTTTATATAGGGGTGGGTAACGAAGCCCTAGGTTGGCTATCCACGAGATCTAAGTCTCTTTCCTATTAGGAAACTATATTCTTTCATGAATAAGCAATCTTCTCTCTCTTGCTTATCTCCTTAATATTCCTTATTCACTAGATGTTAGGATTATGAAAATTATCCCTCTTATTCTCTTTCTTCTTGCTTTTTAATCCATTGAAACGAATTTCTATTTTCTTTTAATAGAAATTACTTCCTTTTTAACAATACCCCAAAATCATTCAGTATGCACCATATTATCTTCTTATTTGACATTATTGGTATTTTCTCTTTCCTCTGTCTTCATTGGGGCTCCTTGGACTTCAAGAAACTACAAGATTTCGAAATTCATTCATAAGGATACTTATTATCCTTCTAGTTGCATCAAAATTCATTATTTCACATTATCTTGTTTATTTCTTATTAGAATATCTCTTTTTGAGGATTTCTCTTTTCCTTTCTTTTTATTTTCCTCATTGGCATTCCATTTAACATTAGAAATCCTTGGGATACGAAATTCCATGAAGGATAACTCAATTATACTTCTTTCCACTTATTTTCCACATTTTATCATTATTTTAAATTTCTTTCTTAATAAAGAAATACTTAATTGATCTATTCCTTTCTTATTGTATTTTATTTGCAACTTTGGACTCCTTGGGACCCAAGGAACCCAAGAGGCATGAAATCCACCTTTGGATTACATTCTTTTGCCTTCTAGAGGTTTCCACATCTCTCTTTTCTCAAAAACTCAATTATCCATTTATTAATTGAATTTCCTTGTTATTGGGCCCAATAGCCAATAAAGCCCACAACACAATCATCAAGGCTATTGTAAACAAAATCCATTTATTCGAAACAAATTATATCTTTATTTGTTCAAATATCTTTAATATGAGAAATCACATTTCTCACCAAAGGAACCCAAAACTGGGGTTGTAACATCCTTCCCCTATTATAGGAATTTTTCCCTCAAAATTCCATCAAGCAAACAAACAATTCAGGATAAGACTTTTACATGTCCATCATTGGCCCCTATGTGGATTTTCCCTATCCATGGCATTTCCGAAGAACCTTTATCATCACATATTCCTTTCTTTGAGTTCTTTCACCTTGGCATCTATAAACCTCATAGGTGACTCAGGTCATTACAGCCTCCCTTGGGGCTCACTAGGTTCATTGCTCTGCACATGGTCCGGGTACCTCACATAGTGCTCTACATTGGACACATGGAACTTATCACACATCACTTTCTCCTGAGGGGTAAGGTCAACCAAAACCTTCTCCGCCAAGCCATGTCAAAAGAACCCATGTATCGGGGACTCAGCTCCCTTAGCTATAACTTAGAGGGGTCGGATTTTCATGTCACATATTCCCCCACAGCGAACTGCATGTCAGTCTACTTTGCATCAGCTGATGACTAATTTTATCTCTGGCTCCTTTCAGCCTTTGCACGATCAAAGAGACTTCATCTACACACATTGTGGTCCTTTCTTGACCTTCCCGAGGTCTCTTGACCAACCTCATCTTAATGAAGTGGCAACCGATACAACCTCCCTTGTAGAGCTTCTTTATATCATGATACTGGCTATGGTGGTTATCATCACATCTTTCAGAGAACAAGAATTGTCTCCATGTATCACCCTGAATGAGCACACATGCTCTCATCAGACCCTTTAGTCCGGATCATACTAACCCTTAGTTAGGGGTGATAAACTATACTAATATCGAGTTCTTCATGTATCTACTTCCACCTTATGAAAGTGAATCTTTAAGTTATACTCAAGAACTTTTGAACTCACATCATGGTGTAGTTGAACCTTCTCTCTCATATGTAGTTCAACCGGATCTGACCCTTGACAGAACTCTTTCTTTCTCATGTCATCTAGGTAAGGCGATCTACCATAACCCATATTGCATCTCAACCTTCCCTGGTCCAGGGGAGACTTACCACATCCATGGTGATGAACTCCCTTTCCCTTTCGGGGACTCTTTATCCTTTATATCAATACACTGGGTTACTGGTGTTCGTCCTTCACCTTCGGCTTGCATGGCCATATGCCACATGCAACTTCATCTTAGGCATCTAAAGCACTACTGTCACTTATTATCTTGGTAGTACCATGGTCTATGGTGATCTTAAATCTTGATCTCCTGTATTCTCATGAATCCTTAAGATCAATTCCTCAGAAACCCTAAACCACTCTAGTCGGGGTTTCACCTCCTCTTTCTCTAGAAAAGTTCATCTGAGGTTCTACAACCATCCTTTTATCTTGCTAAGCCCTATGTTGGCTAACCAAACAACCATTAACTTGATCAACCAGTATTGTTACATCTGAGTGTTAGCCAAACTTATCTCTTTTCCAACAGGGGATTAACTTATTAACCTCTTCTAGCCTCCATCTACTAGGTAGTTGTATATCATCCATAACATCCCTTACCACTTCACATCCTTAGGCATTAGGTAAAGTTGAAGACATACACCTCCATGTATTCCACCTATTATCTCACAGCTCTAAGTCTATCTTTATCAAGAAAACTCTGAGCTTATTCTCTTGGTTTTTCGAACTCAAACTTGTATAACTCATAGCTCATGATAAAAGCATCCTCATAAGATGACTTCCTTATTTCTCTTAGTGTTGGTAAACCATCCATGTATCGTTCACTCCACCAGGGTAAGTTATTAGCTGTGTCCTCGTATCTCATAGCAACGTTCCAAGTCACATCATCTTTTATCCTTGGTGTATGGCATGCGTACTGTCCTATCTCTCACTCCCATAACAAGAGGAAATAAGCATTTGGCTGCAGTCTAAATATAGAGTTCTTCCTATTCCAAGAGTAGAGATGGTACATCCCACCTTGCCAGTACACCTTTAAATCTAAGTTGAAACGTGTCACACATGTCTCTACATCCCAATCATCTCAATATCAGGGTTACTTCCATGGAAAACTGGTCTCAAACCTACTGAGGTTTACACACATTCCTTGGTCATCTCCTCTAGGTCTATAGGGTGTTGGTACTTTAGGGGTCATCCCTCTTCCCTTATGCATCCATAGAGTGCCCTACTCATCTACCCTTTGGGTCCCATGAGTTCATGAAGGTGATCAATCTCCTAACCAATGTCCCTCAGACAAATGATAGTTGTTACCTCTCGACCCAATGGTCATGTGCAACTAGGAAATTAGGCAACTCCTACTTCCATCGGTCTTATCCCCACCTGACCCTAGGATAGACTTAGGATTCTATTATAGTACATGTCCAACTTAGAACCTTACCCAAGCCTTCATCATCTCTCTCTATATTCATGAGCAGTCTTTCATTCTTTCATAGGGGTCATAGTGACCTGCCTACCTTGGTCAGGCCCCATACCGGTTACCTCCATGGTAACACATCCACATGCACTTAGAGATGGTTATCTATGGGTCTATAGGTTCATTCTCATGCCATGTACCTTTGACTTATCTTCTCAAGATCCTATGAGACCTCCTTAAGTTACCTTAAACTAACAAAACTGATATACACCCTACAAAAGGGGTCCCTCTCCCAGGATGGGAGGAAACTTCACCTTAACGACAAAGGTCACAACCTTCCTTATGTCTAGGGTTTATATCCACATGAGCATATGTAACCCTATCTAGATACTAAGGCACAAGCAGACCGCCCTACTAAACCATGCTCGGTCACACTTGTTCTCATCCTCAACATTGGATCAAGATCATACCTTCCCATGTCATCAACTTAGTTGCAAGGGGTTCATCATACCTTAAACTTAAGAAGTTTCCCTCTCCTCTAAACATGACGAGTACCATGCTCAAATCTATATAAACTCAGATCCCTTCATGAGCATTAGGTACACCACTTCCCCTCTTAGGCCTAGGAATCCTAGGTTCACTTTTGGGTGTCCAACTGCATGCTCAATCTCTTAACCATGAATCAATCATGTATAATGCATGGCATGCACTTCCTGTCATCCTTCTACTCAAGCAACACTTTAGAGTTGAGTCCTCCTCAAGGACAACCAACAAGGTATAAGGCATCACAACCTATTACTAAACCTCTGCAGGTCTAAGGAACTCTTCTTCCTATCTCAGAAGGTAAACACCTATACCATAGGCACATAGGGCACCATAAGCCTCATCCTAACTCTAGGGTTTAGTTCCTCCAATGGCAACCAAGATATCATCAGTCTCCAGGGATCAAGCATGAGGCAAACACTATCATCCACTTATGTCGCATCATCCTCAACTCCCCACTTTTCCTCATATCTCGGGTCTAGGCTTCCAACCTTCTTGCTTGGGGTCCTTCGCTCTCTCTCTAGAGCTAACCCTACAACCAACCTCTCTATCAGAGGTCCTCTCTTCACGAAGGATCAAACTCATAAGCATACCCCTACCTGGGTGAAGCCTATGTTCAACTTATGTTCGCTCAGGATTATCCATAACTCTTTATGCTTACCTCATAAGCTATCATGGCCAGGGTTTCAACCTACTGCTCACACTACTGACGTATATTGGGTGCCTACTATGCCATGCTCATGTAAGCTCATGGGGTTTTCATAGGTTCTTCTCTAACCTCATCAATGAAGGAGCTATCCTTCACTCTAACATGCACGACCCTTCCCAGGGTTGGGTCGCCAAAGATACTCGGTCATCCAACCTCTCATGGCTCGTATGGCATTCAAGGCATGTCCATCCAAACACATGGTCCACCGTGACACCTAACTCATCATGACATCTCTCTCTCTAACCTTCACTTAGGGTTAGGGTTACCATCATTCTCAGAGGAGGTGCCAGGTCTCTACTTCTAATGGAGGTCTCTACCTCTAAGACTAACTCTCTCTACTTATCCTCCTGGAAAGAAGGTCTAGCCTTAGGTCTCTCCTGAGGGAAATGACAACTCATGTCATACGACCTAATCATGTATCTATTCTTTAGTTTACACTTAATATATTAAGCTTATGTCCATGACATCTTATTTACATGCTTTTCATTAATTTGGTGGAGGATTCCTTAGACCTTATCAACCTTACCCATACCTCAAGTGGGGGAGGAAAAGAGAGAAAACCCTAATCCTTAAGGTCCTTAACAACATTTGAGTTGAGAAGGGATGAACAAGATGAGAGAGTCCTAAAGGTATCTTATTTCGAGTCAAATCCTGAGACATTGGCCAGGCAGTCACACTAATCTGGGAGTCCTCGTATTCCAACTAGCGGTGCGGAGGAAAATCTTTCCATCCCCCAGACGTGATCCTTTTCTAGACACCTCTGTCTTTCAGAAAATCCTCTAATAACTCCCTTCGGTTCTATGGAGTTTGTAAAATTCAATAATCATTAAAGATTAAATGAGGAACCTACGATCTAATACCAAATGTAACGACCCTGTCTCCCAGTAACCCCCAATTAGGGGAGACCAAGAGGTCAAAGTCGTTATTCCCATTTTCGTATCAAGGGTTCGACAATTAATCAATAAAAATTATTAAATTCTACCAACTATACTGAAATATGGTAAAAATAAAAACTTTGCATACCTTTTGAAAACTTGGATCTCTAAACTTCTATCCACATATGAATTCTACTCTAACTGATCCTCCTTGTATTTTAATTCAAGTATTTCACAATATGACGATTTACTATTTGTCCTTTTGGCTTTGAACCTAAAACGCCGACAAACAAAATGTCGATTAGCATAAAGCTGGTATGTGGGGGGAAACAATAATCCTACAATTATGATAACAATGTAATCAGTCAATTATGATTTAAACAAATAACTTTATGTTTTCCACATAACTGCTCAATCCCTACATACCCTAGCCTCTGCGCTGTCAAGTAGTGGACCTGGATGCTACCTTCTTTATGGTAGATCCCCATTAAACCTCTCATGATCCCACCTAATAGGTGAACTAGTTTCTAGGGTTGAGTCACATGGCACTACCTATAGGTAGCCCACTCCTTAACTCATGGCATGCTAAAGAGTCTCATGGCACTACACGTAGGTAGCCCAATTTTTAACTCATGATAACCTAGACCTTGCTCTAGGTTACCCCTTTTTAGACTTTGCAAAGCCACAAAGGTCGACCAGGATATGAGCCAGTCATGTATGCACATTTATGGTGATAATCATAGTCACTTTATAGTTGCATGAAATAAAAGACATCCAACGGTTATTTTCAAGCAATCGATAAACCGTTCGGGAATTGCCGTGAAACTAGAGTGATTATTCATAAGCGTAGTGACATACCTGTCAAGCTTATTTGAGACAGAATAATCCATGCAAGAAAGAAATCCAAGCAAGCACACATATCAAGATCCTGAAATAACCATACAATTTCCTTTTGTTACTCAGGTCATCAAGATCTATTAAACCTAGCTCGCTTCCTAGGGTTTCTAGTTCACTTTTAGGGTTTCCCTTCATCTTTTACTATTTTAAACCCTAATTTTATACCATTACTCATAAACCCTTATTATCTTATCTATTCTTCAATATTAAGGTTATCTTAACAACATATAACCCTATTTTCATATTTAAAGGCATCATTAACCATCAATTAATTTCATTAAGTTTCTTTTACATTAAAGCTATTATTTTTTTCCTTTTAATCCATGACAAAATCATTATGCGCATTTATCATCAATTCAAAGTTCATTACGATCTAATTCACATATGAACTTGATTTGTCATTAATTCTACCTTTATTCGTTAGAAAACCCTAATTACTACATTAAAGGTATTTATCCACAAATTAGGAACTTTAATGCTTGAAATAGCTTAGAGTCATTATATCTTAGCTTTATTCACAATTTTGAATAATTAAAACCATTATTAGTCGCTTTTACCAATATTAGGGTTTCAAGGCCCATTAAAGTATATTCATGCACATGAAACTCCAATTAAACCAATTACATGCAAATTTTATCCTTTTTGTTCCTAAAGTTTCTTTTTACAGTTAACAGGTTTATAGCAACTTTAAACACCCATTAAACCCTACTAAGCACATTAATCATCTCAAAAATAGGGTTCTTTAAACATTTATACATAAAAGTTGATAACTTCCATTACTTTTCGAATTGAAAAAGGAATCATCTTATAAATATATTTTTATTGGATTCCCCTCATTTTTCTAAGTAATTTTCATATTTTATGTGTATTCATCCGAGCTACAGTTAAATAGATATGAATTTCACAAAATTACTTACTTTGGGCCAACCAGAAGCTGCCACGTCGCTTCCTCCATGCCACGTTGCTCGGCTCAAAAGGAAACATGATGATTTGACGATTTTACCCTTAACTAAGTTACTGGCTCTTGAGTACGTGGCGGGGTAGAAGTGTCCAAGGCTCCGGGCCTTCTTCTTCCTCCTCGCGGCACTGTTGGATACGCCACCCTGCAGCCCTAGGCGTGGCTTCCCCTCCCTCGTCTGACCCCGACGGTCTCCAGCAAGGGTCCCTTCCTCATCTTCGCACTTTGCCGCACCTACAAGGCTCCAAAGAGATGTCGTGGTGGCAGGAATCGAGCTGCATAGACCTACAACTCAGCCGCCCGATGCAACTGTACTGCTGCAATGGTGCATTATTTAGGGCATGGCGACGCCGACTAGACCTGGATTTGGCATCGTCTCATAACCAGCCACCGTTGCAACCCCACCTGGGTTCCTCATTGCTCTAGGAACACGTTGCTAATCATGGTTAGGGTTAAGGACAAAAACAAGGAAGAAGAAGATAGGAAAGAGAGAGAGGGAGACAAGGGATCTCTTTAGAATTCGAACCAGGGTTCTACCCTTTATATAAGGGTGGGTAACGAAGCCCTAGGTTGGCTATCCATGAGATCTAAGTCTCTTTCCTATTAGGAAACTATATTCTTTCATGAATAAGCAATCTTCTCTCTCTTGCTTATCTCCTTAATATTCCTTATTCACTAGATGTTAGGATTACGAAAATTATCCCTCTTATTCACTTTGTTCTTGCTTTTTAATCCATTGACACGAATTTCTATTTTCTTTTAATAGAAATTACTTCCTTTTTAACAATACCCCAAAATCATTCATTATGCACCATATTATCTTCTTATTTGACATTATTGGTATTTTCTCTTTCCTCTGTCTTCATTGGGGCTCCTTGGACTCCCAAAAACTCCAAGATTTCGAAATTCATTCATAAGGATACTTATTATCCTTCTAGTTGCATCAAAATTCATTATTTCACATTATCTTGTTTATTTCTTATTAGAATATCTCTTTTTGACGATTTCTCTTTTCCTTTATTTTTATTTTCCTCATTGGAATTCCATTTAACATTAGAAATCCTTGGGATATGAAATTCCATGAAGGATAACTCAATTATACTTCTTTCCACTTATTTTCCACATTTTATCATTGTTTTCAATTTCTTTCTTAATAAAGAAATACTTAATTGATCTATTTCTTTCTTATTGTATTTTATTTGCAACTTTGGACTCCTTGGGACCCAAGGAACCCAAGAGGCATGAAATCCGCCTTTGGATTACATTCTTTTGCCTTCTAGAGGTTTCCACATCTCTCTTTTCTCAAAAACTCAATTATCTATTTATTAATTGAATTGCCTTGTTATTAGGCCCAATAGCCAATAATGCCCACAACACAACCATCAAGGATATTGTAAACGAAATCCATTTATTCAAAACAAATTATATCTTTATTTGTTCAAATATCTTTAATATGAGAAATCACATTTCTCACCAAAAGAACCCAAAACTGGGGTTGTAACATAGAACCTCTTGGAGTTCATTCCAAGGTTGCTCATTCACCCCAACCCTTTGAGCCCCTTTCTTTCTCTACCTTCAAGTCAAATTCGTGAGTATGAGTGAAATAGGATATGTTGTATGAGAGCTACCCCTTGTATTGATGTAAATCTCTCCACCTCCATCTTCCTACCCTCTTTCCTATTGAAGAAAAGGTTGAAGATCTTCTCTGAGTGGAGGAGAAGGAGTTGTTGTTCTTCAAGGTTGAAGAAGGCAAGGTGTTCTAGATCTCCAAGTGAAGGAGATAGGCAAGGTGATGCTTAAGAAAGATAGGCAATCCCTTGAAGTCCGAAGACTTGAAGAAGGAGTGTGTAAGTCCATGTTGATGGATGAAGACTCTATGGTTCAAGTGGGTAAGCTCCTTCTATAGGTTGAAGATCTTTGATTGAGGTACTAAGCCCTTGGATGTTGTAGTTTTGTCTTGTAATCTTATGATGGAATATAAGAGTACCAATATTGCAAATCCTAGATATTAACCACCACTAGGTAGTGGATTGACATTGCTCCTAGTCAGGATTTGGAACCACTCTAAACCACCTTGTCCAAGTGCATGCTATTCCTTGTCTCTCACGCTTGCTATGCTTGCTAGTTATGACCATTACTGCTTGTTTAAGTTTCTGCACTTAATCTAATTTGGTGGTCTAATCCATCTTGTGAGATTTGTGAAGCTCTATTCACCCCCCCCCTATAGAGCCCTTGATCCAACAAGTGGTATCAGAGCATGTCTTCTCCAAGCTACTTCCACAAGTAGGAGAAGATGGTCGATTTAGCACTTGGATCCCTCAACTTGGAAGGGAGCTTCTCCATGCGACCTCTGGTCTTCGACGGCACAAATTTCCTATATTGGAAAAGAAGAATGCAGTTCTACCTCCAAGGTGTAAGCTATAAGATGTGGAAAGTGGTGTACCTCAAGTATGAATATCCAAAAGGGGAAATCTCTACATGGACGGAAGCAAAAATGAAGCAAGCTCAACTCAATGCTAAAGTAGTGAGCATCATCTATGCATCCCTCACCCCATCCGAGTTCAACTAGATATCCTCTTGGGACACTGCACATGATATTTGGAACAAGCTATGTGTCACCTATGAAGGAACAGATCAAGTGAAGGAAGCTAAGATCTACATGTTTGGGGGTCTACTTGAGAACTTCAGGATGGGTAAGAATGAAAGAGTAGCAGATATGTACACAAGACTCAATGTGATCGTCAATGGATTGGCAGCCCTTGGTAGTGTGATGGACAAATGCACTATCAACTCCAAGATCTTAGGATCTCTTCCAAAGAGATGGGATCCCAAGGTCACATCCATTGAATAAGTGTACCAGCTTAGTGAATTATCAACCGAGGAGCTGGTTGGTAATCTTCAAGCCCATGAACCAAGGCTTGATAAGAAGGAAGAAGAAGAAAAGAGAGAAGAAAAGGAGTTCAAGAAGATCAAGAACACAACCTTCAAAGCTCAAATTGAAGAGATGGTTTAGCAACAACAACTTTTTCTCTCAAGTCTCCTACTCCTTCCACAAGTGAAGATGAAGGCCCAAATGAGCATGAATCTAACTACTCCAAGGGAATACCCTTCAAGGAGAAGCCTTCTTCATCAACTCCTAGATGTTATGAATGTGGCCAAAAGGGCCATTATAAGAGTGACTGCCCCAAGGCCAAGAAGAGACATCACAAGAGCAGCCACAAGAAAGACAAGGAGTACAAGAGAGAAGGCAAGTACAAGAGAAAGGAGAAGAAAGAAAGAATAAGCAAAGATGCAGCTCATGCAGCTTGGGAGGAGTCTTCCTCAAGCTCTTCAAGCTCCGAAGATGGAGAATGCCACCTTGCTCTCATGGCTTTTACAAGTGAAGATGTAGGTGAGGTAAGTGAGGTAAGTGAGGTAAGTGAAGTTAATTTACATGAGTTGTCTAAGGAAACTCTTATTGATATGCTTAATGCTTGCCGATCATCTTTTACTAAATGCAAATCTAAAACAAAAAGATTAGGTAAGATAATAGATGAAATTTATGCTAAGATTGAGATTCTTGATCAAAATGAAAAGTTGCATCTTGATAGCATTGATTCCTTGCAAGGGCAATTTCTTAATCTTGAGCTCCAATACAATGGAGTTGAAGTTGAGAATGGTGTCTATCTTAAGAAAATTGAAAATCTTAAGGATGTAAACTAAAATTCCTAGATGAGATTGATGTTAGTAAAACTAAAATGTAGAACTCAAACTCATTGATGATGCTAGGAGAAATGAAATTTATGCTTATCAAAAAGAAATTATTTTGCTTAAAACTAAAAATGCTAAGTTGCTTACTCAAGTTAATGATTTATCTTCAGACCTATCTTTCCAAGTAATGAGGTAGATAGAACTACTCTAGAATGTGATTCTTTTCATACTAAATCCCTCTATTTAGAGGCCGACCTACCACATGCTAGAGATGATCTTGTTAGTTTATCTTCTACTGTCATTAGTCTTATTGATGATAATGAAAAATTAAGAGCTTCTTTGCAAAAGTTTCTTATAGGAAAGAAATCCCTTATTGTTGTCTTTGAACACTCTACCCAACAAATTGATACTAGTAGTTTATGATATGATGGTACCACTCCTAAAGGTAAGAATAAGAATAAGAGTAAGGGTAAGAATAAGCGTGTGGAACCTCCTATCTTCCATGGAGAGACTTTTGGCTCTAAGAACCCAATGGTATGTGCTCATTGTAAATGTGATGATCGTTACTCTACTTAATGTCCTTACAAGCTAAAGGGGACGAAACCAAACATGAAATGGGTCCCCAAGCTAACCCCAGATCCCAAAGTTTGAGTTGGGTATCGACATCCTTCTTTCATGCAGGTTAAAAGAAAATGGATTGTTGATAGTGGCTGCTCTAAGCACATGACTGGTGAAATCAACCACTTCAACAAATTCATGTAGAATAAAGGAGGATCGATAACCTTTGGGGACAACAAAAAGAGTAAGGTTATAGGTGAGGGTGATGTAGGCAATGAGCTATGTATCAAGAATTTTTTTCTTGTTGATGGCCTACATCATAACTTGATAAGTTTAAGCCAACTTTGTGATAATGGATATCTTATTTGTTTACATATTTAGAATGTTTGCTTCTAGATTCCCTCACTTACAATGTCATATATAAGGGAACTAGAAATGGTAATATTTATGTTATTGTTTTTGACGTTCTAAAGCCCGTACTAGATAGATGCTTGGTTGTGGACAAAAATGCGATTTCTCTTTGGCATCGATGCTTGGGTCATGTGAATATGCATCAAATGAAGAAATTGAGCAAAAAGGAATTGGTTCGGGGACTTCCCAAATTGGATCTTGTAAAGGATGAGGAATGCCAACCTTGTACACAAGGCAAGAAAACTAGGTCCTCCTTCAAAAAACCAAATGAGTCCTTAGTTCCAAAAGAGCTCTTGAGCTTCTTCATATTGATCTATTCAGACCTATGAGAACACAAACGCTTCGTGGTTCCAAGTATTGTCTTGTGATTATCGATGATTTCTCTTACTATACTTGGACATTCAGTCTCATTTTGAAAAGTGATACTCTTGATGTTTTCTCGAGCTTTTGTAAATGAGTTGAAAATGAAGCTTCTTGCCGGATTATTTCTATCCATAGTGACCATGGGGAAGAGTTTGAAAATGATCTTTTTTAGCATTTTTGTGAAAAATCTGGTTACTCGCACAATTCCTCTTCTCCTCGTACACCTCAACAAAATGGGGTAGTAGAGAGAAAGAATAGGTCGCTACAGGAGATGGCTAGGACCATGCTTCTTAAATATGACATTCCTAAGAAGTTTTGGGCCGAAGCCGTCAACACTGCTTGTTTTGTACAAAACTGAGTTTTTACACAACCTTCTTTGAAGAAAACCCCCTATGAGTTATGGCGTGGTAGAAAGCCATCCATTGATTTCTTTCATGTTTTCGGATGTCCTTGTTTTGTTTTGAACATGAAGGATTATCTTGACAAGTTTGATCCAAAATCTTACAAGGCTTTCTTCTTAGGTTATAGCACTACAAGCGGGGCTTATAAAGTTTTCAATATTAAACTGACTAAAATTGAAGAATCTATTAATGTTAAGTTTATTGAAACTAACCATGTTGTTGGCAAGAATGTTGTTGATAATGATGTTGCAGATGACTTAATTTCTATCTTGAAAGACCTCAACATCGACAACAAAGGTAAGAAAGTGGTTGAAGCTGAAGATGAAGAGAAGAAGGATCCCACCCCTCACTTTGCAAAGAATCATCCCAAAGAGCTAATCATTAGCAACCCATTTGAGAGAGTGAAGACATGAGCTGCCTACAATAAAGAACAAGTAGACATTGCCTTCATCTCACAGCTGGAGCCAAAGAACATCAAAGAAGCTCTTGGTGATGACGAGTGGATCCCAGCCATGCAAGAGGAACTAGAGCAATTCAAGAAGAATTGTGTGTGGACTCTAGTGCCAAGACCAAGTGATAGAAAAATCATTGGCACCAAATGGGTCTACCGCAACAAGCTCGACGAGAATGGTAAGGTGGTAAGGAACAAAGCTATGTTATTAGCACAAGGCTACAACTAATAAGAAGGTATTGATTTTGATGAAACTTATGCTCTGGTTGCTAGACTTGAATCTATTAGAATGCTACTTGCCTTTGCCAGTTACAAAATTTTTTTGCTATATCAAATGGATGTTAAAAGTGCATTTTTGAATGGTAAAATCGAGGAGGAAGCATTTGTTACTCAACCTCCGGGCCTTGAAAATGACAAGCTACCCAATCATGTTTACTTGTTGCAAAAATCTCTCTATGGACTCAAACAAGCACCTCGATCTTGGTATGAGAAATTAAAGAACTTTTTGTTAGACAATGGGTATGTCATGGGCAAAGCCGATTCTACTCTATTTCTAAAATACACTTCTAGCAATTTTCTTATCATTCAGATTTATGTTGATGATATCATTTTTGGCAGAACTAATCTTAATCTTTGCAAGGACTTTAGTTCTCTTATGCAGAGTGAATTTGAGATGAGCATGATGGATGAGTTGACTTTCTTCCTTGGCTTCCAAATCAAGCAAACCAAAGATGGAATCTTCATCAACCAAGGCAAGTATACCAATGAACTACTCAAACTCTTTGGAATGGAGAACATGAAGCCAATGGACACACCCATGTCCAATACCGCCAAACTTGATAGAGATGAAGAAGGTGAGAAGGTAGATGAGAAGATCTATAGAGGTATGATGGGTAGTTTACTTTATTTAACTACCTCTAGACCTGATATTATGTTTAGTGTTGGCTTGTGTACTCACTTTTAATCAAGTCCTAGGAAATCACATCTTATTAATCTTAAGAGGATTTTTAGGTACTTAGCCAAAACTCAAAATATTGGTCTATAGTACCCTAAGTCAAGGGATTTTACTCTTGTACCCTAAGTTAAGCAACCTAGTCGTGCTTTGTTCTGTGTATCCAATGAAACCCTTATGGGCTACATGATGCACCAACAAGCATACAATCAACAGGTCCACGAGTACCTACATCAGGATTTGTGTTCTATCCTATCGACCATGAACCTATCTTGTGCGCACCCCTACCCCACCTACCACCCCTACCCCGATAGTGATCATGCTTCATATGCATACAATCATTACTACCCTACCCCTGAGCCTTCCGCTGTTACTGCTCCTCCACCCTTTGCTACTGGTGGTCCTGCCCCTGCTCCTGCCTACCTACCACTGCCTTCTGGCCCCCTGGCCACCTTGCTTGTCATCCTTGGAGACTCTGCTCCATCCTTTCCTCAGGCCAATGAGCTTCGTGCTCTTGGTATGACTTTGTGACGTCCCTGGATTTTCTAAAACATAATCTGATGTGTGACATCCAAATTGAAACCTCACCTTAGTGAGAATTCCAATTTGAGCACCACACACTTGGCTAAGAAGAAGAAAATCAAGGGAGTCAGAAGGAAACAATCAGTAGTACATGCACATGAACAATAATAAAACCATACAACACATGTTCACCATTCAACATATAATTACAACATGAATTGTTACAACATTTGATATTACATATTGAACATCAAACTTCTACATATACATGTGCTAACACTAAACTATAGGATCTTAATACAATAGGTCCACCTATACATCAGCTCGCCACACAACTCACAACTATCCTGGATCTTTAAGAACATATGTCCACAACCTAAACAAAAGATTACATGTGGTACACGTCAGCACAATATTCAAAAATATTGTACTGAGTAAGCCTACGGGTCTTTTATTTACCTCTCATCATATCTTGGCAATAAGATAAAACTAGTACTTGGTAGGATAAAACAAATATAAGAAAAAGTGTATACTTGCATAAAGATATTCATTAACAAAAGAGAACACATATCTTTTAGGCATATTTTCCATTATATCATCGTTGCATTACTACCAAGGAGTTGAATGCATTAAGGCCTTTATGATCACTACCAAAGCGTTGGATCATATGTGCAATGTGACCACTACCAAAGAGTTAGGTCCAAGCACACTACCAAAGATTTGGTGCTTCCACATGTACAATGTGACCACTACCAAAGAGTTAGGTCACTTCCAAGCACACTGCCAAAGAGTTGGTGCTTTCATATAATGGAACAGATATATTATGTTTGATGTGTTCATAGTAGTAAGTATGGAAAATCAAGCAACATATCATACAAGAATAATTATTTCTTCCAATATCATATGCCAAGTCTTTACTACCATATAACACAAGCATATTGTATAATAAGCCAAGTAAGAGGTAATGGCGTACCTTGATCAAGACAACCATAATCATCATATATCCTTCATGTAAACTATGTTGGTCAAACCTGATTAAGACAAGACCACATATCACCATCAAGTTCTTATCATCTCAATCCTAATTATATCCATTTTAGGGTTTGCTTAACTCATTAAGATATATGCATCATTACTTGTCTTCTTGTCTTACTCTTTAGTACATTTCCAAATTACTTGCATTCTTATCTTAGGATTATCTTACTCATCTTATATTCCATATTATAGATCAATAAATTAGATTATTTTATTACATATGATTATGTGCACATATTAACCTTAGGTTATAGAACTACAAGCGGGGCTTATAAAGTTTTTAATATTAAACTGACTAAAATTGAAGAATCTATTAATGTTAAGTTTATTGAAACTAACCATGTTGTTGGCAAGAATGTTGTTGATAATGATGTTGCAGATGACTTAATTTCTATCTTGAAAGACCTCAACATCGACAACAAAGGTAAGCAAGTGGTTGAAGCTGAAGATGAAGAGAAGAAGGATCCCACCCCTCACTTTGCAAAGAATCATCCCAAAGAGCTAATCATTAGCAACCCATTTGAGAGAGTGAAGACATGAGCTGCCTACAATAAAGAAAAAGTAGACATTGCCTTCATCTCACAGCTGGAGCCAAAGAACATCAAAGAAGCTCTTGGTGATGACGAGTGGATCCTAGCCATGCAAGAGGAACTAGAGCAATTCAAGAAGAATTGTGTGTGGACTCTAGTGCCAAGACCAAGTGATAGAAAAATCATTGGCACCAAATGGGTCTACCGCAACAAGCTCGACGAGAATGGTAAGGTGGTAAGGAACAAAGCTATGTTAGTAGCACAAGGCTACAACTAATAAGAAGGTATTAATTTTGATGAAACTTATGCTCTGGTTGCTAGACTTGAATCTATTAGAATGCTACTTGCCTTTGCTAGTTACAAATTTTTTTTGCTATATCAAATGGATGTTAAAAGTGCATTTTTGAATGGTAAAATCGAGGAGGAAGCATTTGTTACTCAACCTCCGGGCTTTGAAAATGACAAGCTACCCAATCATGTTTACTTGTTGCAAAAAGCTCTCTATGGACTCAAACAAGCACCTCGAGCTTGGTATGAGAAATTAAAGAACTTTTTGTTAGACAATGGGTATGTCATGGGCAAAGTCGATTCTACTCTATTTCTAAAATACACTTCTAGAAATTTTCTTATCATTCAGATTTATGTTGATGATATCATTTTTGGCAGAACTAATCTTAATCTTTGCAAGGACTTTAGTTCTCTTATGCAGAGTTAATTTGAGATGAGCGTGATGGATGAGTTGACTTTCTTCCTTGGCTTCCAAATCAAGCAAACCAAAGATGGAAACTTCATCAACCAAGGCAAGTATACCAATGAACTACTCAAACTCTTTGGAATGGAGAACATGAAGCCAATGGACACACCCATGTCCAATACCGCCAAACTTGATAGAGATGAAGAAGGTGAGAAGGTAGATGAGAAGCTCTATAGAGGTATGATGGGTAGTTTACTTTATTTAACTACCTCTAGACCTGATATTATGTTTAGTGTTGGCTTGTGTACTCGCTTTTAATCAAGTCCTAGGAAATCACATCTTATTAATCTTAAGAGGATTTTTAGGTACTTAGCCAAAACTCAAAATTTTGGTCTATAGTACCCTAAGTCAAGGGATTTTACTCTTGTACCCTAAGTTAAGCGACCTAGTCGTGCTTTGTTCCGTGTATCCAATGAAACCCTTATGGGTTACATGATGCACCAACAAGCATACAATCAACAGGTCCACGAGTACCTACATCAGGATTTGTGTTCTATCCTATAAACCATGAACCTATCTTATGCGCACCCCTACCCCACCTACCACCCCTACCCCGATAGTGATCATGCTTCATATGCATACAATCATTACTACCCTACCCCTGAGCCTTCCACTGTTACTGCTCCTCCACCCTTTGCTACTGGTGGTCCTTCCCCTGCTCCTGCCTACCTACCACTGCCTCCTGGCCCCCTGGCCACCTTGCTTGTCATCCTTGGAGACTCTGCTCCATCCTTTCCTCAGGCCAATGAGCTTCGTGCTCTTGGTATGACTTTTTGACGTCCCTGGATTTTCTAAAACATAATCTGATGTGTGACATCCAAATTGAAACCTCACCTTAGTGAGAATCCCAATTTGAGCACCACACACTTGGCTAAGAAGAAGAAAATCAAGGAAGTCATAAGGAAACAATCAGTAGTACATGCACATGAACAATAATAAAACCATACAACACATGTTCACCATTCAACATATAATTACAACATGAATTGTTACAACATTTGATATTACATATTGAACATCAAACTTCTACATATACATGTGCTAACACTAAACTATAGGATCTTAATACAATAGGTCCACCTATACATCAGCTCGCCACACAACTCACAACTATCCTGGATCTTTAAGAACATATGTCCACAACCTAAACAAAAGATTACATGTGGTACACGTCAACACAATATTCAAAAATATTGTACTGAGTAAGCCTACGGGTCTTTTATTTACCTCTCATCATATCTTGGCAATAATATAAAACTATTACTTGGTAGGATAAAACAAATATAAGAAAAATTGTATACTTGCATAAAGATATTCATTAACAAAAGAGAACACATATCTTTTAGGCATATTTTCCATTATATCATCGTTGCATTACTACCAAGGAGTTGAATGCATTAAGGACTTTATGATCACTACCAAAGTGTTGGATCATATGTGCAATGTGACCACTACCAAAGAGTTAGGTCCAAGCACACTACCAAAGATTTGGTGCTTCCACATGTACAATGTGACCACTACCAAAGAGTTAGGTCACTTCCAAGCACACTGCCAAAGAGTTGGTGCTTTCATATAATGGAACAGATATATTATGTTTGATGTGTTCATAGTAGTAAGTATGGAAAATCAAGCAACATATCATACAAGAATAATCATTTCTTCCAATATCATATGCCAAGTCTTTACTACCATATAACACAAGCATATTGTATAATAAGCCAAGTAAGAGGTAATGGCGTACCTTGATCAAGACAACCATAATCATCATATATCCTTCATGTAAACTATGTTGGTCAAACCTGATTAAGACAAGACCACATATCACCATCAAGTTCTCATCGTCTCAATCCTAATTATATCCATTTTAGGGTTTGCTTAACTCATTCAGATATATGCATCATTACTTGTCTTCTTGTCTTACTCTTTAGTACATTTCCAAATTACTTGCATTCTTATCTTAGGATTATCTTAATCATCTTGTATTCCAGATTATAGATCAATAAATTAGATTATTTTATTACATATGATTATGTGCACATATTAACCCTAGGTTACATGCATTAACCTATATTAGGGTTTTAAACCATGTATTAACGGGTCAACTTCATATAACATGGACTCTATGTATAAAACTGATCTCAGATTTACATATCATCTTCCAGTTACTGATATGAGGGTGTTATGTGAATTTCATCATTTATTGAGCACATATGTATTTATTGCATTTTATTTAGGGTTATTAGCCCTAGATAGATATATGAAGAAAATTACATGATTTCGTGCATCAACATCATAATACAAGATCTTACAAGTATTGTAAACATGAATATAAATTTACAAGAATATTCTCATAATTTTAGGTCATCATTTGATATTTATTATCCATCATATGAGCATTTCACCACTTATACGATATCACTGTGAATAATGCATCAAAAGCCTAATATTATCATTCTATTGTGTTCTACTAATTTTTCTGGACATTTTGATATATTATTTGTATTTTTCTAATAATTTTTCTAATTACTATGGATATTATAAGATTTATACAAGATCTGAGCATTTATGAAAGTATTCTTACCTTTCAGCCAACCACAACTAGCCACGTATCTCCCCAGGGAGGCGCTTCGTTCTCCTATTTACTAGATGAACTGGTAGTTCAGGGTTTACTCCCCTTTCTCTGGTTCCACACGAGACAATCGCCCCTAATGTTGTTCTCTTCTGACGTTGCATCGTCTCCTAGAAACAACCGCCACCTGGGTTTGACCTTGCCCCGTCCTCCTCCCTCTCTCTTCTCGCATTCTCGCTTCTTTCTCGATGCAACGGGTGCAGGCCTGTCCTGCAACCTCTGTCGTCTCCCTTGTATAGGCCACCGCCATGAGGCTTCTACCGCAACTGTTGATCCTAGTGAGGAATCAAGCAGCTCCACATGTTCTTCGCTTCTTGACGCCTCCTTGCGGACGCGTCGCAGGTGCATGTAGGTGTCTCCTCTGGAGAGAACTAGGCGTCGTTCTCCTATGCCTCGTGGTTGGAGAAAGCTACAGAAGGGTTCATATGCTCCCTTCATCTGCCTGTGCGACCGTCGTCGCTGGACTAGAGCTCTGGCTAGAGATTGGCCAACGTCTCCTCCACCTGAACAGAACCTTTTGCAGCCAGCTTCTTCTTCTGTGCTGCATTACAATGTTGGCCTCCAGAGTGATGTCGTCATTGGATCTCCTTCTTCGGCAAGCGATCAGGCATCATTCTCCTCTTCTCCAAACTGAAGCACGTCGTCGCCATCTGTCATGGAAGTGCCATCGTGGGCTTCACCTTGATGAGGGAGTGGATCAGTTTATGTTACGACAGGATCGCCTCCTCTTTTATCCTACTACTGTTGGCGATGGAGAGACAATGGTGTGGAAGAGGCTCATTTTCATCTTCTTGGGTCAAACAGTTTTTGGAAATGAGAGGGAACCATTTTCCCCACATGATATTGTGTTCAGGCCCACGATCAGTCATGAAACGGCCAATGGGAAGTTGCCACGCTAGGCACCCACGACATCTAAGCGATCTTGGTACAAGATTCCATCCGTTATATCCAGTCAATCTAGGGTCCTAGTTCATTACCTATAAAGCCTATATGTGGCCTCTCTACTTAGTCCAGGGGAGCGTGACATTGCATTGATCAAAGCCTAAGTTCCTAGTTATGAACCTTGGTCTGAAATACATCAAGATGCACATTATTTCATTATATTCAAACTTTAGTAACTTCTTCTAGGAACCTCCAATTGTCACCAAATTTTATCCATAGCTCCTTCACAACTCAAGATACCTTGTACACCAATTTGGTGTCAAAACTCAACTGTTCGATTATCCACTTAAATACCTCAAGGACATTAAATATAGGGATCTTAATCATGATATAACCATCAAACACCATCCAAACATTACCAAAGCACTTGTAGCTCTTAAGATAACTCAACATGCATGACTTTACTTATGTCAATGGACATTTAAGGAATCCAAAAATCCACTCCATCACATACTACACACCTTAATAGATATTTCGTCCTTCAAATTAAGGCAAAAGTTGTCACATCATATACATCTTAAAAAAATTTTGTCCTCAAAATTAAACTATACTCGTACTCCAAGGAATAACTAACATGTCTTCATCCACATATATGGCACTATTCTAGGTGTAACATATTCAAAAGAAAAAGCTCCAGAACTATAACCAAGCTATTGGGATGCTTTAAAACATCTAAGGTGAAACACCCCTTCAAAAAGATTGAAACAAGGGTTTAGAAACTTAGGTTATTTCATGACATCTATCATATTATAGGATTTTCATCCTAATTTTACCCAAGCATTAAACATTAACATATACCTCTTATGAGGGAGTTAAATGTAATTAACTCACCTTATCCATATGATCATATGAAGATGCCATCATCATTACGTTGTGCTAATCAACATGTTCATTAAACACATACATTAACACCTTAGTTAATGTATATCATTAATACGATCTCATTTGAATTTCTCAGATTAGGTTACAAACTTTATTAGTGACTCTAATAATAGATTCACCAACCACATAATGTTAACATTATTCATGCATATGGTTAACCATCTATACATTTACATGTATTAAACCATCTCTAGGTTTCCATCATATCATGTCTATATATCACGTCTCGAGATTAGATCACATCCCTACATATTTATCTCATGGTTGTGCTAAACAAACTTATGTGAGTGGCTAATCAAACATATATCAAAATTTCATCTAGTCCAACTGAGGTTCTCCTGACCCATAACATGAGGGTAGTGTCATGCTCAGTCTCACTGAGCTCACACAACTCTATGAGTATCTCATATGCATATACTTTATCTTCCCTTTATTAGCCTAGGGTTCTCAGATTACCTCATTGTCACTAGTGATAGTCTTACAAGCTCTAGCCACATAAGCACAAACCAAAAATGCTATGACATTCTCTTCATAGGTCTCTACCCATGAGATACTGTTTCCCAACTCTCTCTCTTATATGCATCTACTAGATTCCTACAAGGAACCTCCAACCCAAGCTTGAGGCTTCACAGAAACTAAAACATAGCTACCTCCACTAGGGTCTTGGGACTCTCTCTCCCTCACCCAGATGGTAGGTTCTCATATTCATATTCACATATTCATATATAACCAACCTCTCTCTGACTCTAGGGTTTGGTCCTCCCAAGGACATCTAGGGTTCAACAAGACTATAGGAATCATGCACAAAGTAACTCATCTCTATCACTCAGGAGTAGTCTAGTTTAGGACATATCATAATACATATTTCTCATAATTCTCATATCTTGGAGTTTAGGTTCTCTGACCTTCTCTCTTTGGATCTCACTTTCTCTGGAGTTAACCCTGAAACTCACCCTAACACTAGAGGTCCTCCTTCATAAAAGAGCTTGAAGCTCATGCTGACTCACAACCTTGTCTTAACTTAACATATCTTATCTCATAAAAGCCTAGTTACTTGAATCATCAAAACTTATATCAAAACCTCAAATCTGAACTAAGATCCTCAAAGACAACATATATCATCATAATCTATCATATATCATCAAAACTTATTTCATCTATTCCATCTATCATATATTCCAACAAGGCTCTAGACATCTAATCTAGAACTACTCTCTCTTCTATAATGATGGCAATCACTTCCACTTAGGTTGCATGACCACCTTCTACTCGCACGTATGGGGACACATTTTTGTAATACATATACATAATAAAATATTATATAGTTTTTCTCCGATAAAACATGTGTCAGAGAAAACTATCAAGGTTCGATTCGATTGGAATCAAAAATCAAATCCAGAAAACGAGTGTCCCACACATAGTAGAGAGTACAGTGCCATTAAAACTAATGAAAAGGATGAGAACATGGTGTAGACTAGTATAGCTACTCTAGACAATGAGCGCCCTATGTCTAGGGTTTCTCTTCCCTTGATGTACGTCATTTCCAAATAATGCAACATCCCATATCATTGCACTATAAGGAAAGAACAATATCTAAGGACTTGTTATACCACAAGCACTAGTCTAGACCTAGTTCTCAGACATCTAGGTGCTAACCGAGAGGCTAGGTCAGATCTAGTCTCTAAAAGATGACTAATCTAACCCCAAAGATTATTAAGTTCAAGATTCTTTAGTTTTGAGTTGCATAATGAGCAAATGTCAGGCTTTGCTATTGTTCTTGCTCTGATACCACATGTGACATCCCTAGATTTTCTAAAACTTAATCTGATGTGTGACATCCAAATTGAAACCTCGCCTCAACAAGAATCCTAATTTGAGCACCACACACTAGGCTAAGAAGAAGAAAATCAAGGGAGTCAGAAGGTAATAATTAGTAGTACATGCAAATGAATAATAATAAAACCATACAACACATGATCAACATTCAACATATAATTACAACATGACTTGTTACAACATTTTATATTACATATTGAACATCAAACTTCTACATATACATGTACTACCACTAAACTACATGATCTTAAGACAACATGTCCACCTATACATCAGCTCACCACACAACTCACAACTATCCTAGATCTTCAAGAACATATATCCACAACCTAAACAAAAGATTACATGTGGTGCACGTCAGCACAATATTCAAGAATATTGTACTGAGTACGCCTATGTGTCTTTTATATACCTCTCATCATATCTTGGCAATAAGATAAAATTAATACTTGGCGGCTAAAACAAATATAAGAAAAAGTGTATACTTGCACAAAGATATTCATTAACAAAAGAGAACACATATCTTTTAGGCATATTTTCCATTATATCATCCATGCATTACTACCAATGAGTTGAATGCATTAAGGCCTTTATGATCACTACCAAAGAGTTGGATCATATGTACAATGTGACCACTACCAAAGAGTTAGGTCCAAGCACATTACCAAAGAGTTGGTGCTTCCACATGTACAATGTGACCACAACCAAAGAGTTAGGTCACTTCCAAGCACACTGCCAAAGAGTTGGTGCTTTCATATAATGGAACATATATATTATGTTTGATTTGTTCATAGAAATAAGTATGGAAAATCAAGAAACATATCATACAAGAACAATCATTTCATCCAATATCATATGCCAAGTCTTTACTACCATATAAAACAAGCATATTGTATAATAAGCCAAGTAAGAGGTAATGGCGTACCTTGATCAAGACAAACCTAATCATCAGATATCCCTCATGTCAACTATGACCTTAGTCAAACCTAATTAAGACAAGATTACATATCACCATCAAGTTCTCATCATCTCAATCCTAATTATATCCATTTTAGGGTTTGCTTAACTCATTAAGATATGTGCATCATTACTTGTCTTCTTGTCTTACTCTTCAGTACATTTCCAAATTACTTGCAATCTCATCTTAGGATTATCTTACTCATCTTATATTCTAGATTATAGATCAATAAATCAAATTCTTTGATTACATATGATTATGTGCACATATTAACCCTAGGTTACATGCATTAACCTATAGGGTTTTAAACCATGTATTAAGGGGTCAACTTCATATAACATGGTCTCCATGTATAAAATTGATCTCACATTTACATATCATCTTCCCGTTACTGATATGAGGGTGTTTTGTGAATTTCATCATTTATTGAGCACATATGTATTTATTGGATTTTATTTAGGGTTATTAGCCCTAGATATACATATGAAGCAAATTACATGATTTCGTGCATCAAAATAATAATCTGAGACCTTACAAGTATTATAAACATTAATATAAATTTATAGGAATATTCTCATAATTTTAGGTCATCATTTGATATTTATTATCCATCATATGAGCATTTCACCACTCACATGATATCACTATGATTAGTGCATCAAAAGCCTAATATTATCATTCTATTGTGTTCTAATCATTTTTCTAGACATTTCAATATATTATTCGAATTTTTCTAATAATTGTTCTAATTACAATGGATATTCTAAGATTTATGCAAGATCTGAGCATTTTTGAAAGTATTCTTACCTTTCAGCCAACCACAGCTAGCCACATGTCTCCCCAGGGAGGCACATAGTTATCCTACTTGATGGTTGAACTGGTAGTTTAGGGTTTACTCCCCTTTCTCTAGTTCCACAAAAGACGATCACCTCTAACATTGTTCTCTTCTGACACTGCATCGTCTCTTGGAAACAACCACCACCTGGGTTTGACCTTACCCCATGTGCTCTCTCTCTCTTCTCACATTCTCACTTCTTTCCCCGACGCAACGGGTGTAGGTCTATCTTGCAGACTCCACAGTCTCCCTTGCACATGCCACCGCCATGAGGTGTCTACCGCAACTATTGATCCTGGTGAGGAATCAAGCAGCTCCACATGTTCTTCGCTTCCTGACGCCTCCTTGCGGATGCATCGTAGGTACATGTAGGTGTCTCCACTGGAGAGAACTAGGCATCATTATCCTCTGCCTCACAGTTGGAGAAAGCTATAGAAGGGTTCATATGCTCCCTCGGTCTGCCTGTGTGACCGTAGTCACTGGACTAGAACCCTGGCTAGAGATCGTCCAACGTCTCCTCCACCTGAACAGAACCTTTTGTAGCCAACTTCTTCTTCTATGATGCATTAAGATGATGGCCTCCAGAGTGATGTCGTTGTTGGCTCTCCTTCAGCAAACAATCATGTATCATTCTCCTCTTCTCCAAATTGAAGCATGTCATCGCCATCTGTCATGAAAGTGCCAGCGTGGGCTACACCTTGATGCGGGAGCGGATCAGTTTATGTTACGAAAGGATCGCCTCCTCTCTTATCCTACTACTGCTGACGATGGAGAGACAATGGTGTGGAAGAGGCTCATTTTCATCTTCTTGTGTCAAATTGTTTTTGGATATGAGAGGGAACCGTTTTCCCTTCATGATATTATGTTCAGGCCCATGATCAGTCATGAAATGGTCGATGGAAAGTTGCCACTCGAGGCACCCATGACATCTAAACAATCTTGGTACAAGATTCCATCCGTTAGATCCAGTCAATCTAGGGTCCTAGTTCATTATCTAGAAAACCTATATGTGGCTTCTCTACTTAGTCTAAGGGAGCGTGACATTGCATTGATCAAAGCCTAAGTTCCTAGTTATGAACCTTGGTCCGAAATACATCAAGATGCACATTATTTCATTATATTCAAACTTTAATAACTTCTTCTAGGAACCTCCAATTTTCACTAAATTTTAGCCATAGCTCCTTCACAACTTAAGCTACCTTGTACACCAATTTGGTGTCAAAAATCAATTGTTCGATCATCCACTTAAATACCTCAAGGACATTAAATATAGGGATCTTAATCATGATATAACCAACAAATACCATTCAAGCCTTACCAAAGCACTTGTAGCTCTTAAGATAACTCAACATGCATGACTTTAATTATTTGAATGGACATTTAAGGAATCCAAAAGTCCACTCCATCACATCCTACACACCTTAATAGATATTTCATAGTTGAAATTAAGACAAAAGTTGAGTCTATCATAGACTTGGTATGAGCAGAATGCTCATTGGCCTAGTCATGGTTTTGGTCCTCCAACAGACGAGGAGATTCCTGACCAAGCTGATAATGTTTAGGCTATTGATGACGACGATGGTGATGGTGAGGACACCTTTGATGATGGTGATGGTTCTGGTGGTGATTCTGGTGATGAAGCCACTACAGCTGCACCCTCTAATGGAGACGGGGACTACAAGCCTAGAGTCAATGATGACGATGTTGTTGATATAGAAGGTTTATATGTCTAGCTTGTTTCTTATTTTTTGGTCTAGTATGTTGATCATATACATCTTTCTAGGCTATTTTGTATAAGAAATAGCTAGGCACATTATCTGAGCTATACTATTTTTATCTTATATTTTTTATCACTTCTTGCTTATAGTTGCTTACATGAGAACATGTATCTGAGTTTTAATATATGTGATGTGCACTATTTCTCTTCACTTTGTTATATATTATGAGTTGGTGCCATCTTTTGCCATATTTTGATTATGACTGAGATTGTATATTGCTTTCGTCTCTGCTTGACATATGCTATGAGATTGCTTGTGTGAATATCTTGTTGATTGTGTGTTGGAGAAGACCTAGTTATTTGCTCTTCTACCCCCCCCCCCCCCCTTCTTTTTGATAATGTCAAAAGGGGGAGAGAATTTCAATATTTTGAAACTCAATCATATTGTTATTCAATATTATACTGTTCTTATTTCTTATGAGACCATTTTCCTATTCATTTACTGTATTATCATGTGACTTGCAAAGGACCACATAATGCATGTATGCAATAATTGCTTTGTATAGAAAGACTAACCATGTAGGTTAGAGGAAGCATATATTGAGGGGGAGCAATTCACATTGTTCATATCTTGAATCCCCTTAATTCACAAGGCAAAGGTATAACTTCTATATCCTTTTCAATATGTTTGAGGAATGGTTTGTCATTGTCAAAAAGGGGGAGAATGTTGACCTAGAGGTTATACATTGTCCATATTTTGATAATGACTTAACCATTCCATTCATATGTATCTAATATGTGTATTAAAGATTGATTTCAGGTGTTAGGTACATGAAAAGGATCAAAATTTAAAATCCCTAATTTTCTCAAGTTCAAGCCAAAAGATATACAAGTGTGTAATTTGGGAAATCCATGTAAATGGCCTTAGAATATTTTTGTAATCACTTGTAATGATGAATTGGCGTGTAACTAAGATGATAAAATTGATTGTGACACTAAACCCCAAGTTTTAATCACTTTTGATGCACTTTAGAAAATTGATCATAGGCACTCAATCGGTCGAGTTCCAATCTCGACTGATCCTCTTGGATCAATTCTTTGAAGAGTGCATCAGTGGAGTTGTGTTTTCACATAACTCAACTGATCAAGTAACTGACCAAATCGATCTTCATTTGTCGGTCGAGTTTCCCCATGACAAACTCGACTGATGGATTGAATATCGTCTTTGTCTTTTACTCTTTCAGTCCAGTTACCTTTATTGAAACTCGACCGATTGCACAATACATAATTTGCAGAAAAAATGATTGTGACTGTTGGTGAGCTATTTCATCAAAAATAGAGTCGTTGCTTTGAGAAAAAATGTCTATATTTCAGCCCAAAGTGTCCCACAACTCAAAGGAGCACCCTCAGCTATAAATATGACCTCTTGGAGTTCATTCCAAGGTTGCTCATTCACTACATGCTTGGTCCTAGTCTAGTTGAGAGTGTTACAACCCTTTAAGCCCCTTTCTCTCTCTACCTTCAAGTCAAATTTGTGAGTATGAGTGAGATATGATCTATTGTATGATAACTATCCCTTGTATTGATGTAAATCTCTCCACCTCCATCTTCCTACCCTCTTTCCTATTGAACAAAAGGTTGAAGATCTTCTCTGAGTGAACGAGAAGGAGTTGTTGTTCTTCAAGTTTAAAGAAGGCAAGGTGTTCCAGATCTCTAAGTGAAGGAGATAGGCAAGGCGATGCTCAAGAAAGATAGGTGATTTCCCTTAAAGTTTGAAGACTTGAAGAAGGAGCGGGTAAGTCCATGTTGATGGCTGAAGACTCCATGGTTCAAGTGGGTAAGCTCCTTCTATAGGTTGAAGACCTTTTCTTGAGGTACTAAGCCCTTGGATGTTATGGTTTTGTCTTGTAATCTTATGATGGAATATAAGAGTACCAAGATTGCAAATCCTAGAGATTAACCACCTCTATGTAGTGGATTGACATTGCTCCTAGTTACGACGTTGAACCACTCTAATCCACCTTGTCCAAGTGCATGTTATTGCTTGTCTCTCACCCTTGCTATGCTTGCTAGTTAGGACATCATTGCTGCTTGTTTAAGTTTCTGCACTTAATCTAATTTGGTGGTGTAATCCATCTTGTGAGATTTGTGAAGCTCTATTCACCCCCCCTAGAGCCCTTGATCCAACAAGTGGTATCAGAGTAGGTCTTCTCCAAACTACTTCCACAAGTAGGAGAAGATGGGTGATTTAGCACTTGGATTCCTCAACCCCATGCGACCTCCGGTCTTTGACGAAACAAATTTACTATAATGGAAAAGAAGAATGCAGTTCTACCTCCAAGGTGTAAGCTATGAGATGTGGAAAGTGGTGCACCTCAAGTCTGAAGATCCAAAAGGGGAAATCTCCACATGGATGGAAGCACAAATGAAGCAAGCTAAACTCAATGCCAAAGTAGTGAGCATCATCTATGCATCCCTCACCCCATTTGAGTTCAACCAGATCTCCTCTTGGGACACCGCACATGAGATTTGGAACAAGCTATGTGTCACCTATGAAGGAACGGAGCAAGTGAAGGAAGCCAAGATCTACATGCTTGGTGGTCTACTTGAGAAATTCAAGATGGGTAAGAATGAAAGAGTGGAGGATATGTACACAAGACTCAATGTGATCATCAATAGATTGGCATCCCTTGGTAGTGTGATGGAAAAAGGCACTATCAACTCCAAGATCTTAAGATCTCTTCCAAAGAAATGGGAGCCCAAGGTCACATCCAATGAAGAAGTGCACAAGCTTAGTGAATTGTCAATCGAGGAGCTGGTTGGTAATCTTCAATACCATGAACCAAGGCTTGATAAACAAGAAGAAGAAGAAAAGAGAGAAGAGAAGGAGTCCAAGAAGATCAAAGACACAGCTTTCAAAGCTCAAATTGAAGAGATGGTTCGATAGCAACAACTTGCTCTCAAGTCCCCTACTCCTTCCTCAAGTGAAGGTGAATTCCCAAATGAGCATGAATCTAACTACTCCAAGGGCAAACACTTCAAGGGGAAGCCTTCTTCATCAACTCCTAGATGCTATGATTGTGGCCAAAAGGGACATTACAAGAGTGACAGTCCCAAGGCCAAGAAGATCCATCACAAGTGTAGCCACAAGAAAGACAAGGAGTACAAGAGAGAAGGTAAGTACAAGAGAAAGGAAAAAAATAAAGAAGAAACAAAGATGCAACTCATGAAGCTTGGGAGGAGTCTTCCTTAAGCTCCAAAGATGGAGAATGCCACCTTGCTCTCATGGCCTCTACTAGTGAAGATGTAGGTGAGGTAAGTGAGGTAAGTGAAGTTAATTTGCATGAGTTGTCCAAGGAAACTCTTATTGATATGCTTAATGCTTGTCGGTCATCTTTTACTAAATGAAAATCTAAAAAGAAAAGATTAGGTGAGATAATAGATGATCTTTATGCTAAGATTGAGATTCTTGATCAAAATGAAAAGTTGCATCTTGATAGCATTGATTCCTTACAAAGGCAATTTCTTGATCTTGAGCTCCAATGCAATGGAGTTGAAGTTGAGAATGGTGTCTATCTTAAGAACATTGAAAATCTTAAGGAAGAAAACCAAAGATGCCTAGATGAGATTGATGTTCTTAAAACTGAAAATGTAAAACTTAAACTCATTGATGATGCTAGGAGAAATGAAGTTTATGCTTATCAAATAGAAATTCTTTTACTAATTCTAAGTTGCTTTCTCAAATTAATGATTTATCTTTTAGACCTATCTTGTAAAGTAATGAGGTAGCTAGCACTACTCTAGAATGTGATTCTTTTCATACTAAACCCTCTATTTAGAGGTCGACCTATTGCATGCTAGAGATAATCTTGCTAGTTTGTCTTCTATTGTCATTGGTCTTAGTGATGATAATGAAAAATTAAGAGCTTCTTTGCAAAAGTTTCTTACAGGAAAGAAATACCTTAATGTTGTCGTAGAACACTCTACCAAACAAATTGGTACTAGTAGTTTAGGATATGATGGGACTGCTCCTAAAGATATGAACAAGAATAAGAGTAAGGGTAAGAAGAAGAGTGTGGAACCTCCTATCTTCCATGGAGAGACTTCCAGCTCTAAGATCCCAATGGTATGTTCTCATTGTAAATGTGATTATCATTACTCTACTTATTATCCTTACATGCCAAAGGGGGCCAACCCAAGCATGAAATGGGTCCCCAAGCTAACCCTAAATGCCAAAGTTTGAGTTGGGTACCAACATCCTTCTTTCATGTATGTTAAAAGAAGATGGATTGTTGATAGTGGCTGCTCTAAGCACATGATTGGTGAAATCAACCACTTCAACAAATTCATGAAGAAGAAAGGAGAATCGGTAACCTTCAGGGACAACAAAAAAGGGTAAGGTTATAGGTGAGGGTGATGTAGGCAATGAGCTATGTATCAAGAATGTTTTGCTTGTTAATGGCCTACATCACAACTTGATAAGTGTAAGCCAACTTTGTGACACAAGTTTCTCTCTTTTGCACCTATTTTGATTTTTAATATGTCACGCTATGTGTGGGATTCTCTATCTTATTTCCTCATCGTTGTGATTTAAACATGTGAATTTATGCTAGCAACTTAGTGATATGCCCATGTCATGCTACATGATTATAAATAATATGTGAAGGCATATGAGAAATTTCTCAAAGTGACTTTATCATTTAAGCAGTAAACTTTATCATCTCAGATAATTCATTAAATAAATGTATTTGTCAAAAAATAAAGATAACATATTTTTAGTATCATGAAAATTTTCCTCCACCCAATGGTATCAATTTCACACTTAATTTCAATAAAATAATGTAATTTTAAAGGAATTATCTAGTTGGTTGGAATGTTTACAATCCATATATATTAGTTTGTAAATCAAAACAAAATATGCATTGAAATTATAGAATTTTAATATATCCAGTGATATGGATTTAACCACCAGGCTCCAACCTAATAAATATATTTTGGTTGAGCTTTCTAAAAATTCATAACTGATAATCTATAAGTTTAGAAAAATAAAGTAAAATATTTTATGAACTCAGTGTTGGATCAAGGGCTCTAGAGGGGGGGGGGGGTGAATAGAGCTTCACAAATCTCACAAGATGGGTTAGACCACCAAATTAGATTAAGTGCAGAAACTTAAACAAGCAACAATGATGTCCTAACTAGCAAGCATAACAAGGGTGAGAGACAAGGAATAACATGCACTTGGACAAGGTGGTTTAGAGTGGTTCCACATCCTAACTAGGAGCAATGTCAATCCACTACCTAGAGGTAGTTAATGTCTAGGATTTGCAATCTTGGTACTCTTATATTCCATAATAAGATTACAAGACAAAACCACAACATCCAAGGGCTTAGTACCTCAAGCAAAGATCTTCAACCTAGATAAGGATCTTACCCACTTGAACCATGGAGTCTTCAGCCATCAACATGGACTTACCCACTCCTTCTTCAAGTCTTCAAAATTCAAAGGATTACCTATCTTTCTTGAGTGTCTCCTTGCCTATCTCCTTCACTTGGAGATCTGGAACACCTTGCCTTCTTCAACCTTGAAGAACAACAACTCCTTATCCTTCACTCGAAGAAGATCTTTGACCTTTTCTTCAATAGGAAAGAGGGTAGGAAGATGGAGGCGGAGAGCTTTACATCAATGCAAGGGGTAGCTCTCATACAACAGATTCTATCTCACTCATACTCACAAATTTGACTTGAAGGTAGAGAGAGAAAGGGGCTCAAAGGGTTGGAACACTCTCAACTAGACTAGGACCAAGCATGTAGTGAATGAGAAACCTTGGAATGAACTCTAAGAGGTCCTATTTATAGTTGAGGGTGCCCCTTTGAGTTGTGGGACACTTTGGACCGAAATATAGTCATTTTTCTCAAAGAAAATACTCTATTTTCGATCAAATAGCTCACCAAAGGTCACAATCACGTTTTCTACAAATTCTGTACGGTGCAATCGGTCGATTTTCAACAAGGTAACTTAACCAAAAAGTAAAAGACAAAGCTGATATTCAAATCATCAGTCGAGTTTGTCCTGGGGAAACTCGATCGACCAATGAAGATCGATTTGGTCAGTTACTCGATCGATCGAGTTGTATGAAAACACAACTCGACCGATGCACTCTTCACAGAATTGATCGAAGGGGATCAGTCGAGATTAGAACTCGACCGATTGAGTGCCTATGATCAATTTTATAAAGTACATCAAAAGTGATTAACACTTGGTGTTTAGTGTCCCAATCAATTTTCTCATCTTAGTTACAAGCCAATTCATCATTACAAGTGATTACAAAAATATTCGAAGGTCATTTACTTGGATTTCCTAAATTACACACTTGTATAGCTTTTGGCTTGAACTTGAGAAAATTAGGACTTTTGATTTTTGATCCTTTTCATGTACCTAACACCTGAAATCAATATTGAATACACATATTAGATATATATGAATGGAATGGTTAAGTCATAATCAAAATATGGAAAATGTATAACCTCTAGGTCAACATTCTCCCCCTTTTTAATAATGACAAACCATTCCTCACATATTGAAAAGGATATAGAAGTTATACCTTTGCCTTGTGAATTAAGAGGATTCAAGATATGAACAATGTGAATTGCTCCCCTTCAATGTATGCTTCCTCTAACCTGCATGGTTAGTCTTTCTATACAAAGCAATTATAGCATACATGAATTATGTGGTCCTTTGCAAGTCACATGATAAAATAGTAAATGAATAGGAAAAGGATGTCATAAGCAATAAGTAATAGTATAACAATGAATAACAATATGATTGAGTTTCAAGACATTGAAATTTCTCTCCCCCTTTTGACATTATCAAAAAGAGGGGGGGGGTAGAAGAGCAAATAACTAGGTCTTCTCAAAAACACAATCAACAAGATATTCACACAAGAAATCTCATAGAATATGTCAAGCAGAGACGAAAGTAACATACAATCTCAGTCATAATCAAAATATGGAAAAAGATGGCACCAACTCATAAAATATAGCAAAGCAAAGAGCAAAAGTGCACATCACATATATTACAACTTAGATGCTTGTTCTCATGTAAGCAACTAGAAGTAAGAAGCGATGAAAAATAGAAGATAAAAATAGTACAACTCAGATAATGTTCCTAGATGTTTCTTATACAAAATAGCCTACAAAGACGTATATGATCAATATACTAGACTGAAAACTAAGAAACAAGCTAGACATCTAAACTATCTATATCAACAACATCGTCATCATCGACTCCTGGCTTGTAGTCCTCGTATCCATTAGAGGGTGCAACTGTAGTGTCTTCATCACCAGAATCACCACCAGAACCATCACCATCATCAGAGGTGTCCTCGCCATCACCATCGTCGTCATCAGTAGCCTCAGCATCAACATCCTGGTCAGGCATCTCCTCGTCTGTAGGAGGACCGAAACCACGACCGAGCCAACAAGCATTATGCTCATCCCAAGTCATACCAAGAGCACAAATCTCATTGTCCTGAGGAAAGGATGGAGTAGAGTCTCCAAGGCTGGCAAGCAAGGTGGCCATGGGGACCATAGTCAACGTTAGGTAGGCAGGAGTAGGGGCAGGACCACCAGTAGCAAAGGGTGGAGGAGCAGTAATAGCAGAAGGCTCAGGGGCATGGTAGTAATGATTATATGCATAAGAAGCATAATCACTACTGGGGTATGGGTGGTAGGTGGGGTAGGGGTGAGCACATGATAGGTTCATGGTCGACAAGATAGAACACAAATCCTGATGCAGGTGCTACTAGACTTGTTGGTTGTATGCTTGTTGGTGCATCATGTAGCCCATAAGGGTTTCATTGGATACACGGAATGAAGCACGACTAGGTTGAGGAGGGGGCTGAGGAGGTAGGGGCTACAGAGGCAGAGGCATAGTAAGAGGCACCAGGGGTAGAAGAGGAAAACTCAGGCACAAACTTCTGAATTGTAGTTTCACTGATACAAACACCCTTCCTGGCTACCTTGTAATGGAAGTTAGAAAAGAGTGATTTCTCAGTAGCAAAAAGAAACAAACCACAAGTCAGGGCTGGGTACGGGGGATGGGTGCCTTTGGTGTTCTTACCAGTGTCAAAGTAGGTCATGTGGTGTAGAATGTATCTGGCCCACTTGACACCGATGTTCTCTAGGATGCAATACATAATGACAGTGGTGTTCTCTGCAATATCTATTTGATTTTTCTTCGGATGGATGTTGCAGTTGATCACCAAAGCCAAAATGTGCTTCCTAAGGTCGAGGGAGGAGGAAGGTAGGGTGCTCTTCTTCTTATATGGAACGTCAGGTTTCTTCAAGTAGTGATAAATGTTAAGAAGAGTCGGTTCATTCTACTTGGAGAAACCTTCGAGATCCAAAAGATCGAAATACTCACCATAATCCTTGCGCCAAGTATCATTTTCCTCATATCTAGAAAAGAAGAAATTTAAAATATCCTTGGAGATTTGGAAACGTTTATCGGTGATCATCGATGTGAGGATTACTTGAGTATTTGGCGGGGGAATGAGGGAGTTGTAGTTCCAATGCAAGTTAGCATAGAACTCGTGAACTGCTTTCATGCTAGTCATCGAATAGAAAAAGCAATCACGTTCGACGGCCAAGGCAGATAGGTGGTGGATGGCAAGAAACCTAGCTACTTGGTCTATAACTACTTGACGGCTAGGACTAGGCTCAAACAAGGCACAAAAAGGAAAATAACTCCTAGGAAGAAGGTCCTTATACCTATTAATAGCCTCTATTGAAATAAAAGAGGTATCGTTGAAGGGAATCAAGTGATTAGATGAAAAAGACAAAGGAGCATTGGTAGGGGCGGGTCGTTTTCTCCTTTGAGAAGCCATGGATGTGAAAAAGAGAGGAGAAACGAACAAAAAGCACAAAGCAAACCTCAAAAATTGTCCAAGCACCACCAAAGAGCAACTGGGGAGGTCTAGGTCACCCTAACTAGGTTGGAAAAGGGATAGGAAGGGGAAGGTTAGGGCTGGGGGTGAGAGCTTAGGGCTAGAAGAAGAGGAATCAGACGGCTATTCTCTAGTTGAGAGGGAGAATGGCCAAACCAAACTTAAGTTGGCTTCATCCTACAGATCGGTCGAGTTCTGAGAGTCATAAACTCGACTGATTGGTCCTATGCAGAACAACTCTCGGCCACTGATCGGTCGAGTTTGTCCTGGGGGAAACTCGACCGATGGTCAACCTGACATTAAACCATCAAACTTAATATCTAGCCATATGAATGCTAATTAAATTCATTTTTTGAGTCTATTATGTATGTTGAACATACTTAGGCACATATCACTCATCATTGGGTACTATTTAGCGATAAAATAAAGAAATTCGAGAAATGCCCCAAAATAAGAGAAACTAAGCACGTCAATAAGCAAATTAAGCACATTTTAAGCAATTTAAGAAATCAAGGTGAGTAAAGCATGAGGAAGACATATAGGATAAAAATAACTAGCTAGACAACATGCCAATTTCATCAAAAGTAATTATAAGTAGTTTTGATCTAATAAAATTAAATTGCTCTCTAGCTAGAAGTTTAGTGAAAATGTCCGCCAACTGGTTTTCTGTGTCCAAATGCGTGATATAAATATCCTTCTTGTCAATGTGATGATGAAGAAAGTGATGGTGAACGTCTATATGTTTAGCTCTACTATGCAATATAGGATTATAAGAAAGATTAATTGCACTAGTATTATCATAATAGATAGGAGAAGCATAAAAATGTATGTTAAAGTCTTGGAGCATTTGCTTCATCCATAGGACCTGAGAACAACAACTCCTGGGTGCAATGTATTCAACCTCAGTAGTTGATAATGCCACAGTGCTCAGTTTCTTGGAGAACCAAGACACCAAGCATGGTCCTTGAAGGAAGCAAGTGCCACTTGTGCACTTTCTATCAACCAAACAGCATGCGTAATCTGCATCACTATATGCTACAAGAGTAAAGTCCCTTGACTTAGGGTACCATAGACCAAAATGTTGAGTATTGGTTAAGTACCTCAAAATCCTCTTAACAATAATAAGATGTGATTTCCTAGGACTTGATTGAAAGTGAGCACACAACCAACACTAAACATAATATCAGGTCTAGAGACAGTTAAATAAAGTAAACTACCAATCATACCTCTATAGAGCTTCTCATCTACCTTCTCACCTTCTTCATCTCTATCAAGTTTGGCGGTATTGGACGTGGGTCTCTCCATCGACTTCATGTTCTCCATTCTAAAGAGTTTAAGTAGTTCATTGGTGTACTTGCCTTGGTTGATGAAGTTTCCATCTTTGGTTTACTTGATTTGGAAGCTGAGGAAGAAAGTCAACTCACCCATCATGCTCATCTCAAATTCACTCTGCATAAGAGAACTAAACTCCTTGTAAAGATCAAGATTAGTTCCTCCAAAAATGATATCATCAACATAAATCTGAATGATTAGAAAATTGCTAGAAGTTTGTTTTAGAAATAGAGTAGAATCGATTTTGCCCATGACATACCCATTGTCTAACAAAAAGTTCTTTAATTTCTCATACCAAGCTCGAGGTGCTAGTTTGAGTCCATAGAGAGCTTTTTGCAACAAGTAAACATGACTGGGTAGCTTGTCATTTTCAAAGCCCGAAGGTTGAGCAACAAATACTTCCTCTTTGATTTTACCATTCAAAAACACTCTTTTAACATCCATTTGATATAGCAAGAAATTTTTATAACTGGCAAAGGCAAGTAGAATTATAATAGATTCAAGTCTAGCAACCGGAGAATAAGTTTCATCAAAATCAATACCTTCTTGTTGGTTGTAGCCTTGTGCTACTAGCCTAGCATTGTTCCTTACCACCTTACCATTCTTGTCGAGCTTGTTGCGGTAGACCCATTTGGTTCCAATGATTTTTTTGTCACTTGGTCTTGGCACTAGAGTCCACACATGATTCTTCTCGAATTGCTCTTGTTCCTCTTGCATGGCTAGGATCCACTCATCATCGCCAAGAGCTTCTTTGATGTTCTTTGGCTCCAACTGTGAGATGGAGGCACTGTTTGCTTATTCTTTGTTGTAGGCAGCTCATGTCTTCACTCTCTCAAATGGGTTTTCAAAGATTAGCTCTTTGGGATGATTCTTTGCAAAGTGAGGAGTGGGATCCTTCTTCTCTTCATCTTCAACTTCAACCACCTGCTTACCTTTGTTGTCAATGTTGAGGTCTTTCAAGATAGGAATTAAGTCATCAACAACATCATTATCAACAACATTCTTTCCAACAACAGGGTTAGTTTTAATAAACTTAACATTAATAGATTCTTCAATTTTAGACAGTTCAATATTGAAAACTCTATAAGCCCAACTTGTAGTGCTATAGCCTAGGAAGAAAGCCTTGTATGATTTCAGATCAATCTTGTCAAGAGAATCCTTCATATTCAAAACAAAAAAGGACATTCAAAAATGTAAAAGAAATCAATGGATGGCTTTCTACCATGTCATAACTCATAGGGGGTTTTCTTCAAAGAAGGATGTGTAAAAACTCAGTTTTGCACAAAACAAGTGGTGCTGCCGGCTTCGGCCCAAAACTTCTTTGGAATGTCTTATTCAAGAAGCATGGTCCTAGCCATCTCCTGCAATGACCTATTATTTCTCTATACTCCCCATTTTGTTGAGGTGTACGAGGAGAAGAGAAATTGTGTGAGTAACCAGATTTTTCAGAAAAAATGCTCAAAAAGATCATTTTCAAACTCTCCCCCATGGTCACTACGGATAGAAAAAATCTAGCAAGAAGCTTCATTTTTAACTCATTTACAAAATCTCTAGAAAACATCAAGAGTATCACTTTCTGAAACGAGAAAGAATGTCCAAGTATAGCGAGAGAAATCAACGACAATCACAAGACAATACTTGGAACCACAAAGTGCTTGCATTCTCATAGGTCTGAATAGATCAATCTGAAGTAGCTCAAGAGCTCTTTTGGAACTAAGGACTCCTTTGGATTTGAAGGAGGACCTGGTTTGCTTGCCTTGTGTACAAGGTTGACATTCCTCATCCTTTTCAAGATCTAATTTGGGAAGTCCCCGAACCAATTCGTTTTTACTCAATTTCATCATTTGATGCATATTCACATGACCCAAGTGGTGATGCCAAAGAGAAATATCAATATTATCCAAAACCAAGCATCTATCAAGTACGGGCTTTAGAGCATCCAACACAATAACATAAAGATTACCATTTCTAGTTCCCTTATATATGACATTGTAAGTGAGAAAACATGAGTGATGTACTCCGCAAGTCCTTCTGGTCCCGGAGAACCAGTATGGGTACAAAGACAACAAGAAACTCTAAGGAAATCTTTTGCCAATACAACCATGAAGGACAAAAAGGAACACATCATGGAGATTACTACAGTGAAAATTGAAATCCAAAACACAAGAAATTGAGGGTATAACAATGCTTCTGATTTTTGAATATCTTTTATAGGTCTAGTAAACAAATCAACTAGATAAAACTCAGGGTATAAAATTAGAACAAGGACAGTTTTAGAGAAGCATGTCGGTGAATAGAAAGAGTCCAATACCACATGAAGAAGGTAGATAACTTGTGATGTGATCATGAAACATGGTATAGTAAAAGCATGGAGGGCCTCGACCGGATCCTACCATGATGAGTTTGTGGGGTGAGAGGTTCAAGACCCGTCGATGTGAAGATTTGATGGTCGATGATAATTAGGTATCAATGGGCATATAGGAGAGAAAGTAGGTGATCAAACAAGTCTTTGGACGAATATTATATAGGTTAATATGCATGGGTTTATTTGGGAGAGGCTAGGAAATGGAGGGTAATCACCATCTATGGTCAAGAGAGTGCATATCTTAGGGTATTAAATAAATTACTATCACCAACTAGTCAAATAGGATATTGTAAATGCAAAAAGAAAAGAGAGAAAAATAAATAAATTAAAATGTGAATATCATTGAAGGTATGTAGGAGAAAGAAAGTAAAGATTAATAAAGGAAAAATAGGAAGGGAGAGTGGGAGCATGACTTGGAAGAAAAGAGAGTACCACATGGAAAAGGAAAAGGAACATAAAATGTGATAGGAAGAAAATTAGAAGCATATCAAATGTTGTTTAGTATAAATTTAAACAATAAAAAATTAATCTTTCCAATAATATATTCTCTTTCCAAATTAATTTAGGGGTCCAAACAAAGCTCAATTAAAGTAAACTTCCATACATGTAGAGTTCTAAATTTACATTAGTTTTTATTTTTGAAATGTTCAATATGTCATTTACTTTATTTGAATCTTTTTAGCATTATCTTGTTAATTTATTTTATAATCTGTTTATGGAGACTAGTATTATCCAATTGAAATGGAATTCCAAAATTGGACCAATTAATACATGAGAAATAAATTTGACATTAATTTCTTGTTTCAAAAATGCATAGTGGATTATTTCATATACATGAACGTTAAAGTGGATATTTATATGTGTATATTGAGCTATTGTATTGGGTATTAATGATCCTTTTAAAATTATTCACTCATGAGGGAACTAAGAATATCTTATATTTACTTAAAAATTTTAATCTCTCTTTAGTTATCCTCACCTATGTTTATTTCTAATTTCTTTTGGATAATAGTAACTTAGTTTCCCAGTTCATGTTAATTGTTTCCATAATATTAGTAGCATCCTCTAAAGATAATGTAAGAGGGGAAATTTGCAATCTCTTACTATGTTTTACTACTGAGATTTTACATTTAATTATTTAGTGCATATATGTGTGATGTTTTTATTTACATATGTATTAATTAATGTATTTCTATTATAAATTTTGTATTTTATTTCTTTTCTGATAATATTTTCATAGATTTAACATGCATGTACAACATTGTTTCCCTTTATATTACACCATAATTTTATTAATTATAACTTCACATCAGTTACATACATATAATCCATAAAATTTGGTTCAAATAATTTATCTAATATATTATATGAGTTCTTTTTAGTAATAAATTTAATATTTTTGGCCTTATCTTTCATTTTCTTTCCTTTAGGAATTTGAGGCATATAGGAACACTCAAAAGATGTGAAACTTGGCCTACAAGCAAACTAAAACTTTAAGAGTGTTATTTTGTCATTAATTTTCCATTTTGGGAATGTTTACTATTTTATTTTATATTTTATACTTTAAGTTATTATTCTCTCTCCTAAATAAAACTAAGACAAATAAGATTATACAATTAATGTGGAAATTTTCATATATACTTATTTTGGTATTTGTAATTCAAATCTGGGAATTATTACTACTTTTAAAGTCATTAAACATATTATTTAATATTTTCGATCAAAAATCATATTTTCTTTTCAAAATAAAATTAGGATAGCCATTATTTTTTAAATAATGTAAAACTTAGCACCAAGCTAATTGGGATACAAAGAACATGTTTTACCATTATATTTCATTTTTTAGATATACTTTTGTGAGTTATATCACCATTATGGTTTAGGCAAATCATCAATATTTTTTGACAAATATTAAATTAGAGTCCCTTTAATTTCACAATGTCACCAAAAGATAATATATTATCATTATGCAAGAAATTCCACATTTAACATATTTAATCCATTAATATGTATTTATTTAAATAATAGAAAATTATTAGTATTTATGGACATGGAATTACCTGTTGTTATCCCAAATCATATTATACATTTTAATCTAGCCATTATGTGAGTATTAGTTATCAAAGGAAATACACGTAACAATATTAGCACATATTTAAGCTATAATGTAAATGTGTGGGGTTGTTTAATTTTATCCTTGTTTGGTCAAATCTAGGAAACCAATCTTACAATCTTTCTGGTTAGGGAATATGGTAAGATTCTAAGTTTTGGTTCATTACATTTCTACTTATCATCTCAAAGGGGTAGCCAACATATGGTGGGGAAATTTCACTCACTTCCAACAAGCTATTCCTTCAAACTTCTGGATTGCATTCAAATCTATCTTCGCCTCTCATTTGATGTCAATTTTGTAACATACTCAATCCCAGGCACATAAGCTTATCCTCCGTTCTTCTAGGCCCCTATTTGATTGGATATCCAATCTCCATTTCCCTCATTTTCAGTTAACTACCTTTTGATATCTATATTTCATTGTGTTAACATATGTCAAACCATATTAGGATCTGATAACCCTATTTGATTTATTAGAATCACATGAACATGAAATAGTAGAAGGTAATAACCCTAAAACTTGAAGTATGGGAATTAGTGGATACCAATATTAAACTACAGACTCAACCAACACTTAATGTCCTAGAATAAAAGTGGTATATTGGAGTGAGGAATGTGGTAGTGATGTAAGAGGATTCACCATATTTCGCTATTAGGTTAAGCAAATAACACTAATTTAGAGACTTATGTATTAGGGCTTGATAGAAACACAAACAGTATTTTAATGCAAATCTAAGTCTAAATTTGTGTTCCTCACAACCAAATTAGCTAACCTACATATTTTAGGCCTAATTGGATATCAATCACACACCTAATAGCAATTTAGGAGTTGGAGATATAAGTTCCAAGCTATTTATGCATTTTATTCTGATGTCATGCTTTTTTTTATTCTTTACATTGCATTGGTTTCTCACGGTCCAACGCCTAGATCTGTTTTGACCAGATTCCACTATTTAGTCATCTCCTTCACGTTACTTTCGTCGTTGTAGCGGGCCGCCAAGAGCAAGTCTGGCTGGTGTCACTCTTTCTCTCCCTCGCTCGTTGCTCAGTCTCGTCTCCCGCTTTCCTCACCCCCATATAGTTTTACTCCAACTGAGTAGAAGAGGCTAGAGGTCACGCGGTCCCAACGACCCATAGGCAAAATATCCCGAAGCCATCCGACCACAACCCTCACATCCTCTTCTTCTTCCTTTCTTCCTCTTCCTCCCCGTTGACCTCTCCTTCCTTTCCCTTCGTCTTCCCTTATTCTACTGAACCTCACCATCCCCGAACCATCCTTGCCCTAGCACCATGTCTCCTATGTTTGGGGTCTCCATAATCATCCCTGATGGTGAGCCACCACCGCCATGAATTACCAATGGCCAGCGGTGAAGCTACATGCAATGACCTGTTTTCAAATTAGTCATCTAATTAGGGTTTACTAGGATGATTGTATGCTTAACTAAATTGATCATTGTTTAAAGCTCGATTAGTGATGGTACTTAATTTTTATATTTTAAAATATAATGAGGATTTTTAATCATACTTTGATTCACATAATTAGGGTTAAAATTTTGGAAACCCTAATCGGCCTAAATTAGGGTTTTGATGACATATGAATACATAATTTGATAAGTATAGTGTCTCACTAAATGATTTTTAGTATTTTATCTGTAACTCTGATTTACTTCAAATTTGTATATGATTTGGATATATAAAATGTAAACAACATTGAAAAATATCAGAATTTTTGAAGAATGTTATGACATGTTTATCGGTTGAGTTTCAAACTTGACTGATCATATTTTCAAATTGATATAGCAATGTGGTAATTGAATTTTACCTTTTTATTGGTATATCCAATTGATCTCAAATTTTAAATATACTTGATAAACTCAATTATAGACAAAATTTTAAATTGGCGTAATTTTGTGATGACTTTTGATCTCTACAGAGAGGGTGTCGGCCGAGTTCTGTGCAGGACAAACTCGACCGACCATGTTGCTGACTGCAATATAGCAGTGTAGTATTTGATTTTTATTTATTTATTGGTAATTCGAAATGATCTCAATTTTTTTACGGTATCTTAAAATATCAATTTTGGACATTTTATTAAAGTTCAATAATTTTTGGATGAGTTTTGAGTTCTGAAACATGTGGTTTCGGTCGAGTTTAAAACTCAGCCGACCAACCAGTTTGAGCAAAATAAAAATACATTAAGGGGCTTGTTTGCAAATGTTCTAAGCACCTCAATTCATCTATATCACTAAACTAACACACAAGGATCTCTCATAACTCTTCCTTCCTGTAAAAGAAATGAAATTCTTGAGAGAGAGGAGATCTAGGGTTTTGAGTAGAGAAAGTGGAGGAGATGACGACCTAGGGTTTCTCTATCCAAGATATGATGAAATCAAGTAAGTTTAGCTTCTTTGCATAGCATTTCATGGTGAATATTCTCTCACATGTCAAGATTCCGTCCCTCCTCTGATTTTATTTGAAATCACATTAAATCTCCCCCTTTTCTCACTCTTTCTCCTCTAATCCCCATTTCTAGGGTTTCCGAGTTGAGAGGAGAAAGAATTGGATTCTTTTGTGAAAGTTTGATTGGGTTTCCAAAAATTCAGAGGTTGACCTATGTTTTTAATGTGCTTGGAACCTGAGGTGAGTGTTTTTCTCCCTCCTAAGCTTTGTATTCATGTTGAAAGCCTAATTCTATCTGACTAAAACAATCAGATACCTTATTTATACATGTATGCGGTTGGATTTAATTTGGGAAAGATATTAGCGAATCCAATTTTACTGATTTTGATTATTTCTCATTGATTGAAACTTGATTAGTTCCTATTATATTGATTGGGGATGCATGGGTATTCCTATGGGTAGATGACTATGGTATTTCATGTGAATTTTGCCTAAAAATCAGCCCAATGGCCGATATGCTTGGAATTGAATTGACATGTATAAAGTCATATTTGAATTGTACTACATTGTATTATACAAGTGTATTGTTGAATGTTAATGGAATTGAATGACCACATATCTTGATTAGGATTTGTGTTGAGTAAGTGAATCAAATGAGTCAATTAATCAATGTATACTTATGATTGATGAATGAAATGTGTGAAAATGGAAACTAGGGTTTTCATGTTTGTGAATAACCCTAATGAACCCTTGAGACTGATTGGATTACTGAATGATATGATTATTGTGATATGTTGAACTAAGGAATGACTTCTTGAAAACCCTAAATGTTTATTATTAATATGATTATGAGTGATAAAGTTAGAACTTGTATATGATGTTGTAAATGTGATCAAATGTTGAAGTTGAAAGTATTAATACTTCAATTGAATATGATGAGTCTTACTAATATCATATAAGTCTAATGCATTTGTTTTAGTATAAAAAAGAATGATCATTTCTGATTATGGGAATGCCATTAGTAGTCAATGACAAGGTACACTTATATGAATATAAGAGACAATATGAAAAAGATGTACTTAATGGTGATTCCAAGATAAAGATGAAACTAATGAAGATAATATGATGAAGTATTTTATCTTTTATTTTAATTACATTTGGATTAACCCAAATTAAATGAAATACACTAAGAATTGTACTTTGATAAATATTATGTAGGAGAGAAGCATTGTGTGTAAAGTGAATCAAGAAAGATTGGTCCAGATAATGTAATGAACATGAAATGAAAGAAGTTGAGACTACTGAGTATAAAATGATGGAAAAAGATAGGAATTAGTAGATGATTCTAAGAATGTAACTCTTACCCTAAAATGATGAGTTTGATGATGCTAAAGAATGAAAATCTCAAATGGGTGATTAAGAGATGTACATAACTTTAGTTGAATTCAACTAAATGATGAAACTCAAGTATTTGAATTGACTTACAAGAATGTGTTCTTGTATTGTGATTGTTTGATAGAATACTTGTATTATGAGAATGAACTATTTTGATGGAATTCAAATGATAATCAACATGTGTTGACTAGTAACCCCATATGAAGAATGTGAAATGAAAGAAGAAGAGAACTAAGTCTGTTATGCATGTATATGCATGAAATTTATTTACATCTATTGAGATTAGATGGAACAAGCATATGTTGTATGATAAATCTATTCTGAGTATGAGGAATGATACATGATGTCTATATGCTTTTACTATTGCTAATTCTAATGCCTCTACTAATATTTGTTAAGAACTATGGTATACAATGAACTGATGAGGAATATGTTGAAATGGAATTTAATATGCACTCCTTACATTGAGAAACCCTGATAAGGGTAAATGTTGTATAATGAGATTATGTCTAGGGCTGAAAGGCCACTGATGATGATGAAACCCTGATGGGGTAAATGATGGACAATACGATTATGTCTTGGGATGAAGGCCCACTATTGATGATTGCTATGAGTTGATGCATAAGATTGAAATAATCATATTTGTTGCAATCTATACACTTATTGTGCTTCTTGCTTTGATCATTGCCATTATTGATAAACTTAATCAGTTTCGTGTTATTATAGTTACGCGAGAATACACAGATATGATATATGATGTTTTGAATTCTTGTAACATGATTAAAAGAGATTAATAACAAGTGAAATGATGGAACATCTAGTTAGGTGCCCTGAACACCATGAGTTTCCCCCGAGGACCACACTGGGGAAACAAAACGGATCTCCTTGTAGTAATCGATGAATTATGAGAAGGATTTCTGGAGTGTGGATCGAGACCTTAAAAATTAGACCACCAGGATTTAGGAGTGAGTCATTTGGAGTGGCTCTGGCCCTAAATCCTTGTTGTGAAAGTCAATGTCTAGATGGAATAGACTCTGTTGAAATGAAACATGTGAAATGTGAAATGAAAAATATGTGAAATATTGGGATATGTGATATACTGTTTTGCTGGTTCCTATCTCGTGTACCCGAGATGAGGACGTGAGCCTCTTTAGGAAACCCTGAGGTGTCCAGGGTCTGTTGTTGATATCTTAGGGTGTGCGAGTAAACCCTAATATAGTGATGGTGAGTCGTTGACATGAGAATCAGGCGTGGTGACTTCTACTTGGTGAGGTACAAGCCAAGTAGTTTCAGGGCAAATGAATAAAAGATGATAAGCCGTGTAGAACATGATTTGAATGATTATTACATTCCTTGTACTGCTAGTTGATGATTTGTTATTGTTGATTAAGCTTCATGTTATGGAAAGTAATCATGTTGCTATGGACATTTCCTATTTCATATTATGATCGATCATGCTGACAAGTTATAAATGTTGGAATTTATATCTATTCTGAATATGAGTTGGATTTCTTGCTATTTGATAGTACTATTTGGTAGATATGTATTATGTGTACTTCAGCTTCAGGACTGTAGGATGTGTTCCTGGTCCGGCTGGTGGAGTGTCACAAATATAATGTTATTGTCATGTATTTATTCAAAATGCTTAGAACTTGACTTATTACTCATGCAGTAGGATTCTTAATCTAAACTAAGAAGTATTTGCTAATTTGTTCATAGATATGCTTTAACAGATATTTCAAAGTTATAATTGGTTTAAGTGATTACCTTATCTGTTGGATTAGATAACCATTGTAAGATAGATTTGACTCATGATAGAACTATCTACTAGACTTTTCAATATCTGCATGTTTCTTTTAAGTTTATTATACTTAATCTGATGTTGATGCATGTACCTAGCTTGAGTGGGAGGTATCCACTCACTGGGGCTCTATATGAGTCTCATGAGGTTGTTTCAAATGTTTTTAGGTATAATGCTATCCAACGGAGAGGTCACGATAAGGAAGATATAAATAGCATAATCTAGATAGATTAGAATGTCCATGTACTCTCTCTTTCCTAGGATGGGTTGTAGATTAAGTTTGTTCATCAATGTACATGTAGTTGATGTAAATTGAACCGCATATGAGAACAAGATTTGATTTTATATTTGATGGAGTTGAATATGATTTGTGATATCTGAATGTGATGTCCTTGATGTGACATTGATTTATGAGTTTGTGAAGAAAGAAAAAGGAAAAATGTATCTGTATTTTTTGTATATTGTTTAATCGCCTTTGTCGAGAATTCATTATTTAATTTCATAATTTGGGTTTAAGTTTGGGATTATCTCTAATGGTTGGTATTTATGCAGATCAAAAGAGTGGGTCCTGACAGACATGGTATCAGAGCCTAGGTTAGATGAGTCTACAGGGACAATAGGATCTAGGACAAATTGATAATGTCGATGTTGAATATAACCTAAATGATGTGCATACTGACTGAATTCAGTATCCAAATACTCTGGTCAAGTATTTGGGTATTGAGCTAAGCTAGTATGGATCTGCTAATTGTACTTCTTCTGGATGCCCTGACCAAGTATCCATATGAACACAGTTGGTAGTATAAAAAGATGCATGATGATAAAATGGTGAAAAAGAAAAGGATTTTATAATTCAATATGGAACCTATGTAAAACATAAAATTTCATATAAGAAAGATGAAAGCTTAATGGATTATGAACATAATCTCTAATGAGTTTGAGTCTGAGTATGAAATATGAAATTGTGAGAAAAATCTATGAACTAAGATGCACACTACATGATCTTCTTTATAAAGGAAATTGATGAATGCAGATGATAATATGTGAATGAGTCATAATATTAATCCATGAGATACACAATCAAATTAAAAAAAAATAATGTGAAAGGTGATGTGAATCAGATCTTGATAAATGATGTATTACTGATATTAGTGATTCAAATGTTTATAATACTCAAGGAGAGATATGATGACGACATAGGATGAAATATCCATCTAATAAAAAAAATGTCATATGAAAGAAAGATAAAATGGAATACTTTCTAACTGGATGTCGAGAGGGATGAATGATTAGATGATATGATATTCTTCCATATCTTTTCTTGGATTTCGGGGTGAAATCCTAAAAGGAGGGAAGAATTTGTAATGACCTATTTTCAAATTAGTCATCTAGTTATACTTGGATGATTGTATGCTTAACTAAGTTGATCATTGTTTAAAGATCGATTAGTGATGGTACTTAATTTTTTATATTTTAAATATAATGAGGAGGTTTAATCATACTTTGATTTACATAATTAGGGTTAAAATTTTGGAAACCCTAATCGCCCAAATTAGGGTTTTGATGACATATGAATACAGAAATTGATAAGTATAGTGTCTCACTAAATGATTTTTAGTATTTTATGTGTACCTCTGATTTAATTCAAATTTGGATATGATTTGGATACATAAAGTTTTAACAACATTGAAAAATATAAGAATTTTTTAATAATGTTCTGACATGTTTATCGGTCAAGTTTCAAACTCGACCGATCATATTTTCAGATTGATATAGCAGTGTGGTGATTGAATTTTATATTTTTATTGGTATATTCAATTGATCTCAAATTTTAACTATACTTGTTAAACTCAATTATAGACACCCTTTTAAATTGGAGTAATTTTTGGATGACTTTTGATCTCTACAGATAGGGTATCGGTTGAGTTATGTGCATGACAAACTCGACTGACCATGTTGTTGACTGCAATATAGCAGTGTAGTATTTGATTTTTATTTATTTATTGGTAATTCCAAATGATCCAAAAATTTTACTGTCTCTTAAAACCTCCAATTTTGACATTTTTTTAAAGTTTCAGAATTTTTGGATGAGGTTTGAGTTCTAAAACATGTGGTTTCGGTCGAGTTTATAACTCAGCCACCAACCAGTTTGAGCAAAATAAAAATACATTAAGGGGCTTGTTTGCAAATGTTCTAAGCACCTCAATTCATCTATATCACTAAACTAACATGCAAGGAGCTCTCATAACTCGTCCTTCCTGTCAAAGAAACGAAATTCTTGTGAGAGAGGAGAGCTAGGGTTTTGAGTAGAGAAAGTGGAGGAGATGATGACCTAGGGTTTCTCTATCCAAGATATGATGAAATCAAGTAAGTTTAGCTTCTTTGCATAGCATTTCATGGTGAATCTTCTCTCACATGTCAAGATTCCATCCCTCCTCTGATTTGATATGAAATCACATCAAATCTCCCCCTTTTCTCACTCTTTCTCCTCTAATCCCCATTTCTAGGGTTTCTGAGTTGAGAGGAGAAAGAATTGGATTCTTTTGCGAGAGTTTGATTGGGTTTCCAAAAATTCAGAGGTTGACCTCCGTTTTTAAGGTGCTTGGCACCTGAGGTGAGTGTTTTTCTCCCTCCTAAGATTTGTATTCATGTTGAAATCCTAATTCTATCCGGCTAAAACAATCAGATACCTTGTTTATACATGTATGCGGTTGGATTTAATTTGGGAAAGATATTGGCAAATCCAATTTTACCGATTTTGATTGTTTCTCATTGATTGAAACTTGATTAGTTCCTGTTATATTGATTGAGGATGCATGGGTATTCCTATGGGTAGATGACTATGGTATTTCATGTGAATTTTGCCTAAAAATCAGCCCAATGGCCGATATGCTTGGAATTGAATTGACATGTATAAAGTCATATTTGAATTGTACTACATTGTATTATACAAGTGTATTGTTGAATGTTAATGGAATTGAATGACCACATATCCTGATTAGGATTTGTGTTGAGGAAGTGAATCAAATGAATCAATTAATCAATGTATACTTATGATTGATGAATGAAATGTGTGAAAATGGAAACTAGGGTTTTCATGTTTGTGAATAACCCTAATGAACCCTTGAGACATGATTGGATTACTGAATGATATGATTAATATGATATGTTGAACTAAGGAATGACTTCTTGAAAACCCTAAAAGTTTATTTTTAATACGATTATGAGTGATAAAGTTAGAACTTGTATATGATGTTGTAAATGTGATCAAATGTTGAAGTTGAAAGTATTAATACTTCAATTGAATATGATGAGCCTTACTAATATCATCTAAGTCTAATGCATTTGTTTTAGTATAAAAAGAATGATCATTGCTGATTATGGGAATGACATTAGTAGTCAATGACAAGGTACACTTATCTAAATATAAGAGACAATATGAACAAGATGTACTTAATGGTGATTCCAAGATAAAGATGAAACTAATGAAGATAATATGATGAAGTATTTTATCTTTTATTTTAATTACATGTGGCTTAACCCAAATTAAATGAAATACACTAAGAAATGTACTTTGATAAATATTATGTAGGAGAGAAGCATTGTATGTAAAGTGAATCAAGAAAGATTGGTCCTGATGAAGAAGGAAACTGCTTGGTCATCGCCTCGGTTGCGTTAGTTGGGTGGAGGGTTGCGCAGTGCCGCAAGGTCCAACCTGAGCAAGTGGTCTGGCGTGTCGTCTCAGGAGACTCTACTTCGTTCAGGAGAGATGGGTAGAGGGAGCCTTTCCCAATCAGGTGTGGTAATCGTGTGTTGCTCCATCCGCACCTCCCCTTCCCCTCCTCTGAGTGATACCTGGGTATTCCCGGGAGCGACGACCTGACCACAGTCGGAGACAGCCCCCTTCACCGAGACGAATAGCCAACAGTCATTGTGGTTGGTGGCCTGGGGCTCTGCGTCCTCTCGTGGGCATCATCGCTCCTGGGTTAAGGGGGCTCGGCTGGGCGGCGTGCCTTGCCGACATCATCGACTGGCAGTGCTTCTCATCCCGATGTTGGTGCAGCTTCGTAGATCCTTCATCCGTGGAGTCATTTTCGGATCCTGGTGGCAGGTCCACTGCTCCGACTTCCATGTCCTCCATCGTTGTTGTCCTGTGTAACCAGGGCATCGACTGCGGGCGGCCCTCCGATCACTCTGCTGGATGGTGGGTGGTGAGGAGGTGCGGCGCCCGCTGCTATGTGAGGTCCTCTATTTCTTTGGCATGTTCGCGGATGCAGTGGTCTTCTACAATTGGCTGCTCCCAGAAGTTGCGCTCAGGCATGGCTGGTTGTTCCCTGGAACTACACCGAGTTTTGATATTGACTGGCGCATCTTTGGCCAGTTGATCCCTGGAGTTGTGCTCTGCAGGCGTGGGATTCTGTTGGGTTTGTTCCTGATCAAGACAACAGCAAAGTGCTGCTGGGGTCGCTTCCCGTGTTCCCCTTCTTTGCTATGTTTGGAACACCCCTGGGGTGTTTGTCGAAAAGCTTCTTCGTATGAAGTTGGCTGCTGATTCTATTGCAGGACATCAACTGATTGGTGCCAGGTTCGGATGCAAGTTTGAACCCCAATTGTTGGGGTAGGACCACACATTGTGGGTGCTTCCATTAGATAGCTGGCACCAGGTTGGGGTTGGAATCAAGGGGGAGGGGCTTCTTCTTCTTCTCCTTGTGCCCTTCTGTCCTGTGTTGTCTGCAACCTCTAGTTGCTTCTGTGCAAATAGAAGATTCTGCGAGGAGGAAAGAAGGTTGTCTTCCGTCCTTCCTTCTTGTTTCTTGGTACCTGGTCTGAGTGGCAATTGATGCTGAGTTCTCTCTTTCTGCTGTCTGATGGCTGGGAGCTATTTTCTGGATTTCTCTTCCACTATTTTTTATCACAGGAAGGGGCTACCAACGGTTAAGTTGAGGTAGCTGATGAAGTTAGATGAGTCTTTGCCTCTGAACTCCATTAAAGAATCGAGTACTTGCTTTGGCTGATACTCTCCAGCCTATGATGATGAGTCTGCACTCTTTGTGGGTGGGCGTATTGTTAGTGGAGCTCCTCATCAGAGTAGGTTTTAGAAATATTTTCTTATGCTTGTATGAACATTTTTGATGTTTGTTCTTTAGCGGAGTCCTCCTCTATCAGAATGAGTCTTCTACACAAGACCAGTAGTTTTATTTTGCTATGTTTGGTAATCCTCTCAGAGCATTAGGGGGTGCGGTTTCTTGTACCTAAAGTTTTGGTATATCACAATAGTAACAGAATTTTCGCTGACCGAAAAAAAAGAAATGAAACAAGTTGAGCCTACTGAGTATAAAATGATGGAAAAAGATAGGAATTAGTATATGATTCTAAGAATGTAACTCTTACCCTAAAATGATGAGTTTGATGATGCTAATGAATGAAAATCTCAAATGGGTGATTAAGAGATGTACATAACGGTAGTTGAATTCAACTAAATGATGAAACTCAAGTATTTGAATTGACTTACAAGAATGTGTTCTTGTATTGTGATTGTTTGATAGAATACTTATATTATTAGAATGAACTATTTTGATGGAATTCAAATGATAATCAACATTTATTGACTAGTAACCCCATATGAAGAATGTGAAATGAAAGAAGAAGAGAACTAAGTCTGTTATGCATGTATATGCATGAAATTTATTTACATCTATTGAGATTAGATGGAACAAGCATATGTTGTATGATAAATCTATTCTGAGTATGAGGAATGATACATGATGTCTATATGCTTTTACTATTGCTAGTTCTAATGCCTCTACTAATATTTGTTAAGAATTGTGGTATACAATGAACTGATGAGGAATATGTTGAAATGGAATTTAATATGCACTCCTTACATTGAGAAACCTTGATAAGGGTAAATGTTGTATAATGAGATTACGTCTAGGGTTGAAAGCCCACTGATGATGATGAAACCCTGATGGGGTAAATGATGGACAATAAGATTATGTCTTGGGCTGAAGGCCCACTATTGATGATTGCTATGAGTTGATGCAGAAGATAGAAATAATCATATTTGTTGCAATCTATAGACTTATTGTGCTTCTTGCTTTGATCATTGCCCTTATTGATAAACTTAATCTATTTCATGTTATTATAGTTACACGAGAATACACAGATATGATATGTGATGTTTTGAATTCTTGTAACATGATTAAAAGAGATTAATAACAAGTGAAATGATGTAACATCTAGTTAGGTGCCCTAAACACCGTGAGTTTCCCCAGAGGACCACACTGGGGAAACAAAACAGATCTCCTTGTAGTAATCGATGAATTATGAGAAGGATTTCCAGAGTGTGGATTGAGACCTTAAAGGTTAGACCACCAGGATTTAGGAGTGAGTCATCTAGAGTGGCTCTGGCCCTAAATCCTTGATGTGAAAGTCTATGTCCAGATGGAATAGACTTTTTTGAAATGAAACATGTGAAATGTGAAATGAAAAATATGTGAAATACTGGGATATGTGATATACTATTTTGCTGGTTCCTATCTCGTGTACCCGATATGAGGATGTGAGCCTCTTTAGGCAACCCTGTGGTGGCCAGGGTATGTTGTTGATATCTTTGGGTGGCCGGCTAAACCCTAAGATAGTGACGGTGAGTCGTTGACACGAGAATCAGGCGTGGCGACTTCTACTTGGTGAGGTACAAGCCAAGTAGTTTCAGGGCAAATGAATAAAAGATGATAAGCTGTGTAGAACATGATTTGAATGATTATTACATTCCTTGTACTGCTAGTTGATGATTTGTTATTGTTGATTAAGCTTCATGTTATGGAAAGTAGTCATGTTGCTATGGACATTTCCTATTTCATATTATGATCGATGATGCTGACAAGTTATAAATGTTGGAATTTATATCTATTCTGAATATGAGTTGGATTGCTTGCTATTTGATAGTACTATTTAGTAGATATGTATTATGTGTACTTCAGCTTCAGGACTACAGGATGTGTTCTTGGTCTGGCTGGTGGAGTGTCACAAATATAATGTTATTGTCATGTATTGATTCAAAATGCTTAGAACTTGACTTATTACTCATGCAGTAGGATTCTTAATCTAAACTAAGAAGTATTTGCTAATTTGTTCATAGATATGCTTTAACATATATTTCAAAGTTATAATTGGTTTAAGTAATTACCTTATCTGTTGGATTAGATTACCATTGTAAGATAGATTTGACTCATGATAGAACTATCTACTAGACTTTTCAATATCTGCATGTTTCTGTTGAGTTTATTATACTTAATCTGATGCTGATGCATGTACCTAGATTGAGTGGGAGGTATCCACTCACTGGGGCTCTATATGAGTCTCATGAGGTTGTTTCAAATGTTTTTAGGTATAATGCTATCCAGCGGAGAGTTTACAACAAGGAAGATATAAATAGCATAATCTAGATAGATTAGAATGTCCCTATACTCTCTCTTTCCCGGGATGGGTTGTAGATTAAGTGTGTTCATCAATGTACATGTAGTTGATGTAAACTGAACCGCATATGAGAACAAGATTTGATTTTATATTTAATGGAGTTGAATATGATTTGTGATATCTGAATGTGATGTCCTTGATGTGACATTGATTTATGAGTTTGTGAAGAAAGAAAAAGGAAAAATTTATCTGTCTTTTTTGTATATTGTTTAATTGCCTTTGTCGAGAATTCATTGTTTAATTTCATAATCTCGGTTTAAGTTTGGGATTATCTCTAATGGTTGGTATTTATGCTGATCAAAAGAGTGGGTCCTGACACTACAGGTCTTGAGGCAGCACGTCAGTCTCTGTATCCTTTGCCTCTAGCAACGCCATACCTTGATCAAAAGTTCTCCACCATCAATTTGGATCTATTAATACTCCTCCGGCTGCTCTACCCCTCCTTAGTTTTTTTGCTCGACAATGCCACCATGAACCTGAGGCATGGAAATAGCTCCAGTTGTTTTTTTCCTTGAACCCCTATGTGGATCTTCCTGGTTCCACCTAGGGATGCGATTCTCTGAATCACCACAGTCGTGAGCTTCTTTTGTTCTTTTGTCGTCATCTTCTAGCCATGCTCACTTTGCTCGGATCTGAAGGAGACACAAAGGTAGGCACATGAATCTTTGACAGCTGGGTTGTGCTATAGTGATCCTACGAGAGCCTATCGCACCTCTGATTGGATCAATTAAGGTATACATCCAGTCTTTCTTTTCTTAGCATCATCTTCATGTCCTGTCTCAGAACGATGGGTTTCAGAGCTTCAGGGCAATACCACTTTTCATATCTTCAGTGCTGGCATGCAAAATTTCCTTGTAGAAAGCTTGTTCCCATTTTCCATTTTCTTTTTCTTTCTTATTGGAGTCAGTAATGTCGTGTCCTATTTGTTTGAATTATGACTTCATCATCACTTGAAATCTATCTTGTTAAGTTTGGAAGTGCTTGAGAACTCCACTCCACGGTTATTTTACCAAAATCATTATTGTAGAGCCGTCTGGTTGATCACGTCTATACCTATGTTATCTATGTTTTCTTTTGGTACTATGGATACAATAACAAGTCTCGTCGACCTTTCACTGCTTGATCATGTTCAAACCTCATGGGTTTGGTCATAGTGCAATGGCATATATGCCCACATCCAGTTAGCTAATAATCGAATGTGAGGGCATATCAACATTTGATCTTATTCAATATTCAAAAAATTGAATTAATTTGGAAAATGGTATCTAAATAATTGGGTATCATTAATGTAAAAATTATATATATTTATAAACATTCTGAAATCAAAAAAATACGAATGATTCAATGGGATAGGTTCCACGACCGGATTTCCAGGTTACATTAGGGTCATACTTTAAGTAAAGGATTCAATGTAAATTATATTAATTGAATGCACATATATTGTGTCTAGGTTGAGACAACACTGACCCTGAGCTTAGGAGGTGTTACTGAATATTTAGGTCTAATCATAAGGTATGTACATCCTCTATTTTATTTTAGACATCATTTGACTAAAACCTACATTCATTTAATGAGGCATCTCTTGAACATTTATTTTGCTTAAAAATCCATTTGCTTGAACATCTATATTTTCCTACTCTCAATTCATTAGATTCATTTGGTTGTTGTGATACCTTGTTTATATGGGTTCTTGGACCCCTCCTATGGTGATTTTCTTTTAATTGAAATTGACTATAATGCCAGTCTTGCCACTCTATTTATGCATGCTACATGTTTGACTAGAATATCTAGAATAGTGGTACTTATGTACAACCATACTTATATAGGGTGCATGTATTCTGCCCGGGGTGTGCATTTCCACCCTTACTTTTTAGGCCATGATCCTATGGTGTTATGGCCCTGTTTTAGGTATATTTAGTCTACATTGTTATGCATGCAAATATTTTGCTTCAATTGAGATTTGGTTAAATGATATGGCAAGACATTTTCATATGATGCTTGCATTCTAAATTTTTATATGCCTCATTTCTTTTGTTATATTCCTTTTGAACTTACCTAATTGAAAATAGCCCCCTTCTTGTGGGAACATCTCTTTTTTTACCCCAATATAATGTCCAAAGCTTATTATGTGTACATACTCAGCCTTTGTTGACCTCTATGTTGTTTTATATGTTTTGGGTGATGTTCCCTTCCACCTAGGTTTAGGTACATTGGAAGACAAGATCTCAAAAAGATCACCAACATGACATGAACTTAAGGATAGCTTGGAATGGCTGGGTTACCCTCTGCTACTGGCTTTCGTTTTACTTAGTTCAAGTTTTTGTAAAATCACCTATTATGGTGAGGAACAATTGTATAAATGAATCATAAAGTGACTTTGTAATAGTTTTGTTTCCGCTGCTTTATTATTACATGGCTCTTGTATTATATCATTTGAGTGGATCCCCTTTTGGGTCCCACTCTTTACACGTTTCTAAGTTGAAAGTGAAGAAGAAGGTTTTACTTAGTCTCACCCAAGCCAACTCTTCTATTTTTTAGTACAACATACAATTCTATCTTTTGGAATGTCATGCCACTAATATGACCCTTGAAGAAAAATTAGACTGTTACATCGAAGGGTTCAATGTGGCATTTCAAACTTCGATTGCCTCCTCTAGGATTTTTAGTTTTCAAGACACATTTGATCATGCTTTGGAATTGAAAGAACTCTGGGTATGAACCAATTAAGACCAACTAGCCTAGACTTATTGGATTTGACTGATGTGGTACTAATAAGCCTGAGTAGAAAGAGAACCATGGTAATAGAAACAAGAATCAAAATAATGGGTAGAGAAATCCCCTTGAACAAATGAATAATCATACCTCAATGAGCAAAAACTCAGGTCAAAAATCATAACTACAATAAGGGCCCTAGATAGAAACTGAATAGAGGACATGGTTAAAATTATAACAATTTTAGGTGTCAAGCAACTGTGGTAACCACCATGTTGACTAATTGTGCCCTTTTTCAATACCACTTCTACAAAAAGGAATGCCATGCTAGGGCCAAGTACCTATTATCCCTTCCTTAATGGGCTAAGAAATCTAAGCATCAAAATGTTTGTGTCTTTGAAATGAATGTGATGAGGTGAATTTCAATGCAACCAAGTTTATGGAAGGTTAATTTCCAAATTAATACTTTCTCATAATGCCATACCAATACTACCATTTGATTGTATTGCAAAATTCTTATGCCAACTATATGTGCATATAGTTATGGTGTTTTTCCATGATCATTATGTTGTTACACTATTTGATTCTAAGTCAACAAATATCATTATGTTTAGGAGTCTTGATTTCATGCTAAATCTATAAATACATGACTTAGGGTATGTACTAGATGTAACTTCCCCTAGTGTTGCAAACCTCTTACTACATTATTAAAAAATCCCTTTTTCATATGTTGGTCATCATTTGGAATTTGAATATATCCTCCTAGATATGATCTTTTCCTTAGGATGGATTGGTTATATAAATACCATGTTGTCATCAACCATTATGGCAAAAAAATTATCATCTCCATGCCCAAACTCCCAACCATTGTAATTCTTGGAAGAAAATATCATAATAGAAATATCATCATCTGCTTGATTAAAGGCCAATCCTTGTTGACAAAACGATGTAAAGAATACCTAGAAATTGTAACTACTATTAATCCATATACTAGTTCTCTAAAGAACATTAACATAGTGCATGAGTACCCACATGTTTTTCCTGAAGATCTCCTTATATTAACAGCACTTGTGATACTGAATTCTCTATTGATCTTGCCCTGAGTACTTATGATAGCTTGGATTTCTACTCCACCTTCTATACTCTTTCTCTCTCTTTAGAAGACCCATCTCACTCAATAATTTCAATCACAATACTTGAGTGTGTTGATCACTCAATTTTATCACCTCGATGACTAATTTCTTATGATGTAGATCTATCTTGAGAAATTGGACTAAGTATCATGATTTATCATGTCATTCTCTTGCATATGATTTTGAACCCCATAAATGTGACATTTGTATTCTAAACGTATTCCATGTTATAAAGGATTCAATTATCTTTACAATGATGCAAAAATCATCCAGATCGGGTCTTGCAATCAAAAGTTATTCTAGATTGAAGATGAGACTTCTTCACTTGATTTTATTTGAGATTTTCAACCTTATTAGGCCAAATCTTGGCGCGGTCCAAATGGGATGGCACCCTCTTTGACATGGGAGGATATTCAGGCCTCTACCTTGTAGCCAATCAAAGTCATTAGATGACCAGCCACATATCTAACCCCCGATCTGACGGCCCAGGCACCATCCCCTACCTCTGTATTGGGGCCGACACAAAGGGTGTTGCTACCACCAACTCTACCTTTGGCTTCCACCAATCAGCCTCATCTTTGTTCCTTTGATCAAATTGAAGGTCTTTTCCTTCTCTTTTAAACCCCCTAACATGTTCCCCTCTTTTCCCCCTCACTCTCGCACCCTAGAATGCCTCAATCTCTCACATTCTTCCTCTCCTTGCTATTGCGGTGGCACCACCCCCAGCCCCGACGCAACTGTGACGTAGCCTCGCTTGTTGTAGCCCTCCGAACAATGCACATGATCTGTAGGATCTGCAATCTGTGGATAAGGATCTTGCATGAATAAAATGTAACACTCCTAATCTAAATCCCTATAGTTCATAATGCATACTTTATAAAATTAATGTCTTCTACATCCTAAGGCCAAATATAGAAAAATTATATATCAAATTCATCCACTCGACAAGACCTACAACATGGACTAATTTGGAGACCCTAAATATACTCCTTGTTCTCAATTTCTCTAAAGATATGAACTTTGACCTTGGTTGACCATGTTAAATGATTGACCATGCTATATGTTGAAACTTTGATGCATGTCTACCCTTTTAACATTGAAATAAGTTTAATGTACCTATACTAAACACAAGTATCAATGCATAACTCTCTTTTGTATATATTTGTGTTAAATGGCACTCAATGCATGTATGTGCCCAAAAATGTATATACTTGAGAATACTTATTTCAAAATGATGACTATGACTCCATTTGTGCATGAAAGCCTTTTTGGATCTTTTATATCATTAGTGTTGTGTCATGTAGTGACTTTAATACCAGTAACCCACTATCTTGGTCTTTTATGGTATTCGAAGCCCTAGTTTGCCTAATGTGATGTATATGACTTCTTTGTCTTTCTTTTGCCCCAATCATGGTATGGATCTACTTCTTATGTCATCCACTATCAAATCAGTATTTGTTATGATCTTTGTGATCCTTTTAATGTGGATGGTTCACCTAAGTCACATGTTGAATCTTAATTCTATAAGCTATGCATGTCAGAATGTTGAATATAATGATGAACCTTATGAGGCTAGACTTAGGTTACCATCCACCCACATTTAAAATATGCTAATATTGTATTTACCTTGATCATATAAACCCCCTCATTTTTCTATGTTCGTTGATGAATCATGACCTAATTGCTCTATTATGAGTCATTTTGGACTAGAGTGTACATCAGTAACATGAATCTTGAAATAATCATATAAAGTAGATGGAACCTCAGAATGACATGAGAGTTGAACCCCGCCTTCATGATGACCTCGACATAAGTAAGAGATCATATAGTGAACTAATAAGCAACTTGGAACCTAGTTTGGTCAAAACCCTAAAATGAATATAGTTAGGGTTAATGATAAGAATCTAATACATGTGCCCAATCTTGTTGTTAATCAAGTGTTTCTTATGGCTAGATGGTCAAAGATAAGTAAGTTATGAAAACTTTAAAATCAGGTATGAGCTTTGAATAGTTATATGACTATGTCCTTCGTGCTTGCAAACTAATATTTATGTATGCTTGTTTATATGCCCAACTATTGCCATGTAGTAACCTAGCATTATACTCAATGTTTGCCTCGTCATTATTTTATAACTTGAAAACGTATTATAGAAACTTCATTATATAAACCTCATGTGCCTTCCTGAAGTTTTGGGGTAAGCACATGAGGATCGGCATCCTACTTGAGTTATCAAGATAGGGTGGATTGTTGATAAAAGGGTTAGCTAATCTTGAGCACCCTCATAGACTCTTCCATTGAGAAGTTGTCCATAAAAGGCCTTATGATGACATGAAATTGATGAATGAACGAAGTGATGCTTTAAGTGGAGTGAAATGACATAAAACATGGGCTCTCATTTTTTTCATTTCTTGTTCATTACTTTGGCAAATCTTTACAAGTTGTGCAAAATTTATGTATATGTATCTTTTTTCCCATTACTCGGCACCTTGTGTGCTTGACCCACCTTGTTTCCTATATTTTATAGGTTCATAGATGGTTAGACATTGACGGGCTTGGTGGCTATACATGTACGATAATCACTCTCATAAGCTAGACCTAACATGAAATAATACCTTGCATAAAAGATGTAGTTTTGAAATCATGAACTTTATACTATGATGCCTAGAGATCTTAGATTGAATAATTAGGGGTAACATGGGCAATCTTATACCCAAATGGAAATGATTAAATCGATATGATGAAGCTTTTAGGTTCATAACTTGAATAAATATGAAGAATAAATTTCTTAAATTCAGATCCAAAATAAGAAATGATGAAAATAATTGGGGATAGTTGGTAGAATTTTATAGGAAAACTAAAACATGCATGAAATATAGTATAATGATGAAATATGCACGTTCAATGGTAATATCATTTGGAATTCATGATTGAGGACATGTTCATTTGTGAATTGATAACCTAGATGTTGATAATACACCTTGGTCTCGTATGGAGATATGAACAAAAACCCTAATGTAGGGATTTCTACTCCATATATTATACTCTTTCTCTCTCTTAGGAGACCCATCTCACTCAATATAATTTCAATTTCAATACTTGAGTGTGTTGATCAGTCAATTTGATCACCTCAATGACGAATTTCTTATGATGTAGCTCTATTTTGACAAATAGGACTAAGTATCATGCTTTATCATGTCACCCTCTTGCATCTAATTTTGAACCTCATTAATATTATCTTTTTACTTTAAAATTCATTCCATGTTATAAAGGATTCAATTATCTTTCCAAAGGTTCAAGAATCACCCGATCATATCATCCAATCGAAAGTGTGTTAGATTGAAGATGAGACTTTTTCACTTGATTTTATTTGAGATTTTCAAACTTAATGGGCCAAATCTTGGCATGGACCAAATGGGGTGGCACCCCCTTTCACTTGGAAGGATATCTGAGCCTCTCCCTTGTATCCAATCAATTATGTTGGATGACCAACAATGGATCTGACCCCCGATCTGATGACCCAGCCACCACCCCCTACCTCTGTACTGGGGTCGGCACAAAGGGTGTTTTTGCCACCAACTCTATCTTTGGGGCATCCAATCAGCCTCATATTCGTTCCTTTAATCAAATTGAAGGTACTTTCCTTCTTGTTTATACCTCGCACTCATTCCCCTTATTTTCCCCTCCTCTCGCACGCTAGAACGGCTCAATCTCCCGCCTTCTTCCTTCCCTTGTTGCGGTGGCAGTGCCACCCCGAGCCCCGACACAATCATGCCCTACCCTCACTAGGTGAGTGTTGAAGGGGGTGTTGTCTCACTGGGAGCTCATCCAGCCTGGGAGGCTCCTCGGTGCTGGCCATTAGACCATGGATCATGTGGTCTTTGGTAAGAGCCACTGCCTTGGTCATCCCTAATGTTACAAGTCATTAGATGACCGAGCACCATCCATCTTTGGCAACATGGCAGTGTGCGCCCTAGATGCAGCCCCACGCTGGTCCCTCACATAGTTTGTTTGGGTTAGGCTAGATGATGGCCCGATGGCATGACACCATGTGGCTCGAGTCTTGACCCACTCCCAGCCCCAACGATAGGCAGAGGTGGGGGACGATTGAGGGACGCCGACAGATCCCTACCCTAGAGCGTTGGGTGTCGTCACAGGATTGCAAATGCCTAGAGTCCAACACCCTCTGAAGAGTGCACCTAAGCCACAGGATCTGCACTCCACAACCAAGAATCTCACATGAATAAAATGTAATGCTCCTAATCTCAATCCCTTTAGTTCCCAATGCATACTTTATAAAATTGTTATCTCTTTCATCCTGAGACCAAATATAGAAAAATTACATATCAAATTCATCATCTCGATGAGAATTATAACTTGGAATAACTTGTAGATGCTAAATCTACTTCTTGTTCTCATATTTTGTTAAATATATGAACTTTGACCTTCGTTGACCATGTTAAATGCTTAACCATGCTATATGTTGAAACTTTGATGCATGTCTGATCGGCTCCTGAAGGAGGATCGAAAATTTTAATTTACAAATCAAAACCTTCAGAGACCCCCGCAACTATAATACGGGGTTGAAGTAGATATACGGCATTGAACATAGGGACGTGGGGACGTTTAGGATGCTTAAGACCTAATTCTTAAGTCAGTTAAACCAATTTGATAGTTGATAAAAGTATGGAACTAGAACTAGTCTAGAAAAATGTCACAAAATAGAACATAACACATTAAAGAAAGAAAAATAGAGTCTTTCGGATTTTACTAATCAAAGAGAAGGAGCTCCTAGCTATGTAACCACAAGTTGGGCAGTCTATGCACCCGTTCTCAAGCATAGACAACCCTGAAACACCTCAACAAGCAACCTACATCAAAACATAGTACGTACTGTGGTATCTATTCATGTGGGGTCATCCCACTTTATTTCACACAGTGTGACTAAAACCCATCAATGATATGAAACCTCTCTCAAGGATGACAAATCAACACCCTATAATATTCTAGATACCCTCTCAAGTCTAGAATATTTTGAGATGCTAGGAACAGGTGTGATCTGGGTAGAAGCTGGTAGTGGGCTCGACCGTTCTCAGTTCTATGATTCTGCATAGAATACCTTGAACCATCCTCTTTTTAGATTCTGATCCAAATTACCTTCACTTGTCTATTTCTATAACAAATCTCTCGATATAGGTAGAAATAGAAGTTTGAGCAAGAAAGAGATCAACCAAACCATCAATCATAACCAGAAAGGGAAGATAGAATAGAAAATAAACTAAATCTAGAATAAAACTACTTGCTTAAGGTAAAAGTACATAAACATTCCCAAAACATGCTACATTGCCAAGAAGGAGCTCAACTAACCATGGACAAGCATAGTTGGAATTGAACAAAGATGCAAGAACATCATTTGTATAGAAATAAAGGAGAACAGTATAAGAAAGGAGAATAAGAAGATATTTAGTCCATAGAGGAGAGGTGGCTCTCACTTCTTATCCCCATATGGGTTGGATCTCATCTTTCAATCATCCTCCTTGGTCTTCTAAATTCCTTGTCCTCCTTTCTATTCAATTCTTCCCCAAACAACAGCAGGTGGGTGTATGGAGGAGGAAGATGGCTAGAAATGATAGGAATTGCGTGAATGGTGGTGTAAAGTGATGGTATATGGAAGCTAACCAAAGGGATGGATGTAGAATGAGAACTTCATCCTTTTCAGACCTTGGCACTCTCCCACAGAACTAGAACCTAAAAATCTTTGAACCCCCTCCAGGTAGCGAGGGGTGGGTATATATAAGTGAATGCATAGTGTATGTAATAAGTAGTCGTGGTACCTGTCTCAATCGCTACCCCGGTCTCAGTCCGACCATGTTGGGTGTAGCGGTTGAGATATGTCACGGTCGAGATAGATGTCGCAGGAACAGAGCTTGTAGCGGTCGAGATAGTTGTCATGGTCAAGATGTTGTTGCGGTCGAGATGGTTTTCTTGGTCAAGATAGTTGATAGCCTTTATCCTCAACCTGACTGTTCCAGGCTCAGCACGCCCGTGTTGGGCATCTCGGTTGTGGGTGATGAGGTTCGGTAGTGGTTTCTTTGTGTTACAGTCAAAACAAGTGGTGCGGTCATGACGAGTGTAGCAGTCACAACAGTCTTGTAGTGGTTGTGGTTGTAGTTGGCATGACGAGTGTAGCAGTCGCTACACCTTGACCTCAACCCGAATGTGTCGGGCTTGATGCACATAACGCGACACTTGTGGGGTAGATTCTAGAGAATAGATGTCGTCTTGAGTTTGGTGCCTACAAGTCCCAAAATTGTCTGGTTGAGCAACTCTATCTATGAAAAGATATAAATTACTAACAGATAGGAATCTAGGGTTATTTTGGGCATATTAAGGCTATAATGACACAAAACCATAAATAATTGCTTCGCATAAATGCTTGAATTTGGGTGTTATCAATATCTACCCTCTTAACATTGAGACTAGCTTAATGTACCTCTACTAAACACAAGTATCAGCCCCTCACTCTCTTTTATCTATGTTTGTTCTAAATGGCACTCATTGCATGCATCTGCCCATATATGTCTATACTTGAGGATACTTGTTTCAAAATGATGACTATGAGCCCATTTGTGCATGAAAGCCTTTTTGGATCTTTTATATCAATAGTGTTGTATCATGTAGTGACTTTAATACCTATAACCCACCCTCTTGGTCTATGATGGTGTTTGAAACCCTTGTCTGCCTAATATGATGTATATGACTTATTTGTCTTTCTTGTGCCCCAATCATGGTATGGATCTACTTCTTATGTCCTCTACTATCACATCATGATTTGTTATGATCTTTGTGACCCTTTTGATGTGGATTGTTCACCGAAGTCACATGTTGAATCTTAATTCTATAAGCTATGTATTTTCGGATGTTGAATATAATGATGAACCTTAAGAGGCTAGACCTAGGTGACCATCCACCTATCTCTAAAATATGATAATATTATCTTTACCTTTCTCATATAAACCCCCTCATTTGTATATGTTTCTTGACTTGATGAATCATGACCTAATTTCTCTATTGTGAGACATTTTGACATAGCTCGTACATCAATAACATGAATCTTGAAATAATCATATAAAGTAGATGGAACCTCAGAATGACATAAGACTTGAACGTCACCTTCATGATGACCTCTAAATCAGTAAGATATCATCTAGTAAACTAATAAGAAACTTTGAACCTAGTTTGGCCAAAACCCTAAAATGAATCTAGTTAGGGTTAATGATAAGATCTAATACATGTTCCCAATCTTATTGGTAATCAGGTGTTGCTTATGGCTAGATGGTCAAGCATAAGTTATGAAATATCTAAAATCATATACAAGATTTAAATACTTATATGACTATGGATTTCTTGCTTGCAAACCGATATGTATGTATGCTTGTTTATTTTCTCAACTATTTCCATGTAGTAACCTAGCATTATACTCGATGGTTGCCTCGTCATTATTTTATAACTTGCAAACACAATATAGAAACTCCATTATACAACCCTCATGTGCCTGCCTGAAGTTTTGCAGTAAGGACATGAGGATGGGTGTCCTACTTGAGTTATCAAGATAGGGAGGATCTTTGATAAAAGGGTTAGCTAATCTTCAGTATCCTCATAATCTCTTCCCGTGAGAAGTTGTCCATAAAAGGTCATATGGATACGTGATATTGGTGAATGCATAAAATGATGGTATAAGGGGAGTGAAATGACATAAAATACGTGCTCTCATTTTTTTTAAAACTTAACTTGTTCATTTCTTGTTCATTAATTCTGCAAATCTTTTCTACTTATGTAAAGCTTATGTATATGTATCTTTTAGCCCTTTACTCAGCACCTTGTGTGCTTGACTCGCCTTGTTTCCCATATTTTGTAAGTTCAGAGATGGCTAGACATTGATGGTGAGCTATGTTTGGTGTACTTGTTGTATGATTCCTAGTATACATGGACAAACTTGTAAAATTGTACTCTCGAATATGTAATTGGAAGATTGTATAAACAATGTTGTTTAATATATCACGTTGAATGTTGAGATTATGATTGGTTCTCTTACCCTATTATTTATTCATGTATGCTAAGATTTACACTTTGCCATTCATGCGTTGATAATACCATGCTAGGGACGGACTCCTAGGTCGTATTTCCATTGCCTTTATATTCATTTGGAGTTAGGATTTGGGTAACAAATGCTTCCATGATAGTACCACGCCTATTTCTTGAGAACCCTATCAAAAGGGCACTATCAAAGTGAATGAACTTAAGAAATAATTGCAAGAACTACTTGGTAGGCTTCATCTACCCTTGTTCCTCCCCTTGGGGAGTATCTATTCTATTTGTTAAGAAAAATGATGGGTCCATTTCCATGTGCATAAATTATCATATGATAAATCAAGATACTATGAAAATAAATATTGCTAACATAAATTGATGATCTTTTGACCAATTTTTCTCTAATCACATGTTCTATAAAACAAACCTTTTTTATGAAACCACCAATTCAAAATGAAGGATGAAGACATCCCAAACATTACTTTTCAAACTTGGTGTGGCCACTATGAGTTTTTTATCATGCCATTTTGGTTGACCAATTGACAAATAGATATTCATATGCTTTTATCACATCTTTTAGATCATTTCTTAAGAGCATTGAGTTGTTATTTCTCAGTTTTAAGAATTAATTGCTTTAGTTTTAGTTTTATATCTTAAACTAGATTTCTAATTAGATTTTCTATTTTATTGCAGGAAAACAACTCAATCGTATCGATTCAATCCAAGGATCAAGAACCCCCCAAAATAATCCAAGAATTTGAAGATCAAAGAGGCTTCAAATGTATATCTAAGCCTCTCAAATTTTCAAATTGTACTAGCATATATAGTCTATCAAATTACAAGCAAGAATTAGACAAATACAGAATTTCCAACTGGGACCAATTAAATATGAAAAGAGGGGACTTCTATTGCAATGGAATCAGTTAATTCACCTCAAACTGATTGATTGACCTGCATATGAGTCCATGCGTCAACTCACATAGTCGATCAATTGGACCCCTTATCGATCGAATGACCTACATATGAATCTAAATTTCAACCTACCCTAGTCAATCGACTAGACCCTCAATCCATCGATTGATGCAATAGACTAGTCTTTAAAGCTATTTCTAGGATGTGAATCTAGGGTTTTGTGTTCACATTCCTTCTCTATAAAGGGAAAGGGTAGGAAAAACACCAAGGGGGTCATACCCTATCATCTTAGAGCCTTGGGTGCACAAAGAAAGGAAGGAAAATGAGCCATCATCTTCCTCATAGAGACTTTCAAAATGCTACTAGAATCTAGCACTGTGATTTCCTCTTTCCTTATCTATATCTTTATGTTTATTTTGACTATGAACAAGTAGATAAATTTATTGGGGCATGGGTTGTATCCCCATAATCCCGACCTTGTTATAATTGATATGGACTCCAAGAATTTTGTTTGTTAGATGTGTTTATTTTGATCTATGTACTAGTTCTATGTCATTTACATTGTTGGTGTTATAATCTTGGGTGATATGGGATTAAGAGAGAAAGATTTCTCCCCCCCCTCCCACGCCCGTGGAGGAGGCCAAACGCCCGAGAGGGTGGTAAATCAAGGCGGCAACTGGGATGAAATCCTAGAAGGAGTTCTATGATTTGATCACATATCAAAAGGTTAGAACGTCAAATGAGCACATAAAACTCTAGAAGAGATCCTAAAAGGAGTTCTATGATTTGATAAATCATATTTCTTGTTTGTTATAATTCTTGGTGATGAGACCCCAAATACTAGAGCTAGGACACCAAATAAAACACATAGAACTCCAGAAGAGATTCCAGATGGAGTTCTACTAGACAATTGGACAAAAAACCATAAACATTGAGATCCCCAACTAGTGGGGAGCTTGATCCTTGTGAGACTTCTATGCCATAAGGATGAAAATCCTCTTGCTCTAAATCTACATACTTAACTCATAGAGTTGAATTGATTAAAATGACTACATAGGATGTGGAGGTGAACCCCAAACCCCAAGTATTCTATGTGAATTGAGTTAAATCTTACATTTAATCAATTTTTGTTTATGCAATCTTTAATTCCAATTTTTTAGTTATAATCTATCTCAAACAACTAGATTTAATTATTATTCTTAGTAATGGGTTTGAAACAATTCTTAACCAAGTTGTCTCATGGGTTTGACCCTTTTATATACTATGATTGACCTGTTCTCTTGTGGGCGTGTTGATTGCTACTGTTAAGGTTAGACTCTAGGGATTTTCATTTTTAGTGAATTTGAATGTGAAAACACTTCGTGTTAGATTTTGGTGTCCTTTTTAGGGGCAACAGAGTTTCTTTCAAACCACATTGCTTTGAATAATTAGAATATTAACTTTTCAATTGAAAATTTCTATGATTTACTTGGACTCAATTTCCTTCTATCTTAACATTGTCTGATCTCTTTTTAGGAACTGACAATATACGTGATGTGCACAAGGCATTGGTTATACACCATCTACATTTGATCTAGATATTGATATAACTTTTCATTACCTAAATTGAACCCATTGGAATAGGATGGATGAGAAAGAAGTCAACCATCATGTGGAACTAACCCTTGATGTACAAGAGAGGCCCTAAAGGGTAACCATGGCCACTGAGATAGAATCTCAAGACACTACAACACAAGAACCACTTATGCAAAACATTCCATTACGCCTCCTACTATCACCACCACACAATTCAATATCCACATACAGTAGATAACCATGCTTCAGAGTAGCACATTTTATGGAAGAATAGGCAATTATTATTGAGACCACATCCAAAGCTTCTCTGACCTTTGTGCCCTATATAAGATACTAGGCTCCTTTGAAGATGACATAAAGAAGTGACTATTAAAATATTCATTGACTTATCAAGCTAGAAATTGGTATAACACTATGGAGGGAGACCACATCACCACCTGGAAAGGTCATCGGTCCAAGTTCCTTGAGAAGCAAAGTTCTGCATCTCTCCCCTATCAGATCAGGGGACAAATCATGCATTTTTCCATGGTGCTAGGAGAAACCTTGGCTGGAGATTGAAAGCAATTTAAAGAGCTCCTTTGTCATTGTCAAAATCATGACATATGGCCAGTCCAACTGATTGAGACATTCAATGGGGTGTTGATGACAACAAGTTCTTCCATGACATTTTATCTAGAGGAAACTTTATGTCCCAAAACTTTGATAGTGCATGGGAGGTTGTCAATGGAAGTTCAAATAAACAAGCCCAATCCAATCAAGGGCATGGTGGTTTACTCAAAGTAACCAAGGCTGAAGATAGTTTTGAGCTTAGATCCATCATTTACACCCTCAAGAAGCTTTCTTTAACATCCTCACTTTCAGTGTCCCCCAATTAAAGAAAGACCTTCAAGTTGAGAGCCATTACCTATATTCCAAAGGATCTAGATTTAACAAACAAAAAATGTAAATAATTAGTATTAATTTGAAAAAAATTGCTTACAAGATGATCCTCTAAGGTGTTACATGAATTTCCAACGTGGAACTAGTACATATTGAGAAGAAGTATCTAACTAATCCTCCTTTTCTTATCTTTAATGTCTTTAGTGAATTTCATCTGATTCATCATGTCTCAATATCTCCACATATTGAATCCACCTAAAAGCACATGAAACAAAGCACATATTAGTATATTGTTATATTTTATATGTGTGGTGCATTCAAAATATAGGCATGTATGTGTAACAAGATAATCAACCGTAGCAACAATTATCATTACAAAATTGAACATGCATTTTCTTGTTAACCTCTCAACCCTTATCATTCCATTATCTGTGGTGTTCCCTCTCCTTAAGGGATCCTCTTTATGGGGAACTTTCTCTTGAGGGTTTCGTCCCTACAATTGACTTTTATAACCTTCCCTCACTCAGTATTGGTTTCATACATAGGCATTCCTTTTCGCGCTTGTCCTGCGGTGATATTCCTTTCTGGGCTTGATCACCAATCATTTTCGTAATGACTTCTTTCAACCCATGCTCTTTAACTCACTAGAGATAATGACTTAGGGTTTGAGCATGTTACATTTATATAAGATGATACTCATAGTGACTTTATAGATTGCAAGAAGTAAATAAACAATCAATCAGTTTAATTATAATCCATTCGTGAAACTTCAGAAAACCATGGAATTCGTTTAAGGCGAGTACTCATAGTCATAACCATGTACCTTTGCTTTCATGCAGAATCATGTAGAATACCTTAACCATATGTAATCTAGTCAACTGGGCATAGTTCCAAGCAAACATTCAATACGCATGTATGTAGATCTTAAAGTGTCACCATCATATTCAAAATGCTCTAATGTAACATATGTCCTATTCTAGAGTTTAGCGTTGTCTCAACTTTGGATAAGGAATAAGGGTATCAAACCATAGTTCCATCGCACCTTACTTTATTAAAGTTATGAATCCATATTATATACAAGGTGAACCCTGATTATCAAGTTATTCATCTTAGATCATTTAGAGAAACTGCCCTTGATTTGGCAACTCAAGATAATCATGACAAGGTAGATTAAGTTTTCAATCCTAATTATCATGTTTATGACCCAAATGATTTAATCATGATCATCTTTATTCAAAACATGTCAAGTATTAGGATTCTCATCAAAGGAAACATATTGGGCTATTATGAACATCTAAATCACATCATTTGCATTTAAGCATATCACAATTTATATTAATCCTAATAACACACATTGATGATCACTATCCTAGAATCACAAATTATGCACTATCTCACTATTATCATCTTAGAGTTCCATTATACTCCACAATATCATAGAATGACATAAATTGCAAGATTCTATTGTATTCGACACATTGATTACCAATTCTAGTGTTAACTACCACTTAATCAAGTATGATCCCTAATTTTTTAACTGTGATCAGGATTAGGCATTAAATCCATTTTATTTGTATTCCTCCCATTTTTCCTATTAAATTACATATATAACTCATCCTGGTTCGACCATCCTATCAATTTCTACATTAATTACAAAATAACCATGAATAACCCAATTGGAGGATGCTACATCAGCAAAATATACCTTAGTTTCTTGGTCGGCTGAGGACTGAGGAAAAGAACCTCGCTGACCTTGCACCTTTAACATGTGTTCAAGGGTGTCTGAGTCTTTTGACTCTAACTCATCCCCTTCCTCATGAAGGGAACGATTCCCACCTGACTCTTGTATCCCATCCACATGCCAATTGGGCCAAATAAAATTAATTGGTTGCCTTCAAATTGTTTTTCTAGAGATTTCTAAAAAATTCCTTATTTAATTACCAATTGTCCATCACTTTTGGGAACTCCTTTATCATTCAATTTTCCACTCTTCCTTTAGCCAATAATTATCATTGCATTATTGAAAATAGTAAAACACACAAATTCTATTCATATGGAGAATTTGAATTCTCAAACAAAAACTTTCAAACAAGACATTGAATGTACCAAGATTTCTAATATGTCCTTAACAATTCATTATTTGCATTCAAATATATGTATAGATCCATTGAAAAATCTAGGTTATAACATCCTTTCCCTCTTATGGTAATTATGTCCTCAAAATTCGACTACTCATCCTAAAAGATGAGAATGTGACTTTTCCATGTCCGTCTTTAGCTCCCATGTGTCTTCATCTCACCATGGTGCTTCCACATAACCTTTACCTATCTCAATTCTGGAATTATCTTATTTTTGTTAATATCTTCAAGTATTCCAAAAGTCCGATTGAATTATCTTTATTTGGTACCTCAACACTTGTATTGTCGTTTATGGTTAGATAGTTACTCTTGTATTTTGAATCAAATTAAGTATTAAATTCATAGAATTGAAATTTACCAAATTTAAGGATCTAACATTCACCCCTCCTTGAAGGAAATTTTGTCCCCAAAACTCAAGCCAAATCTAACTAAGGCGAATGACAACTCTTATTACATTTTCAGACCTCAGTGCTACAAACCCTTCTCAGATATCTTTATTTAATTCACCTTTAACAACTTCCATTTATGTGTGAACTCTTCACATACTAAGTTTGTATTCAAATTCAATTTCAAAGTATATCCATAACCTCATTTATTGCATACTTTTATCACTTAATGATTACTTTGTGATTCCAATTCCATTTGGTAATTACATTTCCCTTTTTTATTCTAATTTCGCTTGGTGACCACCTTTTCACCAAGGCTTCCAATCTATTATTCACTATATTCACGTAAGGGTGAGGTAACACCTCCAACGCTATAATATGCTAGTTAATTTCAACTTCGATATTCCTTCTCATATATCTCTATTTTTTATCATAACAGGTGTCTATCAATCTCTCACACTCATACAAGAAGAAATGATATTTGGTTGCAGTCTAAATACAAAGTTCATCCCATTCCAAGGGCAGATACGGTGTATACACACATTATCTTTTAAATTTCTTTGGTTTATTTGATTCACTATCAATAATGACTCCATACCATGAATAGCTTTTAGTTCCACAATTTTATTTCTATCTCATGCATTCATATGGAAAGTAGTTTTTCTCATAATTTTTTAGTCTATGCACTACTCCTTTTAAGATTGTTATTCAAACATAACATTACTTCATATATTATTTTCATCTACATCTCATGTCTTAATAACCTAAGTACTCACCTTAACATCTCTAGGGCCATAGGTACCTTTAGAGTGATCTCCTCTTGACTCTGAAGGGCCTTATGTACTTAGTACATGATCATCTCCCGATCTCATCAGTCTTATTTACCTTTAATCATCCTACCAGATATTAGGGTTGAGTTAGGGATCTACCCTTCCCAAGGGTTTCATTGGGATGTCATAACTTTGTTTTATTTCATTACACATTTTGCTTGAGGTCTCTTTGATAATATCAAAGCACATTATATCCTTTAAAATTCTTTCACCTGAATTGCCTTCATCTCTTAGGGCACACATAGTTTACCTCACGCCCCTTCATTGGACTCATGGAATCCTTCCTATACAGCTTGGTCCCACACTATCAGTCACTCCCATAGTGACATTTCCTCATGCCCCTTAGAGATGGCATACGTGGATCCTAAGAATTACACTCGATATATATATGCTTTCATGCTTCATGTACTTAACCTTCAAGCATTAACTGACATTTAAGGTTACCTCAATTCTTAAATTGGTTTGTGAATTCACCCTTCTAGGGAAGATCCTATCCTAGGAAAAGATAAATTTAACACTTGAAAGTATCCAACAGAAACAAACTTGAACCAAGATTTATATTACCATAAGGGAACTTGTTTTTAGGTCTATTTTCCATTATATCATCCATTAATTTATTACTTGAGAGTTATATGATTATACCAGGTGATTTACCACCCAAGCGTTGGATCACTATCAAGTACTTACTACTAAGGGTTTAAGCATTTAGATATAAAGGAACACATGCTTCATGTGTTGATGACTATAGAGCAATCATTTTATTTTCTGTCATGAGCCAAGTACTTTGTGCCCACACAATACAATCCATTCTATATAGTAGGCTAGTAAGAGATAAAGTGTACTTTGAATAAGATAAATTTAGTTACCACATATCCCTCATGTTAATTACAACCAAATTCTGAGTTTATCATGCACATTATCTTCTTCTACTTTCTCGTATTATATTGTATTCTTTATTAAAGATTCATCCTAAGGTTAGCTAGTTAATTCACATTATCATATTTCATACATATGGCTAACCAATTGTAGGTAGAGAACTTATTTAACCATTTCTAAGTCTTACATTATGTTATAACCATACATCACCTCTCTAGGTTATGTCAGTTCATACATATGTATGATGGTGACAAACCAACTTGTATGAGTGCCTCGTTAAACATATGTCAAAGCTTAAGTGGAGTTTTCCTTAACTCATTATCTAAGGGATGTTCCATGCTCAATCTTTATGAGCCCGTTCAACTCTATGTGCAATATATGCACAATATCCATGTTTCCTCTTTGGTCTCAGGTTCTTGGGTCTACCTTGTTATTATCAATCATCAAGTCTGCATGATCTATCCACTCAAGCACATACTGGACCAAAACATGATATGGTATTCTCTTCTTAGATCTCTACTCATGACATATTCTTACTCAACTCTCTCTTTCTCATAAATAACCCCTATGTCCTATAGAAGGAACCATCGACCCGAGCATGAGGCTTTACAATATACTATCATTCCTTACCTCTTTAGGATCTTAGGACTCTCTCTCCCCCTCACCTAGATGGTAGGTACTCATATTGTATACACATATAAGTAAACAACCTATTTCTTGTCTCTAGGCTTTGGTTTCCCAAGGATATCTAGGGAGCAACAAGCCTCTAGGAATCATGCATATAGCAACTCAGTTCATTCACTCAGGGGTAGTCTAGTTTAGGGCATATCACAATGAATATTTCTTGTAATTCCTCTTATCTTGGAATCTAGATTTCTAATATTCTCCCTCTGGGTCCCACTCTCACTGGAGTTAACCCTATATCTTGTTCTAACTCTATAGGCCTTCCTTTTTATATAATATTAAGGCTCTGGAAGATTCACATGTTATCTTCACATAGATTACCTTATCTCAGAGAAGAACACATACTTATATCACAAAATGTTATGGCAATACCTACAAACTAAAGTCAAATTCTCATATCTTACTAAGGTCATCATAAACCATATTATCTCATTATGTAAAACTAAACTCATTTCATCCATTCCAACTATTATGTATTCCAAAAAGGCTTTAGGAATTTGATCCAAAACTAATTCCTCTTCTAGATTGATGCTCCTCACTTCCCCTTAGTTCATGACTACCTCCTACTCGTACTTGTATGGGAACATACTTCCTATTAGAGTGCCTACAAAAGGAGTTTATACTTTCTATCCACCACATATACTTATAGGCTAGGGTTTTATCTCTCTCATAGATCTTTTCGTCATTCTTGGGTTGGCCCACTCTAGGTTGAGATATCAACCCTAAAAGTTGCACTAAGGTTTTTCATATTGCCTATGTTTCATATGCATATACAATCCCTTCTCATATATCATGCATGCCTTACTCCATGTACTTGCATGCATGAGTAAACCACAATATCCAAACTCATTAGTTTTCTCATTTCTCTCCTTTCATTGCTTACAGTTTATAAGGGTAGGGTTGTTATTATTCTCATACCCCTTAAGTTTAGGGTCAGGGTTAGGGACTACACCCTATACTTTAGCACTTTGTGATTCCCTTGACCCATTTAGAGTTTTCCTAAACCAACCCTAGCTCCATCTAGGGTTTACCCTTGTAAGAAAAGATCCATGAAACTAGTTTTCCCAACATTACATGTATATTAATTGGTAGATGATGCCTCAATCTCACTTCTTCTCAAAACCTTAACTTGAGATGAGTAGGGAAGTATCTTTTTGGGTTTATTCAGCAAGAGTATGCAAATTGGATAAAATTTAGCGGTAACATGACTTCAGGAAAACCCTAGGTTCTATCCAGGTAAGTATCACATTGTCTAAGGTAGTCCTCATATACTAATTTCATGGTGTGGAGGAAAGTATTTCCAGCCCCCAAAACCATGATTCATTCTAGAAACCATACCATTAGTACATGCCTTAATAAGTTTTCTTATACTTCTACATATTACTTGAAATGAGAAAATATTAAATATTATTTGAAAAATCTGGGGCTCTGATACCAAATTTAATGTCCTTCACTTTCATCATCCCCTGGTTAAGGAAAGACCTTTGATTTGAGATCCATTAGCTATATTACCAAGGATCCAGATTTAGCAAATAACAAATAATTATAAATAATGTGTATAACTTCAAAAATTGTTTACAAGATTCTCCTCTAAGGTGTTACACAAATTTCAAATAGGGAACTAGTACATATTCATAAGAAGTATCTAACTTTCCTCCTTTTCTTAGCTATAATGTCTTTAGTCAATTTCATCAGATTCATTATGTCTTGATATCTACATATATTGCATCTACCTAAAACAACATGAAAAAAAGCATGAATCAGTATATTACTATTCTACATACATGGGGTGCAAATAAAATATATGCATGTAGGTGTAACAACACAATCAACCATAACAAAAATTATCATTACAAAATCAAACATGCATTTTCTTGTTTAACCTCTAAACCCTTATCCTTTCATTCTCTATTGTGTTCCCTCTCTTTTGGAGAGCCTCATTATGGGGAACACTCTCTCTAGGGTTTGGTCCCTACAGTGGATTTTCATAACCTTTCCTCGCCTGGGCTTGGTTTCATACATAAACCTTCCTTTCCGAGCTTGGCTTGTGGTGATCTTCCTTTCTAGGCTTGATCACAAGTCATTTCGATAATGACTTCTTTCACCCCATGCTCTTTAAATTATAAAAGATAATTATTCATGGTTTGAGAAGGTTACATTTATATAAGATGATACTCATAGTGACTTTATAGATTGCAGGAAGTAAAAATAAACAATCAAGCAGTTTATTTTTTGTCCATTTGGGAAACTTCAGAAAACTATGGAAGTGGTTCAAGGAGAGTATTCATAGGAATAACCATGTACCTTTTGTTTCATGCAAAATCATGCAGATACCTTAAGAATGTATATTTCCAATCAACTAAGAATAATTCCAAGCAATCATTCAATCTGTATGTATGTAAATCTTAAAGTGTCACCATCATATTCAAAACATTATAATCTAAATTATGTAATATTCTAGAGTTTATGGTTGTCTTGACTTTGGATAAGGAATAAGGGTATCATACCCTAATTCCAATGCACCTTACTTTATTAAAGTTATTAATACACATTAGATACCTAGGGAACCCTATCTATCAAGTTATTCATGTTAGATCATTTAGAACAACTGCCCTTGTATTGGCAACTCAAGATTATCATGACAAAGTAGATTATGTTTGAAACCCTAATTATCATGTTTATGACGCATATGTTTTAATCATTATCATTGTTATTTGAAACAAGTCTAGGATTTGGATTCTCTTCAAATGAAACACATTAGGCTATTATGAACATCTAAATCCCATCATTTGCATTTAATATTATCACAATTAATATTATTAACCTTAATTACACATGTTCATGATCGTTATCCTAGAAACCCAAATTATAAATTATCTCATTGTTGTCACTTCTAGTTCCATTATATTCTAAATATCATATTATGACATAAATTGAAAGATTCTATTGTATTCAACACTTTGATTACCAATTCCAAAGTTAGTTACCAATTAATCAAGTATTAGCCCTATTTTTAGAAATATGAAAAGAATAAGGTATTGAATCCATTCTATTTGTATTCCTCTCATATTTTGGATTAAAAATCATATATAACTCAACATGATCTGACCATCCAATCAATTTCTATAGTTATTACAAAATAACATGTCATAGAACTATTTATTGCCATAAGTCCACACTCCTAATGGCTACACAATCAAAGGCGAGTGGACCTGGGTGTCCATCCCTAGAATGGATCACATAACATATGCATGAGTAAAACAACAAATAAGAATAAGATAAGAGATAAGATTGCACATAAACACAACTAAACTAGTAACTGACAAGATCTTAGTCCCATATATCAACCCATATTAATTCCATTTGCATGACATTAGATGATTCCAAGAGTAAGAGAAATATCATAATAGAGTGGAAACAATAATCTTAGAAAGATTCATAGTGTATATGTTAACTAAAATCATAAAATGGGTACACATCAACACGACAGTGATGAGTATGCTATAAAATACATAAACTCACAGGTTTAGCAGAACATATATGCTTGGGAAAACTTGATATGATGGTAATAAATAAATGAACAACATTAAAGACTTTCTTATTAAATATCCACCGTGTTTTACATGCATTTCCATTATACTAAACAACATTTTAATCCCATTTGACATGCTTCCCAATGGAAGGTCCATGAGTATGCCTTGTTCCCTTACCTCAAGAATTCATGCAGGTGCACAAGGTTTGTATAATGGACAAGTTCAATTATGTTCAAGGTTTGTTCAACGTATTTCAAGCAAAACAAACATATTAATCATAGGGAATAAGTAGCTTAAAGAAGTGTATACAACCAATAAATTTTTAACATACATACAATTCAATACCGCTAGTTTGGCCAATAGGAGGATAAAGTGTACCTTGATTAGATCACAAGATTAACCATTTGATTAAGGAAACCATATATAGAAAGCTTGGATAGATCTTGGCAATTGAGTCAACATATAGATCCTGAGATTACAAATAATTTCAAGTGGATTAATATCAACAAGATTAGGTCTCATTAATCATTATAATGGTGATTGGATGTGTCACCTAGATTTAGGTACTCATTTCTATCAACAATGTTTTCAACAACTCAAACTAGGTCATGTGTAGGCATTATTAAGCAAGATAGTACATCATGGGTTCATTAGTACTTATAGTGACACATCACAACTAGAACAGGGATATATGCTTATGGTTTCAAGATCTTAAATAGAACAATCATAAGTTTTGAGTAAGCTTAGTCAAGACAAGCATCAACATTATCATACTAGTTGTTTAAGTCATGATAATTCAAGATTGTCACCATTAGAGTATAAGATAAACCAAGTAAGATTTGGTGTTATGCAAACCATAAAGGTACTCATTTGAAGTCATAAAGTAGTATAGATCATCATTAGATCAAGGTTCATGTAAGATTAGAGATCTTGTTAATAACATGCCCATTAGGTCATGATTCAAGTCAAGTTTGGGGAATTCGATCACATTAGGGTACAAGAATGTTCCTCTAGGTATTTAGGTGCACAAAGCATGATAATCTACTGATTAGAGGTCTACATGATCGTTTTAGACATACAAGACCCTCATGAAAGAAAGGATTGAGATCCAACATCAAAGCATCCACATAAAGCATGTTTAAAAGTTCAAGGTACATCAACAAAATCAAAATAGGATGCTAGCATGAACAAGTTTGAATCCTAGTCCAATATACAACCAATGTTACTGATTTGGGACAAGCATTGGTATTAGAGGCACATTAAATCACGGTTAAGCATTGAAGAACTATTTTTTAGCATAAAAGTTAATTTTAGGTCATTTAAGACACATTAGATCATTCTAGGGTAAAAATATGAATAAAGTTTGACTCTTTGTGCATAAAGATGTACAAGGTATTGATATTTAGCAATCATCATGTTTTCGAGCATGAAAACTAAACATCATGTATTCAAATAGGATAAACATCTTAAAAAGACTTAAAAACATTCATTTTAGGATATTAGTACAAATAGAAGTAGAATTAGAATCTGGAAATAGTTTTATTGGAAAGATTTCATTTTTTGTGACTGAAAGAATGGCCAGAGGAATTGTGAGATATGCATATTTGAAGATCACCTCAAAAAGATGCCTTCTTGACCCTTAAATCTGGATTTAAGGGTTCAGATCTAGGCCCCAGATGATGCTTGTCTAACTGGACCTCTAGGATGTGTGATCCAACCCAAACTAGGCACTAATTGAGGCCCACCCACTCCTCACCTCTTTTGAATGCCAGTAGACGCTAGCCCGCATGAGCAGCTATCCCTGAACTCCACTAATTGCCACCCACCACTCTGTATCTCCCCCAAATGCAAGCCCAAACTACCTTCCTTGGCCCTTCCCGCGTGCATAATAGTGCCGAGCAGCAGCTATGGTAGATGCCAGATGGTGTGGATGCATCATGAATGGGTGTCGCCTACCCCTGTGATGATGAAACACAATCGATGATGGCTTCACATCGCAGTGAGCTGGTGTGGATTAGAAACACCCATTGATCGGCGACGCCATCTTTGGTGGATGAAAAAGGAAAGAAGAGGAGGAGTTAGGGTGTGTGAATGAGGCATAAAAGATGGGGGTAACAAAGAGGGAAGCAAGGGGAATTGAATGGAGCACTGATTTCATAAAAAGGGGTGGAAATGAAGGTGATTGGGTGGAGAAAAGTGAGGTTAGGTGATGGCAGCGCCACCTTTGCTGGTGTGGTGTATGGAGGTTGGTGACACAATCCTAACCATTAGTTTAAGATGGGAGGATCCATGGGGACTCTAGTCAGGGGTTACTTGAAAAAACAAAGGGGTCTGGATTGCTGATGTGGCAAGTTATCAAATAGATTGTGATGGAGGTTAGTAGGTACAATATAGAATCTAATGGGACAAGATGTATATAAATTGACTGATAAAGAAAATCCAGATTATCACATCCTCCCCACCTTGAAAGGAATTTTGCCCCTAAAATTAAATCAAGTCACTAGTCTAGATTGTGTTTTACTATTCAACATCAAAATCATCACAATATTCTCATAAGGTATAATCACCACTTATGATATTTATCTCCTTTCAAAATTGAGTAATCGAGCATCATGGTCAACGCATAGGCACATAGATCATCAAATTGGAAGTATCATCACATGAGTCACAATTTTGGAGAGATTATTATATAGATTACCAAATTTGGAGAGATTACATTTCAATTCAATTGGATAAAGTTCAAGAGTAAGACATGACTTTCATTTCCAACATTTAGGGTTCTAACTTCTACATTGGCCTGGGTGGGGTTATACATCCATGATTGAGATTTCATATTTCAACAATTTGAGACAAATATTATATTTCAACATAGTGATTTCGTGCTCAAAATAAACAGAAGAGCCCACCCTAGTCCACATGGAGGTTCACACTAAGTCATAAATAGAGCAAGTTAACATAATCACCATTTTACATTTTGAGATGTGGGAACATGGAAGTCATTAATCATATATCAAGGGTGACCTCAAGATCCAAGTAGTGTGATCATAGGAGTCAAATCAAAACAAAGATCAATAACCATGAGTCAATATTTAATCAATAAATATCGAGAGTCAAGATTTGGACATCAAAGTAGGTACAACCATTTTGAAGCTAGGGTTTAAATTCCTATTTTAGTCCTTAGGTGTGACTTGGGGTTCCACCCTCACTAAGGTTTTATTGAGATGACATACACATTTTTCTTAAGGTTTCGCAATCAATATTTGAGCACGTTATTTTATGTATTGATTTTTTCAACCTGGATTTTCTCCATCTCTTAGGGGCTCATGGAGACCTTCCCTCTTAGGATTGGTCTTCTTGCTGACCTTCCCTCCCGAGCTTGGTCCTCACAGTGACCTTTCCTCTTGGGGTTGGTCTTCATGGTGGCCTTCCCTCCTAGGCTTGGATCGTTTGTGACCTTCCCTCTTGGGCTTGGTCTCCATGGTGGCCTTCCCTCTGGGCTTCACTCATTTGTGACCTTCCCTCCTGGGCTTGGTCTTCATGGTGGCCTTCCCTCCTGAGCTTGGCTCATTTGTGACTTCCCTCCTGGGCTTGGTCTTCATGGTGGCCTTACCTCTTGGGCTTCGCCTCTTTGTGGCCTTCCGATCTTGGTCCCTGATTGTTTGTCACTTTGTTAGTGACTTTTTCTCTTGTCCCTCAGAGATGGCATAACTAGGTTCAAATAATTATACTCATTTATGTGCTTTTCATTATATGTATACTTAATCTGTCAAACTTTAGGTGACATTCAAGGTTACATCAATTCTTAAATTGATTGGTTAACTCATCCATATAGGTGGAGTATCTATAATCAAATCATATTTCATAAGGTCATGATAACAAAGATCAAGATCATAATAGGACTACCATAATTAAAGATTTTGTAAGATCAATTTTGTAATCATTCTCCCTTCCTTTCATGATCATGGTAAGGGAATAATTTAGAAATCTAGGAGTCATCTTGGGAACTCAAGAGTTAGAGCATAATAGGACTATATTAATATTCATATCCATCATATCATTCAAAATTGAGATTTATAAAGAAGCATAGAAATCAATAATGAGATGTCTCTTGTAAAAATTCTTTCATCATGATTTTGAGAGTCCAAGAGATTAGTACCCCATGGCATGATCATGGTACATATCAAATAGGGGAAATTTTCTTAATCATGTTTGGGGTTTGGTCAATAATAGGGCAACATTGATTCAATCAAATAGTGAACTCATCAACTATGAGGTATAATGTAGAAAACTTCCTTATCTCGACTAATCAAGATCATTATCATGTTTAAATCAAACGTAGAAAGCAAGCACTGTAGATTTGGTAAAGTTGAGTGTACACGGTCTGAGGGATCATTCAAAAGTTATTATATTCAAGAGTTAATCATAGTCAAGTTTTCAAATAAACACCAGATCATGGCATCATCATCATCTTACTCAAATAGTACCAATTAATTCAAATTTTAATTTTCCCCATGCATAGGCTACCCATAATAGAGAGATCATGTGATTGATAATCATGATTAGAATAATCACATGAGGCGATGATAAGCTAACAAATCATGATTTAATCGACTACTTCGGATAGTAGTTAAAAAAAGAAATGAGATTCTAGAAGACTCTCTAAGGTGTGTGGAATTGGGTTTTAAACATGCATAGAGGATATATGATTACTCTGATGCCATTTGTTACGGAACCTTTTATTACCCTAAGTCCACACTCCTAATGGCTACACATCTAAAGTAAAGTGGATCGGGGTGTCTGTCCCTAGATTAGTAAAACCACAAACAAGATAAGAGACAAGATAGCACATAAACAAAACTAAACTAGTACTTGACAAGATCTTAGTCCTATATATCAACCCATATGAATTCCATCTGCATGACATTACATGATTCCAAGAGTAAGAGCAGACATTTATCATCATAGAGTAGAAGCAACAATCTTAGCAAGATGCATAGTGTCCATGTTACCTAAAACCATAAAATGGGTACACATCAGCACAATTGTGCTGAGTACACTATAAAATACATAAAAACATAGGTGTAAGAGAACATATATGCTTGGAAAAACTTGATATAATGGTAAGAAAGAAATGAACAACATTAAAGTCTTTCTTATTAACAAGACAACATGTTTTACATGCTTTTCCATTATACTAACAACATTTTAGCACCATTTTACCTGCTTCCCAATGGAAGGGTCCATGAGTATGCCATGTGCCCTTACCCTAAGAATTCAGGCAGGTGGCCAAGGTTTGTATAATGGACAAGTTCAATTTTGTTCAAGGTTTGTTCAACATATTTCAAGAAAAACGAACATATTAATCATAGGGAATAAGTAGCTCAAATAAGTATTACAACCAAGCAATTTTTAACATACATACTATAGAAAAAAGAAATTTTGGAAGGATGACAATGCTCTGTGACACTCTGTGGAAAAAAGGGGTGACCGAAGAATGGCTAGCGGCCATGGATGGGGTGGCGGCGGATGTATGGGAGATGATGATCTCATTACTGATTGCCTTCCATAATGGGCTTTCCGACAACAATGACTCTTTTTTACATCGAAGACAATGCAATGGATTTTCATGTCAAATTTGTAGAGGATATTATGTCTTCTAATGCAAACCGTCTGATGGACATTCCAACAAAAGGTAATAAGGGTTCCCCACTTCTTAACTTTGGCCTACATTTCAATTACGGGGAATGAGGGGTCAACAAACGTCTCCCATGAGTTGGGATGATAATGTTCATAGTGACTCATCTACCAAGATCACTGATGCTAAGTTTCTACAGATTCACCACCAGTTGGATTCTTCTTCTGAATCGGCGCCTGTGGTTACACACTTCTCGAATTCATTCAATGATGCAGCAATACCAGGACACACTTCTCCTTCTAACTCTTACTTGGATGACACCAATGCAGATGAAATTAATCCTAAAGATACCTCCTTAATAGGTGATCATGGCTTTATGGAGGTATGCATTGCACCGGAGGCGTATTCTATATTGCATTAACATTGGTGGGTGATAGTTACAATCCAGTTACTTTGCAAAAGCATTGAGTATCTCACTCTCTGGGATAAAATCAAATTTCTCTAGAAACCTATTGCTAGATGGAAAATGTATGAACTCAGTATGGATTATTACACTGTTCAGTTCACATGTAATTAGGATTTTCTATCTACACTCACTGATGGGCCATGGGCAATTTTTGGTTGTCCTCTTATTTTCTCAAGATGGACTAAAGACTTCGTTCCTACCAACAATCTCCCTTAGAAGGCAATTACTTGGTCCAGATTCATTGACTTGCCTCCTCCATTTATGCAATTCAGTATTTTTTGATCGGATTGGCAAAGTTTTGGGGAAATTGATTAAAGTAGATGATCACAATGTCAATTGTACCCGAATAAAGTTCGCATGCTTGTCCATTGAAGTAGATACCAATGAACCTGATAAAATTGCAGTAGTTATCAACGAAATGATATATAAAGTTGAGTATGAGTCCATTCCGCTTATTTGTTCCATTTGTGGCATTATGGGTCTGGACATACTAAATGCTCCTTGCAATCTCCTGACCAAGAGGGCCATTCCTTTGTAGTAAAATGGGAAGATGTAGGAGTTATATGTAATGACAAAGAAGAGCAATGGCAAATATTTTATAGATAGAACATTCTAGGCAGCCTCCTCAGAAATTACATGTCCATTCCCCTTCTATGCTTCATCCCAATACCTTACGGGCATCGAACAAATTTGTAGGTCTTGATGTACAAGAAGATATAGAAGAAAAGCCCCAACCATCTGAGGCACATGTTGATAATCAAGTAGTGCAATCAGTGTCTCCTAAGGTTTGGTCCAAGAAACAAAAACAACCATCCCAAAATTCATCCTCAATCAATGTGGCACAATCATGTATTGTTGGTCAGTCTAATGCAAACTTTGATGCTTCTTTGGTGCACGATGATGACCACCCTTGTTTTGGAAATGAATTGAATAATCTCATAGTACTTTCCTCTACTCCCTCGACCTCATTAGATCCCACTTCTCACACAGTGGCCATCTGTTTGGTGATGAAATAATAACACACAATCTACCTATACCAACTTACATATCTACTAATTTTGAATGTGAAGGTACCAATATATTACATTCACATTTAGGGAAGATTGGTAAGCAGGTTTGTGGATCTAGTGGTAAAATGAAAACATCTCCATATCTGACCCGAAGCAAGGCTAAACAATTAGCTATGATTTATGAAGAGGAGGAGTTTCATGACGTCCTTTCTAAGTCAAAGAAATGTTATACAGACTTTGTTGGAATGGTCATGGCATTGGCCATGACAACACAATGAATGACGTTATAGATCATGTTTGAAAACTACAACTAGATATACTTATAATTCTAGAACCATGTATTTCTTTGGACTTTGTTGATGCCACCATTTAATGTCTTGGTTTCTCTGCTTCTCATAGAGTTGAAGCACATGGATTCTTTGGAGGAATTTGTCTCATATGGTGGCAAGAGAAATGTTCAATCATATTGATGGGAATCCATAGGAAATTCCTGCATTGCAGAGTCAATGATAAGTATTTTCTTATAGTTGTTTATGTGAGCCCTAATCCTTAATTACGTCATTTGTTTTATAGCCATTTTCCCAAACTTCATTGCAATATTAATGACCCATGTTTGGTATGTGGGGACTTTCATTGCCTTCTTTCTCCATCTGAGAAAAGAGGAAGTAACAGGTTCAACTATCATGAAGATGGATTATTCCTATCTTCACTCTTGGAGATCGACCTTTCTGATCTTGAGTTTTTTGGCTTTCCTTTTACTTATAAGCACATCTTTCTTTATGTACGATTGGAGTGCTTCTTGGAAAATTGCTATTGGATTTCTAATGGGTATTCATATTCAGTAAGGCACTTACCCAGGCTATTATGTTATGATCATAATCCTATCTTTCTCTAACACCAAAGACAACATCCAACTCTACAATTTTTTCGTGCAAAGGCATCATGGAACCTCAATGAAGCATGCTTTAATCTTCTAGTATAACGTTGGCCCCAACATCTTTATCTTGTTCAAGCCTTGCAATTTTTTCAACCGTATCTTTCTAAGTGGCACAAAGATTATATTAATGCTAAGCATCAACTCAAATTTGATCTACTATGATCTATTGAGTCTGTTGAAACTCTTATGGTGACTAATTATTCACAAGATTTGAATATTTTAAAAGAGAAATACCAAAAACAATATGATGTCATTCTTTTGAGGGAAGTGGCAGATATGAAACAACAAGCACACATCAATTGGATCAAAAATGGAGATTTAAATACAAAATTCTATCATTCCTTTGTTAAAAGTCGAAGACAGAAGAATAGGATAATTGGCCTAGAAGATGTAAATGGGCATTGGGTGACATACAACATACAATTTTAGACCTGGTAGATGCTCACTTCTTGTCTATGATTTTCTCTGACCATCAATTCTCTCAATAGGTTATAGATAATATTCTAGCTCGGTTTCCTACACTTTCTACTGACCAGTTACAGTATATTCAAAAAATGCCTTCGGAAAATGATATTCATGCTATCTTAAAGCTATGGCTCCTAATAAATCCTCTGGTCTAGATGGTATAACAGTGGAATTTTTAATTCATTACTAGCCTATTGTATGATACTTAGTCACTTCTACGGTACATGCATGTTTATCAGGTCACCCCCTCCCTCCAACTTTGTGTCATACTTCTATTATTCTTATTCCTAAACTAAAAGAAGTATAAAGATGCTCACAGTTGTGACCTATCTCTTTGGTAAATGTGGGGCTTAAACTGACATCTAAAATCCTTATTGAACGTCTAAAACCTCTTATGACTTCCTAGATATCTTGGCAAATTAATATGGTATAGGATATAACATAAATCATGTGACACAATAATTCTGCAAAATGCATGGCCATTAAAAATTGATTTATCCAAGTCATATGACAGAATGTCTTGGGGATTTGTTTGGATACTTTACTCAAAAGTTGGTCTTACCCATAATGTGATTACATATATCATGAATTCCATATCAGGTGGTCAAATTACTATCTTATGGAATGGAGGTAAATTACAAAATTTCAAGGAAAATAGGGGGCTATGACAAGATGACCCATTGTCGCCTTATCTTTTTGTATGCTCTCTAACTAGTCTGAGTCGGATGATTTAAGACAAGGTTTATCAAAGGTCTTGGAAACCTATAAAACTTTCTTCTTCTAGTCCTCTTGTATCTCATGTTGCTTTTGTGGATGATATTGTTTTTTTAACAAAAGCTTCTATGCAGAATATGGAAATAGTCTTGAATTGCTTTAATCTATTTGAAGATGCATCAAGACAATCAATCTCTTTGGACAAGAGTGTAATTTTCTTTACAAACTCAATACCTACTTAAGAAAGGGAATCTATTGCTAACAGTGCTTCTATGACCATGGTAGATGATCTTGGGAGATACTGTGGTATACCTATTTTTCATGGCAGAGTAAAAAAGACTACTTATACTTATCCATTGGACAAATTTCAATCTCAAATCTCCGATTGGGTTGCCCATTCTTTAAATTTTGCAAAAAGGATTTCTTTAGATAAATATATCTTAAGAAATATCCCTACACACACTATGCAATCAGCCATCATTCCATTTCAGATTTGTTATAACATTGATCTTATGATTCGTTAGTTCATTTGGAGGAGATTTGGAAGTTAGAGTCCTTTATCTTTGATTTCTTGGGAGCAAGTTATTTCCTTAAAGGCTGAAGGAGGTTTGGGAATTCCTTTTGTGTGTTCTTGTAATGAAGAACTTCTTATGAAAACCACTTAGAAGGTATTAACTGAAACACTTACTTGTTGGTTGTTAGGGTTGAAACATAAATATAAAAATTTTATGGAAAGAAGACATTTACAATCCTCTCTCTTATGAAATGAGTTAGAATTTATGAAGTCGAGAGTAATCTCTAATAACACTTATGTGGTGAATAATGTCCTCCAAACTAATGTTTGGTATGATCCTTGGGTCTCTAACTCTAACTTTCTCAAGAATATGGTCATCAGACATGTTCCAACATAGATTTTACATTTGAAAGTTTGCTCTTTATTCAACTGTCATGAGGGGTGGGATGTTGTTTTTCTATGCTACTATCTCCCAGAGGATAGTGTCAACAACATACTCAATCTACCAGTTCCTTTTCCAGACTTTGGATGTGATACTCATTCCTGGAATGGTACCTTTTTAGGACAATTTTCAGTATGACCAACTTTCAATTTCTTGATCTCTGACCACTCAAGATCGAGGATGGGGCATTCGAATAAATTGTGGAGCCTCCAAATATCATCTAAACATAAAAATGTATGTGTCTTGTCATTAATGAGGAAATAATGACAAGTGTGTGAAGAACTCAAAGACATTTCACTTAATAACCTATCCATGTTGTATGATAGACCCAAAAATTGCATTACATGCTTTGAGGGATTATACAATGGCTCGAGCTATATGGGTTGATTTGAATGTGCAAGATCATATGTCACATTTCTTCTCATTTTCCTTTCAGGAATGGATTGATTATGGTCTAAATATGGGCTTTCCACTTTACATACTTTTTGTTGTTACATGTTACAAAATATGGCTTAAAAGGAACGGGTGTGTCTTTTGGAATCAGATCATCTCAAATGAGATCATTATTAGTGAAATCTGGTATGAAACTACACAAATTCGTGCTTCCTTTCGATTACCATATGAACCTGTAGTTAGTTTTTCTACATATATATTGATTACCAATGGTGTTTTCTCTCATCCCCCTTGGGGATGGGTCAAGATAAATGTGGATGCTTCAACCCAAAATGCCAGATTATTAGTGGCTATAGTTTTAAGGTCACATTGTGGGACATGGTGTCGAGCGTGGTTAAAGTCTCTTACATCTAGCTCATTTTCTATTCTTCATGCCAAACTTCATGCAATATACTTTGCCCTTCAATGGGCATGGCTACAAGGCTGGGAGAGAATTATCATATAAACTAATAGTAGTCAAGCAATATCAGTGATAGATAATGCATCTGACCATTTCCCTACATCCGTTTCTTGGAAATATAAGATTTGTTCTCTTAAAGCTCGGTTATGAACTATGGTAATTCTCAAATTCATCACACATTGGACTCAGATGCATATGCATTTGCAAAGATACAAGCAAACAACCATTCAACATCGATGATCCATGAAAGGGCTCCTATCGGGTTACATCAGTATATTACAAACCATGTCTGTAATTTCCACTAATGTATTTCTTTCTGTAATGACTATATGAACTTTAATTCTTGCCTTTGGGTAAGTTAATTTTAGAATAAAATTATTCCATCAAAAAAACTTCAATACTACTAGTCTAGCCAATAGGAGGATAAAGCGTAACTTGATTAGATCACAAGAATAACCATTTGATTAAGGAAACCATACATAGAAAGCTTGACTAGATCTTGGCAATTGAGTCAAGATAGAGATCCTGACATTATAAATAATTGCAATTGGATTAACATCAACACGATTAGGTTTCATTTCTCATTATAATGGTGATTGGATGTGTCACTTAGATCTAAGTACTCATTTCTATCAACAATGCTTCCAATAACTCAAACTAGGTCACACATAGGCATTATTAAGCAAGATATACATCATGGGTTCATTAGTACTTAGAGTGACACATCACAGCTAGATCAGGGATATATGCTTATGGTTTCAAGATCCTAAATAGAGCAATCATAAAATTTGAGCAAGCTTAGTCGACACAAGCATTAAAACTTCGATTAGAGTCATATATATATAAGTACAAAGTGATATTTAACCAAAATTAATGCATCGATTGAGATTGATGTGAATTCAAGTTATCAAATAGATTTTGATGGAGGTCATGGGGTAAAATAGAGCATCTAATTAATCAAGATGTATATAAATCAAATGATAAGAAAATCCATATTATCACATAACCATTAATAAGCCAATTGGAGGGCGCCACGTTATCGAAACTTACCTTAATTTCCTTGTCAGTCAAGGACTGAGGAAATGGACCTTTCTTCCCTTGATCCTTGGACATGCATTCATAGGTGTTCAAGTCTTTTGACTCTAACTCATACCCTTCCTTGTGAAGGGTGCAACTCCCGCCTCACTTTCGTACGCCTGTCCACAAACTAACACTATCGTGAAGGGGAACTTTTGCTAGCCTTGTGGTAGGGCTCCTCAGGGTTTGCACATCCACAACATATAGGTGCAAAACCCTTTTTTGAACTTAGGCAATGACAACATGAGGCGTTCCCCTTTTTCGGACAGGTCTAGGTTCTATGAGACTGTAAAGGGTGAAGGAGAAGAAGGAGCTTGGGGCCCTTAGGAAGATGATGGCATCTGGTTTCTATCCTCATTTCTCTGTCACCCTAACTACACATGTCATCGCAGCTATTGTAGAGATAGAGTCAACGTCCAAAGTAGGCTTCTTGGACCTTTTCCTCCTCTAACCTTTGCCAGTAGCAAAATGTATACTCCTTGGGCGAGCATTCCCTTACTGCCGAATTCGATGGGAACTGGTAATCGGATCAAGGTGTGGCATTGAGGCCTCTTCCTCACATCTTTTTGGCATACTAATGCCATTCTCCTACAAGGAGTCTTCCTCTCACCACCATAAAGTCAAGGGAAAACCATGACTAAGGGTGGAACCCTACATGGGTAACATCATAGTGAATAGTGGCCTCATACAATTTGAAAATGGACCATAGATGGAGGATCTCAACTCTATCCATAGCATACCCAACCATGACCACTACAACTTGAAACAAATTGGAAACCATCATGGTTTCGAGTATGGAAATCCATCTGGTGGAGAAAATGCATTCATGAAAGACCTTCTCCGGTGAACAACCAAGGTTTTGGTTCTCCAGGGTTCTAGTAAATAACCAACAAACTTCAGGAACCAAGGCAACTATCGAGAACAAAAACTTTTGTGACGACCCCAATTATTGTATACTTTCCATAATGACATTCCCCATATATGTGTGCACTCATATCTATAAGATGTCAAAAGGGAAAATATAAGGGATTGTGATAGTCAACTAACTTATAATAAGGATCCAGATCATTGTTCACAACATCATTAATTAGCCACTCAAACAAACATTCATAAAGATGAAAGTCATAACACATTATTCAAGAAGAGAAAGACTAGTATTGTGGAATGGAAAGTACATAGGATATAGAGCATCTTATACATCATCTAGAGAAAAAGAAAATATTTGTCTAACATAAATAAAGATGAGAAGCACAAATCTAGCTAAATATCCTCCATGATCATTTATTCGATAACTTCTTGTACTCTGAGATGCATTATTTGTTCCTTGCACCTAGAAAATACAAGAAACAAAATCATCAACACAAGGTTGGTACGTGGTTAAAGAATACAATACTATGTTGCCATATTTCAAAATACTTGAAAAAAGAAGAAAGAAAGGAAAACCATTATTTTAGGAAGAAAAATCATGTAAACACATCTTTTAGGCATATCTTTATATGCAGTTGTACTACTATTTATATCAGCACTTTATCATATATCCAGCATGGGCAATTTATCATACATCCATACTGGGCATTTTATCATACATCCATATCGGGCCATTACCCTCCTCTTAGGCTATGGGTTTGTGCTTACTTTAGTAGCTGCAACTCATCAAAATTATTTTATGTTCCTTTAAATTTTGATGAAGCATACATTACTAGTAAGCATCCAATAACTTATAAACAAATAGATTCAACCAAGGTACATTATATCATTATGCTACCAAGGAAAACTAGTCTTATACTTAATAAAAATGGGCGTACATGTTGTTATCAGATCTGAAATCCAAGAATCTAAAGGAACAATAGAATGATACCCTAAAAAGAAATCAAGGGTGTAGGTCACTATGAGTCCATCTGACCCAAGGCTAGGGTTTGTTCTTTAATTAGGATTATTTTCATCTTCCTATGATAAGGGATTATCCATTACTTTTATCATGTTTTGAGTCATAAGATCAGATTTTCATATTAAGGTTTCATCTATTTAATGATACCTATTTTTATCCAAAAAGGAAGCATATATCATTAGTGTTTCTATAATGGGTTAGATCATCAATGGTTTCCCTTTTAGGATTCACATGACCCAAAGAGATCAAAGTTGGATCTAGGGTTTTAGGGTCGTTCATGATCATAAGGGGTCATTAAATAGTTAGGGTTTGGCATATAATTGTGTGAAGTATACATATGTAGAGAGAGAAACTAGAATTTAGGGCTTTCCATAATTATTGAGTCAACTATCCCTACTTGATTAGGGTTTCAAGCTATGTTAGGATTAGGGACACTATAAGAGTTTCGGTGTCACAAAAGATCAAGTTGCATCAATAATAAACATTATAACATGAAAAAGTACATAGGTGTGACATTAGTCTCTAGGGTATTATTTTTGAAATAGACTAATGAATCAGGTTAAATGATTCCATTCGATTCCTCATATTTTTCTGAACATTTTGATATATAATGTTGCAATTTTCTGATACTCCTATAATTTGTTAGGATTTTTCTAAGATAATATATTTTCTATTAAATAGCTAGAGAAAAAGGGTATTGGGGAGCTCACTTGGACGCTCCTGATTGGTCCACATGTGTGAGTGACCCCTCACTGGCTTGTGTTGACTCGTGCCTTCGCTTGCTACAGTGGCAACCGTGATAGGGCCACCTAGGATCCAGTTGACGCCACATCACTCCCTCCTTCTTCCTTCTTTGTTGTGTACTCAAGTAGCAGTTGTCCACAACTTCAGTGAGGTGGCAAGGCTTCTAGTGCCAAGATCAGGGCAAACAAGAGCACCACCACCTTCATGTGTTGTTTCCATATTGATGTGGCTAGCCAGGTGAGTGTGGCTGCCTTTGGGGCTCTGTGCCACTACTGTTGGTAGAGAGGTCACCACTAGTAGGGAGGTCCGAGAGGTGAAAGGGGGTTGCGAGGAGGTTGTGATGTCATTTAGAATCGTGGAGGTCCCACAAAGGCAATGACAAGGAGAAATGAGGGTTATGGTGGCTCCTAGAGCAGGTGGAGCTCTAGGTCAAGTGGAGGTGTAGGAGCTTCGGGTTAGGCTGATGGTGATGCTTCTCAATGCAATTGAGGGTGTGGGATGATTAAATGATGGTCAATGGAGCTTGTGGGATACTTATATAGGCATGAGGAGGTGTAGAGGGGTAAGCCCTAAAATGGGCACTGCCTCAGGTGAGATTTGTGGAGAAATGGGAGGCAGTTCTCTGTGATCCCAGGGTTAGCGAGCATGTGGCAAGGGTTGTTGAGTTTGGTAGCATGTGAGGGATAGGAATATCTTGCTAGAAATGTGAGATGGAGGTTAGGAATATCGGCTTGGTCGCAGGCCTATTGGAGATATCATGAGTTTAACAGGAGGTTAGGGATAAGCTCCACTCCATTGGATGCCCTTGATCTGATATTAAAATGATTGAGCAGTCAGGACGCATGCGTGCATTGAGTGACCCACTTCCTAGGTCAGACGAGGTGCATGTGACACATAAAATGACACCTATTTGATTAGTTAAACTTGAAACTTAGGTCATTGGCTCAAATAAATGAAATATTATACATTACTTTCAATTGCTCATAACTCTTAATTGGTTTATTCAATTATAATGATTTTTTTGGTGTAGCTTCACGATGTCATGATGTAACTAAGGTATGAATTTGAGATTGAAATTCAAAGGTTGATCATGGTTATTGACTAAGTACATTAATACATCTAAATTACACTAGTATTCACTTAGGGTTTGCTTTATTTCAAGGTTTTGTGTGTCCAAAAGATCAAAACAAGGAGATAGTTTAGGGTTTTATTAGAAATAGAAAAGTTCTAAGAAAGAGAAAATATATGTAAAACTCACTCAATCACAACTTTAGAATACAAATAAAATCCTACAACTACAACAACTTAGTTCTCTCTCCTCCAATGATGATAGGTTTTCTTCTACATAGACGACCCTCTAGTCCTAGGAATCCATGATTTGCTTGTTAGCAGACGATGCTTTCTAATAAATAGGCTCATAAAAATCCATTGATTACTGATTGCCTCAAAAGACTACATCTTTACACCCTCTATAGGAGCTTTCATAGGAAAATTGGAACCCAATCCAAAGCACATGGAACAACTTAAAGCAATGACAACTTTCTCCAGCTTTACCCTTCTACTAAGATAGCGATCCAAGATTACACAGATGATGGGGTAATAACCCAGAGAATGACAACAACTCAACCAAAACATTCTAGTCCTTCATCAAATGTTCCCATATATAATCCTTACAGCCCTTATCTAATTGATCAGTTGTTTCTTATAAGCATGTTTTATCATTGAACCCCTAGAATAAAGTGAATTCTCATATAATAAGATTATGTAATGCCATTTCTAGAACTCACCCTTTCACCTAGGACCTTAAGTAATATTGCTCCTTGGTGATAAGAATCAAATGCAATGTGTCTTGACTTTATTTGTGTAATAGATTGTGAAATTTCTTGATTGCTGCATGTTGCAGACAGAATTGAACAAATGTTATGATGCTCCCAATGTGTTGAATTCAAAATATAAGATTCAGAAGTTCAACCCACTTCTATAATGTTTCCATCATTTTCTTGCCCCACCATTCACAAAAAAGCCAAAAGTAGTACCAAACTCCAGGTTGGGGTGGCACACCCTTTCCCCCTCTACCACACTTCTTTCATACCCCTCCTCTGTAATAGGGGTGTACCACCAATAAAGAAAATATGTCCATGTACACACAAAAATATGCAATCCATGTGATCAAACCAAAAAATAAAATGATATCGAGCCGAATAGAGTAGAGATCACATTATTCCATACCTCCATTAACATCATTTTCTACCTAGACAATCTACATATCCCTAATCCACTCAGTCAGTAAACATTTTATTCTGTAGAAATCATATGAATATGCTAGAGTAACAAAAGCAGAAAGGATATGACATGTGTGGTCTTTGTAGGTATTTACATTGAAACAAGTTGTAAAACAATTTCAGTTAGATAATTTGGAAATTTTTTTTTGTGGTTTCAGGTTATCAAGGTCACTTGACCATGAAATTTGGTAAGGATGCAAGTGGTGTTACGTAAGAGAGGAGGACATGTTGTTAGTAATATTTGGTGATTGTTTATGATTCTAACAACTAACGTTAAAGTTTGGGGTGATTTGATGAAATGTGTATTCATCTATTTTTACCGCATCTTTTAGATCATTTCTTAAAGCATAGTGTTGCTATTCCTTATTTTTAGGATTTAATTTCTTTAGTTTTTCTTTTATCTCCTAAATATAGTTTTAGTAAGATTTTTCATTAATCACAGGAAAACAACTCAGTTTCTCCCATTTCACTATAAGGATTAAAAAAACCCAAATACTCCAGGAATTAGAAGATCAAGGAGGCTTCAAGCGTATATCTTAGCCTCCCTAAATTACCAATTGGTTGACTACATCAACAGTCAATTGACTCACAAGAAAGAATTGGATAGATAGAAATTTTTGATTTTCTATCTAATGGGGCATGGGGTGTATCCCCACAGCACACACCTTATTCTAGTCAATATTAGCTCTAGGAATTTTGATTTTTAATAGTTTTTCTTGAATCTATGCAGTTGTTCTATGGCTTGATCAACTATATTTATGTTGTTATAGTATTGGTTGAAAAGATCACAGATCATAAGGTTATAATGGTGAATGATCACATACAACTCCAGATGAGATCTCAAATGGAATTATATTATTCTATTAATCACATTCCTTGTTTGTTATAATCCTTGGTGATGAGAACTTGTATCCTAGTTATATTATTCTATCAATCACATTCATTGTTTTTTATAATCCTTGGTGATGAGACCTTGTATCCTAGTATTAGGAAGCCCACTAAAACATTTGCACTCAGGAAGAGATCGTGGATGGAGTTCTACTTGGCGATTGGACAAAGAAATATAAACATTGAGATCCTATGTTTGTGGGAAGGTTAACCCTTCTGAGATTTGTGTTTTTATAAGAATCCAAATCTGCTTGGTCCTAATCTAACATTTTTAATTCAAAGAGTTGAATTTATTATAATTAGTACTTAATTCAAAGAGTTGAAGTGATTAGAATAACTCTGTAGTCTATGGTTATGAACCCAAGCCTCTAGTATTCTTTGTTAATTGAATTAAATCTGCAGTTTATTTAATTTTTTCTTCTAAAATCATTACTTCCACTTTTTAGCTATAGTATCTTTCAAACAACCAAATTTCATTATAATTCTTAGTAGTAGGTTAAAAACAATTCTTAATCCAAATGTCTCATGGGTTTGACCTTTTTTGTACTACAATTGACCTATTTTCTTGTAGGCGAGCTGATTATTGTCTCTAAGGATTTTCTTCCTTAGTGAATTGGTGTGTGCAAACACCTCACAACCATAATGCCCCTAGTTTGTTGATGAACTTGGTAGATAGATTCTTTCAACCCATCATAGATGAGTTTTTTGTAGTCTTTGTTGATGATTTCCTCATTTACTCTAATGATATTAAATCTCATCATGTGCACCTTTGTAAGGTCCTTGATATCCTACAAGCCAAAAAGTTTCATGCTAAATTGTCAAAGTGTGAGTTTTGGAAATTGGGAGTCATGCTTTTTAGGCACAAAACTTTGGGTGAGAATTATTCTATTGACCCCGCTAAGGTATCAACCGTCCTAGAACAGCAAGATCCTATGAATATTTTTTAAATTGATACTTTTCTTGGTCTAGCTAGATATTGTCGACATTTCATATCCAAATTTAGTAAGACAACCTTGCCTCTAACAAAGATTACAAGGAAAGGAGAATGATTTATATACTCAATAGAGTGTGAATTTAGTTTTCAGGAGTTGAAGATGTAATTGACATCCACGCCTGTCTTGACACTACCTTTAGGAAACATTGGTTTGTGATCTTCACGCATGCATCACAATTTGTCTAGGTTGTGTCCTGAAGCAAGAACAAAAGGTAGTAGCATAGACCTCTTAATAGTTGAAACCAAATGCGGTCAATTACCTGAGTCTTGACCTTGATTTGGCCACCATCATTGATTCCTTGAACATATTGTGACACTACCTTTATGGTGACACCTTTGACATTATGAGTGATCACAAGAGCCTAAAATACATCTTGACATAGAAAGATTTGAAACTTAAATAGAGTATATGGCTAGAATATCTCAAGGACTATGACTTTAAGATCACTTACCACCTTGGCAAGGCAAACATCGTAGCTGGGGCTCCTAGTAGGAAGCAAGTTAATTATGTTGTTGTTTTGGAAGAACTTCAAGGTTTTCATCTCCATGGGTCCTAAGGTGAATGGGTGGAAGAATATGTTTGACTATTATCAATGTAAAATCGGTCCTCCAGTCCAAGATACCGACAACACAAAAGAGTACTCAAAACCTTGAGAAATGAAGAAGTTTCTAGAAAAACATCAGACACATCTCTTAGTTGTATGGATTGTGGAATTTGATATAAACAATGCATCTGGGTTCCAGATGATTCAACTTTGGTATAAAAAGTGTTGTAAGAAGCCCACATATTGAAACATATAGTGCATCTTGGATCAAATAAGATGTATAAGGATCTTTAGAGGTATTTTTTCTTGAAGAATATGAAGGGTGATATACATATTTTCATCTTGAGATGCCTAATTGCCAATAGATCAAGGTTGAACATCAGAGACTAGGAGGTATTCTACAACCCTTAATAGTTTTGGAATGGAAGTGGGAGAATATTACCGTGGATTTCATGGTGGGTTTACCCAGGACCAGGAAAGGGAGCGATGCATCTGGGTTGTAGTTGACCGACTGACCTAATCAACTGATTTTATCCTGATAAAGACAATGATTAAAGTTATAGAATTGGGAGAGTTCTATATTTAGGGGATTGTTAGGATGCATGGAATTATTGTATGTATTATATGTGATCAAGATTCCAAGTTCACTTCCCATTTATGGGGGAAATCATAAGAAGAGTTGGGAACTTAGTTGAACTCATCACAAACTATCATCTGCAGACTGATGGCCAATTAGAAAGGATAATTCAAGTGTCAGCAGATTTGTTGAGATTGTTAGTGTTCAATTGGGGTGGTTCTTGGTACCACTGCCTACCTTTGGTATAATATCCTACAATAAAAACTACCATTTAAGTAGTGGTATGCCTCCATAAGAAGCTTTATATGGAAGACCATGTAGATCACCCCTTTATTGAATGAAGTAGGTGAAAGAAGGGTCTTGAAGTCTAAAAATTTGCAAATTTATTATAATAATGTAAACTTGATTAGGCAAAGATTGAAGAGAGATCATTATCACCAAAAATCTTATGTTAATGCACACAGGACAGATGTCTAATTTTTGATGTGTGACCACATTTTCTTAAATATTAGACCGATTCGAGCAATTGTGAAAAATAAACGAAAGTTGATTCCTAGATATGTGGGCCCTTTTAAAGTTTTGGTCCATATTGGAGAATGAGCATATAAGGTGGCTCTACCTCCCCAGTATGGTATGATGCATAATGCTTTCCACCTCTCAAATATGAAGTGGTACGTCAAGGATCCCAATCATGTCCTTAACCATGCATCCAAATAATTAAAGTCTTTCAATTATACCAAGAAGAATTAGTGAAGATATTTGATAGTAGGAGTAAACGAATGAGAAATAAGAAAACAAAAATGGTAAGATTTTCTATTGATTTATGGATTCCTTAACCTATAATATAGATCTTCTTGTGGAAACATTGTGGCAATGATGATACCAGATGGGAATTAAAAATGTATGGAAGAGAGTTCGAGATGGTTTTAAGGAACCATGAATTATGGGGACAAATTTCCCTTGAGGAAGGGAGGATATGATAAAGTGAGTTTTTAATATCAAATTATTGTACCTTATTATCTGTTCATTCCTCAATTTAGACTTTAATTCAGCATACTCAAATTAATTGACAAGTTTGGGGCTCTTAATTGAGTATTTGATGCATGATTATACCTTGAATATATGGAAGTACACTTTTTTTACTTGAGACTCCTTTGAATCATTTCTATATCTAATATTATCCAATTGATCCCAAAATTTTTGTAAATAATCAAGTATGATGTGAGTGTTGGATCCAAATTTCACTCCAATCAGAGTTTCTCTATATAAATTTCTAAAATTTCCACTTAAAACTATCTCTTTTCTTGAAAAAGTAGACTGGATTTTGAGCTTATTGGGCCACACCCTAAGACTGCCTAGGTAGAGTCATCCCCCCACCTTGGTCTGATCTATAGTAGTTTTAGGTAGGGGAAAAAACCTAGACATTTGGGCATGTAGGCCTCCCTTATCATTGCTATGTTTTATGTTGAAGTGTGTGTTGGATTTGTCTCAAGAGTCCACACCAGATTTGTGTATATTCCCTTGCCTTTACTCAAAAATTTGTGAAGCTTCAAATATGGCATCGCCATGCATGTTTTGGGAGCTTTGAACACCATCAAAAACCCAAATCTAGGTCTTTGTTTGTGATAAATGGACCCATATTTGACTTTATATCACCCCAAAAATGCCACCATACCTTCATATCACTCCCTCACCCTCTCTTGCAACTTTCCCAACCTACAGATGAAAGCCATTATTACATTGTAGCATCTTCTCCATTCATATCCACACCCTCTCTCTCTTTTGAAGGTATCCTCTCTCTCTCTCTCTAAAACTTACTTTGATCATATCTCCAACATATGATATTGAAAATAGATAAATTCATAGCTCATTCAGAGCATGAGAACAAACTAGACACAATGAAACTACTTTTAACATCTAATTCTAATTTGTATTCTAAAAGTTCACTTATAATGATCTTTAATCACCCTTTACCTAAATTTTAACATGATATTATGAGATCTTTGTGAATCAGTACAAGATTCATCATTATCTTGACCTTTTCTTTATGAACTTGAAACTTGATAAGGTCAAGGTATATTGACCTAATAATATATATGATGAAATGGAACCATTCATCCATATGTGCAAACTTGATATTATTTTTTATTCATATATTGTGAAATCTTGTTCTTGCTGAGGACAAATGATTATCATTATGGTCTTATGAAATAAGTACCCAAGATCTTGTTATTTGGATACTTACATCCTCAAACACCAAATCCTAAAAATGTTCTACTCACCTTTGACCAAGTCTTGACCATATCTCTGTATCTCCTTTATCTTGGAACTTATGATTTAAGATCTTTCTGAAAGGTATGTTTACTATATTCTCTTGACATTGGTTGATGTGATGTAATGAATGTGTACATACTTATGACTAAAACACTTGTCTACTTACTATCATGATCTACCATGTTTCCTATATAATAGTGTGTATATTTTCTATATATAGATTGTTCATGTTTCTTTCTTTTGATAACTAAATTTGTTATGTACTCCCTTGTTTCTTGTTATGATCGTCTGAGCCTTTCCCCTTATCTTTGTTAGGGGTTAAGTAGTGAATTTTGCCTTTCCCTTAGTGTTATTTGGCACTTCCCCTTTCCCTTAGGGTTAAGTGGCATCTTGTTGGTCTTACCCCCACTTTCATGTATGTGAGGTGATTGACCTTTATTTTGAGTACATTACAAACTGATTTGGAGACTTGTAATTGTTGGGAACTTCAATATTTTTCTTCTTTGTTACTATATTTTCTTATAAATATGCAAGTGGTTATTTCTTTTGAAATATACATATATGTTTGATTGATTCATGTTTTTCAGGAATGTACTCTGTGTATTTACATTGACTTTGAGTCATGATTTTTTATTTAGGAAAACTTAACACTCTACTCATTCTCTTTATTTGTTGGATTCAGTTAGAAGATTAGAAACTACACCAAATGAACCTACAAGCCAGTTCTAGCAGTTGTCTAGTTGACTTAGTTAGTTTTCTTTCCTATTAAGTTTCTTCTTTTCTCCCTATGGCCCCATGTAAAACATTATGTTTCAAGTTATGGGAGTTATATTTCTTTGTTAACATGATTATGTGATATTAATCGGAACAACCAGAGATGGATGCTTTGATCAATATTGGTCAACTAGTGCATTAGAGGGACACTTGTTTGGGCATTGAGGAGCAAGTGGGTGGACTAGCTTCAATCAATATTGGTCTATTAGTGCATTGCTTCTAGATATGAGTAGGGAGAGCTAGTCTTCTGACATATCTATTTACCAAACATTGTTGGCTAGAGGCCTGGAGGGTTGGTTGAATAAGAAGATGAAGATGGAGTTGAAATTTGTATCCTTCATACATTGCATTTATATTTTGTAATGTTGGAAATGCTAACTCTATTTTCCTAAAAGAAAAATATGCAGTAGTGTACTTTTTTAACATGATGGAAAAGGTTAAGCTTTTTAGAAAAAATGGAATTGAGAATAAGAGGATAAAAACAATATGATCGTGATTTGAATAAAACATTCCCATGACTCAAAAATCTCCTTTTGTGATTTAATTGATTTGGTGATAAGTATTCCAGAATGGAGAAACATTACGGTTTGAGGCTAATGCTAGGGATGATAAAACATGTGTTTCTATGACACTCTTGGTGGTAGAACGATGAACTAGCGGGGATTTTGGATTTTTAATATGAGATTCTATTAAGATGGGATGTCTATAAGTATGACATGTTATCCTCTTTTTTTAATCCCTTCAATCTTTGAGAGTTTTAAAATTTTCAGTCCATTCATATTATGTAGTATTCATGTTCCTATTCTAAGGAGTCCTCAAAAGGATCTCCCTATCATAGATATTTTCATACCCCAATCCCAATCCCAATCCAAGTGCCTAGATAGTGCTAAGGATATTAAAGCTCTCATCTCTATGCGGCCTAAAAACATGCACACAACATACTCAAAGATTAGTTAGCCTAAAAACACGCACACAACATACATGAAGATTAAATAAATTTTCTCTTTCCTAATATAATGAACTTTTCATGAGCTTATACAAGAGAAACTTATACTTCAAACTTATTTAACATTTTTATGGTGAACACATTCTTTAGTGAAGATGTTGTTGAGTTTGTTCATTTCATTTGGGTAATTCATTAAAAAGAAAAAGCATGATCTTGGTGGTTCACTTGTTATACTAAAACAATAAATTCAAGTACAATATCCATGAAACCAATGTGGTTCAATATTCAATTAAAAGTGTACTTGGTAGGACTTGTAAAAATAATAAACATTTTACACAAAAAGTATTTCATTTAAAATCTAAATATTTCCTCATAATTCTTTTCCATTTTATCCAACACATGTAACGATAAGTTTTAGATACTTTTAAACAAAAAGCAATCTTGCCACTTCTACAAAAGTGCAATCGTAGCTACTCCTACAAGAACTGAAATACTAGCTACGTCCAAAGGAGAAACCTCACCCAAGAAAAGGGAAGATATTTTAAATATCTTGTGTTTGGAATTTTGTAGACACACACTAACACACAGACACACATATATACATATATATACCTAGTAGAGAACAGAGTAGCTCAAATAAATATATAATCAAAGTGCACACGAGGCATACATATCAAATAGTATAGACAATACCATAGCCAGGTTAAATAAGAGGAAGCATGCCTTTTTCTCATGAGTAGAGATCTTATCACGATTTTGGGGTCACAAGATTGATTAGACCTTGATTAAAAAAAATAGAGCCAAACAAGGGTTTTTAAGATTATAGGTTACAAGGACAAATAAATTAGAGATTTTATATCCTAATATTAACTTTTTTAGGTGGTCTACTCATCCTTGTTCCAAAACAACAAGTTCTTGAGGCATCACTATATATATTAAGAAATTATATTAAAGGATGGCATCCACTTAATTCATCATAAAGAGGATCAACTAGTCATTAATAGAAATCCAAGAATCAAGATTATGACAGATTCCACAAGATAATATGAAGTTAAAATAAAAACCTACATGGAATCCAAGTTTAGAGAGGGTAAATCTAAATATTTGATAACCCTCAAAATCAATTGTCACAAGATTTGGGTTAGAAGCCATAATTGAGTTCTATGTAATTTCCTTAATATAGTCATCCACTTAAGGTTAACATTGATTAAGAATCTTCATTTGACATCATGATTAGAATTTCGTCCCAAAGTTAGTCAAGATCATTTAATCATGGTTTTGAGTATCAAAAGTAACAATCAAAGTCAATATTAGGGTTCTAGAGTAATAATCACCATGATATAGTCATTTGATAAATTATATAATAATAAGTTGATATTTGATATTATTGATAAAATACCAATAGAATCATCCATTAAAACATTTTATTTAGAGTAAACATGATTTTTTAATCAATATAGACTACAGGTTCATATCATTTGGATAATAGAAACAAAAGTTACTTTTTTTAGAAGATAGTAGTATTTATTGGATTTTTAAGTAGAGGAGAGGAAATTACTCAGATAAGAAAAGGGACCGCCACCGGCCGATCCCCAACCCCTTTATTGTTTACCATGATTAAATATTGGGATCTTGTTTCCTTGGCCTACTGACTTGCATGCAAGTGGCGGTGTTGGACCATCTCTAGTTGCCAAAAAAAGAGGGGAAAGAAGGAGGGAGGAAGAGAGAGGGTGGGAGTATTCCTTTGAGATTTTGGGAGAGAAACAATGATGATGGTAGGGTTATACATAGATAATGAGGGTTATGGATAGGGTTGTGAGAGGCTAGGTTTAGGTGATGGTAGAAACTTATATTTATTAGTGTCCAAGACTTAGATTGGGGAAGGAAAAGGAAAAACATGGTTTGAGTTTGAGAGAGGAGAAGAAGAGAGCAAGAATTAGTGTGAGTGAGGTGGTGAGAGGGTTTTGGGTAAAGACTAGGGTTAGATGGTGCATGCCTCACCATCTAATCTCCTAATAAAGGTAGGAGACAAACCAAATGGTGTCAGATCATGATCTAGCAGTCACCTGATCAGGTCCAGTTTGGGTACTGTGCCTAGTTTATTACCAAAATTGACGGACAAGGATATTCTAATTCAAGCATCTTGTAGCATGCCATACAATGAAAATATGAATTAGGGTAAATGGAATATGACCATAATCATAAAAGGGGACTCTAAGGAAATATAGTGCACACAACATATACTAATCATAGAAAATTGAACAAGCTTTGATTGGCCATAAATTTGGATCATAATTTTGGAATATGTGTGTAAAGATTCAAACCAAGAACATTATAGGTGATGAAGTTATTAATCAAAGGATTCGTTGGTATAAAAAGCTAGGTTTTGTAAAAATATGAAGGTGTATATAATTGACTCAACATGTGAGCTTACAATTTAGAGGTCATCATAGTGTCATATATCATGGACTTTATTAGGAGCAAGAAAATAAAGGTAATTGAGGGTCAAAAGAGTCTTCAGGTCCATCTTGTACCAAAATTCACTTGATCACATCCTTTCTCCCTTATGAGAAATTTTGATCCCAAAATTCAAAACTCCTCAAATGACGGTGTCCATATATTCTGCATCATATTCTCTTACATATTTAACATTGTAATTATGATATAGTCAAAATAGTCACTCATAGTACCAAACTAATCAATTAGACGTCAAAAGATCATATATCAATTTTTTCAAGTCTAGATTCATGTTTCAAATTGGATCATGATATGCATTCAAGGATAAATATTTTGATATAAAATATCCTGGGTTCAAACATTCAATGGTAGGGGGTTTCAATTCCTTTTTAGACCCTAGAATTAGTCATTCATTCATAAACATTTATCTAGAAATATTTCAAGATATCAACATCAATTTCATCATCAAGGATATTCAAGGTTGATGAATGATCTAGACCTAAGTCTTTGAGCAATTGAACCTTATGCATATATTCAACATTACCATCTTAAAAATTTACCATCGAGTCAAGATTTCAAGATTTAAGTTCTAGGTCAAAGAAATCACATTGTAGGAAGTTATCATTTTTCATTTTTCCAAATTAAAAAAAGATGTTGTTTCAAATGATATCCAAATATAATGATCGCATTCCTTCCTCTCAAGCATAAATTGATGAGTACATAGGGAATGGACACATCACTTTTGGCTTTTTAACAATCAATCCATCCTAATATATGATTCATGTCTAATATCTTTTTAAATTTTAAAATTGAGCTCGCTTAAAAACATTATAGTCAATAGGAGAATTTCAACTATAAGATATTATGTTGAAGTTCTCTCACTTGCAGCTGACCATCATACCAAAAATTGTGAGTTCAGTTTGAGTACATCATATTTGCATCGTTCAAATAGTACTTTTAGTTCTCATAATATAGTTTGAGTTAAGAGTCATGATGCCAGTCAATTTTTTTAGATTTATTGTTTTAGCTGTTTCCCATGCTACTCAAAACCAAGAGTTTTTAGTTCAAGTAAAAACATCCTATCAAAGAGAGAGAAAATATGAGGAGATACACTACTTCAATATAATGGGTGGTTTAAGGGTATTCCCTAGAGAAAATATGAGATGATGGAAGACTCTCTAGGGTTTCAAAGGAGAACCTTTAGGTATAGTCTTTGATCAACTAAGGCTAGGTAGAGAGAGGAACACGAGCGACCATTGCAAGATGTGTGATTACTAGTTAGATCCCCAAGATTTGACACCTCACCTTTTGCCATTGTGGACCTTTAGGGTTTCTTTAGGTTCATTCAAGATCGTAATTTTTAAAAAAAATCATCTAGAGTTTTGTGTCTTTCTTTGATACCAACTCTCATGGATCGATTCATAACCCATTCCCAATCTCATGCCTTGATCGTATTAAGGGGATTGAAATGCCAATGTCTAAGACCCCTAAAATATACACAACATACATGAAGATTAAATCAAATTTTATCTTTATTAATTGAATGAACTCTATAGAAGTTTACAATATCACCTGAAGGAAAACTAGAAAATATACAAGAGAACCTAAAAATTACATATAGCCAACCCCTTCATTAGAAATATTCCCCCATGAAGATGTGGTGTAGTTTTCTCACTTCATTATAGTGATTTAGTTGAAAGTAAAAGCATCATCTTGGTATTCCACTTGTTATACCTAAAAATCATAAAATTAACACATGTTGTCAGCTCAAATGCACAAGTACACTATCGATGAAATCAATGTAGTTTAATCTTGAAAATAGTGTGTGCTTGTAATGACTTAAAATAACATGCACATTTTAGACAAAAATCAAGTCAATGTAATCCATTGTATTTTATCACAATTTCTTCCATTTCCGTCAACAAGTGCCAAGATAACTTTTAGCTACTTCCAAATGAAGTGTGATCCAGTATGTCAAAAATAAATGGATATATATTAATGAAGAGTGATCTTAGACACTTCTACAAGAAGTGAAATACTAATCATCCTACAACAAGTGCATTTCCAAGCACTTTGAAAGGAAGCATGATACCAAATAAAATTGATAACCTTTTCATTGTCTATTTTATGTTGCACAAAAATTTATATACATGAAAAACAAAAGACTACTCAATAGAGAATAAAGTAACTCAGATAAATATCATAGCTAAAATGCATATGAGGGATACATATGAAATAGTATAGGCAATACCATAGTCAAGTCAAATAAGAGTAAACCATACCTTTTTTAAGAGTGGAGTTATTAGCACGACTTTCAAGTCACAAGATTGATTATACCCCAGTTGAACAAAATTGGGTCAAACAAGGGTTTTTGACATTACACATCACAAAGACCAATCAATTAGGGTTTTTTGGATCTTAATAGTGACTTGTTCTACTCATCCTTGATCCAAAACAACAAGTTTTTTTTAGGTAACTTGGGAAGCTATTCATTCATCTTGCCTTCCCCCCTATAAGCAAAAAATGAGGATTACATGCTCTAATAACAGAAGAAAGCATGGTAGTACTACTACCATTACAAGCCTCCTTGTTGACCAGAATGATCAGCTGAGCCAGAGGCCTAGAATAGGTAAAGTCCTATTTGTGTTTTTTTGGTGAAACTTTGCAAGCATGTCATCAACATTATTATGTGTCCTCCCAATGAGCTTGATGTTGAGGTCATGGTTGGACATGAGATTATTGACTTTGGAAAATAGGTTGGCAGTAGTAGGAAATTTCTCACCACCAAACTGGATCATCTCAACAGCACTACTATGATCAGTCTCCACAAAAATAGGGATTGTGTATCTAGTACAAACGAATTCCATGGCCTTGAGAATGCCAAAAAGTTCATCATGAGAAACTATATTCATTTGGATTTTGTCTCCATATTCCCCAAGACATTCACCCTTGTGGTTTTTTACCAGACCTGTCATAGTATCACCATTATCTCCCATGGTCACATCTGTGTTGACGGTCAAGCGTCCTTCCATAGGGGGGACCTAGGGTTCATTTACCTTGCTTTTGAGTTGCATGTTTCTCCTCGCCATAGGGTCTTCTTTCTCATAAAGGGCAACTTCATTCAATCTGAATTGGCAGTGAATATGATTAGCAAGCCCAGCACTGGACATAGAAATGTTGTTAAATACTTCATCATTCCTAGCTCTCCAAACATTATGATAGGTGATATCAAACAAATAACCAAAATAATTATCCCTCCTGAAGACATTAAACATCCAAACAGTCCTATTAGCTTCAGACCAAAAATAATTTTTGATCATTCCACCCATCACCTGGTTCCATATGCCTTTCGTGTCTTTGCAATCCCTCAGGGCATGATTCAAAACAACAAGTTATCATGGCATCGCTATGCATTTCCAAAAATTATTCATGATCACTTTAAAGGATGGTCTCTACTCAAGTCATATAGGATAAAACCCTAAATCATCATCAAGATGATGAACTGCTCATTAGTATAGTTCTAGGATTCAAAATTCATGATGCATTCCACATATCATGTCCAAGTTTAGAGAGGGGAAATCATAAGATTTCTTAACCTTTAGAATCTATTATCATAATATTAGGATTATAAGCCATAACAAGTTACATGTTATTTCCTTAATATAGTCATCAACTTAATGTTAGTCATTGATCTAGAATATTCATTAGACATAATTATTTGGTTTAGTGCCAAAATCAGTCAAGATCATATTGAGTCTCAAAATTAATAATTAGAATAAAAATTAGGGTTATAGAGTCATAATCACCATGATATAGTCATTTTATAAATTAGATAATAATAAATTTTATGTTTGAGAATATCCATAGAATAGAGATTAGAATCATCCATTGAATCCATTTCCATTAGAATCATAATGATTTTCTGATCAAAATAGACTACTATTCATATAAATTGGACATTGGAAACAAACTATATGATTTTTAGAAGATAATAATATTTCTAGGATTTTTAGGTAGATGGGGAGGGAAATTACCAAAATAAGAAAGGGGATAGCCACTGGATCAGTCTAGGATCCCTAATTTTTGACCAAGATCAAGGACTGGAATCTTGTTCCCCTTTGCCTGTTGACCCGTATGCAAGTGGCATTGTTGTGATGGCTCTATTCATCGTAAGAAAGAGGGGAAATAAGGAGATAGGAAGAGAAAGGGTAGGAGTGTGTTGTTTAGTCTTATGGGAGAGAAACAAGTAGAGTGTTATATGTGGGTAATGGGGATAGGGTTTGGGTTATAATAGGCTAGATTTAGGCAATGGTGGTAGCTGGTATTTCCTAGTATCCAAGACTCAGATCGAGGCAAGAAAAGGGAAAACATGGTTCAAATTTGAGAAAGTAGGAGAAGGGAGAAAGAATTCAAGAGAGAGGGAATGAGATGGTTTCTCATCAGGGATTGGTTTAACCTGTGTATTCCCCACTCACCCCTCTCCTACATAAGTTAGGAGATGACCCAGGAGCCACTAGATCGTGATCCTTTTGTCGCTAGGCCAGGACCTGGTCAGGGTCGTGTGCCCGATTAATGGCCCAAATTGGAGGGCTAGGGTGATTCAAATCCTAGTTTGAATGCCTCACAACAGATTAGGACACATGGTTTGGAATTGTGGTAAATGGGATAGGCCCAATAGCATGAAAGGGGAGATTCAGGGCAATATAGTGCACAAAACTTCCACTACATAAAAAATTGTAGGAAGCTCTGATTTACCTCAACTTTGGACCATAGTTTTTAATAGAGGGTAGAGCATGTGTGCATTCAAACAAAGAAGTTTAAGGATGATCAGATGATTAATTGATAGATTATATGGTATAATAAGCTAGGATTTTGTAAAAAAGTAGGTTTATATAATATATTGGACATGTGAGTTTCCGGGTTAGAGGTCATCATACGGTCATAGTGTTGGTTGTGTGCCCTAATATCCAATCATATGATGATTTTAATTGCACATTATGTAATAGGTTTGATTATTAATTAGGCAATCCTAATTATTAAGTTTTCTTCAATACAAGATAAAGAATAAATATAATAATGTTTGAAGAATGTTTGACTCAATGAAATGTGATTTTAGGTTGGGGTCCCAAATATGAGATCATATGTATGTTAAGAGTGTTCATTCTTGTCTAAGACCCTAGTCATATACTATTGTGGAAATTAGGATGAAAATAATACACCAAGATCAATATTTGTGTTTATTAATGACTATGTCCATTAGCCATGCTTTTGGATATCAACTCAAACACATCAGAACTTTCTATTAACAAGTATACTTGACTAAACCACTTTGACTGTAATACATGGAAGCCAATAATGGCATTTATAATCATACCTCAATGGACAATGGTGATTGTGGTCCTTAGACCTGAAGTCACTATAGTGATCACATGTTGTTCAATGTGCTTTAACAATACTCAGGGTGACCTTAGATAAGAGTTGCAATACTAGTAGTGCTTAGGTGACTTATGACACATGTTGATTACTGTAAGTGACGTAGATAGAATTTGTCCCTCCCATGGATATCCTGACCACTTGATGAGTGAGACTATGAAATGCATGGCCATGCTCATGTTAGTTAATATATGATATTAAGCTCATGTGTATCTTAAATAGTCTACTATAGATCAAGGAACAAAGATTGAACATTAAGAGGATGATGTTTCCATGCCTTGGATTTAATCTGGATATCAAAGACAAAGGGATTATCTGATCACGATAACACTGGTCACATTACTAGGTCAAAATTGTTCTTCAACTTCTCTAATTACTTGGGTCATAACGACGTTGTGGTAGTTTCCAGTAATTTTCTGTGAAGTTGTACTTTGATTATGGACATTACTACATGTTAATGCGTCGCTTAGCACTTACAATCACTGAGATAATTATCCTAGAGTTTAATCCTTTTTCAACTTTCTGATTAAGGATAGTATAGAAAGGGTCGATCCCACAGGACAACTTTTTAAGATTGTTTCTTTTATCCCAATTATTTTGAAGAACTATTTTATTATTTTTTTGTATTTTCAGATTTAGAACGGAAAGTAAAAGTCGGGTTGGGGGTTTGATTGATTACACTAAAATAATAAATAAACACAAAGTAACAATGTAATAATAAGAATTTATTTTGCCTCTGTCACAAGGAAAAGAAATAATTGTTAGCACAAGTAGACTATTGTGAATGGAAAAAGACTAGAATTAAAGAAAGCAAATCAACGGAGGTTGAAATCAAAGAGATAGAATCGAGGCTTGTAGGGGTTTTCACCACCTTATCCTAGGCGATAACAACTAATTCTTAAGTGACGATTCGATGAAGGTTTGCGAATTTAAAAACTCACAAGAGATAAACTCCACATGAGCCCATTGGTCTTGGTGCTCATGCTTCCTAGTTTATCATCCTAAAAGATGAAAATCCACGGTCATATCAAAATGTCTATGCAATCGATTTTATTGTTCTAAATCTGGATTTCCATGGTCATTTCCATCCGGATTAACGTGGGATCCAAAGATCAACCGTTAAATAAAATCGATTACCATCTAGTCGTTTAAGAAAAAGTCATTAAAACCATGGCTAAGGGGTTATTCCCCTTGCCTCGATAGAAGTCTACTCACACATGCTTGTAGAAAACATGGAGGCAGAGGGGAGAAGTGAAATGGCCATAGTCTAGTCTTACTAAAGGAAAATCCTTAGGCTAGAGACAATTAAATGGCCAATCTCTTCAACCCTTGCTCGAATCCACGAAAGAGAAAGAAGAAGAAAGGAAGAACAACTAGATCTATTGTAAGAATGTAAATTGCAAGAATTAAAGAACACTAAGAAGAAATTCTATTGCTTGAATAATAGAAAAACAAATGCTCAGAATTCCAATACAAAAGATGATACCAAAGATGATGCTTGGGAGGAGGAAGTGCCCTTCCTTTTATAGGAGAAGGAGGGGTAGGATATCCAAAAAAAGAGGGGGAAAAAGAGAGGGAGCTATCCTTTTGAATTTTTAAGATTTGGTCAATAGGAATTTAATAGACTTTAATTGTCTTGACCATGTAACTCTCTTCAATGTAGATTCCCACAGCAGAGATTTAGAACGCATTTCACTCCCATAAAACGCACAAAATCGGTCCAAATAATAGGATATTATTTTAGGAAATTAAATTTCTTTTCCAATGAATACTTGTACACTCAATTTGGACTTTGGATGCAAGAGTTATGGCACTTTTGGTGACAGATATACAATAATTACAGGACTGCTGCAAATTGTGCAATTATACTCCAAGAATATTTATCCCATTTCCTACAAAATCCAAGAAAATATGATTAAAATTCTTCTTGAAGAGAAAAATATAATATAATTTAATTAATTATAAAACTAAGAAAATAAACAAAAAAACAATCATAAAAAGATATCTAAAAGATGCAAATAAAAGTGATGAAAATACATTTATCACTACCAACATAATGTTGAGCATATAGGTCAGACACATATGATGCATTAGAATAGGCATGTAACTGTGGACATTATTGGAAGTGTTCCAAGTCAAATTGATTACTAAAATGTTTAGGTAATCAACTAGAACTCTACTAGACTGAAAATCCAAGATAGTTAACTAAAAATTCTAAGCCATTTGGTTGGATTTAAAATTATCAACTCATATGATAAGTCAATCTACTAACCTTAAGTAATCGATTGGAGATTTCTAGTCAGGTGATTGGAAATTAGTTAGTCTATTAATGTGATTAATCAATAAATCAATTAATATAATAATTTCTAATTTTCTAACTTAGCCAGCTGACTTATTGACTATCTATGAGTGGGCCACTTTAAACAAAATTGTTTCCTTTTTATTTCCTAGGATGTTAGAAACCCTACTTTCTTACCTCTTCTATTTAAAGGGGCATGATGGTCGGATCACTATTACACACTCCAGCACATGAGAACCCTAGTTGTCATTTTCCATAAGGGAGAGTAAGAGAATCAAGGAGAGGTAAACTTTAGCATGATGTTATCAGAGAGGCTACTCCTTCCCTTTAGCTCATGATGTGCGATCAGTAGTTCCTATCCATCCATGTGGAATACATAGAGACATAGGCGCAATGAGATTTTATTAGGAGGATGTCTTTGAGGAACTTCCATGCACCACTGTGAAAGATGTACAGCACCCCACAAGTATATTGCTAGACTTGAAACATGACAAGGTATACCTTGCACAGCCTCTTTCTAGACACATCCTCATTGATGATATTTTCTTATAGGAAAGGTAGAGATAACTTTTGGTTGTTTTTGTTGCATTTTCCTCCTCTAGGATTCCTAACACATAGTTCATGAAATTAATTATGAGTGAGAAAACCAAGGTCATTGAGAATCAAAAGACTCACTACATACATATTGTGCCAAGATTCACTCCATCATGTTGCCCTTAGTGGAATGATAGATTATAGATTTATTAGAGTCTGATAAGGCATAATTGGCCAGCATTGACATGATTCAACACCTACACCACTTAGTGTAACCTCTTGGTTATAGGGATTTGATGATGGATGTTGTTTGCTTCTAGGATCGTCAAAGTCATACATTCCACTTTGATATGTGGTGATGACTTATATCTTGGATTGGATAAGATAGCTACTTATAATCTTCATGATCACTAGCTAGTCATCACAAAAAAGTCAAGTTGGACCATGACTTGGACTATGGTATCCTAAGTCAAGGGACTTTACTCTTGCTTCTTATAATGATGGTGATTACACAGGTTGTTTGATTGGTAGAAAGTGCATAAGTGACACTTGCTTCTTCTTAGGACCATGCCTAGTTTCTTGGTTCTCTAAGAAACAAAGAATTATGGCGCTTTCAACTACCGAGGATGAATACATTGCAGTTGGGAGTTGTTGTGCCCAAGTCCTATGGTTGAATCAAATGCTCCAAGACATTAACATTCATTTTGATGCTTCTCCTATCTATTGTGATAATATAGTGCAATTAACTTGTCTTACAATCCTATATTGCATAGTAGAGCTAAACATATAGAGGTTTATCATCACTTTTTAGTGATCACATTGACAAAAAGGATATTAATATCATGCATATGAATACGAAGAACCAGATTGTGGACATTTTCACTAAACCGCTAGCTAGAGAGCAATTTGCTTTTATTAGATCAAAACTACTTATAACTTCTCTTAATGATATTGACATGCCTTCTAGCTAGTTGTTCTCTTACCTATATGTTTCTTGCTTAGAATTGATCATCTCTTGCTTGCTATGTACTAAAATTTACTTGTTTCTTGCCTTGTTTCGCTTGTTTTGGGTATTTTTCACAAATGATTGTTTATTGTGAAATAGTACCCTATGATGAGTGAAATGTGTCTTAATATGTCTTAAATGCATAATAGGATAAATAAATAAATTTAATCATCACCCTAGAGGCTAGAAATTAAGACTTCTTGTTTTAGACAAATTATTTGTCAGTCGAGTTGCCAACTCGACCAATCCCTTGTCCAAAGGTTATATGAAAATGCCGATCAGTCAAGTTTCCTAATCTCAGAACTCGACCGATGGTCGGGTGGGACCAAACTTAAAAAGGGTTTGGCTGGCATTTCTCCCTCTCAACTAGAGAAAATCCAATCGATTTCCCACTTATAGGTCCCTTAACCATCAACCCTAGGTTCGCACACCCTCTCCCTTGCCTAGCCTAGCCTTCCTTGCCTCTTCCCACACCCATCTAGGTGGTTAGATGACTTGTTGGTGAGGATCCCTCTATCTTTTGGTTTCTTGTGCTTCTCAATCCAATCCCATGGCCTCCAACCATAAAAAGAGAATCATTTCTAGTATATATAACCCTTCCTCCTCCAATCCTTGCCTCTTGACCAATGATGGCACCTCTTTTGTCTCCAATGAAGCCCTAAATTGGTATAAAGTGATCCTTCCTAGGAACCCTTTTCTGTTTAGAGCTCTGTTTGAGCCTCGTCTCACCACAACGATGGTTATCAAGGAGGTATAGGGTTTGTTTTCTTCCCACCACCTAGGCACATTGTGTGCAGAGCGATGTTTCTTTCATAATTCCATCACTAGCACCAAGGCGGTCCATGATTTCTATGCAAATCTTCAATGGAACTATGACACTATTGTGCCACCACCCAATATCTAGGTAATTCTCACTTCCATGATTTCCAGGACAAAATTTACCATCTCTGAGGATTCCTTAAATATCTATTTAAATGGAACTAAGGTCACTAACACATGGAGCAAGGACTATCCTGACTATTTTGACTAGCTTGACCTTGAGGCTTTCAACAAACACTTTGAGCTTACTCTCCCTAATATTCACAGATTTTTAAGAAGACTCAGGTACCCTATAGGAATAATTTGACCTTTTCATCCTCTTCCCTAGATCTCAAGAACCCTCTGATTGCACTAATTGTTAACTACGATGTCCACCCAAGGAAAACCAAATGGAAATTCTAGAAAACATTGTTCTAATCATGTACTATCTCTTGAAGAATGTTGGAGTCAAGTGATCAAGATATATTCTACACCAGATGACCTACTTTGACTTTAGGAAGAACACATGTGGTACCCACCCTCCTACCCTACCTTGATTTGTGGTCTTTTCACTTTCGCTACTTAGAAATATATTTTCCATGATCTCCACTACAAATCTAGTTAGAAAGGAGATTGCATTAGTGAAACCACGATCAAGAAGACCTTCCTACCTACCTCCTCTACACACCTAGAGCTTCCATCTCTACCTCCATCCATGCCCCTCCACCTCCACCACCACCTCAACTGGACCACGCCTCTTTCTCAGTGTCAAATGAAGCCCTTATGGGTTATATGATACACCACCAGGCGTATAACCTTTTAGTCCAGGATCACCTATACAGGACCTCTTCCAGATCATGTCTACCATGAACCTATTGTGTTTCCATCCCAACCCCTCCTACCAACCATGCCCAGATGGTGACTATGCTTCTTATGCATACAATCACTTCTACCCATCCCCACCACTCGTTGCTTCTGATGCCACACATGCTGCTGAAGGTGGACCTGCCACCTGGGGTGTTTCCTATTTTGGCTCTGCCCATTGGTCCTATTGCCACCCTTCTTTCTAGTCTTTGGATTTTAGCTTCCACCTTCCCGCAAGCACAAGATTTACATGCTCTTGGCATGTCTTGGGAGGAGAAGAACGCCATATGGTCTGGTCGTGGTTTTGATCCTCCTGTTGATGAGGAGATGACTGACCAGGATGTCGATGAGGATGTTGTTGATGATGATGAGGCTGCTAATGATGATGGATTCGAGGATGATTCTTATGACAGCTTCTCCTATTCCTCTAGAGATGTAGGTGATGGTTTTGTCTATGTTGCACCTTCAAATGGTGATGAGGACTACAAGCCTGAGGCCAACAATGATGATGTTGATGATGACCATGTTGACATTGATAGTATAGATGTTGCTTAGATGTTTTAGTTCATTAATCTTTAAGTGTTGATCATATCTATTTTTTAGGACTCTTATGTACTAAGACATTTGGGCATTGTATTTGAGGCTTACTATTTCATCATCTTGTTGTTTTGTTGTTGGTTTATGGCTCATTTTGTGAGAACATGTTTCTAGTGTTGTAATCTTAATCATATGTATCATAATTCTTTGGTTGACTATATCTTATGAGCTTGTGGTATGTTATCTCATATTTTGATTATGACATTAGATTGTGTGTTTCTTTGTGCTTTTTCTCTGTTTAATGTGTGTTATGTGATTCAATGCTTTAGCTTGTGTTTGTGGAGAAGACGTCTGTTTCTATCTCTTCTACCTCCCTACCTTTTTGAGATGACAAAGGGGGAGAAGTGCTCTAAACCATATTGTTTTAATGCTTATACAATTCATATCTTGTCAATTATCTACATATCATGTGACTTGCTAGAGGACCATATAGTATGTATGTGTTCTATGGTTATTTATGGAAAGAGTAACCATGCAGGCCTAGGTAAGCATGAATTGAGAAGATCAATTCACATTGTTCATTCATGCATCCCCTTGCAATTCAAAGGTAAAGGTTTTAGCTCTCACATCCTTTCTCAAAGGTAAGGATTCAATTTTCATATCCTTTTCAATATCTTGAGGAATGGTTTGTCATTGTCAAAAAGAGGGAGAATGTTGACCTAAGTGTTACACATTGTCCATATTTTTATAATGACTTAACAATTCCATTCATATGCATCTAATATGTTTGTTTAAGATGGATTTTAGGCATTAGGTACATGAAAAGGATCAAATCGCTTAAGCCCTAGTCTTGGTTTAGTTAAGTCAAAAGCAATGCAAATGCTCAATTTGGGAAAACACTCCTAATCACCTTAGATCATTTTTGTAATCATTTGTATTGATCACGTGAGTTGTAACTAAGATGAGAAAAAATCAGGGATGCTTAATTTGAACGTTTGATCACTTAAATATCAATTTGGAAAATTCATTACAGGAACTTCATCGGTCGATTTACAAACTCGACTGATCCTTAATGAATTTTGAGGATGATATCGATCAGTCGAGTTGACTATCCATCGAACTCTATTGATGACCTGTCTACTCAATTTAAGTGGATCGGTGGAGTTGCCACCAGGACAGTCTCGATCGATAGTTTAAATTGGTCTTGTCGCATAGTGTGATCGGTCAAGCTATCTTTATTGAAACTTGATTGAATGCACTATACAGACAACATAGAAAAAGTGAATCTAACAATTGGAGAGTTTCTAAACTCAAAAAAAATTGTTGTAACCCTCCAAACAGATAGAAAACATTCATAAGTGTTCCCACACTCCAGTGAACACCTCCATCTATAAATAGGTCATTTTCATAGTTGAGTGTTTTTAGTCCACTTGAGCCCCTTTTTGTCTCTTAATTACACTTCAATTCATCATTATGAGTGAGATAGGTCCTATGTGAGAGAGATCCCTTATTTTATGCTTGTTAAGCTCTCAAGCTTCTCCATTTTTCCAACCCCTTTCTTCAAAGTTCTTGATTGGTGAAAGCTTCTCCAAGAGAAGAAGGAGCAAGCTTCTTCAACCATAGAATAAGGTGTTCAAGGCTTCTCTGAGTGAAGGAGAAGATCCAAGGACCTGAGTGGGTAAGGCCTTCAAGGCCAAAGACTCATTGCAAGAAGGGGAGGACCTTGGTGAAGGCATCCAGTTGATTGCAAGAGTGGGTAAGACCTTGGTGAGGGAGAAGACTAGCTCTTGGATATGTAAGACCTTGATTGTAAGGTTGTTGGCTCCCTTGGTCTTAAAGGGAAGTTGGGTATCCTTGTCTTGGAAAAGGAAGGTCATGTGTTGTAACTCTTATAAGTGAATATAAGGAGTAGACAAGCTGAAGAAAACCTAGAGCTTGACCTCTCTAGGTAGTGGACTGACTCTCTCCTATTTTGGAGAGTGGAACCACTCTAAACATCTTGTCCAATTGGTTGCTTCAATTTCTCTCATCCTTGATAAATATGTTTAGATTGCCATAAAATTGACTATTTGCAATTACGCCTAGTTGAATTAAATTGAAGGTCTAACTATTTTTGTACAAGTTTTGAAGTTGTATTCACCCCCTCTAGAGCCCTCTGATCCAACAGTTTATTGGATGAGAATTTTCCTCTTCTGTAGACTTTCTCAACAAATAGCCTTATTCTTTTGGCACTCCCATTGGTACCTTTTTATGGTATGTATATATCCATGATTTAAATTGCCTATTGTTCATACATCTCTATCTTTATAATTGCTCTAAATTTGTATCTCTATATCTTGCAATTACCTTTCATGAGTTGTTATGCATATTTTGATGATGTTATCTTTGGATCTCATTATTTTGATTTCAATTATTTCTTTTTTTCTCTAACTTTCTACATTATCTGTTTGTATATCTTTTTCGATGAGCCTGAGTTTCATAGAAATAATCATCTTTTTGGCAATGAGGCATATTTTCTTGTGAGTAGTATACGTTCATGCTTCTTGAATTGAACATTTATTTGTATGGACATTTCTCTACATCTACTCATAGCTTTTTTAAAACTTGTGAATATGTTTCTATGACCTAGATCCCACGAGTATACCTAACTTATGATATCATCTACTAGTAGTCCATCTACATGTAATTCACATTTTGTTCACCTATTAGTATCCAACTATATGCTATGCTTGTATCTTGTTTCATACATAATCAAGCTTGTTCCTTGATTGCAAATGTACTATATTTAATTACTTACTTGCATAATATTTTCTTGATATTTTTTACAACTACATCTAGGATTGTTCAAGTACATGTCTTGACTATCTTTAGATACATTTCTTAGACGAGTCCATAGTTTTTGCTCTTATCCTCCTTTTCCTAACAAGTTGTGTTTTTTCTCTTCAACCCCCTCACTTCTTAAAATGAAAAAGAGGAAGAAGACATGTCTTATGTGAATACATGAGGAGAATACATAGTTTCTATAAATGTTATGAAAGCTAACCTTGTATGAGAAATAGCATAAATTGAGGGGGAGTATATGAGCTCAATTAGCATAACTTGAGGGGGAGCATATGTACCCAGTTCATTGAAACCCCTAGGTTTCTCTGAAGGTATGATCTTGTTTATTTTTCTTAAAATATCTCAATACATTAATGGAATGGTTTTCATCTTCAAAAAGGAGGAGAATGTTGACTCAAGGTCTATATTGATTAAACCCTTATTTTGATGATGAACAACCATTCCACTTATTTGTGTCTAATGCTTCTACTTGAGTGATTTCAGATTAGATAGACACACTCCAAATGCCTAAACTTGCACATAGTAATTTGGAGAAATCATGTCATATAAGCACAAAGATCAAGAACGAATAATAGATAGTTTTCTCTATATAGATCATTGATGTAAATCACTTGTAAAGATTTTATGACTTGTAGTTAGGATTAATGGATATCTAGAACATTTAGATTGAATGAATAGATGCTTTTTGGGCATTTTGTCAAAATTCTTCACAGGGAGGCTTTTCGTTTGAGTTCCCCTTGAGGTAACTCATCTGACAACCAATTTTAGCTTTTGACAATACGTAGGGTTGAATGAGTTTGCTATGGTAACAACTCAACAGAAAGTCTGCACTGATGAAATTATATGCATCTATCGGCATTTTCTATCTAATAAACTTGATAAAAAACTGCATTTTGACTTGACATTTAGTGTTGTCAGTCAATTTTCCCAAAAGGTAACTCAACTGACAACATTGTGTGGAAAAGTGTGTAGAGAAGTGTTTCTAGCCCTTGCGAGTGTGGCTAGAACTCAATCAAAGTGTCTATACTGGCTAGGAGGTAACCTCAAATATAAACTTGACCTCTTGGGCTTCATCACTACTGAAGGTGCTTATACGATAGTTGAGAGACATTTGCCTCCCAAGAGACTCCATCCACTCTCATGAGCTTAATCACTACCTACACTCAATAGAGTGAGTAGGAGATTTATAAGAGACCTAGTGCTACATGTATATCTTGTGAGGCTCTCACTACCTTCACCTCTCAATCTCTCTTTCTACCATGAAGATGAAGATTATGTATTGTATCTAAGACAACTGAAGAAGAAGGAAAGGAGTCCTTTAGTGAAAAGCTTCTACTTGGTGAATGTGAAGTCAAGGGTGGAAGATCCAAATCAAGAGTGATATCCTTGAAGGTGGAAGACTTGTTGCAAAAGTGGGTAGGACCTTGAAGAAGGATGAAGACTCGGTTCCATAGTAGGTAAATCCTTGGTAAGGTGGAAGACTTGCTCATGTATTGGTAGGTCCTTCGTAAGGTTTTTGGCTCCCTTGACTTTAAAGCAAAGGCTGGTCATTCCTTGACATGTAAACATGTGATCTTATGTTATAACTATCATTATGGAATAAAAGGAGTGAGACATGGTTGAAAATCCTAGAGATTGACCCCTCTAGGTAGTGGATGTATATCTCCTAGTTTGGATGTTGGAACCACTATAAATAACTTGTGTTATTTGGGGCATGTTCAATATCTCTCCCTTACTATGCATGTTTAGTTGCACTCAAAGTTCATAATTGAACTATTATCTAATCAATTTGTTTAAGTGTTTTTAGCTCTATTCACTGCCCCTCTAGATCCCATTATATATCTAATAATAGCAAGGTATAGAGAGGGAAGTGGAGGGTGAGATGGAGGTAGAGGTGGACCACTCCCGCTTACAAGTGTAATATGGATATGGAGTGGACAAGAGTTAGGAATCAGAGTGTCAAGGATGGGCACTAGGGTGCAAGGCGCTCTATACCACACAAATACCTTGCTTTGGCAGAACATGAAAGTCCCTCTAGAGAGGGGCTTTACTCCCATTCAAATTCCATCTAAGATGACGTTTATGCAAACAAACATAGGACTTTACATAGTGATGAGATGAAAAACATCTCCTACATGTAATACTGCAAAACAAATAGGGCCTAAGTTTTCCTAGTTCCTTTCAAAGAGAACTTCAAGGACTCCACTTGATATATGCTTTGATGTCATGCATCCACATTTTTTCTTTGTTGAGACAATATTTCTGACTACCATGTGGTACGTTGACTATGATAATTTTTTGGACTTAGAATGAGAAGCTTTGGTATCTCTACATGTCAGTTCATGAGGCAAGTGTGACCAAAAAATAAGTGAAGGGGTTTCTCACTTGCTTAATGATGTTGAAGGAGATTTTTTTCAAAATCTTGGGCAAGATAGCTCAAGTAATCTTCATAGGAGATAATATCTAAATGGGGGGTACTCCCATAGTTTTTTCCTTATTAGATGGCCATCATCATTGAATTGAAGATGTTGTATCCTTGATGCTTGGCAAGCTGGACTCATAAAATGAAAATTCTATATCCACCCACATTGATAGTGGTGTTTAACTCCAATCTCTTTCCCACATGGATTTGTTCACCATCTAGGTCTAAATGACTAGTCCAATCTCAAATCCTTTGTGGTTTACAACTTCTTGAAAGAACATTGTTCATAAGTTTAGATCTAAATGATAGAAAATGTTAGGTGTGTCGATCATGTTGATGTCTTTGTTAGGGAACACATATTCATGTGATTGTACATCAAGGACCAGGAAGTCCAATAGGTAATCTTATATTTTTGTGTTGTGATGACATTCACATGTAGATAGGTGATTTTTAACTCAAAAAATACCACTTTAAATTTTGCACATCGCCTAATGAGTGTGGGTTGTTCAAACATGAAACATAATAGATCATGTCTTATGATGAGTTGCAAAGAATACATCATTAGGTATTGATGTATCTCTTGGGTAGCGTGCACTAAATTTCAAATAACAGTTTTTGACCTTGGTGTATCATGCATTGACATTGTTGAATATCTTTGACAAGTAACATATGAATTGGTCATCATGGATAGTAAGTTAGCTCCAGACACTCCCCATTAAGGTCTCATAGACAAATACTCAAAAGGTGAGGGAGTATCTCAAAACTCTAGGTTTTAGAAATGGCAGTAAGGTAAAGTACTTGTAACATAATGAATCTTAGATGTAATCTCCATGTAAACCTTTTTCCCAATTTTCCCTTTCATTTTTATCCTTTATGTCATTTATGTTTATTTAGTAGAATTTATAGTGATTTAGTGAACATTTATTCACTAGGTGTACCAATATAAGGGTTTATGCACAAATACTCAGTCAAAGCTTAATTACCATAATTAAGTTCTCTAAACCTTAATATAACTTTTTTATGTGATTTGAAAACATAATACGATCCTAAGTTTCAAATTTGGTTCGATTTGGATGTTGTTTGTGCAAGTTATGCAATTTTAGGTACATTCTAGACTTTTATGCAATTTACCCAATTGGGAGGTTTTATTTGAAAATTATCACCTGAATTTGAATCCTTATATATTCCCTTACCATTATAGATATTTTGAACCATGGGGCACCTGGTTGCACCTTGGTTTGAAGGTGTTTCTCTCCAAGGGCATTATGGGGATTACCCTCTTTATAAATGTCCTTATCTTTAAAAGCTATCAACCAATGGGGTTATTTCTTTGATTGGAGGACCGTGGGGATGGCCTAGAAACCTCTATGGGCCTTTAGGACCGACCTTTGGTATACAAGAAGAGTCTATGAGTTGTCCTCTTGCATATCCATGAAGCCTTAGCCTAAGGACACATGGAAAGTCACATAGACACCTCATGCATGCCCCCTTCTTTATAAACCCATGCCTACCCCTTCCCACCTCCCAATCCAAGAAGCAATCCTCTCCTTATCTTTTCCACATCTTAAAGCATAATCCCTTCTATGTTTGGCCACAGAGTTGTTGTCCCAAGGTAAAGGAGGGTGCCTACCTTGGTGAAGAAGGCTCCTAGGATTCCAAATTTCTCTATTTAGGATTTCATAAGCTCCTCCTAGGTGATTTTGACCAAAACTAGTAAGAAACCTCCTTTAATTCCCTATTTTCATGCTTTTATTATTCATCTCACCTTCTTCCAGGTCGGAACCATGACCTTCCATGGTAAAACTCCACCTAGAACCCTAAAACATCTCATCCCCATGCTCTTTTGCTAGGGTTTGCACCTCTAAAGTGGAGAAGGTGATCTTTGCTCCATAAAGGAGCTTGTCTTGGAGTAACCTGACATTATGATCTCGGTATCCTCTCTGTTTGGACCTTCTTACCTTCCTATAGGCAAGTTTGGTTAACCCCCTTCTCATATATTGCTTAGTACATGCTTAAAACTCATGCTTCAATCTTGAAAATTGATGATTTCCATCTCTTTTTACCACGTTCTTTTAGGATTTTTGTTTCTTGCTATTTTACCTTCTCTAGAACCTCTAGTTTGGTTACCTATGTAACTTCAAACCTGATCTTGGGTCAAATGTTGTTTTCTCCCTCTCCCTCTCTCTTCAATTATCTCGATCGGTTTGATGATGTGGCAATTTCCTATTGGTCAGTATTGAAACATTCATATCTTCTAAACCACTTATCCAAATTTGACAAATAAATATGTTTTGGAATTTCAAAATTAATATCTATCTAATAAAAATATTTTCAAGGTCTGATTTCATGATTTGACGAAGGGTGATTTTTGTGAAACGAATTTAATGCATAAAATCCATAAAAATTACATCTTAATCATCATAACTACAAAATTAGCATAAAAATATGTTTTCTTGATCAAGAGAACTTAATAAGTTTATTGATGATGTTTTAAGAGTATAAATCTGAGTTTTTCTAAAAAGGTCTAAAATTAGGGTTTCTATACATTAATGTGCATTATGTACTCTAATACATGTTAATACATTGAAAATAGGCAAAGTGGAACTTGGACTCAATTAAAGTGGTGAAAGTTAGTAGTTGATATCAGTAAGAGAGGTATGTGCATTCCTTACACCCTATGTTGGAATAATTGTAGCCAAACCCTATATTTCCCTAATGAGACTTAAATGAACCCTAAATCTTCTATTCTTGAATCCTAATGTTGTTCATGCCTCAAATCAGATTATAATTTCTTCTTGTTTGGGTCATATACCCCACTTCCATGCTTATTGAATATTATGACTACTCTTGCCATGACTACTTTTCTAGCATGTAGATTTATGTTCTATTTAATTTAAAGTAGTGGTACTTATGTACAACCACCCACAGAGGGCATGTATTTAATCATCCTGGGGAATGTTTTTATTCTCCCCTATATAATTGTGTAGGTGTTTGGCAACGTCCTATTCTCCCCTCACATATAGGTTAGAGGTCCGGTAGGTGCCTCAACCCTACTTAGTTAGGTAGACATAATTATCTTACATGCAAATCCTTTTTGATATAATTATTAATGGCAAGTTTCTTTTGAATATAGCCTCATACTCTTATTATCTTCATCTTATGATGAACCCTAGCATGTTCTTATTTGCTTTACTTATCTTGTTATCCTAGACTAGTTTTGGGATACATATCTTGTTTTCTTTCCCCTTTTGATGGGTGCTTTCACAACCACCTAGGTGTTGGTGTTGAGTAAGGAGAAGGACAAGTTTGAAGAAAGTCATCTCAGGAGTAGATCTCAAGCTATCTGAAAGGATGTCTAGGTTGCTATAGCTAGATCCTTTTCTCTTATCTTTTTCTTTTGGGAACAATCATGTAATGAACAATGAAAGCCATGTAATAGGCTTACTACTTTTATTTCTACTGCTATTGACAATTTGTAATGTATCTGGTGCATGCTTATTTACTTGGAATATTATACATGCATCCCTCAATATATTTTATCTTTCTAAAAAGATGGATGTTTTATACTTCCTTTTAATTTTAGTAAGGAGGTGATCTCACCTCTTTACAGTACTCTTCAAGATCTAGGATCCTCTTTGAAAAAATCCTTACACTTGAAGCCTGATACTTTCTTCATATGTTTTCATATAAACTCATAGATGGGTGTGATCTTGCTGATGTAGTAGATAATATGTAAAACCCCTCCTCATGATATTGAACATAACTAGCGGAAGCTTTTACTTTGAAGGGGGATGTCATATTTAAGGAACAATAGAAAATAAACACATAAATTGCCATCGAGATTCATACAGTGTTCTTTACATAGGAAACTATGGTTGAGTTCTACAACATGTCTAAACATTTCTAATTATGGAAATCTAACATAAAAGTAAACATCTTTATAACATTGAATCAACTAGAATGGATATCACCCCATTAGTTAGCTCTTGAAGGTCTTCTATCCCTTGCTTGATTCTCTTTAGTCCTTATTTTCTCCAATATCTAGGGACATTGCATCCCCAGCCATGCAAAGGGGAAAAGTCAACACATCAGTAAATGGTACTGGCACTTTATAATAAGATAAAATTAAATATACTTGACATGTAAGAAAACTTGTCATGAAATAAATATAATCATTCTTGAATAGCATTATTAACATGAAGAATTGAAAAGAAATTGTATGTGCCCCTCTATGATGCCCCCTTAGGAGCACATGATTGCTAGGAAAGCCCTTGATGCTAGGAAAGCCCTTAATGACCCTTTTGAGATCCATGATTCGGGAGAATAAAAATACTATTTCAATTCAACTTTACTTGATCATTAACACGACATTAACATTAACATGATCTTTAACTTAACATGATGGGATTTATCCCTCTTGAACATTAGCATTGATTCAATGAGTAATTAATCATAACTTTAACCATAGTGAACATTTTAAACATAAGACATATCATATAGAAATTATCAAGCAATGATATAGAGTGAGAATGATTAAAACATTTAACCTTGCAATAATAATTTCAACTTTATACTTAACATGAAAACAACGATAATTACTTGTGCTCAGTAGCAAGACTCGTTTACCTTGGAGCAAAGATGATCCTTATATAGTCCCTCTCCGATCTTGATCAAATATAGGTCTTCTCTTGTCTTGATTAGGCCCTAAACACCTATTCATAATTATTAAGCATCATAATCAATACCTTGTATTGATCCTAGATTGAACTAGGGTTTGGGTGTATTAGGATTAAGGTTACTGATCAACATCATCAATTCAGAAAACTAGGTTAGATTAGATCATATCGATTACATGTAACACTTAGTTAGGGTTTCAAGGTTCAAATTAGGTTTTTTAATAATACATCAAAACAAGAAGGCAAAACATGACCTAGAAATCATAAAATCATATTCCTCTCGAAAAATGGCCTCCAACGATTATTTATTTGCATTTTTTTACCAACCTATGTTTTATAGTGAATATTATAAAATTGACCAAACATAATCAAAAAACTATAGTGTGACATCATTAAAATCCACAATTAACCTGATGTAAATAAAATGCGGAAGTACCAAAGTACCTTAGGCCCGTATTACATAAAATCAACTAGGCGGGGGAAAACTTATCATTTAGATCCACAAATAAATCGTGTGTGAAACAAAAATCAAAAAATGGAAGTACCGATGTTGCACTTGCAATATTAATCAAGAGATTAACATCACGAGGGCATCGGGGTCACATGACAACCTAGTTTGTTGCCCCATGCAAGCCATGGCTCGAGCTTCACTCCAGGAGCAAGAAGTCGAGATGCAACTCTGAACAACTCACACTTTCACGTCATTCTGAGGCCATCAATCAGTTCCTTACCTGCTGACGAAGTCGTCGAGTAGATAACTAAGTCTGGACATGCCCTAGAACATCACGAATAGCACAAAGAGAGGCGAAAATAGGGGAAGCACATCAGAGATCTAAGGTCAAGAAAAGTGATCTAAAACCTTCAAGCGATGATCAGAAAATGACCATGGAGGCAAGGCGAATCCATCCACCCTGTTTTCATGGTTGCAAATGCACAAATACACTAGGGTGACTAGCACCACTGGAGACCTAAAATGAGGCTACAAGTTACATTGAATGGGGTAGGTTCCGAACAAACTGAGGTTGCAAAAAGCCTATAGGGGGGTCAAGAATGCTCACCAGAGAGGCAATTTGTCATAGGTAGTGCTAAGATTTGGGGTGAGGTCTTTGTCTTCATAAATGAAGATCAGGTAGGGTAGGGTTTCTTGAGGCATGGATGGAGAAATTAAAGGAGGAGGGGTGAAGGGTTTCGGTGTTGTGGGAACCTTTAAATTGGTGGGAGGGGCACAGTGATGTCCTCTACAACTCAGGCGGAGAGAGTGGTAATAGCCCTAGGTTGGGCGTTTCATCTATAGGGTATGAAATCCCTCAAAACTTGGGATGATTATGGAGATCGTGGTCAGCTAGAAAAAGGGAATTGTTTTCCTATTCTCAGTCTCCTACTCGAGGTAGGAGACAAGTATAGAGCCATCGGATTGCCAGAACTTAAAATGACGACCATCCATTTGCGCCCATGAAGGAAAAATTGGGAAAGAAGCATGTGATAGTGCATAAATCTCGAACTATAGAGCAATTTAATACATTAAATGCATTTTTGATTAAATTCCTTACCAAACTATATGGAAACTTGTATAATCAATTTGTATGGTCAAACATGGTCAAAACGAGTCCAATTTGGGCCATACACTAATTAAGTAGTCTAGATTATTTTTATTCAATTAGATTTAGGTTTTTTACAATTTTTGACCATAGATTCCTTAATAGTCACTTAACTTAACTTAATGCATTAATATGTTAGATAATCATAGAAAAATACTTTCCTTTATTACTACATTGAGAAAGTTCGAGATAGTTATTAATTATCCTATCATAATGTCATGTATCATATATATGTATGCCTTTTAGAGAAACTTAGTTGAAGGAGAGAGAAAAAGAATTTCCTTCCTATTAAAACTATAAAGGAAAGAAGGTTACTTCTTGCTCAAGTTATACCAAGTATAGTTTCAAATTTTGAAACCTCTTATCTCTCTCTTCCACTTCCATTAAACAATATTTATGGTTAGACAATAGAAAAGGGTGAGGACCACATATATTTTCTTGATTGCATAAATCATAAACAAAAAGGAGAAAAGGTGGATTCATTCCAGTGTTGTTTTCTGACTTTATTATTATTTAAGAAAATTCCTCCTTAGGGTCTTTTGCTAAACAGACCCTTCATTATTATTTATTAAGAAAATCACATTTTAATACTTAAAATAAATTTTGAAAAATGGGGATGTTACATAATATATTGGAGTTGATCAAGCCTCGTGTGTCCTTTTCTATTTTTCTTGGAGTCATTTTCCCGATGCTATGGGCCTTCCTAGAGTGGACTTTGATTCCCCTCTAATCGATAATGTAAATGAAGTGATTACTGGGTGTAAGTCCAAAGGTACATTTTTTTGTACTAAACCATACAAATAATCTTCTCAATCATTGGAACAACTTCTCTAGGTGGGTGATGTGGTCTTAAGGATCACTTGATTTTTAAATCATGTCATTCACATATACCTCAAACTCTTTGTTCCCAGGTTATAGTAGTGGGAGACCATGAATCATTGATTGGTGACTCTAGAATTTTTTAGGCTAAAATACATGAATTCATAAAAGAATACTCCACATTTGGTGATGCATTGTGTCTTTCCTTATACATATTGATCTGATTTGGTATTAGTGAATCCATGTATGAATCTTAGGAGGGCATGACATGTTGTATCATTGACAAGTATGTCTATGTGAAGTAGTGTGAATTAATCTTTACGATATGCCTTGATTAGGTTGATGTTGTGCAAACACATATGTACTTTTCCATTTTTCTTTAGTAATAGTAATATATGGGAGATTCATGTAGAATATTTGCTCCAGTATGAGATTCCATCACAAATTATTGTTTAACCTCTTCTGTGATTGAGGATTGATTGTATTTATAACCATATACCCTTGTTATTAATCGGGAATAAGCCTAGGATGAGTGGGGGAGATCACAATGACTTTGTCATAGATCCCATTATGTCAGAATAGCTCTAGGAAAACATCTCAATTTAATTGTGTAGGAGTATTGTGATATATTGTTTTATGTGTAGAGTAAGATACAAAAAGTCAGAGTAGCCCACAATCTTTTTCTATGTCTTGACTTCAATGTGAAAGGGATGATGCTCTATCAAAATTTAGTTTGGTATGAGATTACATTACCATTTTATATCTCAGTTTCTATTGAGAAGTAAATTTCAAGATCCCTTTTGGCAAGAGATAGTTGGGTTCTTTTATTTGTATTTTTGTTTTGTAATTTGTTATATTTTAATTTTTAATACAATATGTAGGTACCCATATATATATTGGGATATCCAAGACGCCAGCATGCTTCGCTTATAACAAGATCTTTTTTTGGTTTTGGATTTGTCTTCATATTCAGAATAATGTTTCCCGTGCCAATTTCAAAGTTCATCCTTTCTTAGTAACTGATAGATTTTTCACTGCACATTTTTCACATATTTTTTTTCAAGGATGGCCTTGATGCCACATGCTTCAAATATTTCTTAAATGACATTGTATATGTCAAGATGGGAACTATACCCCATTTGAAGGAAATCATCTCGTCACTTAGCACTAAAGTTTGGTGAGTGTTGTGACTCACAGATAGGCGTTGACCATGAGAATTTTGATGGGTTGAAAGATCTCCTCATCCCATTAAGAGTTTTATCATTGGAATCCTCTACATATGTGGTCATATAATTTTGATTTTATGACCATTGGTGGGTCGCTTGTGTCCTTGGACTATAGATGGTACGGGTATTCTAGAGGACGTCTTGAAATTATGAGAGAAGGGTGATTTTCTTGATGCTAGACAAATGTTAGGGTACTCATAATTCTCTTAATATTTAACCTTATAAATGAAGCATGATATAACTACATGAGTTATATCTTATGACTATTAGAGTTAACATTTGTAGTGCCAACTACATAGGGGAAGTATGGAAGAGGACCCTTGTAATTAAGACCCAAGTCCCACCTTAACAACACTCTTAATAAATGTTCTTCATTTTTTCATATTTCATGTACCTTTCTACTCATGTTTTTGGAAGGAGATAAGTAATCAAAATAGCCATGGATTGTTAAATGTTTTGATTCATGCTAAAATAGAATTAGTCTCCACTTGGGCTTCCATCATGTGAAGCGTAGTCGACCGAATTGTTGAAATCTACACCCATCTACTTTGGACGTTGTGAATTTGCATTATTTTAGTGCATGATTGTCTTTCGGGCTCATGCCCATGTGGTGGTAAATGTCCATGTCCTGCAACTTTCTAGTTGGTTAAAATAGGCCATAAGAAAAAAAAGGCATGCACTACAACAAACACACACTGGAGTGGCATTGGAAAAATGCCAGTAAATAATATAAATGCCAACAAAAGTTTTTCTTCACATTGGTTAACACTTAAACAATTCCTATAGTACTAATTCCACTAGATATATAATGGAATATGTTGTAAATGAATGTTCAATTCTAATGGCTATCAATAAGTGCAATTATAACATCATTTGGCTTTTATACAAATGCCACTAGTTTATCAATTAGCTTTCATACCAATTACATTATTGTGTAGCAGGATGTTATATAAAAATACTCTTATTTTGTATAATGGAGTAAGAAAATCCACTATAATGGCATACTTATTGTGTATGATGGAGTTTTCATGAATTTTAATGATTTCTAGTTAAATGTTAACTGGAATTTGAACCTATAATATCAAAAGTATATATTATGAATACCAATCTACTTTGTTATGATCAAATGAGCATTACATGGGAAGGAAATTTTAGCCTGCCCCTTCTATTAAATACAACATATGAGACACTCTTTCATACAACATTTTGCTAATTAGTACAATAGTTTCTAAATCCATCCTTTGACCTTCTCTTCCTTTTCATACTACAAGATCTCCCATTCAGTATGAGTTCTAAGAAATTTCTTCCTACTTGCAAGAGAAGTTTGTCCATCACTTTCCTATAAAAGTAACACTTTATTCAGCTCCACTCTGACATATACACACTCTCTATATCACCAAATAAATTTTTGAGTAGCTTGAAATGGATCAAGCCCAAGGCATCATCTTTCGTCCTGGAAGACTAGATAGCTTCCATGTTGATTCATTCCCTTTGTGTAGCTTGTTTATACTACTGATATGCTACTACATGTGATTTCATTACTAACATCACTTTTGGTGCTCCCTCTACAAACACTTCTCTTATTGTTGTCAATCCAACATCTGCCTTGGTACACTCGCTAGTATTAATGAAGCTACTTGTAAGTTCACTATTTAATCTCCCTTTTGATATGTAGTAAAAATGAAAAAAAAATGTTATTTTTAGCTACAAAGAGGAGAAGTCAATTTCCAAATTGTTGATAACTTCAAAGAGTGAGCACTACTAGCTACACGGTAACCTTACTTTTCATGACAAGTTTATGAATCTTTATAATGCACCACTCATTATTTGGAATGTTGATACCCTCAAAGACCTCACCATATTTTCCTCTACCACCTTTATAAATGATTTTACAATCATGTTTGTCACTATAAAAAAATAGTGGTGAGACATAAAATCTAGAAAGAATCAATTTATATATCAACTGTGAAGACAAATAGACAACATTGAATAAATTATTTAGCAAAATAGTAAAAAAGTAAAATGAAGACAAGAAGCACACTTTCTTCTTTGACTATCAGTGAACAATTAAGAATCTAAATAAGAACATTATAGACCATTCTTTTAGAAGAAATCTAAATTTTATCTAAACTATTTCAAGTCCAACTAAAAAAGTGTACACCTTTAGCCCTATTGTCCAAGTACCTAATAAATGCTAAGCAAATTTCCTTTCTTTTTCTTCAAGTAAATATAGCAGTCCTTTTATATCTCATCCAAGATCAAAAGGACTCCAGAGCTAATGTATTGAATTGTATTATATCAACACTTTTATGTGTAACCATATTTTCAATGTCTGTTACAGAAAACTAGCAGTTTTTGCATGCATCGGGGTATGATTCTACTTAAGAGTAAAGAATCACTAAACTTGGAAGATTTTTTCAAAAAATATTCATTGGTTATTATGAATCATCAAAGTATGATTGTACTTACTAGTAAGGAATCACTGAAGTATGATTGTACTTAATAGTATAGTGTTCGTGATCTTACTAAAATTTCCAGATATAGGACAAAAGAAGCACCTAATGCACTTAATATAGAAGAATCATTAATTAGGAACAAAGGAAGAAATTGATGACTTAGGCTGGGATTGCAATAGTTGAACAGTCTAATCAATTAGTTCTAGAAGATGTCTTGCAATCTAGTAGTTTCTATCTAATTGTAAGATCCTACTAGAATAAGTGAACTAGCTCGTATGTCTTTATTGATGATCTAAATTAATAGATTGAGTAGGGAAATAAACACAACCATAACTTTCTAGCTCTGTATAGGAAGATCATTATAACAGATTCCATGATGGCTACGCTAGGAACCTAATGATTAAAGGCAGTAAATGAAGTGGGTCATTGGTTGAACCAAGAAGCAAGAGGGAAGGTATGAAAATATTAATGTTCAATATTCCAAATGTGTTTTAAATGCCAATTAAAGAAATGGAATTAAAGGATATAACTGTGAAATATTGATCGATTCCAACATGATTCAATACCCCCGGGGTAGGTACATCAAAGAAAGGTAGGTAAGTAAACTATATATGATTAAATGTAGAGGGAAAGCTGCTCATCACAATTTTATGTCTAGGAGGTAAGCTACTCCTATGTAGGTATGGGGAACAAGGTAAAATTCTTCAAAGTTTACTTCACCAAAAGGGTTTGGAATATACCCTAAAAAGAAGAAACAATAAGAAACATAAACAAAAGCATGCACGTGAACGTTAACCAATTTATTTGGAAATAATATGAGATGAGAGAAGCACCTGAAATTAAGGTATAAAGGTTCCCAGAAAAATAAATGATCAACCATGAACATGAGTAAAATGGTTTGGCAGATTTTAGATTCTAGGGCGCAATTATCCACATGAGGGAAATTGGGTTTAAAAGCATAATTATCCAAAATAAGATCACATAGTCCAAATATAATTTCCATGTCACAGGTAGCAATAAATGACAAAAAATCATAATAAGTCCAATTAGAAAAAATAACCCATAAGAAGTAGTCTTTCAGGATCCATGATATAATACAATACTAGTGCAAAATTCAATAACACTATTATTTAAACACATAACCCTAAACTTGATCGAGGAAGGAACAAAACCAAACTTTCCTTAGAGTATCACTACTAAATCATGCTTAGAATAATAACATATGTGCACAGAATCCATGCATGAGGAACATAACATCCATCACAAAATAATAATAAACCAAGGTGTGTATAGACCCTTATCATTATTTGTATACAAATCATGCTTAAATGTAGAGACAATGCATGTTTAGTAATAAGATTTGAAAATTGTGTTATCATAATAGAAAGGACCCATAATACAATTAGGATGCGAATTGCGGTAATATCAATAGTATATCACAACCAATGTTCATTTTCTATTAAAAAATAAAGAATATATATAATCATTTTGTGATAGACAAGATCCAATTAGGTAAAATAATATGAAAAAGATATATTTGAGAATATTTGTCTCAATTAGGTGAATATAGAGAATATACATCAATTCCCCTGTTTGGAAATGGAATGCAATATACATATCAAATTCATCCTAGATTGACTAATGCAAAGTTAGAGATGGCCCACACCTAAGGAAATATCAACAATATATTACATTAATTTCCATCATATCATATAAATCCAAAAAATCACGTTTCAATTTCTTTTGACTTGGGTTAGAAAGCCCACACCGATATATAGGGAACATTTTTATAATTACAAAATCATATTTATGGATTTTTATAATTTATCATCAATTTACTATCATTTGAATAATTTAATTATTTAGTAATATTACAATAAAAAACATGAGGGAAAATACTTGATTGTTCCTTCATCACAAGATATACCTTACCCACATTGTGGGACTTCCATGTAATCAATATGACTAATAGTGTGTGATCATGGGCTATATAAAACACCAAAATCCCAAAAGATCCATTGACAAAGGTGACAAGTGAATAATAAGGTGAGGGCAAATTAGTAAAACATATTAGCAAAATGCTCTTAGAGGAATCTATCATGAGAAGATGACATTGAGATTGATTTCTTTAATCCAACTCGTGATACACCACTCATGTGACCCTAAAAAGATATCCAATGAATTTGTGAATTCAAGTCAAAGCCATCCAAAAATAAGATGAGACAACTGATGAGAACCTCATAGAGAGCTTCCTAATGGTAAAAGGAACATGTGAGGTTCAAGACCACCGCTAGAGAGGTTCTCATCCACAAAGAACACAAAAATGAACTTTGTGAGGTCCCAAGATAAATATAGGGGGAAGCATCAAAATAAATGTTGAGCAATGAAGAGACCCAAAATGGTCAATCAAACAATAGTGAAGGATGCTACAAGAAGGAACAAATGGGTACCTCATCCCAAGAAAAATTGGTGATGCTAGCACCTTCACAAGAATTAATGAGAGCTTTAGTCATGTAATAGGATTTGCAAATGTCCTAGAAGTGCCTCTGACCTTGAAATGAACTATGGATATTAAATATGGTTTGGGGAACTATCTATAAGGTGTTGGGATCAAATGGACAATTGAAGATGTTTCTGAAGTGGTGCTAAGATAGAGTGATCCACATCTACAAGTATGTAGAATTGAAGTTGTGGAAGTTTTCTCTAGGGATAATAGAAAAGATAGGAAGGAAGGTGAGGTTTGTTAGAGAAGTACATATCAAGGAATATTAGGAAACCTAGGATGATTGGTCCAAAAATTGTAGACAAGCCTAGAGGAAAAAAGTCATTATGGAAAGAGAAGTGGTGAGAGAGATAATGAAGGAGGATGACTCATGGCACTGTAACATAATTTTCCATATTCTAGTCAAAGTTATAAGATGACTATGTCTAATTTAGTCTAGGATCAATCCAGTAGGAAAAACCTAAGAAAGCTAACCCAAAAGTTTGTTATGTATCATGTGGCATTAGAACTTGGTAAATTGACAAAACTACTTTATTAAATTATAGTTTATTAGTATCTAATTGCTCGAATGCCAATTATGATTAGTAAGTAATCAGGGTTAACACACCCTAATTTCATCTTATAAGTGTAATTAAGATTCATCATTATCATCATCTAAGCCTCAAAATTGATAAAAACCAGTCGAATGCTACAACCCCATTTCTATTTAGTATGTAAATTAGGGTTAACATCAATCTCGTTTCACCTTAATAGTGTTATTAAGATTCATCATCAATATCATCATCTAATCCTCACTGACAACCATGTTGGGGTTGCCAACACGTGTCCTTCTTTTCGAATCAGCTATTTTGGTCATAATCTGATAAAGATGTAAATGTTTAAAGTATATCTTTATAAGCTCTTCCCAAATTAATTTAGGCTGGTATCTTCTTACTTTATCTGTTCTTGACTCTATAATCTCTCTTTAAATAGGTGCATTTTTGTGAGTCCATATTGCACATGCCCATATCATCTTATATGGTCCTCACACAACTTGTCCATAACACTCAACACCCCCAATTTATTCCTGATATAGTCATTCCTCAAACAATCTTTTCTTGTTTTCCAAGACATTATCTCAACATATGCATTTCTACCACATTCTCATTGTAGAGATCATGTTTGGTCACCACCCAACATTCACTCCTATATTGTAATGTAATTAAGATTATTATGCCTTATTCCAATCACCTTTCATATTCATGTGTTTCTCTCCATGATAATAATGATTTAGAGTTTAACTCAAAATTCTATTTGATTTTTATTGATAAACACTAATAATGTGACAAGGATTTAAAATGTAGGTAGTTAAGTAATTCAATAAGAAATCAATAATTGAAATTCTATATGATGAGAAATTCCCTATTTTGGGTCAAGGAGTGAAATTTCTAGGCAGTTGAAAAGCTATTTTCTTTAGTTCAAAGCATATGATACCCCAAAACACATATTTACAAAATTGAATATGTGGGTTCAGGTTGGGTCACATTTTGATGTAAGTTTCATGATCTTGGAAATGTTGATGTATTTAATAAGTCAACCAACTTGGGTCAATCTTAGACTAACCTTTCTTGAAGGAACCATAGAATATTACTCCTCAAATGTCTTATGTTGCATTTTCAATGGGGTATATAAACTGTCGATCGACTTACAAAAGGTAAAACTAACTTGGCACTTGACCGGTCCCAATGTCGACCGGCTTCAATACTAACTGTTGATATGTCGAACCATCAAGTATAACTGACTTGCCAAGAAGTCTATTGACTTCTGGTTTATGAACAAGTATACTATTAAAGCAATGTCACTTTGGTATCTGACCACTCCTGAGCAATAAGCTCACTTATACCTATCCTATACTTCAAACCCCTATCTTCATTCTACATTGGTAATTTTAAAGTTATCAGAGGAATGTAATCTAAAGGGGGAGAACAAACCATGTTATTAATTTCATGGATTAATCTAGGTTAGAGATCATCTCAATTTTGGTTTCTTGTTACTAAATCATTGGAATTTTGTATAATATTACCAATGGTTTATTTCCTTCTCACAATTCTCATTTTGTATCTAGGTTGTATTTAAGAGTTACATAGAGCTATGTTCTTGGTAGAATAGCCATGTTGTTTAGAGAATCTGACGAGTTGGTGACCAAATCAGAATTTTATGTGTGATTTAAGGTATACAATGTAGTAAGGGAGTGATTTATTCATTTCTATAGCCAATTGAACCAAAAAAGGTAATTCATCCATTGTTCTTCTTTTCCAATCTCAAGATCTTACATTTGAAATAGTGTCATGTACATGAAATTGCGTGACAAGTTCCAAATTGTCTGAACCTTGATCAAATGATGATGAATTGATCAAATAGTCATATAAATGTTTATATTTCTAATTGAAAAGAATTTGAGAGGTTTATTTAAATTTTTTGTTGACAATTTTGTATTATAGGATTTCATGCATTTGATTATCACTCTAGACAAAACCCAAATAAATGTTTATATCATATTCTTTATGCATTTAGTGGATTCTTAGTTCGAGGTTAATCAATTTCATTTGATGATATCTCAATTTGGATTTGATATTTACATTTATACATTCTTTTTAAAATCCCATTTTAATATTTTTGCTATAAGGGGATTGCCATATTTGAGTTGCAAATGGTTAATTGAAGTGATTATCATGGTAGTTGAGGTTTATAATTGAATGTTATTTTATACAAGATTTATTAAATTCAAATGATTGATGTGGGAACACTACTTCACATATACATAAAGAAATGTATGAAATATTGAATTAACCAAAGGTAAATGAAATAACATTTTCCTAGATATAAGTTCCTTTAAAAACCATATTTAATGAATGAAATGATGACTAAAATCTATTTTTTAGCATCCATATAATTTGTTGAATATACAAGAAATTCCAAAGATGAATGAGGTATGTGGAACCCTAAGTACATGGTAATGAGTAAATCAAGTATTAGTTCAACAAGCTTGAGTTAGTGTGGTTGATTGTTTATATTGATCAAGAAAATATAAAAAGAAAAGGTACCACTCTAAGTGAAAGGCATAACCAACTAATACGATATTAATGGATGCCTTGAACAATGTATAACTCTTCATAGGAGGTATATACTATGAATAGTAAAAAAGATGACTGGTTGGCGGTTATCTAGAAGAGTGTCACCAATGCTTGATGTAGTCATAATAAATATGTTTAGTAAATATATTAGTAGATTTGCAAGAGAAATAACCTCCATTAATAATTTGAAACGATATGTATGACTAGTTCATGACCATAATAGTGCCACTTGGATTGCATCTGTTATGAAACAAGATGACTGGCTTGCGACTGACCAAAAGTGCCACGCTTGAGGTTTTTTAGCCCATAGGTACCCCTATTGAGTACCTATGACAGGAGGCCATAGCTTACCAATACTATTTAGCCACAATTATCTAGAAGTCAAAACTCCAGTGCTGACTAGGGTTAGTTTGTAAAGTTGTCTTAAGGTCCCAAAATTTACCTTAAGACTTGTATGATAAGTCATAGTGAGCAGATATTGATTGGGTAATACAATCCAAGTGATCCCATGGAAAAGTAAATAAAGAAACTCAGTTATGCTGAGTTATTCCAGTTAGGTAATTTAATTTGTTGGACCACTTAGTTGGTCAGTGCAATAGTCAAGTTATGATGAATATAAATAAAAAAGTAGAAAGAGAACAAAGTAAAATAAGATTTAGACATTATAGGCCCAATGACATTATATAAGCCTATTTTGATGAATGACATATTTCCTACTATTTTTGCTCCTAATTGTTCTATCAAGTGTTCACAAGATCATACGAGTCATACAATTTAAGTGGACATATCACATGCTAGGAGAAAACATTTACTTGTGTTTCTTTCGAAGACATTATGAATCATTGTAAAAAGTCCACTTATTTTGTATGTTGTACAAGGATTAATGTTAATGATTCTAGTAGATATTTTTTCATAGTTAGATCCATGGGAAGACATATAAACTACTATATTTATTGTGTAAGTGTCTAGATACAAAGTTTGGTACTATTACTTATTTAGATCAACATATTATCAGTTGATCTTATTATTTGATTTCAGCCAGAAGTAGATAAGCTTCTAGATATCTCTCGTTCAAACTCTTATTTTGGTTAGAACCATCTTGTCTAAGATCTAATTTGACTGAATGGTAGTCAAAAGGGCCTAATTTTAGTTTTTTAATTGTTGTGTTGAAGCAATACATTTACTTACACAGTCTTATCAAAGTATAGTTCTAGTAATCTACATCTCAACCAAGTTACAATTTGAATGTGTGTCATTCAAAACACAATTGACTTCTTAATTTTGTTCTAACTCAACCCAAGAACTATTTTGACCAAGTGAACTCCTAAGAACTTAAATTTTCTTCCTTAGTCTAATACTAATCCTTTGATATACATGAGGACCACATTTTAACACTTTGACAAATACTTGAGCCATAAATTTATTTTAAGAAAAGATCTTAGTGTTGTTGTGTCTTAAAAACTTATTTTTTTTCTCAAGTAGAGATTTTCCACTACCATAATCTTACCTATTCTATAAGAAGATCCTTGATCATCCAAATATGCTGAAACTGTCATTCCTTTCTCCCAATCTCTTTCTCTTGTGATTAAGTCTTCTATAGGTACTTCAAGGTGAATGAAGTGTCTACTAGTTTAGAAGAAATAGTGATCCTCCTTAGGCTAGAAAAACATGATAAGTGGTGGTGGCCTTCCTTTGAAAATGATTAAAAAAGGTATTGCATTTGTTTCACAGAGGCCCTACAAGTAAACAATGTTTACCTTCCAAGTCTAAGATGTAAGGAAAATCATTTTCATCTTTTTTTCAATTTTAGAAACATATATTTCAATTTTTATTTACCTGTATCTATTTCACTAAAGATTGTTTGCCCAAATCTAGTGGTCAAAAAGTCAAGTAAGAGCATATTAGAAAATCATGGTAGGTATAAACTACGTTACATGACTCTATTAATCTAATCGTTCTCCTTCATTTTATTTGTACTTATCATAAAACAATTGTTGTTAAATGTTTAATTTTTAAGAATTTCAAAGATTGCATCTATAATATATTCACCCTCTTCTAGACTATACCTTCAATTAGTACTAGATCAAGGCTTCTAGTTACCTTTAGACACAACTAGAAGTATAAGATACAATGTTGCAAAAATGCCCAACTTGGAAAGAGTTCACAAGCACTGCATTGAGCCCCCACTCTTCAATGGAACAAACTACATATATTGGAACATGATGATTCAATTTCTAATACAAGGGATTAGCCATGATCTATGGAAGATGGTTTCAAAAGAATACATGTCACATACAATTCCAACTGAACAATGAAATGTTCTTACGTCAAAAAATGCTACACTTAGCAGCAGAATGATAAGTATTACATATTCCAGCCTTTCTATTATGATTGTAAAAGAATATTATCTTTTGATTTTACATTTGAGATTTGGAGGAAACTACCCATGAACCAATCGAGTCAAGGAATCTAAGGTTGAAATCCTTAACCCAATGTTAGAACAAAAATAAATAACATATTGAAAAGATGTATTCTAGATGTTAATGGTCTACTTCACTTGGGAAAGAAGTTACATAGAAATAATAGTTGCCAATATGTTGGGATCTCTCACTCTAAGATATGAAAAAAATTATTATTAATATAAGAATATATCAATTTCAATGTCTTTAAGATTCGACATTTGATTAAAACCTATAAACATATGAAGTCAAGCTAAAATATTGAGGTAATCAAGAAGAGAAAATCAATAAAAAAAAGTTCTTACAAAGCCTTTGACTCATCAACTAAGGAATACTATGATGAAGAAGCAAATTATCTCAAAGGTAAGATAGTTTTCAAAAAGTTTTCTGAAGAAGGCTCTCCACCTCCTTATTTTAGGTGCTATGAATATGGAAGAAGAGTAAATCCCAAGATTGAGTGTCCAACACCCAATAAAGTATACATGAAGTTTTCAATATGAATTAAATAGGAATGACAAAAATGAAAAGAGACACAAGGTGGAATGGGACTCAACTAAGAAGATCAACTCAATTGTAAATGAAGAATCAGATGATTGCAATGTGGCCCCTCAATATTCTTGTCACAATGGAATAATTACAAATAAAAGACACAACATCAAGTCTCATTAATCAATGGGGATTTTTTTTAACATAAGATGAAGAAAAAAAGAAGAATACAACAACCTTTTTTTTTATAAAGGGAGCCTGTCGCTTCATTATTTATTCATATCGGAAAAAGCAATGGCTACAATGTTCGCATCAAAATCCACTAACAACGTCCGAGGATTTTCTAAGCAACAGGCCTGAGTGGCTAAGGTATGGGCGACCCCATTGCCTTGCCTACGAATAAAACAAGAATGGAAAGAGAGAAGATTAGAAGTTAAACACTGGATCTATGCCACAGTATCGTCCTCGTATCCCCGTCCCCATCCACCAGCCTTTACAGCACGCACAAGAGTCTCGTTGTCCGTCTCCACTATCACATCCTTTAGGCCTAGGTTCAAAGCTAGACTAATGCCATGTAGGACTGCCATTCCCTCCGCACTAAGCACTGAGAATGCATGGTCCAGATGACATTCGTATGTAGCCTTGATGCTTCCTAGATGGTCCCTAATAACTGCAGCAATACCTCCTCTTCCCCCAACCTGGACGCTGGCATCTTCATTGAGCTTGAAACACCCCTGCGGTGGAGGAGTCCAAGATGAAAAAACTGTAGCGCTATCCCTTTGTGTCGTGTTGCTCACTGCTTTCGCATAGCGCCCATAATCTGCCACCAATGTAAGAAAACTCGCAGCGAGCGCAGGCACATACGGCTCATGGGGATCAAAAATGTGCATGTTCCTGGCTGTCCATGCTACCCACAAAAGAGTAGCGCCCTCATCCCTTCTCCTTAGATCGTCGTCACGTAGCAGCTCCCTGGTGAAGCTCCTCACGTCCGTGCCTATGTGATTGGGCCAGTGAAGTTGTCCCGTTTCCCACACTGGCCCCGCCGACGTACACAACAAAAGTGCATGAGTAGCGTCCTCCCTGTGTAAGGAGCATCGTGGGCAAAGCTCGTCCTTGACTGCATGCCTCCTGAAGAGGGCCGATCTGGTCGGTAGTATATCCCTGAGGACTTTCCATATGAAGTGCTTTAGTTTTGGCGGCCAGCGTTGTTTCCACACTCTCTTCCAATCATCTTCTTCCAAGTCATCCAGAAGGTCCTCTCCAGTGCGCATCAGTCTGTATGCGTTGCGAATGGTGAACTCTCCTCTGCTTTCCCTGTCCCAGCATAGAGTGTTTGTCGCCTCCCTGGTGCTCAAAGGTATGGCCCTAATCATAGAGCAAATATGGGGTGGGAAAAAATCTGACAGTGCGCTCTCATCCCATTGTCCCGTCTCCTCGTCAATCAGTCCAGCCACTGAAGTATAGGTCACCGGTCCCTGAATAAGATACTATTTCATTCTCCCTCCTAGCTGTGGAATCCACCTGTCCTCATAGATATCAATCATCCTTCCCGTCCCCACTCACCATAGAAAGCCCGGTCTAGCCAGCTGAAGTGCACCCCAAATACTCCTCCATGTGTAGCTTGGGGCTCCCCCCACCGCAGAGTGTAACACAGAAGTGTGCATGTAATACTTCTCCTTCAGAACACGGCTGATCAAATACCCCTCATTGGTAGCCAAACGCCACCCCTGCTTTTCCAGTAAAGCTTGATTAAAAGCGGAAAGATCTCGAAACCTCATACCTCCAAATTCCTTTGGTCTGCATAATCTCGCCCAACTGATCCAGTGGATCTTCCTCTCCCCATCCTTTACCCCCCACCAAAAACGTGCGATCGTAGCATGTATTTTGTCAATGAGTCCTTCTGGCAATCTGAAAATACTCATGAGGTATGTGGGGATCGCCTGAATCACTGCCTTTATGAGCACCTCCTTCCCTGGCTTGGACAACAATTGTTCCTTCCACCCCTGTAATTTTTTCCATACTCTGTCTTTTATCACAGCAAAGACCGCCTTTTTGGATCGCCCCACCGATGTAGGAAGACCCAAATATCTCTCGTGCCGATCCACCTCCCGAACCCCCAATATGTTTTTGATAGATTCCCTCCTATCCGCCTCCACGTTTCCACTGAAAGAAACCTCAGTCTTCTCAAAGTTTATTTTCTTCCCAGATGCCCTCTCATATTGGCTGAAAATCTCAACTAAAACGGAGCATTCTTCTAAGGTAGCTCTCGTAAAAACAATTCTATCATCGGCAAAGAAAAGGTGAGAAACACGTGGTGCTGTCCTGCATGCCTTTATGTCGTGAATCCTTCTTTCTTGTGCTACTTTTATAAGAGATAAGAAGAGAGCTTCAGCGCAAAAAAAGAAAAAGGTAGGGAGAGATAGGATCACCTTGACGTAGTCCTCTAGTCAGTCTTGTAGATCCCCTCTGCTTGCCATTGATGATGAATCTATGTGAAACGCTCGACATGCACTCATAAACTTTAGACCTCGACCTGCTCGGGAAACCCATCTTCTCCATCACCCTCCCCAGGAAAGACCACTCTACCCTATCATAGGCCTTACTCATATCAAGCTTCAAAGTCATCAGCCCCTCCCTGCCATTCTTTCTGTGTCTCATGGTATGGAAAAGTTCATATGCCACTAATGCATTGTCAGTAATCATCCTTCCCCCAATAAAAGCACTTTGGTTCTCAAAAATAATGTCATTCAGCAGTGGTTTGATTCTATTAGCCAGGAATTTTGTAATGATTTTGTAAGAAACATTGCAGAGGCTAATGGGGCGATATTCAAAAATGCGGAGTGGAACTTCAGTCTTTGGAATCATAACAATGTTAGTATCATTAATTTCTTCAATGATGTGTTCTCCTCTCCACCACCCTGTGATAAACTCCACCAAGCTTCTCTTCACCGTCCCCCAAAACTTTTGATAGAAAATAGCTTTCATTCCATCCGGGCCAGGCGCTTTGTTCGGGTGCATTTGCTGAAGAGCTTGCCAAATCTCGCTCTCCGTTGGTGTCTGCTCCATCCGTACAATATCGTCCTCCTGAAGAAATCCTTGCATGCCTTCTATAAAAACTTCCATCCCATGCGGATGTGAAGTAGAGAAAAGTGAAGTGAAGAAAGAAGTGATCAAGAATACAACAACCTTTCTTTCTATGTGGCAATAAAAAGTGAACAAAACTCCAATTAGATGATCTATAAAAAAGAATCACTTATTTATATGCTCTCTTTCACAAGAAATAAAATGCCAAATTATTGTAGATGCTAGAAATTATCTAAGCTAATGATTAAGCATGATAAAATTGATAAAGTGACTAGTGAACTTGATGATTTCAAATTATCTCCCTCCACTAATTTTTACATTTGTTTTTAAAATCTAAACCATATGATATATAGATTGATAATTCTTATTTATCTAGACATAACACTTCATCATAGATAGATTGCATGCTTACAAGACCCAAAATATCATATGCAATTTGAAATCATGTGATCCATGTAAGACTATAAGAACATTATTTCTTTTATCATTATAACCCTTTAAAATCATAATTTTTATATAGCGACTCACAACAAAACTAGAAAAATTAAATATTATAGTTCCTAAATGAGTAGCACAATTTGGATAACCTACTCATCATTCCTATACAGATCTTTTTGGACCAATGATAAAAAATTTAATGATGGAAAAATGTATATCTTTGTTATCTACTTGGATCCTCTTATAAGTTATAAAACATAATACACTTGATATATTCAAAAGTTTTCACACTATAGTGGAAAATGAATTTCAACTCTAGATAAGTACCAATAGTAGTGACCAACGCAATGAATTTGAAACATTTGTGACCAAGGACATGGACACCAATTCCCTTCTGCAAGAACTTCTCAACAAAATGGCCTAGTTGAAAGTAAAAGTAGGCATGATGACCTCACTTTTCAACAATCCCCAAAATAAGGAAGAACCCAAAAAGTTGAGGGCAATTATCCATAATTCCCAAGGATCTAGATTTAACCAAATAATAAAAAATAGTGAATAACTCCCATTAATTCAAATATTGTTTACAAGATGATCCTCTAAGGATTTATTTATATTCTTATCATCAAAATTGTACATATGAGAAGAAGTAACTATCTAGCCCCCCTTGCAAGTTAGCTCTAATGTCTTCAAGTAATTTCATCTGTCAATAATATGTTAATATCTTCATATTTTCATGTACGTAAAAAACCATGAAACAAAAATGTGGATCGATATATTGATGTACTATATACGAGGGGTGCATGCAAAAGTGTGCAAGTACTATAACAACATATAATCAATCAATTACTTGCAAGTAAGAACTGGCATTTTCTTAATGTATTCTCATCTTTATGTGATACTCATAGTGGCATTATAATTTAACAGAACATAAATAAGCATCCAACAAATTAGTTGTTCAATCCTCGAGAAAACCTCACTAAATACTTAAAAACTATATTGTAGATATCTATAATCATAACCATGTACCTCTTATAGAACCATGCAAATAGCATTTAGTCATAAGCATATCATCAAATCAAGAAAGCAATAAGGAATCCAACCAATTCAACATTTAATCTACATGTATGTAAATCATAAAGGGTCACTGTTATATTATTCAAAGTAAAACCTACTCGGGTCTTAATCTAGATTTTAGGGGTCATGCTTGGGTTTGGATAAGGAATAAGGTTATAAATCCTAATTCTAATGTAAGTCAAACATTAGGTGAAGATCCTAATTGTTAGATCTGTCACATCTTTTCATTAAGAACACTTAGATCACATTAAGTTCATTAATAACATAGCAAGTTATAATCTCTAACCCTAATTCATCATATTCACAATTATCCATTTTACAAATTGTAACTACCATCATTATGATCATGACCACGTCAACTTATCATTATATTCCGCATTTATCAATTTACATTTCAAGGAATCATAATTAACATGATTGACAACCCTTTCATAAAAAACTAGGGTTTTATGCATTATTCACCACTACAACACCTATTAGCATGCTTCCAAAATTTGGGATCAGAATTAGCCTTTAATTATATTTTTTCATGTTCCTCTTATTTTTCTAATTGATTTTCATACATAACATGTCCCAGTCTGATAACCCTAGAAATTTTAATAAATTTTGTAAGGTAAAAGTATTTATCCAATCAATAAGCTCCATGTTAGTAACTAGTCGAATTACTCCATTTATCTAAATGGCAGACCTAACAATTTGATAACACCCAAATGGAATCATGCGCCCATGTAGCTGGGGTGATATAACAGACCAAGAAGACATATATATCCATACCTTATTCATTACGACTCAGGGGTAGATGGGTCAATGGGCTTGACTTTGTCTCCTTCATTCTTCTCCTTCTTACGAAGGATCTCAAGTCCATTTAGTATGCTCAAATTGGTAGTTGACCCTCCTCTCCCTACAATGAAAACCCAAGTGAAGGTTTAGGAGTCTCTGCTAGTTCTCACCAGACTCGAAAAGCCCCATATCAACAACCAAGCTTTCTCTGATTGATGCAATGAAGATGAGCTTCCCCCTGCTTGGACCAAGATCGTAGAGGTAGCTAGCAGGTCCAAGGACCCTACTACGGTGTCGTTCTGGATGGGGAAGTGGGAAAAACCTCCACTTTTTCATTTAAGTTATCTTAACATCATTACCTTTGGCTACCCAAGTGCATGGACCCAGATGGGCCTGATGCCCTTACTAGACACACACTGAGAGTCAATGAGAGTTGAGAAATTAGGGGGAAAAGGAGACAGGGGTTCAAGGATTCGGTGAGATGCGCAGGTTTTAGCGGCTTCATTGTAGTCCCTTAAATAGATGATGTATCATAGGGTGTCTACCTACTTAATGGAGAACTTGACTACAATAAAGATTTTGGGGAAAGATTTGATTCCTCGCCAAACTAAGGTAAAATAGGGAAAGATCAACCCGATATCATCTCCTCGGGGCAAAGGAATTAACTCCTAATGTTATTAAGAATCGGGGAGTGAGAGAGAGAGATAGGTCGACGATGGTTGATTATAGTAGCAGACTTTCCTTATAAGACTAGAGGTTAGGAGATGAGTTCTGAGTCATTGATCAATGATCCATTGACCACTAGTGTGTGCAACACATTAAAGGGTAGCGCCTATGTTCCCTAGTCACATTAAATGTGAAAAATCATATTAATTTATCAAATAACCATTTATTTTAGATAATTTTGTAAAATCCATAATTGTCTCCTCTTTCCTCCTATTGACCCCAAATTTTAAAGTAAATATTATGATGACTTAAACTTAGATTGGGAAAGATTGGGTATCGAAAAGATATATTTAGATGCTCTTATTCTCTGACGTCAAAAAGTAATATAATTCATTTATTTCAAGTAGGTCCCTCTATGTTCATGATTTTCTATAGGCCTCTAGGAACCTCCTTTTTCTATTAAACTTGGAGGGAAACTCATTGAAGTCTTTCCAGCCTTTATCTATTTTGTGGGATTTATTTGGGTAACATTTATACAATAAAATTGCTCTTTTAGAATATTCTTAAATGAATCACCCATATCACATGGAAATTCCTTTTTCTCTCAAATTATAGAATTATCTTCTTTTTAATATTAGTTTCAAGTATACCAAAAGTTAGACCGGTTTATTCTTATTTGATGACTCAAACATTGTGTTGCCATATTGGGTTAGATACTTGTACCTTTAAAAACACTACATATTTTGTTTCCTTTTGGAAACTTATCTAATACTCCATATATCCATTTTCTAACAAACCATAAAGCCATTATCCCTTAGATATACATGAATTCCTTTCATTTATTTAACTTGTGCCACAAGGACATATTTGCAAAGCAAATAGTCTCATGACTCACTTGGGCCATGGGTTGCACCCATGCCACAAAGTGGTCACCATTGTTATTATATCAAATATAATTTGTGAATTTGCATATTCAATCAAGTCTTACATTTATGTATTTCAAATTTAAAAAAATTTGAGGATATAACATTCACCCTTCCTTAAAAGAAATTGTGTCCCCAAAATTCACACCCACTAAGGTTAATGTGAAATATAACTCATCATACTTTCAAATATTAAGGTTAGCAACACTACTTAGATATCCTTAACATCTTTTATTGATATGAAAATTCAACACGTTATTACTATGTTTGATACCTGAATTCAATTTGGAGCATATCCCCATCCTTAGTATTTACATGATATCATATTTCAATGATTATATTGTCATTCATGATTTCAATTTCACTTGGTGACTATCTTTTCACCAAGGTTTTCAACCTATTATTCATATATTTTCACATAAGGGTGAGATAGCACCTCAAACCCTAGATTATATCATCAAACTCAACTTATGGTATTCATTATCATGTGACATATTTAAGCATAACATACGTCTATTCAATTTGTCTCACTCATAATGAGATGAAATAAGCATTTGACTACAACCCAAACACAAAGTTCATCCCATTCCAAGAGTAGGTATGGTGTACACACATGGTCCTAAGATTTCATAGTTTAGGTTGAATCATCCTTAACATGATTTTAAATCATACATACTTTTTAATTCTTAATATTCTTATATTTGATGAAGTCAAATGCCTGTTTTACTATTGAGTTTGTGTGACTCCTCTTAAGATTTCATTATTACATGACTTCATGTATGTTTTATATTTACACCTGATGTCTCCTTAGCCTTAGTCAGTTCCTCGAGGTCTCTACGGGTAGAATTAATTTTGGAGTGATCTGATCCTTATGTATTTAGGGAGTGCCTTTCACATTCACTCCTTGGGCCTCATGAACTCGTGAAGGTGGACAATCTCCTTATTCATGGCCCTGGGGCTAACATGGTTGTTACCTTCTGACCCTATGGTCTTACACATTCGGGGCACAGTCACCTCCTAGTCTCATCGGTCATATGTATCTCTCATCCTCCCTACTTGACTTTAGGATTGACTTAGGGCTATATCATGTCTAGGCTTTATTGAGATATTACAACTTTAACTATTTTCAAGTACATTGTTTTCCTATGAAAATTTTTAAACCAAATTTCATTCATCTCTCTTCAGGTACACATTATCCACTTTATTTTTCAACATTGGGATCGAGCCACCTTCCCTATCTAGGGCTTGTTTCCATGTTGCCTTCCCTATTTGGGGCTTGACCTCTTTGTGACTGTCCCTATATGGGGCTTTGTCAATGTCATTTACACAGTGGACTTAGGCCACCTTCCCTATCTGGGGCTTGGTGTCATACCACTCTTCCCAATCTGGGGCTTGACCATTTGTCCCTCGGATATGGCATACTTAGGTTCAAAGAATGTATGTGCTTTCATATTTCATATCCTTAATACTTTTGGTGAGATTCATGGTAACCTCAATCCTTAAATTGACTTGTCAACTCACCCTTCTATGGAAGGTCCTAATCTAGGGTATCTTCTTGACTCACAAGAGGAGGTTAGGATCTCTAGCCACAACCTGACCCCAAGGTTTTAGGGGTTTCCTCCCACATAGTTCCTTTTCCACCTCTTGGCTGACCCACCCTAGGTCGGGACACCAACCCTAAAAGTTGAATTGAGGGTTTTATATTTTCAAATGTACATTTATCATTACAACTTCTCAACCATTATCATTTTTCTCTCATAGAGAGCCCTCTCTTTAGGGCAACCTCTTTATGGGGAACCCTCTATTTAAGGTTTTAGTCCCTGTAGTGGACATTCATAACCTTCCCTTGCCTGGGCTTGGTTTTGTTTGTAGGCCTTCCCTTTTGGGCTTGGCTGAGGGGATCTTCCTTTCCAAGCTTGATCACCCATCATTCACATAATGACTTTCTTTCACTCAATGCTCTTTAACTCGTCATAGGTATCCTATTTAGGGTCCAAGAAAGTTATATCCAAAAAATGAGTTGTTCATAGATTGCTTATGTTTCTTAAAACTTTTCTCATTAATGTCTTGCTCCACATCTATGCATGCATGGAAGACTGGGTTACCTAACTCATCTTTATCTTTCTTATTCTTTTCCACCCTAAGTACGATTCTCATGGGTAGGGTTACTCTATCACCCACATTACTCCCATTTCCCAATATTATGGTTTTAGGTTAGGGTTAGAGACTACACCCTGCATATTAGGGTTTCTATGTTCCTTAACCCACTAGTGTTTTCCTAAACCAACCCTAGCTCCATCTAGGGTTTACCCTTGCAAGGAAAACCATAAAACATTTTACTTTATCATTATTTCCACATCAAGTGTACATTAATTGGTAGAGTATTTGTTAATCCTACTTCTTTTCAAAACTCTAACTTGAGTTGAGGAAGGAGATTTCTTTTAGGGTTTATTAATGAGGATGAGAAATGGGTGAGATTTGAGATAAGAAGACTTAGAGGAGACATTACTTCAGGAAAACCCTAGGCTCTGGCCAAGCAGGTATCACTATGGATAAGGGAGTCCTTGTAAACCAACACAATGGCGTGGAGGAAAATACTACCAGCCCTCAAAGCCATGACACCTTGTAGACACCATTACCATCAGGTCATGCCTTAAAAATCTTACTTATGTTTCTATGGATTCACTTGAAATTATAAAGTATTAAATATTATTTGAAAATTTGGGACTTTTATACCAAATATAACGACCTCACTTTTCAGCATCCCCCAATTAAGGAAGGACCCAAAAAGTTGAGAGACATTACCTAGTACCTACTATTCCAAAGGATCCATATTTAACCAAATAATAAATAATAGCAAATAATTTCCACTAATTCAGATGTTGTTTACAACATGCTCCTCTAAAGAGTTTCATGAATTCTTATCACAATGTACATTTGAGAAGAAGTAACTATCTAATTCTCCATACAAGTTATCTTTAATGTGTGCATGTAATTTCATTTGTCTGTCATATCTTTATATCTTCATAATTAGCATGTACCGAAAACACTGTCAAACAAAAATTCGGCTCAGTATATTGCTATAATGTGTACATGGGGTGCATGCAAAAGTGTGCAAGCATTATAACAACATATAATCAATGAATGACTTGCAAGTAAGAACCAACATTTTGTTCACATATCTCATCTTTGTATGATACTCATAGTGGAATTATAATTGAACAAAACATAAATAAACATCCAACAGATTAGTTGTTCAATCCTCAAGCAAAACCTCGACAAACACCAACAAATTATATTCCAGGTAGTGATAATCATAACCACATACCTATTGTAGTACCATGTGGATATCATGCAATCATAAGCACATACAATCAAGCAAGAAATGAGGGATCCAAGCAATTCAACATTTAATCTGTGTGTATGCAAATCCTAAAGTGTCACGATCATATTATTCAAATTAAACCCTACTTGGGTCCTAATATACAATTTAGGGTCATGTTGGACAAGGAATAAGGGTACAAACCCAAATTCCAACATATGTTAAACATAAGGTGAATACCCTAATCATTAGATCCATGATATCCTTTCATTAGGAACACTTAGATCACATTAAGTTCATTAACAACATAGCAAGTTATGATCTTTAACCCTAATTTGTCATTTTCACAATTATCTACTTTAGAAACTATAATTACCATCATTATGATCATGATCATGTTAAGTTATCATTATATTCCACATTATCAGTTTACATTTCAAAGAATCATAATTAACATGATTAACAACCTAATCATCAAAAGGTAGGGTTTATATGCATTATCACCACTTCAACACATATTAGCACCACTTTTACAATTGGGATTAGAATTAATATTTAATTATATTTTATTCTTATTTCTCTTTTTTATTTATTTTCATATATAACATGTCCCAATATGATAAGCCTAGTCATCCCTATAAATTATGCTAGGTAAAATTATTTGGCCAATCAATAAGCTCCATGTCAGCAACTAATTTTATTACTCCATTTATCTACATGGCACCCAACCAATGGGCTCACACCCAAACAGTGTCATGCACCCGCGTGGATGGGGTGAGATCACATTCCAAAAATACATATATACCCATACCTTTTTTTCATCACTCAAGGATAGAGGGGTAAATGTGTCTGACATTCTCCTTCTTTCTTCTCCTTCTCATGGAGGAGATCGAGTCTACCTAGGATGGTCAACTTGGTAGTTGACCTTCCTCTCCCTATCTTGTAGGACCTAGGTGAAGGTCCACGAGTCACTGCTAGCTCTCACCAGACTCGACAAGCCCCTGATCAATGACTGAGCTTTCTCTGATTGGTACACTAAAGTCAAGCTTCCCCCTATTTTGACCAAGATAATGAAGGTGACTAGCAGGTCCAGGTACCCTACTGTGGTGTTGTTCTGGAGGGGAAAAGGGAAAAAGATCCTCTTTTCCCTTCAAGTTACCTTGATGTCATGACCTTTGGCTACCCAAGCATCTTGACCCAGATGGGTCTGATGCCCTTGTCAATGTCAGGGAGCAGCGCTGGCATTACTAGACATGCATTGTGGAGAGCCATATGAGGGGAGACCCTAATGTCCGGTTCGACCTATCTGAGATATACGGTTTATGCCAAATGAATATCCTTTTTGTTACAAAAATTCATAAAAAAACACCTATATCATGGAACCCATCTTTTTCTTACACGAGTTGAGAAACTTGGGGGAAAAGGAGAGAAGGGTTTGAGGATTCAATGGATGTGCGGGTCTTATAGGGTTCATCATAGCCCCCTTATATAGATGATGTATTGGAGGGTGTCTACCTACTTAATAAAGTTCCTGGCTCCAACAAATATTTTGAGGAAAGTCTTAATTCCTTGCCAAATCAAGGTAAATTTATGGATAGATTGACCTGATATTGTCTCCTTCATCCAAAGGAATTAACTCATGATGTTATTGAGAAATGGGAATTGAGAAATAGTGATCAAGGAGGGTTGGTTACTATAGTAGACTTTCCTTATAAGGCTGGAGGTAGGAGATGATTTTTGAGCCATTGATCAATGATCCAATGGCCACCAGTGCATGTGACACATTAAAGTGAAGCTCCCTATGTTCCTTGGTCATATTAAATGTGACATATCATATTAATTTATCAAATAACCATTCTCTTTAAGGAATTGTGAAAAATCCATAACTCTCTCCTCTCTCCTCCAATTGACTCCAAATATTAAAGGGAACCTTATGATGACTTGAACTCAGATTGGGAAAGATTTGGTATCAAATAGGTAATTCTCTCTTTTCAAAAAGGAATATAATTCATTTATTTCAAGTAGGTCCCTCTATGTTTATGATTTCCTATAGGAATCTAGGAACCTCATTTTTCTATGAAACTTGAAGGTAAACTCAAAGTCTTTCCCAACCTTCATATATTTTGTGGGATTTATTGGGATAACATTCATGCACGAAAATTTCTCTTTTAGCATATTTTGAGTTGATTACGCATACCACATGGGAATTTTCATTTCTCTCAAATTCTAAAGTTATCTTATTTTCATTATCATTTTCATGTATACCAAAAGTCAGCCTGAATTATTATTATTTGATGCCTCAAACATTGTGTTGACATACTGGGTTAGATAATTGTTCCTTTAGTTATCTAAAACACTACATATTTTACTTCCTTTTGTAAACTTGTTTGATATTCCATAATTCCATTTTCTAAAAACCCATAAAGCCATTATCTTTTAGTTATACAGGAATTACTTTCATTTCTTTAGCCTGTGCCACAAGGACATATTTGCAAAGAAAAAGTCTCATGAGCCTCACTTGGGCCATGGGTTGCACCCATGTCACAAATTGGTCACCATTGTTATTCTATCAAATATAATTTGTGAATTTTCTTATTCAATCAATTCTTACATTTATGTATTTCAAATTTACCAAAATTTGAGGATGTAACAGTGTATCACTTGAAGTGATGTCTAGAACAATGCTTCTTGAACCCAACACTCCAAACTCTTTTTGGGCAGAAGCTAAAAATATATTGTTTATCCATCCATACCTTAAGAAACTGCTATGAGATTATTTTATAGAAAAAATCCTAAATTTTATCATTTATACACCCTTAGTTGTACATGATATATTGCAAACATAAAATATGATAGATATTAGTTTGATGCCAAATCATTCAAATAATTCTTTCTATGATGCTCTGACAAGTATATTATATATTGTTTTGTAATTTAGTTTCTAAAAAGGTTGAAGAATTATTTGATATAATGTTTATTAAAATCTACTAAAAATAAATTTAATATTTGATCATTCTAATTGAGGATCTAACTTTTCAACTAGATAAACTTGATGTAGTAAATCAAGAAGATGACAAAAATGAAAATAATAATCAACCCTATGAACCCTCACCTTAAAACATCATAGATCTGACCACCTTATTTTTGTCTTTTAAAATCAAGAAGTTGAATCTGAGCCATTAACATGGCTCTCCAAGAATCAAATCACAATAATAATATAAGGAATAATCTATTCTAGATATTTCACCCAAACTGAGATAGCTTTATATTTCTGATACATCAATTACAATTATACATTCATTTATAAGAAGCTTGAACCATCTTTGGTTCTTGATTCCCTTCATGATCTTTTCAAGATGAATCTTCCACAAGGAAAGGTCATGTAGATAATAATCTGCAACGTGAAATAATATGTCACAACCCTGCTAGGAGAGTATGGGTTAGACAAATGTCTAAGTGTGGGAAATAGAGATCAGTAGAAAGACATTGTTAACATAACTATATTCTTGAAATATTTCCAAAGTAAGTAAAGAATCAAAAGTTCATACCTATCTGAAGACCAAATACTGACAATATATGTATCTCAAAATGATTCATAGGGAAAGGTTATGAAGATATATTCTTAAAACATTTTGTATATATGACAATTCTAACAACATTTTAGATAGATATTGAAGAGAATAAATCATAACTATTGTTATTTATCAAATAAAACTTCAGAAGTGGGAGACCTTATTTCATGAACGAGCTTGAATACAACTCTCATAGAAGGCATCAATTCACCTTGAGCAACTAGCATGCAATCGCAATAAACTCTCTTAGCTAAGAATTTATTCCATTAGGGTTACCAAAACACCTATAATACCCTGGCACACCCCCATTCACTTGCACACTACATGCACTATACAATGAATCATATTACCATATGCAGCCACCATCCACCTTTTCGAGATTGGGAGATGGTGATCTTTGCACAAATTTCCAATTGGAGTACTTTTAGTGAGCATTATTAAACCTTTTAGGCCACTCCTCTATCCATAATTTTTAGGGGTTTTCTTGTAGTGGCAACTGGATGGAGGAGCAATATTTGGCCAATCAAAGTGGTACCCTAGTCCCCCTCGACTTCTTACCACTCATCACGGTTGGGCTTCTTCAATAGGCATGGTTATTTCTCCTTTTGTTTTCCAATGGCGACACCATAGGCATTCTTCTAGGCTTAAGGGTCTGGATCTGGGCGTCTTGGAGGTTGTTCATCTCTTTGGACACGTTTGAGTAGTCTAAGCTTGCTTGGCAGCCTAGGCATGGTGCTTTTGGAGGCAGCGGCCTCCTTCCTCTCTATCATCGAGCCTTAATGCAATGAGTTTCCTACCCACTTTCTATTTTATTTAATTTCTATTTAGACTAGGTTGTCTTTTTATTTTATTCTTCTCATCATTAATTGGTTCTATTTTCTATTCTCTTAGTAAGATTTCTTTCTCAATCAATTTTATTGCATAGTATGGTAATAAGTGTGGGGATGAAATCTTTATAGAACACTAGTTTGTTGCAGTTACTCTACCACAAATACATACTCAAGTGAAAGGTATCACTCTTAAAAAGTTGTGTAATCTAGAAAACTAGAAGAGGGATTGTGCATCATTGTACTTATCAGACTTCGATGTGAGTTTTTGTGGTGGGTGGTATACGTTCTTGGCTATTGTGTGGTCTATCAGTTTGATTTCCTCCTCATGTAGATATCGTATGGCTCCTCCGTAATGAAACTGGTCTATTTACGTTAAAAAAAAGTTAGCATGCTTAATCTTTGTAGGATATTATTCCCCATTACGAACATGATCATGTGTGACTCTACATGACCAACCCAAGTGTGGGCCTGAGTATGGTAGATCATTACACTCATCCATCCCTAACTTCAAAGGACTTAGATTTGTATACCAAATGTATCAATCCAAGCCATGGAATTGCAACTCTGTTACCAACACATCTCCTAATATGAGGTATAGAATCAAAGGATGTCATTAAAGATATACAACTCAATCTAATGACTAGTCAAAGTTAAATGAGGTCAAAAGGTAGCCTTGAACAATTAATCAATAGTTGAGCATTTTACTATGACATAAATATGTAAGCATGTGAGATTAAGGTTTTTGACCAAAAAAATCTCTGTCCAAGAGTGTACAAGAGGTTACAGAGTCCTACTATGTGAACACAAAACCAATTAAATGACCTTTCCTATTTACTAGATATAAGCACTAATGAAATAGGCTCCTAGTCACCTTAGAATGTTTGAATGAATTCCACTTTCCAACAATATCACATGACTCGATTAATAGGGAGAAATAAAAGAAAAGGAAATCAAAAGAGAAGATAACTAGAACGCACATAGGCATGCTTAATTATCATCTAGAACCTTAACTCAATTTTTGAAGGATAAAAGGGACCATTATATGGAAACCCTTAGGGTGTGAAAGGGAATTCATGAATAGTCATGTCTAGATTAATTATATAAGGTTGTGTATTAGTGATCATTTATTCATTATTTACAAGGTATATAAGTATGCATATACACTTATTGCATATAATACCAAACCATACTAAATTTTCACAAATGTTGATATAATAGATTATGGTAGGATTTAAATATCGTACTATACAATGTGAAATAATTATAAACCATATTTTTCATTAAGGTTTTTAGAACAGATTATAATAAGGAGTGAAGACAATAATAAACCGTACTAAACCCTACTTTTCATAGATGATGACAGAAGAGATTATCATAAAACATGAAAAATCACACCTTTATATGTACTTGAAGATCAATGATATCTCAAACTGCACATGAAAACATATTATCATCAATACATATCTGCAACATTTTCTGTGTTTGTCATCACATCGATCCTTGCTTCTCATAAGAATAACTTTTATGGTTCCGCAAACTTGATAAAAAGAGAGATGATTTATAGTGTCTAGAGAGAGGATATTTTAAAAGATATAGTATTGGATTTCTCTTACTATGGTGGAGGATGGAGGTAGTAGGTTTCTATAGAGATGGTTTTTTGGGAGGTGGTTCCACTTGCTAACATAGAGAAAGATAGAGTGCTTTGCTGATGTAGAGAGAGATGGGACATTTTTAGTGGAGGAGAGGGGCTAGGGAAGAAAAGGACGACCACCATCGCTTTGGGATGAATAGGTGATAATTTGTGATTGTGGTGGGGTGGATAAGGGTTCTTTATATAAGAGTGGAGGGTAGCATGTAACTAATTCTAAAAAAGTATATGTGTGACACATGGGTACATGAGTGTCATTATAAGAGGGATTATTTGTAGTTCGATGACACATGGATGCATATGTGTCATTTTATGGTTAAATGACACATGGATGCATATGTGTCATGTTAAGATATCTATCAAAGGTTGTCCGACATGGTCGAATATCTGTCAAACATTAGGATTTGCAAAGTGTTTAAGAGAGAAGCATGAGAATAACCTACTTCACTAGTACAAAAATGGTCTATAGCGTCGGTTTTTTTAAGCCTATAGCGTCACTTTTTAGACGACACCTAAGTGGCCGTCGCTACAGAAATTTCTCTATAGGGTCAATTTTTTTAACCAAAAAAAACCGACCTTGTATAGTAAAAACTGACCTTATAGGCTCTAAAAAACTGAACCCAAATGAGAAATGAAACTGTACATGAACCCTATAACATCGGTTTTTTACTAAATAGTCGACTCTAGAGATTCTTTCTAAGGACGGTTATATGAGGAAAATCGACTCAATAGATTCATGGAATATGATAGAACGGCTGTGCCACCTAGCACGGCCGTGTTGGTCTATATTAGCACGGTCGTGCTACATGGCACGGCCATTCTACCATATCTCAACACGGCCGTTCTACGTGGCACGGCCGTTCTACCTCATCCCAACACGGTCATTCTATGCAGCATGGCCGTTCTACGATGCAACACGGCTGTTCTACGTGGCACAGCCAAGATACCTATAAGGTCAGTTTTTTAAGAAAACCGACATTATAGGGTACAGTTTTTTTTTAATTTCTACAGAAACTAAACATAACAAAATAGAAGAACAAGAATAAGATATGGGAGAGGGGAGCATTAATGCTCAACAGTAACCATTCCAAACCACACATTCATAACAAAAATGATTCATATATTGAGTTGAGTACACATAGTCACATCATAATTTACAAAATGATAGATTGCAAGTCTGAGATGATATTAAATGTCAGATACAAAAGTAAATATGAAAGAGTATTGAAACCACATACATAAATGGAATGTAACTGACATATTTATTCCAATGATATATTGACTTCATTTAGAAAAGCATCTGACCACTCTTCTCAGAATTCATTTAAGTCCTCACGTGTGTAAGGCTGAGTTGTAAAGATCTGTAATAGAAAATGCACATGCTAATATTTTATAAAATGACTACAACTCACTTGTAAATTTGTGATGTTATTCTTTATTACCTTATCTATAGTCTAAATGTCATTTGATTCTTGTTTGACAATAGCTTGCATATATTTCATTACATAGTAGCCACAAGCCCAGCCATTTTTTTGTATAGGACACTACAAATAACGAATTATATGTAATGTTAGTAAACTACTATAAACAGAAGACTATAAGAGTTGACATATAAGAGTTGAAAATTAATACATATAAGACTAAGCAGTTGTCAAAGTAGCTACCTTGATATTTTTCAAAGTCAATGTCTTTAATTTTGTGGGTATTTGTCCTCCGCCTTCACGAAAAGCTTTTATACCCCTATCAATTAAATGATAGTTGGTAAAATAGAAATTCTAAATAGAACTATCATGTTGAAGAATTGACTATATTTATGCTAATGACATAGCTGGCAATTTCAGTTTGTGACCCCTTGTTGTTTTTCCCATTGGGTCAAGATAATAAAGAGTCATCAATTTTGGGACAATCACCACTAATTCCCAATGTCTAGATCTGAGTAAGAATAAAACAAACATTAAAATAAATACATTTGTTCATTATTAAAATTATATTGAATAATAATACTTACTGGACGTTAAAAGGAATTAGGATAATTTCCTTTCCCACACTAGCAAAATATTTGAATGCATCAGAGAAGTACTCACTCACTTCCTCAATATGTGTCTCCACCTGACTAGTGACCAAAGGAACTAAGAATCCAACATTATTTATATCAAAGTTTGTGACCTCAGTATATAAATGGATGTTAAACATTTGTAATTATTTTCATATGTAGAAATAAGCTAAAAATGTGTATTGGAATTTTCTATATTGATAGATCCTTACCTTATCCATACTTCTAATATCGAAGTATTCAGCCAATCATACCAGAACAACTCTATAATATCATCAAGAAAAATATAATTGTCAAAGTCCCTCCCAGTTGCATATTCTATTAAATTGATCAACATTTGTAGTCTAGAGCTTTGGTTGGCTAAGTATCGACACAAACATTTACATTTACTTTCCAACTCGTCGAATGTGGATTCTGGAATAATAGATGGCTTGGGCATAGGAGGACGACTAGCAGAATTTTTACTTTTTGGTTTGCAAAACTGTTAATTAAATTACATACTTCTATTACACGGGTTCATATATGCATTAAAATCTGAAAAACATGGTAGAATTCAAGTATACCTTGTCAACTCACCATAGCACCATCTGCTTCTTCAACTGTACTATATTCAGGATTAGGTATGGGTAGTGGTTTATCCCTCATTCCGTCATACACAAGATGGATGGACACACAGAAAATGTCATCAGTAATTTGTTGGCAATGTAATGTACCACCAAGGTTGTACACCTTGCCCGCTCCCACAACATTATATTCTGGAACCTCCACTGCAAGTTTACAGTTCATACCAACGTAGATTGAAATAATATAAGTTATATAAGAAGTAGTAGAATAGATACATGTTACAACTATATATATTATCATATATATATCATACTAATAACACAACATATAGAACAAAAACTTACTACAGATTGTTGTGGTGGGTCATTGGGAGTGCTCCCATGACCTTCTACAACTGTAGCATGGGCCTGTACCTCATCACTTGAGAGACGCACAGTATGAATAGGTTGAGAAGGTTGCATAGACTGAAATGAAGACATTATTTCTTTTACTTTCTGTGCTACTAATGCTTCAACCTCCTCTTGTGTAAGACCTCCTGTACGACCTCTTTTAGATTGCAAAGGGCCAAAATAAGACTTGAATCCTATGCCAGCTCCTAATCCCCTAACACGGCCAGGATGCTCCTTCGTACCAAGAGCAACGGATAGTTCATCCATGTGGCCAGTTGGGATGAACTTTCCTTCCTTCCTTTGCTCGTGGAGATCAATCTATCCATAGTTAATAAAAATATTAAATCACAATATCAATTAGATATAAATAAATCTAAGTTTGTGGGAGTTACTCTTTACTTAGTTGGGATAAACCTACCATCTTTTGTGCCACCTCCTTAGTTGCAGGGTTGACTTTTTCACCTGCTTGATTCTTTCTAGCATCAATCCATGTCAAGTGTCGGGGTGGACGCTCAACTTGAGTTGTACTAGATTCTTCTCCAGAAGAGGATTGCTTCTCTTGTAGTTGGCGGCGGAAGGCATAACCACCGGGCCCCAAGCGATGGTCATGCACATTTTTGGCCCGTCTTTCCTTTTGAGCCTGGTGGATAGCCTAGTCATTTAAAATGAGGTATTGCAATTTAGACTTGGCAAACATGTATAAAAAGATTCACCTCCTTAATTGTGTAAAATTAAATATTCATAAAATACATTACAATCTTTATTACCTGAAACTCTTCTGATATCCTAGCTGCAACAAATCTTTCCCACACCTCAGGATCTATAAAAATATATACATATGTTGCTTTCTTATTTTGTTTAGGATTATCTATAAATTCCCTTGCGAGATATGTCTTAAAACCCCTCCATCGTACACCACAACGTTGTAGCACTCTTTTCTTGTGATCTTTTTCATTTAGATGAAAAACACCCTATACATACAAAAGAAGCAATTAATAATGTTGTTTTGAAAAGGAATTAATTCCAAGCAAACTAAATTAGAATCAATAGATAAAAAAAATATTAAAATAATATCACTTCCACTCATAGATATATCTTTCCATATGAGGTCTTTTTTGGCATTAGGAACATCATGCCAATTTTCTATATCTATTGCCACCTTACTATGAGTGGTCACCCCTACGTAATGCTTGAAAGCAATAGCATGTTCCCCAACAGGTGCTCCTATGATATCAAACTGGACTGGCAATGTGTCCCCTTTAGCCCTGAGCTCCTACAGCCTACGCATCAGTGTGGGACCTCTACTTTTCTTAGCATCACCACTACCATCCTCATGGTGCTCATGCTCATGCTCAGAATGTTCATCTTCACTCGCCATTTTAGAACCTACAAGTATACATGATAAAAAAATAAGTGATAATAAAAGCACAAGTGATAAGGTATACATGATATATGATGTATATTTAAAAGATTACTTGCTTGAATGATAATAAAATAAATAATTCAAAGAATACATGCCTCTAGTATTGGTTGAGTTGTTAGTCAAGTAAAATTCCTTCAGCATGGTCTTGACGTTTATAATATTCATCGGTGTTATCTTCAACATTTACACTTGGCAAACCAACTGAGAATGGACCAGAATCATCATACTTTTCGTAGTATTCTTCTTCATTTATAGGATCTACAGTAAACTATTTTTTTCCATGAAGAACGGTAGACCAATTTTTATTTGTCGGGTCATCAATATAGAATACTTGTTTTTCTTGGTCTGCCATGATGAATGGCTCATCTTTCTCACCAATCTTTTCAAAATTCACCAATTTGAAACCCAACTCATCCACTAAAACTCCTTTGTTGTTGTCAACCCAATTACACCTAAAGATAGGAACTCTGAAATTTGTATAATTCAATTCCCATATGTCCTCAATGATGCTGTAATATGACATCTCAGCTTCACGTGGTCTTTTATCTTTGGCACTAGCAAAATACAATGAACAAGCTTGAACAGTGACCCCACTATTTTGGACCACACTACTTTCATCTTAACGCTTTATGTAGTATGAAAATCCATTTATGTCAAAACTTCATATGACATGACATCCATTTTTGTCTTAAATGCGAGCCATTTTATGTTCTCAGCAACATTATTCGGTGATTCAGATAGTTGATTAAATACTTTCTCTTCAAAAAACCTAATAAATGTCCGATTATGCTCTCTTGCAAGCCACATTGAACTAGATCGTGGATGATTTCTCTTGATAAGATCATTGTGTTATGTGATGTAGCTACTAACTTCATCGATGTTGTGTAAAATATACAAATGTGCTTGTTCCCACAACTCACGACTGATTCCTTTCACTCGTCCTCCCAGAGTTCCTTTGCCACAATAAGATTCAGTGTGATGGGAATTTTTCAGATCGCTAGAAGTTTCATTGCAATTCAAAAAATCTTTGCAAAAGTCCATCACCTCCCTAGCCACGTAACCCTCAACAATACTCCCTTCAGGATGATAATGATTCTGAACATCACCTTTAAAAACACTCATGTAGCATTCAAATGGATACATCCAGTGTAAGAAAATTGGGCCCAACATCTTCACCTCCCTTGTAATATGTACTACAAGATGAACCATGATATCAAAAAATGAAGGAGGAAAGTACATTTCAAGCTGACACATGGTAACAATTACATCTTTCTGTAATTTATCGAGAGTATCAGGATGTATCACTTTGTTGCATATTTCATTGAAGAAGAAACAGAGTCTTTTGATTGCAAACCTTACATGCTTCGGCAATATAGATCGAATAGCCACAGGTAAAATTTGTTGCATTAAGGTGTGACAATCATGAGATTTGAGACCTATCAACTTCAGATCCTTCATTGATACCAATCTACAAATATTAGAAGAGTATCTTTGTGGAACCTTAATATTATGCAAGCACTCACAGAAAGTCTTTTTCTCCTTCTTTGACAAAGTGTAACAAGCTGGTGGTAAATATGTGTGGCGACCCCTGATCTCCACTGATAATTCTTTTCTTATTCCCATTAATTCTAAATCTTTTCTAGATTTGATGCCATCTTTAGTCTTGCCTGGTATGTTCAATAGCGTACCAATGATGCAATCACAAATATTTTTTTCAACATGCATGATGTCAATGCAGTGTCTAATTGCCAAAGATCTCCAATAAGGAAGATCCCAGAATATTGACCTCTTCTTGTATAGAGATTTGTCACATGCGAGTGTACGACTACTTGAAATCTTTCCAAATTCATTAGCAATATGTTTCACCCTATCATATACAACATTTCCTGGTATAGGTTTAGGAGCACTTCGTTCCTCAGTTGACCCATTAAAGGTTTTGTGTTGCCTTCGATAAGGATGAACTGGTGGGAGAAATCTCCGATGACCAAGATATATGATTTTACCACCATGTTTTAGTTTGATTGAATCAGTATTTTCCTCACAAACAGGACATGCTTTGTATCCTTTTATGCTATATCCAGACAAATTTCCATAAGCTAGAAATTCATTAATCGTGCAAAACAGCATAGCACGCAAACTGAAGATCTCTTTACATGACGCATCATATGTCATAATACCTTCTTCCCATAGTTTCATTAGGTCATCTATTAGAGGTTGAAGGTAAACATCAATATCATTTCCAGGTTGCTTGGCCCCTGATATCAATATTGACAACATGACATACTTATTTTTCATACACAACCAAGGAGGAAGATTGTATATAACAATCATAATAGGCCATGTGCTATGTTGGCTTCTTAATGTACCATAGGGATTCATTCCATCTGTACATAGTCCAAGTCTTAAGTTTATTGGTTCTTTGCCAAATTGAGGGTATAATAAATCAATTTTCTTCCATTGTGATGAATCAGATGCATGTCGTAGGACACCATCATCATTGGCCTTTAACTCCCCATGCCAAGACAAATTTTGCGCATCTTCTGTATTAGCAAATAAGCATTGAAATTGTGGTATTATTGGTAGATACCACATCACCTTGACAGGAGAGCCATTTTTAGCCTTAGCTGAATTTGTGGTCTTATACCTTGACGCACCACATTTTGGACAATTTATTAAATTACTATAGTCCTTCTGAAATAACACACAGTCGTTTGGACATGCATGAATCTTCTTAGCCTCCATTCCCATTGGGCACATTATTTTCTTTGCTTGATATGTTGAAATTAGAAGCTCGTTGCCTTCAGGAAGAATTTCCTTTAACAAAGACAACAGTGAAGTGAAACTCTTATCGCTCCACCGGTTTTGAGCTTTAAGAGTATATAATCACATCACAGCACTCAACCTCGTGAACTTAGTACAACCCTTATATAAAGGTTTTTCAGCATCATGGACAATGTTTGCAAATAAAGAAGGTGGATCAATGACATTGTCCCGACAACTACGTAGCATCTCATCAACCATATCATCCTGAATCGGGTCATCCTGAATCGGTTCATTATTGAAATTATCATCATTATCTATATCTTCTCTGCCACAACTATTAGTATCGACATTTTCTGATCCATTGTTAATTTTCTCTCCATGCCAATACCATTCATTATAACCTTGTATGATCCCATTTCATATGACATGATTCTTAATTTCCTCAGCAGTATCAACTTTCAAATTGTTACCACAATTTCTACATGGACAATAGAACCTATCTGTAGGTAGTTTCCTATGTTCCTCAGCAAATCTGATAAATTCATCGAGACCTTTGCCAAACTCTGGACTACAACGGATCTTCATAGACATCCAACTTCGATCCATTTTCTATATCACATTAAAAATCAATTATAAAACTAAGCATTTAATATTGATACTATAAGCTGTAAGTTTTTATTGATAGGAAGTTAATTACTTTTATACTAAAGTGTACCACCTATCCCATTTTTGAATATTTAATCTCACTAGTAACTATATAATGTATGTTTAGTTTTGAAGAAAATTTCAGCAGCATTTCCCCTAAGTTCTCCAAGTACACTGATGTAAAAGGTAAATAACCACACACATATGTACCCAGAGAACAAATGAGGAAATACTACTAAAATTTTCTTCAAAACTAAACATACATTATACAGTTACATCCTAATTGAGATTAAATATCCAAAAATAGTCCCAAATCGGGGACTATCCTATGAGTAAATTTTGAACGGGTTTCTAAGTTGATACATGCATAAATATATTATTGTCAAATTTATATATTAAGTTAAACATCATGCATCGATGATCTCATATATAAACCCTAAAGTGTCAATCTGAGACTACACAATGTCTACCCTCATATTTCTGGAATGTATATATAATGATTACATATGTGAATAATAACAAAATGTAGATATGAATGAATACATATTTTTATTATTGGTTGATTTACTAGCAAATAAAATGGCACATTGGGAGAGTGAGAATATTATACCTCACTTGTAAGCTGAAGAAGAAATATATGCAAGTCAACAACAAGTCAATAGCACCTGCAACAACACAAATGCACAATTCAATTCTTTTATAATGTATTAATTAGGGGTCAGTATATATCAATTTTATAGGAGCAGTAACAAATTCAAAATTGACAAATTTTGATGATTCTGTAACTCAGCCGACACGGCCGTGTTGCCCAGCATGCCGTGCTACCTGGTCAGTTGCTTGAAAGTAAGATGTAAACGAAGGAGTGAGACAGCAGAGACAATACCTTGAGAAGAACCGGTCGGTGAGGGAGCTTGTGTGGGAAAAGAACAAGAGAGAGATGTGCACAGCCCTTGTAACGCCTAAGGTGTCGTCACCTTTCAAGGAAGAAGCATCGGAGAGAGATGCAATGCATAAGGTGGCGGCATCCAAGGAAAATGATGTTGGAGATGGTGGTAAGGAGCATTGTCTTCGTCGGAGATGGTGGTAAGAAGCTTGGGTGTCGTCGTCCAAGGAAAGTGGCGCTAGTTTGCCTCTTTTCGGATGAGGAGATGGTTGGGGGAGGTCACCTTTGTAGAGGTGGCACTGCCTTTCTTCGGGTGCGGGAGCAGGAACGGGGAGTAGCAGAAGCAAATGGCAACCTAAGCCTTACAAACGGGCTGCTATGTGCAATGTAGAAGACCTATAGCATCGGTTTTGGGTAAAACATCGACCCTAAAAGTCTATTAAAAAATGGTGTCCGGACTTAACCTATAGCCTCGGTTTTTTAAAATAACCGACGCTATATACCAGCATCTGTAAGGTCGGTTATATATTAAAACCAACTCTAGAGTTCCAAAGCCGTGCCCGTATTTTTTATTGACCCTATAGCATCGGTTATTTTAAAAAAAATGACCCTATAGATCGAGGCGCAAAGCCCAAATCACGCAAATTTTTGCCGTGGGAAACCTATAAGGTCGGTTTTTATGATAAAACTGATGTAGTAGTCTATTAGGTTGGTTATTCTAGTAAAAATGACACTATGGGCAATGACGTTACTGGCCAAAAATGTAGTAGTGCTTATTTTACCAACTAGTGTGGTTGCATAAGATACCTACTTGCCACCTAGTTCCATGTTGTCATCTATAAGCATATTACTTACCATCTATCTAAATGCTTGTGTGTTTATCCACCAAATTGTAATTCTACAAAATTGACAAAAAGAACTACATTTGTATTTACAATATATAAACCTTTTAAATCAATTATAATAGGTTTGTATCATAATTGATTTTACCAACAAATTTAGAAAAAATCTTATTTCAACAAATAACCCTAAATAAGGAGATTTAGCTTGGGCGGGATATCAGGATGTTACATATACTACCCATTCAAAGAATTTTCCTCCCGAAAAATATAAGATTTAGGTTATGAGTTATCTTAGACTTTTCTAATAATGTTATACTAAACAAATGCTAGTCATAAATTTGTATTTTATATTTTTCCTTGTGTAGGGTCTCATCATATTTCTATGATACCATCTTTGTAAATTCTCAGATCCATCTACCTTACTTTCCTCATTGAAAATCAACTATCTAATATGAGCAATTAACATGTCACTAAGAATCAAAGCATAATGAAGAAATGAACAATATTTAATTCAAAATATTACAGCATTAGAGAGGTAATTTTACATTTTCTTGTACATCGATTGCAATTATACATAAATTTAAAATAATATTGATCCATATTTGGTTCTTGATGCACTTCACATCTTTTCAAGATGAGTCTTCCACAACGAAAGGTCCTACAATAATAATCTGCAACATGGAAGAGTATGCCGCAGCCCAAGTGGGAGATTATTATTTAGAGAAATGTCTAAGTATGGGAAATATGGATTAGAAGAAATACATTATAAACATACATATATTCTTAAAATATTACTAAGATAACTAAAGTATCAAAAGTTTGTACCAATGTGAAGACCAAATACAGACAATATTGGTATTTCAAAATGATGCATAAGGAAAGATTATGAAGAGATATTCTTAATACAATTATTTATATGACAATTATAACAACATTTTACAATGATATTAAAGAGAATAAATCATAATAATTATTATTTATCAAATAAAGCTTCAGAAGTGGGAGACCTTATTTCATGAATGATCTTAACTACAACTCTCATAGAAGGCGTCAATTCACCTCGAAAAACTGGACTACAACCACAATAAACTTTCTTAGACAAGAATTTAGTCCATTAGGGTAATCAAAACACCTATAAACGCCCTGGCACAACCCAAGCCACTCATGCACACTGCATGCACTATACAATGAATCAGATTATCATATGCAACCATCTGCCTCCTTTCTAAGACTAGAAAAGGATGATCCTTTTCACAAATTACAACTTGGAGTATCATTAATTATCATGCCTAATCTTTGCAGGAGATTATTCCCCATTGATAACATGATCATGCCTAATTATACATGACCAACCCATGTGTGGGCCTGAGTAAGGTAGAGCATTACACTCATGTATCCCTAACTTCAAAGGACTTAGATTGATATCTCAAATAAATCAATTCCCCAGCCAAGACATGTTGACCATGTTACCAACGCATCTCCCAATATGAGGTAAAGAATCAAAAGGACACCATTAAAGATATACTGCTCAATTTGATGACTAGTTAGCGTTAAATGAGGTCAAAAGGTAGCCTTGAACAATGAATCCTTAGTGGAGTATTTCACTATGAAAATGATGAGAGGGAGTAAGAGAGTGACTGTTGTCGGTGGTAGAAATGGTGAAACACACAATCCCTAATCCAGCCAAATGTGTGGAGTGGTCTATTCAAGAAGAATCTACAAGGCAATATCTCATCGGAGATAAAAGGACAAACTCTAATCTATCTAACAGAAGAAGCAATAAGGAATCTCAAGAGGTGGAAAATATTGTTTGGACGGTTGTGTCATTGGATTTTGGCCTAACCTACCTACTCGTGTACAATATATGTATTATATTTGAATTCTAAAAGGCTCATTAGAAGTGCTAAACTATGGATGTAGTTTTTTCTTGATCCATTTCTCAGTTCATTTAGATCTGGAGACTATCTTGGAAGGAGAAATGTATTTTGTTAGATGCCAGCCACTATCTTAATCAAATGGAGGCCTAGATAACAACTAGATAAGTACAAATTAGCAGAGGTTCAAATCTGGATCAAGGTCCATGATATGTAATTAGGGACGTGGGAGAAAAGAATGTTCAAAGAATTAGCTCTTTTTAAGGTCATATAAGTAAGAATGTATAGACTCACTCACAACTTTGAAAGGCTTGAGTATGCCAGAATGTAGGTACTCATATCTGGTGATTATGTGTCCCCTAAAAGTCTAGAGGTAGCAAGCAAAAGTGGAGAGCCAATGAAGATAATCTTTGAATATAAATGGAGGTTGAAACCTTGTTATGTATGCAAACTATTTGGGCATAACTGTCAAGGGGGTGAATCCTAGAAGCAGAAGAAAAAGTGGGTACCTAAGTAGACTATTCCAAAAGCTAACATAAATAATGGGGCAATGCAGTTTTTATTGTTCCTAGAAAGGAGAAGGTTCGCACTACAGGAAATACAGGCAATGCGGGTAAGTATATGCCATTTGATAACAGTGAGGAGAAAGATGACTCAAAAGGTTTAATAGGCAATTCAGAGAAGGTGGTATTTCATGATACCAATGATAGTTTGAAGCTCAAAATGAAGAAGTGGAGGATACATGAGATTTAAGTGTTGTTGATATGATAACACCCCCTAATTCCATAGATGTTTCAAGTATTGTGAAATAAAATGAAGACTCTAAAAACTTTTACATCTTGAGGAAATCAAGGAAATTAAAGGTCAAAATATCCAATTCCAACATACTATTATCCTAACTTGATTACTCTGAACAACAAGTTTAAACATCTAGAGGAGGAAGAAGGAAGAGAAGGGGAATCAAATTCAGTTGAAGAAGAAGGACCCAATGAAGTACTGGGGGAAGATGACTCAAATGATTGACATCAATTTTTAACAATATTTCTTGGAATGTTAGGGGGCCTTAATATCTAGGCTTCTAGCATCTAGGAGGAAATAAGAAGAATATAACCTCAACTAGTCATTTTAAATGAAAGTAGAGTTAAAGAAAAGAAAGTGAAGAAAAAAATTTATAGTTTTTTTCTATATTACATGTAGATGTCAAACCACTCTTCCCATTTGTTAGGGTGATTCATTATCCTTTGGAAGATTGATAGATGTCTTATCATGAAGATTGAGGAATCTGATTAGTGGATACGTATGTGTGAGTATTGATAACCACACATATCTTCTCACTACTTTTGATGGGCATATTGGTGACTGAGAAAGGAGAAAGCATTGGGATAAGATTGAAGTTATCCACCCAGGTGTAAGTTTACCTTGGGTCATTATGGGATCTTTTAATGCTATTAGCTAGAGAGTGAAAGACTAGAAAGGGACCTCCAATGGAAAAGTCTATGGAAGACTTCAACAATTTTCTTCTAAACATTTATCTCTTTGATCTTAATCTCAATGGTCATGCCTTCTCATAGGATAACCACCAGGGAGGTGATAATTTTGTTACATCTCACATTGATAGGAGTTTATATAATAAGGAACTCATGCAGGCCTTCTCTTAATTTGTTAGTTTTCTCATCACTAATGTGATTTATGATCACAAGATCATGAAGTTACAAATGGGAGAAAGGATGAAGATCAATTGCCCTTTTAGATTCATGAATGATTGGACTGAGAGGATGGAGTTTTAGGAGATCATGAAAGAAGGATGGGTTTTAAGTAGAGAGGGCTTCACCTTATTCAATGTTTATTGTAAGATGGGGAATCTAAGAGGGAAACTATTAAGGTGAAACAAAGACAATGTTGGAAACCTTTTTGATAATGCTCAGATCTCTTAAACGTCAAGCTTATGAGGCATTGACTAACCTGGATGCAAACCTGACTAAATGTGAATTGCAGATGGAATCTATTAATACATGAAGGATGCTCACTTTACACTTACGCTAGAAGAGTCTATTTTGAGGTAGAAATCAAGGATACAACCACTTAAAGAAGAAGACTCTAGCACAAAGTTTGTCCATGCATCACTTAAAGTAAGGAGGAAAATTAATCATATTAAGTCTCTCAAGATTGGTGGGATTTTAAATACTAATATTAAATGATATTAAGGCTCGTATTTTGGATCACTCCTATAGGGTTTTTAGAAATGGTCATATTTGCAATGTTAGTTCTTTGGATTATCTAAGATTCATGATAATGGATGATGTTCACATGCTTTCCTTAGAAAAATTTATCACTAGCACTAAGATCAAAGAGGTTATTAAAAACCTAAATCCTAAGAAGTGCCATATGATTGATGATTTCAATGGACTTTGTTTTACGAGAATCTAGGATATTATGAAGAAAGATGTCATTGATGGTGTTCTTCACTTCTTAAATATAGGAAGAATTCTGAGGGAGGTGAATAGAACGTTCATAACTATTATTCCAAAGTCCAAAGAATCTCAGAATCTGGAAACTATGTAATGTTTTCCACAAGGTAATTACTAAAGTGCTAAGTAACATGCTTCAACAGGTTATCCCCTCGGTGATAAGCTCAAACAAGTGTGCCTTCATTAAAGGTAGAAGTATATGTGTGTCTATTCTTTTGTTAAATGAACATATTCATGATTTTAATAGGAAGGTATGCAAGAACCAGATGTGCATCAAACTTGATATCCCCAAGTCATGTGACTCAGTCACTTAGGAGGCCTTAGTTCATATTGTTGATTTGATGGGTTTCCCTCACTGTTGGAGGATTTGGATCCAAGAGATTTTATCAACCACATCGTATGAGATTCTCATTAGTGGTGAACTTGTTGATTCTTTTAAACCCAACAAATAGGTTAGGCAAGGTGACCCTCTAGCACCATATTTATTTGTCACTATGATGGACACCTTCTCTCATTTTATAGACATGGCTGTCAAGGATGGCGAGCTTAGCCCTCTTAAAGCTTCTAGTATAATGGATATTACCCACCTCATTTTTGTTTACGACCTAATGGTTTTCTTAGAAGTTGATGAGAAAATGCCTAGGCACTCAAAAGTTTCCACATGATTTCTATGACATAATAGGTTTGAAGATCAATGCTAAGAAAAGCTCAATCTTACTTAATTCTGGAGAAACAAGAGAGCCTATTTGTAATATTTAGGGATTTATGAGGGTAATATTATCCAAAGCTATTTGAGAATTCCCCTATTCATAGAAAAAATGTCCAGGAAATAATGTAGTCCATTAATTGAAAAGGTTAAAAGAAAGTTTGAGGGTTGGAAAGTTAAACAACTTTCAATGGCAAGGAGTCTTGAACTATCTCACTCCACCTTATCATCCCCTCATCTCTATTGGACAAGTTCATTTCTCTCCCTTGTTCAGTCACTGATGATATTAAAAAATCATTAGAGACTTCATATGGGGTTCCACTGATAATAAGTCCAATGTGCACCTGATTAAGTGGGACAAGTTGACTAAGCCTAAGGAGGAAGGAGGTTTAGGAATCCATTCTATAAGGGATATGACCCTATCTGCTACTATTTTTTAGGCTTGGAATATAGCTAGAAGGTTGATCCTTGTGGATTAAATGGATTCACAAGAAATATTTCAACAAGCAGCCCTTTTAGTTAGCCAATGAGAATCATAGTTTCTCGTGGCATATGAATAGGATCATTAAGGTAAGATAAGTTCTAAAGAAGCATATGAACTATGTTATAGGAGATGGAATTGATATTGCTTTAGGGGGGGAGCCATGGATTTTGGGCAATCATTTTCTTATTGGTATTCTGGGAAGACAAGGTCGTTAAGTTGGGATTCCATTCCTCTTGTAAAGTGGGCGGTTCATTAGTAATGGAGAGTGAATTAGGGATAACAGAAGGTGATACAAAGATTTTTTTAAGCTGCTCGAGCTTGAATAAGCCTACCTCAACTAGAGACATGATTCTGTTTAAAGGTGTTGATCAAATTAAGGTTAAGATAGTCTAGAATAAATTTTTCATCAAAGGAAGCCCCAAAGCTTTGTTTGAATGCATATGGAAATTCAACGTGCCTAGTAGGTATCATATCCATGCCTAGACAATGGGGCATGAAAAGCTTCTTACTAATAGCTATGTCAATAAAAAAGGGGATATCAACTCCATCTTTCTATTTTTATGCAAAAAAGTGAGGAGTACACCTCATATTGCAGGTTCAATTGTAACTACTCAGCCACGATCTGGGACAAAGCTTCTAACTCTATTTTACCTTACAGCCATGGAAGTGCAAGTGATCTAGTTTTGTGTAAAAGTAGAAGAATCCATCTCCTTTCCATGTGTGTACTACACTAGTTGTGGTAAGAGAGAAATACAAGGGTTCATGATAACATTGAGATTGTATGGAGGAAATTATGGGTCTCATTCAGAAGTATTTCAAGTTTCATGAGGATTATTCGAGGGTTGATGATTATACTGATGAAGCCACTCCTGATGATAGCCACAACAAATTTTTCAACTGGTTTGCAGGCTTTTCTATTTCTAATTATGTTTTGTTGAGTTCTTGAACTAGAAACTATGTTTTCTGGATGATGAAATGGAGAGAGTGTTGTTTGGATGACGTGGGAACCACCCCCGAGGAGGATCCACATTGGTTTGAAGGTGCACAACCTGGGTTCAAATGGAGGTCCACTCATTTGGGAGTTGGTGCCTTTACCATCCAAGCTACAACCTCACTGGCAAAGAGAGTGTTTTGTAGGTGTTGATTCTATGTAAATTTTTCCATCATATAGGTTCTTGTGTGCTTCTTTGAACCTTCCTATGGACTTTGTTCCCATGTGTAATTCCTTATACTTTCCCCTTTTATTCCCTTGTATAGAAAAAGTTGTTATATTTACAAAAGAAGTGATACAAGAGCTTGGTTCACCAAAGAGAAAAGAGTATTCCACTATGACATAAAAAATGTAAAATGTGGGATTATGGTTTTTGACCAAACAAATCTTTAACCATGAGTGTGCAAGAGTTTAGGGAGTCCCTCTATCTCAACATAGAACTAATTAAATAGCCTTCCATCTTTACTGCTACACACATCAGTGAAATAGGCTCCTAGTCACCTTAGAAATGTCTGATTGAACTCCACTTTCCAATAATATCACATGACTAAATTAATAAGGAGAAATAAAGGAGACGGAAATCAAAAGAGAATAGGAATAGAACAAACAAAGTCATGCTTATTTATCATCCAAAACCTTAAATTAATTTTAAGCATAAAAGGGTCAAATATATAAAAACTTAGGGTTTGAAAAGAATTCATAAATAGTCATATCTAGATTATTGATAAAAAAAGGTTGTGCATAGTTGATCATTTATTCGTTCCTTACCAAATATATGAAGTATTCATATACTCCTACTACATATAATACAAAGTCATACTAAACCATGCTTTTCATAGATGTTGAAATAGAATTGAATACTTTACTAAACAATACTAATTCATAATAACACATGATTTGTGTTAATGTTTTTAGAAGAAAAAAATGATGATAAGGAGTGAAGACCAAATTAAACCATACTAAACACTACTTTTTATTGACGATGGCATAAGAGGTTATGATAAAACATGAAAACCTTACCTTCCTATGTACTTGAAGATCAATGACATCTCATAATTCCACATAATAACATTGTATCATCAATACATATCAATAACATTTTGTTGTATTTGCCATCACCTTGATCCTTGTTTGTCACTAAAACAAGTTCTAAGGTTTCCCTCACTCGAATAAAAGTGAGATGATTTATAATTTCTAGAGAGAGGATCTTTTTTAAGATATAGTATTAGATTTCTCTTACTATGGTGGTGGATAAAGATATTGGGTTTCTATAGAGAAATGGTTAGTTGGGATGTGGCTCCATTCACTAACATATAGAAGTAGAGAGTGTTTTGCAAATCTAGAGGGAGATTGAAGGTTTTTGGTGGAGGAGAGGGGCTACAAGAAGGAAAGGACATATGCCTCTACTTTGGGATGAATATGAGAGAATTATATATTATGGTTGGGTGGATGGGGGTTCTTAATATGGAAATTGTGGAGGCTAGCATGGTTCTAATTGTGAAAAGTGTGTGGATGTCACATGGTTATATGTGTGTCAACCCAAAAGGGATGATTTGTAGTTTGATGACACTTGGATTCATATGTGTCATCTTAGGAGATATAGTTTTAATTAGATGACAGATGGATGCATGTGTCATCTTAAGATGTTTATCAAAGGTTACTTGACACATGGTAGGATATGTGTCAAACATTGGGATGTGCATGCTAGGCGTTAAAGAGAGGAGCATGGCATTGACCTACTTGTTTTACCAACTAGTGTGCTTATATAAGCTACCTACTTGCCACCCAGCTACATGCTTGCTTCCATAAGCATCTTGCTTTCCACATAGCTACCTACTTGTGTGTTTATCCACCAAATCATTATTTTACAAAAATTAACAAAAAAGAACCACATTTATATTTATAATATATATAATGTTTAAATCAATTCTAATATTCTAGTTTTGTATTATAATTGATTTTACTAACAAACTATCAAAGAATCTTATTTTAATAAATAACTATAAATAAGGAGATTTAGCTTGAGTGGGAGATCAGGATGCTACACACCTAACCAGTCTACTCTTAATCTCATTAAAAATAATCATATTAACTTAAATATAGGATAAGATAGACATAATGTTAAGACAATATCTTCATTTAGAGAATAAGACACATGGACTTTATATCCAAATCAGAGTTGAAGACCATCTATTATGCTCTTGGTGATGAGTCATGGATGTATCCACGTTGAAAGAGATAAAAAAAGTTATTGCAAACGAAATTTCAAATATATTTGCTAGACTATGAAACAAACCATCATTAGAACGAAGTGGGTCTTTAGGATATTTTCAATGAAACTAGTAATCATAATAAAGTGAATCTCATGGCCCAACAATATAGTAAAAAAGAATAAACTGATTTCAATTAATTTTGCACCTAAACACAATTCTATATGTATGCTTATGTCACTATCTAGTCACCTTATGATCAACCTTCACCAAATTATTATCAAGCCATGTGTTGAAATGGAAAAAAGTGAAGAGGAACTTTTTGTCACACAACTGCCTAGTTTTGAAGATGTAAACTATGATGACTATGTGTATTAATAAAAAAATCTTTATATGGTCTAAAATAAGCTCTCAGGATAGAATATGAGTATCTCAAGATTTTTGCTAAAGAATGGTTTTTATATTAGAAAATCTGATTTTCATTATTTTTAATCTTGTAGATGGATCCTTGATATGTGTACAAATATATGTTGATGATATCCTTTTTAACAAAATATGACAAATCACATGGTGGCTTTGTTAGTTTAATGAAGGATGAATCTAAAATGAGCTTAGTTTGGAAACTAATAGTATTCTTCAATTTTTAAATTAAACAAACTTCAAAAGTATTTTTAATCTATGAAGATAAGCATCATATCAAATTCCAATCTTTCTTCTACAATGCAAAGGAACAATATAGGTAAAGTAAAAATTCAACATCCTATGGATCACTAAGATGACAGGACAAACAATGGGGGTCACAAGGGATGTGAATGGAAGAGGTTCCAAGAACTAAATGGGAGGAAAAGATGATGATAGAGACCCAAACCAATAGGAAAAACATTCAATCTTGTTAAGGTGCTATAGAACCCATATGGATTAATGAAACCAAATATATACCTCCAACATGAACCACCTTGATGAGAGATAAAGACATCAAAATAGAACACAAATTCAATGTAATTGAATGAAATGTCGACTTGTTTCCATCATTAGGTAAAAAACACAAGGGGAGGAGAAGCACAACAATAGGGAAGATAAAGATGTGGTCCAGTCTCCTATAAGAATATTATAGGAGATGTAAGGAATGAGACACATGGATACATTCACATAGATGTGATACAACTTAGTTTTAAACTTCAACCAGATGAATTAGTCTTATCTTCCATTAATGGATTTTTGTCATTTGATGTTAGGGATGAAGCACTTGAGAACCTACTAAAACTATGGAAATATACGTTTGTCACTTAAAAATAACCAAGGACATTGTCTACTTAAACCTAAGGGATAAGATGAAATGGATGTGGAGGTCTAATGGGAGTTTCAATCTCATAAATCTCAATAACAATTATTATCTAGTTTCGTTACACAAGTAAGAGGACTAATTAAGTCCCTAAAAAGGGGATCTTGGATACTCTTTGGGTCTTACTAGACCACACAAAGATGGGACCCTTTTTTTGTCTAGAAAGGTACAGTCTGAAAAGATTGTAGTTGGGTACACATTCCAGACATGCCCTTGTTTATCACAAGCAGATCTTGAAGGAAGTGGGGAAACAAATTGAGTACATAACTTCATCATGAATTGGCTCTCTCTCTCTAGGATGGAACCCTTCCATCTCTAAAATACCTAGCCAATGGCGGCTTATGCCCCCACTGACGAGGTCACCTCTGCCTCTGAAGAGATGGTCGTTCAAGGAGTAAGGGACACTTCCTTGAATTCCACCTCCTCATCTCTATCGCAAGTTCCTTCATGCTCCCCATCTTCTATTCCTCATGGTTTGATGTTGTGGGTCGATCCTTCCATTGATGTCACCATGGGATGGAGGTGGGTGGATACCCTCTATAAACCTATGGAGGTACAATGGTGTTATAGACCGGTCTACCTGCTCAGGGATCCCAAATACCCTGGGTTCTGAGAGGGCAATGCTTGGCCATAGATGAAGTTTACTGAGTCAGTGGTAGCAATTACGGATGAATTCCATCGGTGCACTATCACCATTCAAATCTTAGAGAAGAATTGCCACATTGCACAACTATACGAATGGCTCCTCTATTCTTAGAGGCCCAAAGGGGAGGTTCAGTTATCACCAATCAAAGGTGGACTCTTCCTGGCACAGTTTGCCTCTGAGGATGATTTTAAGTTCTCTCTTGAAGAAGGTCCATGGTTCTTTGATAATCAGCTGGTTATCACAAGGCGTTGGACACCTAAAGCTGATGTAAGAAGGGAGGCACTTTCTTCTACTCCCATTTGGGCCACCTTGCCTGATGTTGGGGTGCATTGGACCAGGTGTGCTATCACAATCATATCCTATGGTTTGAGTACACCTCTGGTCATTGAATTCCTAGATAAAGGTAGGAATATTGGTGCCACCCACACGGTGGAGTTTTTGGATGGGAAGGAGCTCAAACTGTGGGTGGAGTATGATGATTTTCTAGATAGATGCCACACCTGTAAGGTGTTCATCCATTTGAGTGGCCATTTCTTTGGGACTAGGGAGGCAGCTGGTGACAAAGTGGTTTTTTGGCTTAATTTCAAGGATGAAATTTCTCTTAAGGTGTATAGGATGTGATGGAGTGGACTTTTAGAATCCTTAAATGTACAATGACATAAGTGAAATCATATGGTTGAGTTATACTGAGAGTCCAAATACTTGAAAAAGTATGGATGTTTTTTATGTTGGTATTCAATGTATATTCCATAGATGTATGCCTATGTGAAGTATTTGGTTGATAGGCCAAATGGTTGAATACCGACACCAAATCTTAGTGGATCGTAGAGGAAGTGGCAAGGAATCCATGGTTAATTTTTGGGGATATTTCAGTATTCCTACAAGGAGTAACGAGTCTTTGAATATCATCAAATAATGTGCATTTTGAGGTATATTAGATCAAGGTTTGATAACTTTAGCCTAAGTTGTGGATATACATCTTGTCACACCTTGGTTAAGCCAGTAGGTGACACGCCTATTTTCCTCAGTTGGTAATGCAACCCATACATAATCCTCAGGTTGTGGACTGGTGACGTGAGGGTCTCATGACTCTTGGATGGCTAGATCGAAGGGCTGAGAGGTTATCTATTGTGCCAGTTCAAACCAACAACATGGGAGATAGTTCACCTCTCGCGGGATCAATCCACCATGATCGGTGTCGAAAGTGGTTTTGACCAACAGTCATCTTCGGATCAACAAAGGAGTGAAGGACCCCCTTTCGTTGTATACAAAATAGAGACAAGGCAGGGAGTTCCACTTCTTCGTCTGTGTTGCCTCTCCACCGCATGTACAGATCACTGGGAGGAAGCTACCACAGTGTGCTGCCTCACTCAGCAGCAAGGAGTCTCGGGCACTGGAGAATAGAGGAATGGCTTCGCGTTGGGCGTGTCCCCCTGCAGATTTGACACGAGAGGTCGAGCAGACGAGCGGAGGTGGGTGGTTCCTCACCAGAGTCGACAACAGCGGCGGTGCACCATGGCGGCACAGACCCAGGTGCCAGTGAGGAGTCCAACAGAAGCAATCCATGATAGCAGAACCGAGTAGGATAGAGGAAGATCTGGAGCAGTCCGCAAGGAGCCGAGTCTTCGTGAGTACTTGCCAGAGAAGGACCAATGACTATGGGTTGATGGGAGAACTATTTCGTAGAGGTATATCACCTCTTTGCTCTGTCGTAGATACAACCTACAGCAGCGACCTCCTTAATCCGTGAGGCAAACCTGTAATAAGGAATGAGCCTAGAGAAACCAAAGGTGGCAAAGATGAGACATAATAGCAATAGCAGTCTGGAGCAAGGATGCGATCGTGGGTGTTGTTGTCTGTGGAGGTGCTAGCCTGAAGGAACCATCATCATCGACGTGGAGGGACACCTTCTTAATGAGAAGATAGGCGGCACCATGAGGAGTCCAGGCCACTGAGGATGACGAAACAATCTCCACAAAGCCAATAGGGGCACTAGAGCAGACCGAGGAGGTGGATAAAGGAGTAGATCCCTCGCTGGAGCTCTGCTCCACGACGGCAGCATTAGGTGGAATATCATGTCAGTGGGCCAGTGCCGAGATCGTGAGGAATTGTGAGAAAGGAGGCGGAAGGAGACACACTCACATGAAGGTTTACGGCGGCGGAAGCTTGTGGAGAACGACAGGAGATCAACCTCTCCCCGGAGGTCCAAGCCATGGTGATGGCTTGTGCCGCAGACTCACGCCCAAGCGTCGAGCGGAGACACGAAGAAAAGAGAGAAAGAGGGTGGCTCCGAACCAGGTCCAACCCAAGTCAAAAATTATTTGGTTCAACCGTGAATCCAGATGACCAAGGAAAAGGAGCTTCACCTCTCGCATGCCACGTGGCGACGGTCGATTAGCCGGATGAGGTAAAATCTCAGAAATACTCAGATCTTGCATAATTCGTATTAAATAGCTCAATTATCAGAAAATTATAAACAAGGCACCAAAATTCTCAAAAAAATGATTAGAACACATTAGAATGATAATATTAGGCTTTTGATGCACTAATAATAGTGATATCATGTAAGATGTGAAATAATTAATTGATGGATAATAAATATCAAATGTTGGCCTAAAATTACGAGAATATGTCAATAAATCAATATTCATGCTTATAATCCAGTGGAGGTCAATGATTATGATGTTGATACTCAAAATCATGTAATTTGCTTTATATGGCTAATTAGGGCTAATAACCCTAATTAATATGCAATAAATACATGCATGCTCAATAAATGATGAAATTTACAGAGTAGTTGATATCAGTATATGGAACCTCAGTTTTAATTATGAGATCATGATGATGAACAGAATCCATGTTATATGAAGTTGACCTTTAATACATGGTTTAAAATCCTAATTTAGGTTAATGATGTAACCTAAGGTTAATATGTGCATAAAAAGGATATGGAACCTAATGTTTAGGTAATGAACCATAATCTGGAAATTGACATCAGTATGATAATTCTTAGACAAGAATGCAAGTAATAATGAGAATATCCTAATGAGTTAAGTAAACCCTAAATGGATACGATTAGGGTTAATATAAGATGTAAGATGATAAGAACCTGATGATAGTATATGATCTTGTCTTGATCAGGTTTAGCAAAGATGTAGTTGACATCAGGAATATGTGTGATGATTAGGATATCTCTTTGGAAGGTACGTCGTTACCTCTTACTTGGCTTATTATACAATATTCTTGTGTTATATGTGTAGTAAAATACTTGGCATATGATATTGGATGAAATGATTGTTCTTGTATGATATGTTGCATGATTCTCCATACTTATTGCTATGAACACATCAAATATAATATATCGGTTCCATTATATGAAAGCACTAATTCTCTTTGGTAGCATAGTGCTGGAAAGTGATCATTCTCTTTGGTAGCAGATCACATTGTACAATGATCTAACTCTTTGGTAGTATATCATAAGGCCTTACATCTCATTCTCTTTGGTAGCAGAGATGATGCACTATTCCCTCAGGTGGCAAATGCATGGATATATAATGGAAAATGTTCTTAAAATATGTGTTCTCTTTTGCTAATGAATATCTTTGTGAAAGTATATGCTTTTATTATATTATTATGTTATTGCCAAGTATATTAGTTTTATGTTATTTCCAAGATATGATGAGAGGTATATAAAAGACATGTAGGCGTACTCAGTACAATATTCTTGAATATTGTGCTGACGTGTACCACATGTAATCTTTTATTTAGGTTGTGGTTATGCTCTTGAAGATCCTGGATAGTTGAGAGTTGTGTGGGGAGCTGATGTACAGGTGGACCTGTTATCTTAAGATCATGTAGTTTAGTGGTAGTACATGTATATGTATAGTTTGATGTTCAATATGTAATATCAAATGTTGTAACAATTCATGTTGTAATTATATGTTGAATGGTGAACATGTGTGTATGGTTTTATTATTGTTCATGTACATGTGCTACTGTGTTTCCTTTTGACTCCCTTGATTTTCTTCTTCTTAGCCTAGTGTACAATGACATAAGTGAAATCATATGGTTGAGTTATACTAAGAGTCCAAATACTTGGCAAATTATGGATGTTTTTTATGTTGGTATTCAATGTATATTCCATAAATGTATGCCTATGTGAAGTATTTGGTTGATAGGCCAAATGGTTGAATACCGACACCAAATCTTAGTGGATCGTAGAGGAAGTGGCAAGGAATCCATGGTTAATTTTTGGGGATATTTTGGTATTCCTACAAGGAGTAACGAGTCTTTGAATATCATCAAATAATGTGCATTTTGAGGTATATTAGATCAAGATTTGATAACTTTAGCCTAAGTTGTGGTTATGCTCTTAAAGATCCAGGATAGTTGAGAGTTGTGTGGCGAGCTGATGTACAGGTGGACCTATTGTCTCAAGATCTTGTAGTTTAGTGGTAGTACATGTATATGTATAGTTTGATGTTCAATATGTAATATCAAATGTTGTAACAATTCATGTTGTAATTATATGTTGAATGGTGAACATGTGTGTATGGTTTTATTATTGTTCATGTACATGTGCTACTATGTTTCCTTTTGACTCCCTTGATTTTCTTCTTCTTAGCCTAGTGTGGGATGTTTAAATTGGGATTCTCGCTGAGGTGGGGGTTTCAATTTGGACATCACACATTAGATTAAGTTTTAGAAAATCTGGGGACGTCACATGTGGTATCAGAGCATGAACAATAGCAAAGCCTGACATTTTCTCATTAGGCAACACAAAACTAAAGAACCTTGAACTTAATAATATTTAGGGTTAGATTAGTTGTCTTTTAGAGACTAGATCTGACCTAGCCTCTAGGTTAGCACCTAGATGTCTGAGAACTAGGTCTAGACTGGTGCTTGTTGAGTAGCAAGTCCTTAGATGTCATTCTTTCCTTGTAGTGCAATAGTATGGGACGTTGCACTATTTGGAAATGACGTACATCAAGGGAAGAGAAACCCTAGACATATGGCGCTCGTTTTCTAGAGTAGCTACACTAGTATACACCATGTTCTCACCCCTTTCACTAGTTTTCATGACATTGTACTCTCTACTATGTGTGGGACACTCGTTTTAAGGATTTGGTTTTTGATTCCAAACAGATTGAACCTCAATAGTTTTCTCTGACGCTTGTTTTATCGGAGAAAAACTATATAATATTTTATTATATATATGTATTATAAAAATGTGTCCCCACACATGTACGAGTAGGAGGTGGTCGTGCAACCTAAGTGAAAGTGAATGACATCAATCTAGAAGAGAGAGTATTTTTAGATTAGATGTCTAGAGCCTTGTTGGAATATATGATAGATGGAATAGATGAAATAAGTTTTGATGATATGATGAAAGTCTTATATAAATGACATAAGATGTTTATGATGATATATGTTTGTCTTTGAGGGCTTAAGTTTAGTTTGAGGATGCAAGATGAGTTTTGATGATGCATGTAACTAGGATTTTATGTGATAAGTTATGTTAAGTTAAGATAAGTTGTGAGTCAGCATGAGCCTCAATCTCTTTTATAAAGGAGGACCTCTAGTGTTAGGACTAGTTTTGGGGTTATATCAAGAGAGAGCAAGACCCACAGGGAGAAGGTCAGAGAACCTAGACTCCATGATATGAGAAATATGAGAAATATGTGATATGATATGTCCTAAACTAGAATACTCCTGAGTGAATGAGTTGTGTTGCTTAATGCATGATTCCTATAGTCTTCTTGAACCCTAGATGTCCTTGGGAGGACCAAACCCTAGATACAGAAAGAGGCTAGTTATATATACACATGTGCACATCAATATGAGTGTCTTCCATCTGGGTGAGGGAGAGAGCCCAAGACCCTGGAGGAGGTAGCTATGTCAGTTTCTGTGAAGCCTCATGCTCGGGTTGGTGGTTTCCCACATAGGAATCTAGTGGTGTATATAAGAGAGTTTTGGGTAAGCATGTTCCATGGGTAGAGACCTGTGAATAGAATGCCATAGCATGTTTTGGTTTGTGCCTATGTGGCTAGAGCTTGTAAGGCTATTACAAGTGCCAATGAGGTAATCTGAGAACCCTAGACTAAGACAAGAAAAGATAAAGTATATGCATATGACATACTCATAGAGTTGAGTTAGCTCAGAGAGACTGAGCATGGCACTACCCTCATGATATGGGTCAGGAGAGCCTCAATTGGACTAGATGAAGTTTTTGTATATGTTTAACAAGCCACTAACATAAGTTTTTTTTTGCACAACCATGATATAATAAAGGTAAGGATGTGATCTAATCTTGAGACGTGATACATAAACATAATATGATGGAAACCTAGAAATGGTTTAATACATATCGATGCATAAATGGTTAACCATATACATGAATAACGATGATAATGTGAATAGTCGGCTTATGTTATGATGAATCTCTAATAAAGTTTTCGACTAATATGAGAAAGCACAATGAGATGACACTAATGATGCATGAGACATGTTACATGAGGTGTTAATGTTAGTGCTTAACCAAGATGAAAAATATATTTTGACAGTTAGCATGACACAATGCTTTTAACACCTTGATATGATCTAGATGGATAACATGGGTTAATTATAGTTAACTCCCTCCTAAAAGGCATATGTTAATGATAAACATGTTCTAACAATGAGCTAAATAAAATGTTGATGACACCTTGATGTATGAGTTAATCTTAGTTAACTTATTTAGAACATGTTAATATGATGTGGGAACCCTAATGCACGGGCTAAGATATGGATACAACCCTAGCATATGAGATATTTAATGGCATAACCTAAGTTTATAAACCCTGAGTTTAACCTTGAATGGAGTGTTTGTGCACCAAGATGGTTGTAAAACCCCCCTAAGAGTGCTTTGGATACATGGTTCTAGGTAACCTTTGTGAATATGTTACACATAGAACGGTGCCTACATGTGGATGAGAGCAAGATAAGATTTTCCCTGGAAGTATGAATATGGTTGACTTTTGCGGATGAAAGTTCTTTCAAGATGCAGATGATGTGACAAAGTGGTTTTCAGGCTTAATTTCGAGGACGAACTTTCTCTTAAGGTGTATAGGATGTGATGGAGTGGACTTTTGGAATCCTTAAATGTACAATGACATAAGTGAAATCATATGGTTGAGTTATACTGAGAGACCAAATACCTGGCAAAGTATGGATGTTTTTATGTTGATATTCAATGTATATTCCATAAATGTATGCCTATGTGAAGTATTTGGTTGATAGGCCAAATGGTTGAATATCGACACCAAATCTTAGTGGATCGTAGAGGAAGTGGCAAGGAATCCATGGTTAATTTTTGGGGATATTTCAGTATTCCTACAAGGAGTAACGAGTCTTTGAATATCATCAAATAATGTGCATTTTGAGGTATATTAGATCAAGGTTTGATAACTTTAGCCTAAGTTGTGGGTATACATCTTGTCACACCTTGGTTAAGCCAGCAGGTGACATGCCTATTTTCCTCAATTGGTAGTGCAACCCATACATAATCCTCAGGTTGTGGACTGGTGACCTGGGGGTCTCATGACTCTTGGATGGCCAGATCGGAGGGTTGAGAGGCTATCTACTGTGCTAGTTCAAACCAACAACGTGGGAGATAGTTCACCTCTCGCGGGATCAATCCACCATGATCAGTGTTCGTGGGTTGAAAGTGGTTTTGACTAGAAGTCGTCTTCGGATCAACAAAGGAGTGAAGGACCCCCTTTCGTTGTATACAAAATAGAGACGAGGCAGGGAGTTCCACTTCTCCGTCTGTGTTGCCTCTCCACCGCATGTACAGATCACTGGGAGGAATCTACCACAGCGCGTTGCCTCACTCAGCAGCAAGGAGTCTCAGATGTTGGAGAATAGAGGAATGGATTCACATTGGGCGTGTCCCGCTGCATATTCGACATGAGAGGTCGATCAGACGATCGGAGGTGGGTGGTTCCTCGCCGGAGTCAACCACAGCGGTGGTGCACCATGGCGGCGCAGACCTAGGCACCAGTGAGGAGGCCAATGGAAGCAATCCATGATAGCAGCACCGAGTAGGATAGAGGAAGATTTGGAGCAGTCCGCAAGGAGCCGAGTCTTTGTGAGTACTTGCCGGAGAAGGACCAACGACTATGGGTTGATGGGAGAACTAGTTCATAGAGGTATATCACCTCTTTGCTCTGCTGCAGATACAACCTGCAGCAGCGACCTCCTTAATCCGTGAGGTAGACCTATAATAAGGAACGAGCCTGGAGAAACTAAAGGTGGCAAAGAGGAGACACAATAGCAATAGAAGCCTGGAGCAAGGAAGTGATCATGGGTGTTGTTGTTTGCGGAGGTGCTAGCCTGAAGGAACCATCATCGTCGACGTGGAGGGACACCTTCTTGATGAGAAGATAGGCGGCACCATGAGGAGGAGTCCAAGCCACTGAGGATGACCAAACAACCTCCACAAAGACAACAGGGGCACTCGAGCAGACCGAGGAGGAGGATAGAGGAGTCGATCCCTCACTGGAGCTCTGCTCCACGACGGCGGCGTTGGGCGGAATCTCACGCCAGCGAGCCAGCGTCGAGATCGTGAGGAATCGCGAGAAAGGAGGTAGAAGGAGACGCACTCACATGAAGGTTTACGGCGGTGGAAGCTTGTTGAGAACGATGGGAGATTGACCTCTCCCCGGAGGTCCAAGCCACGACGACGGCTTGTGCCGCAGACTCACGCCCAGGCGTCGAGCGGAGACGTGAAGAAAAGAGAGAAAGAGGGTGGCTGTGAACCGGGTCCAACCCAAGTCAAAAATCGTCTGGTTCAACTGTGAACCCAGATGACCAAGGAAAAGGAGTTGCTCCTCTCGCATGCCACGTGGCGACGGCCGATTGGCCGGATGAGGTAAAATCTCAGAAATACTAAGATCTTGCATAATTCGTATTAAATAGCATGATTATCAGAAAATTATAAACAAGGCACCAGAATTCTTAGAAAAATGATTAGAACACCGTAGAATGATAATACTAGGCTTTTGATGCACTAATAATAGTGATATATTGTAAGATTTGAAATTCTTAATTGATGGATAATAAATATCAAACGTTGGCCTAAAATTATGAGAATATGTCAGTAAATCAATATTCATGCTTATAATCCAGTGGAGGTCAATGATTATGATGTTGATGCTCAAAATCATGTAATTTGGTTTATATGGCTAATTAGGGCTAATAACCCTAATTAATATGCAATAAATGCATGCATGTTCAATAAATGATGAAATTTACAGAGTAGTTGATATCAGTATATAGAACTTCAGTTTTAATTATGAGATCATGATGATGAATAGAATCCATGTTATATGAAGTTGACCTTTAATACATGGTTTAAAATCCTAATTTAAGTTAATGATGTAACCTAAGGTTAATATGTGCATAAAAAGGATATGGAACCTAATGTTTAGGTAATGAACCATAATCTGGAAATTGACATCAGTATGATAATTTTTAAACAAGAATGCAAGTAATAATGAGAATATCCTAATGAGTTAAGTAAACCCTAAAATGGATACGATTAGGGTTAAGATGAGATGTAAGATGATAAGAACCTGATGATAGTATATGATCTTGTCCTGATCAGGTTTAGCAAAGATGTAGTTGACATCAGGAATATGTGTGATGATTAGGATATCTCTTTGGAAGGTACGCCATTACCTCTTACTTAGCTTATTATACAATATGCTTGTGTTATATGTGTAGTAAAATACTTGGCATATGATATTGGATGAAATGATTGTTCTTGTATGATATGTTGCATGATTCTCCATACTTATTGCTATGAACACATAAAATATAATATATTTGTTCCATTATATGAAAGCACTAATTCTCTTTGGTAGCATAGTGTTGGAAAGTGATCATTCTCTTTGGTAGCAGATCACATTGTACAATGATCTAACTCTTTGGTAGTAGATCATAAGGCCTTACATCTCATTCTCTTTGGTAGCAGAGATGATGCATTATTCCCTCAGGTGGCGAATGCATGGATATATAATGGAAAATGTGCTTAAAATATGTGTTCTATTTTGCTAATGAATATCTTTGTGCAAGTATACGCTTTTATTATATTCTTCTGTTACTGCCAATTATATTAGTTTTATCTTATTGCCAAGATATGATGAGAGGTATATAAAAGACATGTAGGCATACTCAGTACAATATTCTTGAATATTGTGTTGATGTGTACCACATGTAATCTTTTGTTTACGTTGTGGTCATGCTCTTGAAGATCCAGGATAGTTGAGAGTTGTGTGGCGAGCTGATGTACAGGTGGACCTATTGTCTTAAGATCCTTTAGTTTAGTGGTAGTACATGTATATGTATAGTTTGATGTTCAATATGTAATATCAAATGTTGTAACAATTCATGTTGTAATTATATGTTGAATGGTGAACATGTGTGTATGGTTTTATTATTGTTCATGTACATGTGCTACTGTGTTTCCTTTTGACTCCCTTTATTTTCTTCTTCTTAGCCTAGTGTGGGATGTTTAAATTGGGATTCTCGTTGAGGTGAGGGTTTCAATTTGGACGTCACACATTAGATTAAGTTTTAGAAAATCTGGGGACGTCACACAGCTACTGATCCTGAATCCCAGGGGGTGTGTGGTAGGTCCACTATTAGATGACCTCGAAGGAGGAGGAAGAACAATTGAAGAAGACATAGATAGATGCCATAACAAGCTGAGTAGAATGTCGATGAGGCTAGGAGTATGTCTGATATGGTGGCTGCGACATGAATTAAAATCCCCACCAATGAGTCAAATCCTAGTGTAGTTATGAGGGAGTCTGGTTCGAGGGTCAGTGAAGCTGAGAAAGGGGGTGTTGGTAATGTGGCGATGTCAAATGATGACAGTGCTCTAGTGGTAGAGATACCCTCAGTACAGGTGAGAGGGCACTCCCCTATAGCAAATAGCTCCTTTTCTATTATTGAGAACCTTAACTATGATCTATTGATAGAGTAGATGGTTGGGTCATTGATGGAGGGGGCAGTATAAGAAAAGCACGGGAAGAGGGAGGAGAACCTCCTCTAGTTATCCACCTCTAATCAATGTGGTATATTGTAACATCCCAAGATTTGAGGCCCCGGATAAGTTGATCTTAAAAGGAATGATTGGACTACCCATATCCCAGTACTACTCCAACTGCCCGATAGGTCACCCATCCCAGTACTACTCCAAGCTGAGCACGCATGAGTGAGGATAAAGCACGCAGTTAAGGCTAGTGGTGGTTTGTGGGGCCAACCGTCATTCCTGAAACTCTACTAGATCCTTGGGCAATGGGCCCGAGCTTTACAAATGGTATCAGAGCTTAGGTTCCTCATTTAATCTTTCATAATTATTAAATTTTACAAATTCCATAGAACTAGGGGAGTTATTAGAGGATTATCCGAAAGATAGAGGTGTCTAGAAAAGGATCACGTCCGGGGGCTGGCAATATTTTCCTCCGCACCGCTAGTCAGAATACAAGGACTCCTGGATCTGTGTGACTTCCTAGCCAATGTCTTAGGATCTGACTCAAAATAAGATACCTTTAGGACTCTCTCATCTTATTCATCCCTTCTCATCACACAATCTATTAAGGATTTTAAGGGTTATGGTTTTTCTCTCTCTTCCTCTCCCTCATGTGGTATGGGTCAGTATGCTAAGGATTAAGGAATCCTCCATCAAACTAATAAAAGATATGTAATAAGATGTCATCGACATAAGTATAATTAGCTTAAAGGTATAGACTTAAAGGTCTATTTGTATTCTTATGCAGATGGCTTGCGTGAAGAATGTGGCTATCCTGGATGCCACCAATGGTGGTGGACCTTCACACAAGGGAAAAGTATCTTCTGAGAAGAGGAAGAGGAACCATGGTAGTGAATCCTCAAATAAGAGGAAGAGACCTGAAGAAACTACACATGAGGTCCCCAACCCTGACCCGATACCCTTCAGCAACCTTGATCAAGAGGAGGAACAGGGGTACGAGGAGCAACATGTGTACGAGGAGGAGGCCAAGATGGAAGAGGACCAAGCTGGTGGTCCAGAACCAACCATGGTGGTTCACACCCCTGACGCTTTGTGGATGGAGCAACAGAAGAGGTTGACGGAGGCCATTAGAGCTTTGGCCCTCTGAGACGTAGCTTGAGGTGAGAATGGCAAGCCACTTCCTATTCGTCCTCAACTGGGAGCCACCATCTTGGACTTCATCAAATTGAACATTGAGAAGTTCTGGGAAGAGGATAAGTCTGAAGTGGTCGACAAGGCGGAGGCTTGGCTGCTTGCAGTCGAGAATGGATTATGTATGCTTGAGTTACAGCCAAGCAAGAAGGTCCTCTTTGCTTCTCACCTCCTGGAAGGAGCAGCCAAGATATGGTGGGAGACACACATCATGGGCCGAGATTTGGTTGAAGAACCAATGGCGTGGGCCGACTTCAAGATGACCTTCACTGCCAGATTCATCCCTGTCTCAGCTAAGAAAGAAAAGGAAAGGGAGTTCACCAACATGACTCAAGGAAACTCATCTGTGGCATATTTTGGGCGCAAGTTTCGAATCCTGGAGCATTTTGGGCATATGATGAATGAGGAAAGAAGGGTGGATCACTTCATAGAGCATCTTCACCCTACCATAAAGCCCCATGTGATGGCAAGCAAACCTAAAACCTTCACCGAAGCTTACAACACTACCCTGTACATGGAGAGGACAGTGATGCCTACTCAAAATCCACCTAAGGGATATTTTGATTTCACTGAAGGGACCCAATGCCGGAAGAACAATCACAAGAAAGGTCAAGGGTGTAATCATGCCAAAGGAGAACATGAAGGAAAAGGGAAACCCCATCAGGAGAACAATCGACCTCAATGTCGCACCTACGGAAAGTGGCATACCGGTGAGTGCCACTACAAGAAGAAGGTCTGCTACCATTGTCAACAAGAGGGACATCTCCAAACTACTTGCCCTCTGCTAGATCCAAGAGGACCAGGACCAGTAGCAACCCCACCAGTAGCAGCCCCTCCTATAGCTGTCGCCCCACCTGCTGGAGAAAGAAGACAAGCTCGAGTGTTTGCTATTGACAATGAGGAGGCTCAAGCAAATGCTAATTGATTGATCGAGGGTAATAACCCTTAGAGTTTTCTTTTATGTTTTAAGATAAGCATGTTATGGTCTAATGTATGGTGAAAACAATGTAGGCATGCTTGAAGTCATGAGACATAATGTAAAAGCTTTATTTGACTCTGGATCTACTAATACTTTCATTTTGAGAAATCTCACAACTATGCTTTATTTGTATATTAAGGATTTAGGGTATGTCTTAGATGTTACAACCCCGAGTGGTCAGATCTTTACATCTCTTTTCAAAACCCCGGTGATACCTGTGAAATATCGAGATCATGAGTTTCCTACAGACTTTATCCTTCTTGATATGAATGACTTTGATGTGATCATTGGCATGGACTGGCTTTATACTTATAGGGCCAATATTGTTGGTAGGGAGAAGAAAGTGATCATTAAGGAACTAGGTCACCCACCTTTCATCATTAGGGGTAGGAAAGATGCCACCACCAGCCTATATGTGTCAGCCTTGAGAGCATAGCAGATCATGAGTAAAGGGTGTCAAGCTTTCCTGGCAGTAGTTATCGAGCCAGAACCCAAGGTGAAACCCTTAGAATAAATAGAGGTAGTCAGGAGCTATGCATATGTTTTCTCAAATGATCTACCCGGGATTCCTCTCGATAGAGAGGTAGATTTTTCCATAGAGCTAGCTCTCGGTACAAGCCCTATTTCAAGAGCGCCTTATAGGATGGCCCCTGCTGAGTTGCTCGAGTTGAAGAAACAACTGCAAGAATTTCTAGACAAGGGTTATATCCACCCTAGCACATCACCATGGGGAGCACCGATTCTTTTTGTAAAGAAAAAGCATGGTTCGCTCTGAATGTGCATAGACTACTGGATGATCAATCAGGCTACCATTAAGAACAAATACCCTTTACCCCAGATAGATGACTTGTTTGACCAGTTAAAGTCTGCTCGAGTCTTTTCCAAGATTGACTTGAGATCAGGTTACCACTAGTTGAGAGTCAAGAATGAGGACATCCCGAAAACCTCTTTTAGAACACGTTATGGCCACTATGAGTTTGTGGTTATGCCTTTTGGGTTGTCCAATGCACCCAGTGTTTTCATGAACCTGATGAATAGTGTGTTTCAACCCTTCCTTGACTTGTTTGTCATAGTGTTCATAGACGACATCTTGGTCTATTCTGATGACTTAGACCAACACCGAGACCACCTAAGTCGAGTCCTTGATATCTTGAGAAAGTAGAAGTTCTATGGGAAATTCTCCAAATATGAGTTTTGGATAGACCGAGTCATGTTCCTCAGACACATCATCTCAGGAGGAACGATCGCCATAGATCCAACTAAAGTGTCGGCAGTTTGAGACTGGCCTGCCTGGAAGTATCCCTCGAAAATTCATTGTTTCTTGGGGTTGGCCAGATACTATTGGCGCTTCATCAAGGATTTCTCAAAGACCGCCTTGCCTTTGATCATGTTGACTCGGAAGGATGTGAAGTTTGTGTGGTCTGATACATGTGAGGCTCATTTCTAGGAGCTGAAGGAGAAGCTGACCACTGCCCCAGTTTTGACTCTACCATCAGGCAATGAAGGTTTCATGATTTTCACTAATGCATCAAAGATGGGACTTGGTTGTGTGTTGGAATAGAATCAGCATGTGGTTGCATATGCCTCCCGACAACTCAAGTCTAACAAGGTGAATTACCCGATGCATGACTTAGAACTGGCTGCTATCATCCATGCATTGAAGATTTGGCGGCATTACCTATATATATGGTGCTACTTTTAAGATCCTCACTGACCATAAGAGCCTTAAGTACCTCCTGACACAGAGAGACTTAAACCTACGATAGCGACGATGGATGGAGTACATGAAGGATTACGACTTCACCATCACCTATCATCCAGGAAAGGCGAATGTCATAGCAGATGCTTTGAGTCAGAAACAGCTCAGGTGAGCAGTTGTTTTGTCCAATCAGTGGAAGAGTTTAGAAGAGTTGGAAGAGTGGACTCCACAACCGTTAGAGGATCGAGTTCGATTGGCCAACATTCAAATACAGTCAGAATTGTTGGGTGAAATTGTAACAGCACAGTTGGCCAGTGGGGAGCTTGACAAGATGAAGGGCTTGATGAAGAAGCCACAGACCCATCTTTCATTGGGAATAGATGGAGGGATCAGATTCGAGAATTGAATATGGGTTCCTGAAGATTCACCGTTGAAGGAACGTATCCTACAAGAGGCTCATGGTTCCAAATACACGGTGCACCCAGGAACTACCAAGATGTTTAAGGACATGCAGAGGTTTTTCTGGTGGCCAGGAATGAAGAGAGACATTGCGGCATATGTGGCCAGCTGTCTTACGTGCCAAATGGTGAAGGATGAACACCAACGACCTGGTGGACTTTTAAAGTCTATAGAGATTCCAGAGTGGAAATGGGAGTAGATCATCATGGATTTTGTGGTGGGTCTACCCCAGACCAAGAGAGGTCATGATGCAATATGGGTAGTGGTAGATCGCCTTACCAAGTTAGCACACTTCCTTTCCCTAAAGACCACTGCCAAGGTGTTAGATTTAGCTGAGCTATATATCAGAGAGATAGTGTGGTTACATGGCATGCCTGGTTCCATCATCTTCGATAGAGACCCAAAGTTTACTTCCAAGTTGTGGAAGCAAGTTCAAGAGGAACTTGGTACAAGGTTGAAGTTCAATACCGCTTATCACCCCCAGACAGATGGACAGTCAAAAAGGACAATCCAGACCTTAGAGGATCTATTGAGAGCTTGTGTGTTCGATTAGGGTGGATCATGGGAGCAGTACTTACCATTAGCTGAGTTTGCCTACAATAACAGCTACCAAGCCAGTATCGGGATGCCTCCGTATGAAGCTCTTTATGGGAGATTGTGTCGGTCACCACTTCATTGGTATGATGTTGGTGAAAGGACCATGTTGAGGTCAGATGAACTCCAAGTGTATGTTGATAAAGTCGCTTTGATCAGGCAAAGGCTAAAGAGAGCCCAGGATCGACAGAAGTCATATGCTGATGCAAGGCGGACTGATGCGCATTTCACTGTGGGAGAACATGCTTTTCTGAAAATCTGACCACTCCGAACTATAGCCAAGAACATAGGAAAGTTGAGTCCCCGATACGTGGTTCTGTTTGAGGTGTTAGAACAGATTGGTGAAGCCGCATATCATTTGGCATTACCCCCTCAATATAGGATGATGTATGATGTGTTTCATGTGCCCAATCTGAAGCGATATGTGCAAGATCTGACCCATGTGTTGAGCATTTAACCCATTGAGCTTCAAGGGAAGCTAACTTATCCTGAGTTACCTTTGCGGATTCTAGATACCAAGGTGAAAGAGCTTAGGAATAAGAATATAGATATGGTAAAGGTTCTTTGGAAGCACCATGGGGAGGATGAAGCCACATGGGAGCTGAATACGGACATGGAAAAGACATACCCTAATTTGTTTGTTTGATTGAAGAATTTTGAGGGCAAAATTCCTATAAGGAGGGGAGGATGTTATAACCTCATTTTTCTAAACCATGTAATAAGATTTGTAAATCTCCTTTTAATTGATAAATGATATCAATAGTTGAGTTATTTGTTTGAATTGAATTATTTTCTTGCATAATAGCCTTGTTTGTTTTCTAATGGGCTCTACTGGCTATTAAGCCCAATTGAAATAAAAAGAAAAGAAAAGGAAAAGGGATAAATAAGAAAAGGGATAAAAGAATAAGAGGAAAAGGCAAAGGAATATTTCCAAGGTGAGATTTTGTGCCTTTAGGGTTCCTTGAGGTCTAAGGAATCCAAGATGATAATTTAATGACAAGGGAAAAAGAAAATATGTGAAAAATGTATATAATTAAGTGATGACTTGCAACTAAAGAAAAGGACCCGATTTCTTTAGATAATAATACAAAATTTGGCATGATGAAATATTAAAGCATTAATGAGATTCCCTCAAATTTTGGGATAAAAAGGATCTACGGATTAGGAGTTATGATTTTCTCAAATTATCCTAAAACATATGGAATTATCTTGAATAAAGGAATTGATATTCCTTTTGTTTGAGTACAAGTAATAGGGGTCGTTAGATCTTGATCCAACGAGGGTCGTGCATCATCCAGTTCCAAAGGAACTCGGATTACAGGTTAAATCTGGGGAAGTTTCCCCTTCGATTTTCTTGTGATCCAAGGCATGTGCAAGCCTAGAAATAGTCCCATTGAATCCGAGAGGGAGTTCCAAACCTCCTAGACCCTAGTTTATCGACCTCTGGAGGCGTCTAGAAGAAATGCCCAGATCACCCAAAGGTGAGGGCGGCAGTGGGGTTGAGAAACCCTAAGAGGACCCTCCCTAATCCTATAAAAGGACCCCCCCCTCTCGCTTCCTCGCATCCTCACGAACCCAGACGGCCGCTTCCCAAGCCCTATCTCCCTCTCTGTCCATCGATCGACTTCTCTCCGGTGAGAGCACCGTTGTGGCACCACCGTGGGTCGTGGGCTAGAAAGAGAGGAGGACGAACAACAGGAGCCGCTCGATCAAGTTCCACCGTGGTCTCACAAAGAGATCCAACAATCCCAGGCCTGACTGGCTTACTAACCTCATGAGTGGAGGTGCGCGACGTGGAGCGTTAGATCCAAGGGGCGGACCAGCGGATCTTCGATCAAACGGCCGATAAATTTTGGTAAATAGCTCTCTCTGACCGAAATTCCAGAAAAGTGCTTTTTTATTGCAAAATTCATAGAAATTTCTAGGAATCTTGGATTCATAAAACTTATATATGAAAGTTGATCAAAAAAATACGAGGAACAAGATAAAAATGGTTTGGTAACCTATTTCTATCTCGTTTTGCAAAAGTATATTAATTTGATAGAAAAAAGGTATTAAAAGGTAATTAGAAACCCTAATTGAGTATAAAGGATGAATCTTTATGGTTTAATAGGTTAATTTGAGAAGTATTAACCTATTGAATATTAAAGTAGAGTTTCAATCCATTTTACATGAAAAGTTGACTAATTTAGGGTTTTAATCTATGTATGAAGGATAATACATATAGAAAGCCTAATTTAGGGTAAAAGAAGAGAAAAACTTTGTTTAAATTGAATTATGGAAATATGTTACCGTATAATGATCATAAACCTATTAGGAGTGTTAAGATGAGAAATTTAAGATTTTTATGTAGTTTTGTTGAATTAGGGTTTATAATACTAAAAGTGGAGGCAAAACCCTAATTTCAAAGGAAACCCTAAAATTTGGAATAGAAATCCTAAGAAACGAGATGGGTTTGGATAAATCTTGATAAAAGGAAATTTATGTGTTTATTTTAGGATTTCTATGCATACTTGCTTACTTGGTTTGGTTTTCTCTACTTAATTGATTCTGTCTCAAAATCTGCAATCACAAGTATGTGGTTACGCTTATGAATATCCTGAATTAGTTTTTCAAGGATTTCCGAAGTTTCATCGGTGACTTGAATTAAACTGTTGGATAAATTTAATTCATGTAAACTATAATGTGGATATGACTATCACCTAATATATATGCCTACCAGCTCATATCCTAGTCCCCTCTATAGCTTGATTGACCTAGTACATGGCTACCTATGGGGTAGGTCCATCAGGTCATTGGATGACTTAGTACATGGCAACCAATGGGGTAGGTACATCAAGTCACCATGAGTCAGGGATTGGGCTACCTTTGGGTAGGTCCATGCGACTCCACAACCCTAAGTATTGGCTACCTATGAGGTAGGGTCATGGGGGTAAGGATCTACCATATGAGAGAAGTAGTATCCAAGTCCACTGTAGGGACAACACAGAGATAGGGGATAGGTAAGGAATGAGTAGTATTGCTTAAGATGTAACTTTGGTTGTTAAATGATATTTGATTGATTACATTGTTATAATAGTTTCACAATTTTTGTATTCCCCCACATACCAGTATAATCCGTTATATTGACCGACATTTTGTTTGTCGACAATTTAGGTACAAAATCCCAAATGGACAAACAGTAAATTGGCATATTGTGAATACACGAATTAAAATGCAAGGAGGATTAGTTATAATAGATTCCCTATGTGGATAGAAGTTTAGAAATCCAAGTTTTTCAAAAGGTATGCAAAATTTTATTTTATTACAAATTTTCAGTATAGTCTGGTAGAATTTGATAATTATTATTGATTATTTGTCAAACCTTTAATCTAGAAATTGGGATAATGGCTCTGACCTCTTTGTCTCCCTTAATTGGGGGTTACCGGGAGGCGGGGTCATTACAATTGGTATCAGAGCCATAACCCCTCTAGTAGGTGGGGCCTACATGGGCATGTGGCATTCCAGTCTTGAGCCCTGCGGTCTAGGCATGTAGGAAAGGGTTGTCCATGGTAGACGTAGCCACCCTTGCACTGGTATTCTGTGATCGGGAGTTGGGTGTCCATGGGTCATTGTGGGTCTGCACTGAAATGGGGTCAGATTATGAGGCTATATAGTTGAGACTTGACGAGGACGTCAAGAGTCTAAGTGGGGGAGATTGTAACATCCTAGGATTTGAGGCCTCGGATAAGTTGATCTTAAAAGGAATGATTGGACTACCCATATCACCAAGGTGCACCTCCTTTTCTGGGATCCCATCACTAAGAACTTCATAGTTAAGCGTGCTCAGCTTGGAGTAGTACTGGGATGGGTGACCTATCGGGAAGTTGATCCTGGCATGCACGTGAGTGAGGACAAAGTGTGTAGTTAAGGCTAGTGGTGGTCTGTGGGGATAGTCATCATTCCTGAAACTCTACTAGAGTCTTGGGCAGTGGGCCCGGGCATTACATATATCCCATACCAGATGACCATCCTCACATGGAACGTGAGGGGTGCCTCTAGACCTGACAGGCAGAGGGTTCTGAAGAAGATTATTAATAAGCTCCAAGCCACTTTCTTCATATGATTGGAGATCAGGATTAGGCATGCATACGCTAAGAAGATACCTAAACTCTTCCCTAATGGTTGGTCTTGTGTTTCTAATCTCCAACGGTTTGACGGTGGTAGGATTGTTTTGGGGTGGAATGGGGAGGCTTGGGACATGCAGTGCATCTTTGCGGCTGATCGGTTGATGGTCTTCAGTTGCATAAATGTGGGTGGGTTACATTGTGTTATCACGGTTGTATATGATTTTAATAGTGAAGTGTTCAGGCATTCGGTTTGGGAGATGATTGTGAGTTTAACTCAGCAAGAGCTACCCCAGATTTTGGTTGGCAACTTAAACCATGTAGGTCTAGCATTTGAGAAGGTTGGTGGCAAACCAGTACCAGATTCTATTCTATGCAGATTCAATGCGGCCATGGATGCGATGCATTTGATCGAGGTGAATATGACCGGCGGGATTACAACTTGACACAATAAGAGGAGTCATGGGTTTAGGATTGTGAGCAACTTGGACAGATGCTTAGCTAATAGTTGATGGTTGAATGTTTTCCTTGAGGCTAATGTTGTTCTTGGAGGCCACCCGAACAGTGATAATCTGTGGTTGACTCAAAACTTGACGAATCTGAAGCAGGCTAATAGAATGTTCCAGTTCCTAAATTGTTGGTTGGACTGGCTTAGTTTCTCCAAGGTTGTCAAAGCTTTCTAGGGTAAAGAGGTTGTGAGTAATCCTATCTTTGTGGTGTTTGAGAAATTGAGAATAACTAAGGTGTCTTTGAAAGCCTGATCCAAGGAGATCTGTAACATTCTAAATCTTTTGATGATGGCTACGGTGGATTTTAACAATGCTTCCTCTACTCTGAGACATGATCCTCTTAATCATGTTCTTATTGAGCTGGAAAAGATTGTAAGTTCAAGAGTGGTGCAGGTGGAGAAGGCTAAGGAGGTGCTACTTTGGCAGCACAGCTATCTTGGGTGGGTCAAGAATGGTAATCGCAACACGAAAGTGTACCATAGGGCTGTGAAGAATAACCATATTTGTGACTGTATCCATTTTTCCTAAAAGTGGATGGATCGGTTATAAAAGGACTTGATGAAGTTACTGAGGAGGCTCTGTCATCTTCAAATAGTTATATAACTAGAATTGGGTTTGCAGACCAAGGATCGGTGTACAACATAGAGTTACTGACGCTATGAACCGCATTCTATGTGGACCAACAAATGAAGAGGAGATCAGGGATGTTGTGCTCTCTATTGGGGCGTCTAAAGCCCCCAGGCCTGATGGATTTAATGGGAAGTTCTTCTAGGAGTTTTGGCCTATTTTAAAAGATGACATATGTAAGGACATCTGATAATTTTTGGTGGGTGGGGCTATGGTTAAAAAGGTAAACCATGTGTTCCTTAGACTGATTCCTAAGAAGAAGTTGCCAGCTTCCATCGTGGATTATGGACCTATTGCATGTTGTTCGGTGGTTTATAAGATTGTGTCAAGTTCCTAGCAAGAAAATTAAAGAAAGTCCTTCCTAATATTATCTCTCCTAATCAATCAGTTTTTGTACAAGGTCGATCCATATCGCATAGTGTTTTGCTTGTAGGTGAATTTCTCCTCGATTGTAATTGTAAGAAGAAGTCAAAGAAAGCATGTATTAAATTAGACTTGGTGAAGGCATATGATTTTGTGGTGTTTCAATCCCTTTGAGACACTATGTATTCCATGGGATTCTTATCTAGGTGGGTAAACATGATGAATCAATGTGTGCAAACCACTTCGTTCTCTGTTCTGGTGAATGGGGTTCCTAAAGATTTGTTTAGAACCTCTAATGGTTTACGACAAGGGGACCCCATTTCCCCCCTCATGTTCACTATTGTCATGGAGTCATTAAACTCTATGATCGATGATGCACAATTGAGAAATGAATTCAGAGTCTTCAAGTCAGGTGGTACACATGTGCTATCACATCTTATATTCGATAATGATGTCTTACTTTTTGTCGTTGGCCATGTGAGACACCTTTGTAGATTGTAGTGTATTCTCAATAGTTTTGGGAACATGACTGGGTTATATATGAGTGATCTTAAATCTAGAGTCTTCCTATCTAGGTCTTGTGACTCTAGAAGAGTCAGGTTGAAAGCAGCGGTACGCCTGGAGGAGGGTGTTTTCCCTACTAAGTATTTGGGTATACCTATATCTGGTGGTAGAGGATCCATTAGGATGTATGCTTTTATCTTGGACAAACTTTGTGATACGTTGATTGATGGATGTGCCTGGCCTTGTCCCTTACAAGTAGATCTATGCTCATTAGGAGTGTCTTGAAACCATAGATCTCCTTTTAGTACAAGCAAACTAAACTGCCGCCTTTCATCCTCGACAAGGTCAGGTCCATTTGCAACTGCTTCCTCAGGGGGGAGGCAAAGGGCACATGGTGGCCTGGTCCACTATTGCAAACCATTCCAGTAGGGAGGGTTGGATCTCCTTGACCCACATAGGATCAGGATGCAGTCTTTTAAGAAGAGGATTGATGATTTCATCACCAAACTGTCATCACCTTGGGTCTGTTGGCTAAATGTGTGATATGGTTATGATCTAACATCTTCCCCTATTGGCTGCTCAAGGGTATGGAAGGTGGTGTCCAACAAGTGGAGTGTTATGGAGAACCTTTACCTGATGCCCGATGATCGGGGTAAGAGACTCACCAATAAACCTTGGGTCATGGAGTTCCATGGTCCTCGGGTTCTTTGGTTCTAGATCCTATGGAACCATTTCCACTTCCCTAAATGGAGTTGTTGCATGTATAGGGGACTCTTAAGGAGGTTGTTGACATTGGATATAATTAGATATTAGGGCTTGTTTAGCCAAACCCAATTCTTGCTATGCAAACGTGAGGAGGAGTCCCACCTACACCTTATGTCGTCATGCCCCTATTCTAAATACATCTAGTATAGGACCTCTCTAAAGATGGGTTGGGGCAGCTCTCCTATGAATAACCTAGATGAGGGTATTCTTTGGATCCTGGAGAAAACGGCTTCCAACCACACGTTGAGATGTTTTGCTAGGTGTGTGTTTTTTTGCTATAATTTTCCGTGTTTGGAAAAAAAGGAATGGTAGAGTGCACACTGGTAAGGAGAGAGGGTACTTAGACATCTTTTATGATCTTGTCTGTAATGTGAGAGATGTTTGTAAGGTCAGATGTCGCCTTTGTAAGGGGATGGACCACATGATGCTAGAACATTGGGAATTTTTGTAGATTTACCCCCTTTGTTTAGTTGTATACAGGGTGTTTGGGTTATGGCCACCCCTATACCTTCTCTTGGAGTAATATTTTAACTTATCCAAAAAAGAGTGGGGAATCAGATTGGTAGAGCAATTAAAATTGACAAGAACCTAGAATGTGATGTAGAGGTCATTTTGCAACACTAGTAGTCAAGATCGATTTGGGAAAAACACTATTACATGTGGTATTCATTCTGGGAAGAACATATTGTAATATGAGATTATTCCTAGTTTTTCCATGAATAACGGCAAGAAAGACTTCTTGAAAATAATTGCTTTTGGTCTACAAACCCTAGCAGAGATGCACAAATAGGGGTGATGCAAGGACCCTGACCCATGTTTTGGGCTAAACCTCTTTGCTTTGCTTATGAAAGGTGCTTAGAACCTTAATCTAATCTCTCTAGATGTTTCGATATCTGTGACAAGCTCATGCTTCCAGTTTGGTCTCATTTGGATGTTGTTTGAGCAATGTTTGCTTGTTTTGGACCAAAGTGCAATTTACCCAAAGTAAGGGGCTATATTGCAATATGTCACATGTAGAGCATCCTTTTAGTTCTCTTGCATACTTAGAAAGAGAATGATGTTATGGGGCACCTTGTGGAGAACCTATGTTCCAAGTTTGAGCTTGGTTGGTTGATGCTTATGCTTTATGTGCTAGTTTTGGTGTAAATTGCAAATTACCCAAAGTGGAGGGTCAATATGCAATTTATCAGCTCTATAGTCATCTCCCTTCTATTTTGCATCATATAGAACATGGATGGAAGTAGGGGCGCCTTGTTTGGTTGCTTGATGAGGAGTGACATCTCTATATGGTCTTTATATCATATATGTGTCACATATGCCACCTTGTCCATTAGTGTATCGGCTAGGGCTTGAAGGTGCGTCGCCCAAGAGGGGTGTATCGTCCATGGCAGTGCCCATATGCACGATACACATTCTAGAGTGTATCACCAGGCCATGCATGAGCATCTAGGGTGGCAACAAGTGGCGTTATGAGCTAGAGCAAGTGGCACCTTGGTTTATGTGGTTATGACACCTCTCCCTTGCTACCTCTCTCCTCCTTGGTGTATATAACTCCCTTCCTCCTTGACCAAGTGATCCTTTTCAGCCACCTTCTTTCCCCTTCCTTTTGGGACGAGCTTGGGAGCTTTGGGAGCTAAGGAAGACTCCCATGCAGCATGGAGGGGCAAGCTCCTTGGCCATGGAAACTCCTTGCTCAAGATCCGACCTTGGTGAGTCATACTTCTTTGCTAGATTTTCCTTGTGCTTTCTTCTCCACCTTCCTCTTCCCCTCTCGTACATGGATAGGCCCTTGATAATAATAAGCAAGTCTGTGGTTATCTCCTCTCTTTTCTTCTTCTTGAACTACATATAACCATGGTATCTTCTTCTTCTTCCTTTGTTTATTGAGGTGTTGATGTTGGAGCCGAAGGCAAGATTTGAGCTTCGGATGGATGGCTCTCATGGAGGGGAACGTGTTCTTGGTGCTTGAATCATGGAGCTTTGTTCCTTTCATGGAGATCATCTTAAGGCGGGTTACATAACTCTCAACCATCTCTATTACATATACTCTCCATATGCTCATATATTGATCTTGTTCTTTAAATTGGTATCCATCTTTATGATGTTTAAGCATGTGGAGCATGAGATCTGATTTGATAGAGATGGTCACGTTTTACTACTGTCCATATGTTGTTTTTCTTATACTTAATGCTTGAATGGCTAGAGGTTGAAGATGACTTGCACGACATAAGTCTTTGGCCGACACAACTAGGTTGCCTGATATGGCTTGCTTGCCCGATACAGTACCTTGTTCTATAGATTATGCTTCGCTTGATAGTTATGTCAATACCCCTTTCTCTCCTTTGGACTTGAAAGGTGAGCCTATGACCTAGACTTATGGATGATATGATGAGTTGGTAATAGTTTTACCTTGGTGCCCGATATCCCTTATCCACCCTAGAGTTAGGGTTTGGGTGACATGGTGGCTAGACCCTTGGATGGGCATCTTGGCCGATATGAAGCCTCAACCCTAGCTTGGGTGTTATAGTTGCTCTAGGTGACATGAGTTGTCTACCCTTAATGCACGATATGTCCTTGAGGTGTAATCCTTGGTAGATATGCTTGCTTGGGTGATTGGATGATCCTTGTATCTCTGGCCGATATGCCTAGTTGAAGCTTAGTTGGTGCCCGTTATGGTCCCTTGGTCGATATCCTTGGTGGAGTTTATGGATGGGTGATACACTTATGATGAGTGCCCTACCTGATACACCTATGGTGAGTGCCCTACCTGATACACCTATGATGAGTGCCCTCCATGATACACCTATGATGAGTGGATGCTTAATACACCTTGTATAGGTGGTTGCCTGATACATCCATGCAGAGAGGACTCCTGATACACTCCCTTGTCATGAGGTGATCTTGGTCGTTACATGATGCTAGCATGATTCCCGACACAAGCTTTGGATGACACCGCCTTAGTGAGCTTGGTCGATATGAGGGGATGGACGACATGGCATGATATCTGACATGCTAACCCTAGATGCTAGTCATTATGTTGCTGCATGGCTATGCATGACATGGTTCTTGGTGCCCTGGCCGATAGAATGATCCATGGACAATACCAAGATGATTGTGTAGTAGGGGCACCTTGGGGCGACACCCCTTTGACCTATAGGGTTGCTGTGGTGGTAGCCGATAGCCATGTTGATGGTACACGACACACCTTAATGGTGGTTGCCCGACACCATGAGTGCTAATGGAACCTTGATGTATGATAGAGGATGTGCAGTGGTTGTCCGATATGGTGGTGAGTTGCCTTAGGGTTGGAAACCCTAGCCGTTATACTTTTGGTGAGGGATGGCACTGCCCGTCAAACCTTTGGTGAGGGTTGCGGGAGCTTGGTGAGGGTTCTGATGACCCGAAATGCTAATATATATGAGGTCACACCTCTATTGATAACAATGATACATGTGATATGGTTTAAATCACCTTGAACCCTGCACCTATGTTAAATATGAGATCAGGTGATAGGTTGTGATCACGGTCTGTTTGGAAGGATATGATGTTACTACACATGACATGTGACATAGGTATATGACCACAAGTATGGGTCATGATGTGTTCTCATGTTTAATAATAAAAGTATGATGAGCCAAGATGAAATGGGTTGTGGACCCTTGTGCAGTGGTTATCTATGGGTAATGATAGATGAACCTTTGATAAAATTGGATAGTGGATCATGGTATATGATCCTTAAGATAATCCTTAGGGGTGATGTGCTTAATAGATGAAGATGTGGGATATGAGGGATATCCCTCACTTGATAGCTATGGTGCATTGATGAAAACACTAGGTCATGAAATTAATCTACATATGTTCATAATGATGAAAGAATATACCAATGTATAAACCTAGATCTTGACGATATGACAATCAAAGATATGATCATGAGATATGGGGCATGATGGGTGCTCATAGTTTGGTAATGATAATGTAATTACAATGCTTACATATCCAGCCTTGAATCTCATGTATATATGAACATGGATGATGTTCCAATTTGGTACACCTAAAATCTTGATAGCATAATAATCACAATATGTTCTCTAAGATATATGTTCTATGCTTGGTAATCCGATTATCTCTTTCTTATGCAAGCTAACCATGCAGGTATATTGAATTCATAGCCAGGTAAGAGCTATGGTAATTATATGATTTATGCTTTGTGTAGCACTTGATGTATGTGTAATGTCTGAGTAATAATGATGATAATCCTATTGATAAGACAACATGTAATAGCAAGTATAATGTGAAAAGGTCTGGGGACCTGATTAAGGCTGAGTGCCTAGCTGAGGGATGCGTTCCCATAATGTTGATATTGAGATAAGGGATGTGTTCCCAAAATGATGATGCATAATGATGTAAGACCTGAGGAGCAGTGGCAATATATGACAGAGGGATTGAGATCCCATGATAATGTATGATGTGAAAGCCTTGAGAGGCAGTGGCATTGTGTGATGTATGAGGGATTGATGTCCCATGGTGATGTGATGATTATTGAGGGCAATGGAAATAGCAGTAGTAATACATCATACAATGTAATGAATCTAATGGTGTTCATGTTTTATATATAGTTTCTTAATACAACTTGATTGCCCCAACAATCTACTTAAAATACATTAACTAATTACAGATGAATTTCTCATGTAGTTTGCCCTGGCCATAGATCCATCATTGTCAGTAATTAGGTGATGGTGAAACGGGTTCTCCTGTGGGATTAACCCGGAGCGATTATTGTTGAATATGCGAGGTTTCTCCTAGATGAAAATAGGAGGATTAGAATGCAACTGCGGTTGTAGACTCAAGATGTGTATAAGAGCATGGTGAACAGGCCCATGGCTCAGTGTGATAGAGCATGGTGAACATGCCCATGGCTCAGTGTGATAGAGCATGGTGAACAGGCCCATCGCTTAGTGTGATAGGGCATGGTGAACAGGCTCATGGCTCAGTGTGATAGAGCATGAATGTGTTCATGGCTCAGGAGCATGGTGAATTGGCCCATGGATCAGATGTATACTAGTGCCGAGACTTGTACCAAGTCAGGCTAGAGACAGGGCAGCCTGTGGGACTGACCCTGTGGCTGACCGGCCTAAATCGCGTGTCCTAAATTTTTAGGAGGATTTGAGGTAGTCGAGCTTTTACATTTATAAACCTGAATCCTTATAGGCCCCCGCAACTTTGTTTACGGGGTCGAAGTAGATATACGGGGTCGAACACAGGGACAAGGGGGGTAGTGTTGAGAACCCGTGAATCGACACGCTACACTCCGGTAGGTAAAAGATATTGTAAATTCCCCAGAAGGGAAGCATAAAGATGTCACAAGCAAAACAAGAAAACTATCTCCAAGTGGAGTTACTAAAAGGATTTAAGGTTTTTATCCATTTAGCAATTTTTAGGGGTTTTCATGCGATAGAAACAGAAAGATAAAACTAGAGCTAGAGCAAGGTACGAAGGATAAGACTATAGCAAAACAAGCGACACCAGTAACATCCCGTACCCCTCCTCTCAGAGCGAGTACCTCTTACCAAGCCTCGGCACCCCTCTCGAGGTTGCTGGGCTCAAAGTTAGAGTGGAATGTCACTGAAACAACTCCGTTCCAGGCACTCTCGTACTCCAGAATCGGACCAAACACTAGAGCCACAACACAACTCTCGAAGTTGTTGCGACGGGAAAACACGATTCGGTAGCTAAACGAAACGCGATCCAAAACATGCAAGCTAGAGTTCGGATATCAAACATAGCAGTCATCCAACATATTGCACCAAGCATAGAGCAGCAAGTAATTAAGCATTTCCATTTCTATGAGCATTAAAGGTCTTAATTACAATGCATAAGTAAAGGAATTTAAATAAAAGAATTAAAGATATGTGTCGCCTTCTTGATGTAGAAGGACGACATGCTACAGTAACCATCCCGCCTGATATCGGACAGGGGCCTAGCCCGATACAGCCGTGTCGGGTGGCACGCTCTCTCAAGCGGCACGCCGCGACGGGCGACTGCATCGCTCAAGGACCTGGCAGATACGCTCGAGTCGGGCAGTACACCCTCTCAGGCGACATGCCTGACGGGTGGAGCGTATCGGGTTCGTTATCGTGTTGGGCATGGAGCTGCGTATCCTATCATCGGGCACTGGTGTCGGGCACTCGTGTCGCGTATCTACATTGGCCGATATCGGCTCCCAGTGTCGCCCGGTACAGTCCTAGGTGAACCAGTCCCCTCCCTCTCGGGATGGGGAAGAGCTCACCTAGTGTCGCCCGGTACAAACACTGGAGCACGATACGCTGGCTCTCGCAGCCTCCTCCGAAGATCACTCGACTCTCCGAAACCTGAAGTGACCAAGCTTGTCCAAATTGTCTAAGCTCTGAACTGTCTTTTCGGCTCCCTGTAGCTGCTATTTATAGGCAGCTGGTCGCGAGAAGATATGGTGCTCGAAACGCCACGTGTCCTGCTTTCCGCCATTCAGTTGGTGGTCAGCTGACGCGGGTATCGCCCGGTATCGCTCGGCACAAGGAGGTCGGCTGTCGGGCGTCGAGGCGAGAGGAGCCTACCGGTGGGTGGCTGATATCGCGCGGCACCTAGAGTAGTTGCGGCGTGCTCGGCTCCCTGTCGGGTAAAGAGGCGTGTCATCCATCGGTACCCTATCGCGCGGCATTCTTGCGTCGCGCGTCATCGTATCGCGCAGCCCCGTCGGTCAGCGTGTGTATCGGGCGTCACGGGGGGGCGAGATAGTCTTGGACTTATTTGCGGGCCGGAACGGCCTTATTGGTGCTAAATGGGCCAAAATAGGAGGAAACTCTGCAAAAGATGGAAATATTGGACTGAGAGCATTGCTTGGCTAATTATTGTGAAATTGCATAAAAAATAGAGGAAAATGTCAGAAAAGGGCAGTTTTGATAATAGAATAAAGGCCAAAAACGTCACGAAAATCGGTGTTATCAACTCCCCCAAACTTAGCTTTTTGATTGTCCTCAATCAATATTTAAACTTTATTTGGTGATGCTTCTTGTGTAGTATGCTTCTCAGGCTAAGATGTAAAACAAGTATCATAATGCCTTTAGAGATAATGCTGCCTCATTACGAACAAAAGACTTCGTCTTTCTTGCCTTATTGTTTCAGTAAGATTATTCTCTACAGCTTCGGCGAGACGTTGTTGTATGATTCTGAAGTTAGCTTCCACACCAAACAGCTTTATTTTCAGGGCAGAAAGTTGTGTATAGGGTAGGCTAAGGCTTTTTGGGTTTTCTTCTTGTTTCCCATCAGTCCATCCATGTACGGGTCCGTTAACGGGCAAGTGGTCCCTGCAGTCCAAGCCAGTTGGCTTTAGAGCAGTGATTTCACATCCTACGTACCACAGCCCCGGATCTACCACGCCTAAATATGGGTACTTTTGGGAAACAAGTGTGTGTAAATTTTTTTTTCTTTTATTGGGCACAACTCTCATGCTTTTATTCACGCTCATAAGGCTTCTCTCTCTTTTTAGGATTTTTGTCTGGTAAGGGGAAACAAAGAGATTCTTGCTGTTTGGGCAGCTTTTTCCTTCTCCATATTCGTCTCTTAGCTGTTTGCGAGATTATTATATTTTTCAAAATTTTTGGCATGGCAAAACATATTCTTTTGTTCATTTGAAGCAGCACTATCAAAAAGATATAACAGGACTTGCATCACATTCAGTGCAAAGAAAATAAACTTGGCAAGCAGTTGCATCAGGTTTTACTAATATAACAGCTTTGTACATATGTATGAGAACAAAATAAGCAAAATTTTGCAAAATTTCAAAATTTTATATGAACATGTATATGTATCCAAGAGTTTTATATGAACAAGTATATGTATACATGATAAACAAAAGAATCAAAAGATTAAGTTAGAAAATTTGATAGAATTTTATACCTCCCTCACTGGTACCATGGTACCCCCCCCCAAACTTACTCCACACTCTGTCCCAGAGTTGTGAAGTAGATTAGGCAAGGTAATGCTAATCCAGTGAGGGTTAGCCGACGAGCGCGCCTTTGTCAGATAGAAGCTCCCACACATATTCTCCTCTTTTGCTGTGGTAATCGATGTGATGGAGCTGGTCAGGCGTCTCTTTATTCGCTATCCATTCCAGGACGTGGATGTCGCAGTCGTTGGATAATGGGATCTGTTGTGGGCTGCGGTGGTAGAACTGAAGTTCGTGCCATTTGTTTTCTTGTGTGTCCAGGAATGGTTGTATCATCTTTGTCACCCCGTCGTAGTATTTTCGAGTTAAGCGTTCGACGGATGACAGCGGTTCTGATGTACACGGCACTGGATGGTTCTTGTTGCCATCCGAGCTGTTGTAAAAGATTCCTGCTCGTTGTCGGGTGTACACTGTCAGGAGCGTCCAGTGGTTATAATGAAGAATTGGCAGGAAGATTTGGCTAGAGACTCTACTTTCCAACTCTTCCAGGAAAAGCTTCTATGCTCCTGATTCGTCGGCTAGGCAAACATCGTTAAACAGCATAGGATGGGCTATATATGCATGATCGAACTTAGGTTGTAAAATTTGGATGCAAGCGGTTAATACCGATACCGACAAACATCCTCCTTCTTTAACCACGTCCCTTAGCTCATCAATTGGGACTACGACATTGCTCGCCTTGTAAATGACATCCCTCGGGGTAGCATCTGCTAACTTCAGAAGGATTACATCTACCTGCTCCTGCGTGAGTGTAGCGTACGAGAAACAGTCGAAGTTTTTGATCTTCCCTTCCGTGGCTTTAGGCGAAGCAGTTTCTTCCATCCCGTGCACTTTCTTAAGGACCATCAGCTCCTTGCCTGTCCCATGTTTGACGGTCGCCACTTCTTCTTCTTTTTCTGAGGGGTTGTCGGACTGAGAAGAGTCTTCATCTAGGTCACTGTCCAGCAGCTGCTTCGGTACCCCGGCGTCCCGGAAATAGCGCTTGTCCTTGATCAGCAACATGGCGTAGGTGCCCCTGCGTTGATATAAACAATGGCCCCTAAGGGCCCTCAAGTTGCCAAATGTACTGAGCACCTCAATGGCACTTAAGACGACTAAGGCGTTGTTTCCGCTTCCCTCTTCAGCCTGGACGGGGAAGTTGTGAATAGAAAAGAAGTTCCAAATGCCGCCGTGGCGTTTGGCTCCTCGCTTGATAACTCTTTGAAGATGCATCGGTAGAAGCCTCATGTTTTTGTCTTCCGGGCGGCTGAAAGTGATCCCTGAGTGTGGCACCTCGTTGTGGCTGCAATTCAGGAGTCGGACTTCGTGGTTCCTTAGGTCTGCTATGCAGAGGAACCATATGTCGCAGTGCTTGTATGGTTCCAACACGAGGTTAGGGTCGTGCTCGTCAATGTGCTGCAGCATGTTGGACACCGCAGAGGAGTCTAGTTCTCTACACATCAGCCTTCTTGCCAAGGTCGGGGTGGCGCAGTATATTTTCTTCCGACCTGTCCTACTATCGATATTTTCTATTATAGCATTCTCGAGGACCCTGAATAACCGTTTTCCGATGACGGCCATCGAGCGGAACATGTTGCGGAGTGTTCCCCGTCGTACGGAGAAGTAGTCGTCGCTCCAGACGACGTCTTCTTCATCTGCCTGCGATCTTAGGACCCTGTCTAGCAGTTTCTGGTCTCTGATCGATAGGTAGCCGATGGCCCTTCTGTCGAAGTCGGCCATTTTGAAGGATGGTATCTCTGATGGCTCACGGAATCTGTCTGTCATCGATCGTCTACCTCGGGAGAAGTGTCTTTCATTGGCTGCGTACACGTCCCCCTTTTCTCCCTCGGACTCGTCTGAAGAGTTTGTCCCGATGCTGACATCTCCCTTATCATCTTCAATATCGTCCAGGGGAATCGCGGGATTTTCTTCCTCGGGACCTACGGAGCTCCATCGGTGGACTTCGGTTGCATCCCCTCCTTGGGCGTTGAGGATCGCCCACTGGAGGAGGAGGGTGATGCTGATGTCGAAGGATATGCTGATGAAGATGATGGACAACCACGGCTCGGAGGTGACGACGACCGTCTCAGCTACCTTCGGCGTGGATGGTCATCCCCTCTATCCAGCCTCTCCTCGATTTTATCGAGGTGTTGGAGAACTTGCTGCATTATTGAATTTATGGCCTCCAGTCTGCTCAGCAGTTCTCGCTCTTGGTTGCTCAGCCTGTCTTGAACAGACGCATATTTGCGGGTGAGGGAAATGCAAATTTCAGAGTTGGTATCTGTTACCTCCTGCAACTTGTCGAGCTCGTGCCCGAGCGTCATTCCGAGCGATAGGGAAGCTCCGGTAGATCTTCCTCCCATCCTCACGACCCCTTTCTCATGCGATGGCTTACCAGGCGTGGTAGAGTTTACGTAAACAGTTTGCGTCGCCGATGCCGCCAGGCGGGGCGATGGCGCTACTTCAGCAGCTATTGCCTTGCCTTTTCGTCGGCGAGGGGACGACTGTGGTGCGGGTGAACTTCAGTCCACCTCTGCACTGTCGGCGACCTCCTCTCCTGCTATAAAAGGCAACACAGGTTGCGGCGTAGGTGTTAGCTGATCTCCCTCGAGCTCCATCCTCAGGGTCTCGGTGAACACCGCGTTGCTGGTGCTCGGCTCAGGTTCTTCTTCTGCCTCTTCAGGCATTTCAAGGATGACAGGGGCTGCGGCAGCTCCCAAAGTTTCTGTCTCGGTAACCTCAACGATCACCGGTTCTTTGTCGGCTACCACCCTTCTTGTTGAGGCGGCGACTGACATAGCTGGAGCGACTACAACCCTACTGGCAGTTGTAGTCGGTAGCTCTAGAACTACCCCTTCTCGGGCTTTGGTGGCTGTGGTGGGGGTTGTGCCTTTTGCTACAGCTTCAATCTCGGCTGTAGTGAACACCAACTTGTCTGCATCGTAGTTGGTGCAGCGAGGGAGTGGGAGGAGTGTATTTGTCCTTGCGAACTTATAGAAACAGTTCCCCCCTCCTTCCTAATGATGCTGGTCCTCATCAGGTACTTGGTGTCAAACACCTCATCGCCTTGCATCCTTGAAAGGCTACGCGGCTCTTTTGGGTACCCGAGTCCTACTACGATTAGGTTCACGATGCCACCCATGCAGTATTCCTTGGTAGATTCCTTCATCGGATGTAGTCTGTTCAGCACAAATCGTCCGAGGTTGATCACTCGGCCCTCCATTATGTGCCACATGACCTGGAGCTCTTCTGTGTATATGTTGATGGATTCGTACTTGCTGAACAGGAGGCACGCCACCAATTTGTGTACTATCCTCCAGAAGCATGAGTGTATAGCAGCTACCTTCTTTCTCGGCTTGAACGAAGATTCGCCGGTTAACGTGTTCCAGAGCTTCACGGGATTGAACCCGTCTCCTTTGGTGATTCTCTCACCGTTGTCCATCAGGTTCCTCTCCTCCTCGCTTGAAGAGAAGATCTGGTTCAGAAAATTTTCGGAGATTGTGCACTCTGAATTGTAGAGTCGGGCTTGTAGTCTGTCTGGCCCTCCAAATTCTTTTCTCTCCGCCGGTGAATTTTTCACCCGGTGGAGGGAAGACATGAACTCCATTGTCAGCCTAGTGTATGAGGAAGACCTACTGAAGTAGATTTTCTTCAGACCCGCCACGGTGAGGACGGCTTTCAGCCTCTTCTCGATTCCCAGATCAGCAAATGAGGCTTCATGGCAGAACCTGCTGGGGCGGTAGATTTTGGGCACCAGCTCAGCGTACCGGCGAGTATGCTCTTCGTTCCTTGGCTCGAAACTCACCGCCAAGGCTTCCGGGATTGTTGTGGCTGCTGGGGGCGTTGGAGTTAAAATTGGAGTTGGGGTTGCCGCTTCTCCAACCCTGGCCCTCTTTTCTGTTGTAGAGGCCTCGACTGGTCTTGGGTTCGGGTGCTTCCGCCCGGCATTGGAGGGTTCAGCCGTAGTCTTGGGGTAGATCCATCTACCCTGAGAGTCAACGGGGACAGCAGTAATCTTGGTGTGGGCCATCTCTATAAGACAACAAAAGAAATACTTTGATTAAATATATTGGTTTTTGAAAGAAGTATATAATAAAGAATAAATGTGTGGCCTGGTGTTTTTCTGTACAAAGATTTTCTGGCCCCCGCTCCCCCCTCAGTATTGGGCGACACACAAGGTCCTGAGGAGAAGTCATGTGGCCGATACTAGGGACGGGTATCGCCTGATACGACAAGGTGATAGGGCGACAAACGCACGGCCGTGTCGGGCGATAAAAGATGCCCGATACAGCTCGTATATAAAAGGAAAAAAAAGCGTGTCGCCCGGCACAAAACCTTTAGGACGATACAAAAATGGATGACACGACTATCGTTTGACATGGCATATCGGGCAATAGTTACTAAAAGATACGTTGCGCGATATGCATGTCGGGCAATACGAAACCGCTCAGCTAACAAGGCCGATAATCTATACATGTTAATCAGAGAACGCGTCAGGCAGCATAGACTGCCGCGCGATAGATCTACTGGGCTATATCTACCGGGCGATAGGTCTGTCGGGCTGTACCTCACAAAGTTCGGGACTTCCGCACGTTACGAAGGCAAGGGGGTGTCGCGCGACACGGGAGCAAAAAGCACAAAAGTCCTTTGCACGATACGGGAGTACGAACACAGTAATTCAGGTAGCCCGACACGGTAAACTTGTTCTCATATATATAGCAAACTCAAACTCGGCGGTGAAAACACAGCAAGCAATCTCGGGCATGCATCGGCCGATAGGGCAATTCATTCCCGAGACGGGCAGTCCATCCGTCGGCCTAAGGGTGATCAGTCCTTTGGCACGATCGTCACAGGCTCATGCCGTCTAGGAGCATTTTTTTTCATGGCTTTAGCGATGCCCGAAAACACTATTTGCATGATTTTGCGCATCCTGCCGGAAGAGTTGCCTTCCGTTACGACCCTCGGAGCAGAGGCTAAAGGGAAACTTGAAAGCGAAAAGGGATAACAAAAGCGGTTGAGGGGTAAAACATCACTGGCCTGAAACTAAGGTCCCGGCATCAGCTAGCATTACCCATCCCGTCCTATAGAATACTTCGGTGACCCATAAAACAGAGTCAGTGCATGTGGCGCATGAACTGACTCGGGCCTTATTACATCCAAAAATGTTTGTAATGTTTTTCTTGCAGGAAAGTAAAAACGTCCTATTCTAGGAATCAAAAAGACAACTCGGGTTGCCTCCCGAGAAGCGCTGCGTTTCACGTCTTCAGCTGGACGATCAAAGTTTCTTCTTCCTGCATCTTCATCCCCACTTCTGCGGTCATTGCCCTGTTCTTTTTGCCGGTTCGGTATTGGACGGAATCCTTCCCGATGGGTTCTTCACAATTTCAGCCAATTGAGCTAGTTGCTGGTCGATCTGGCATTGGTGCGTCTGCATGTCCGCCAGTTGTACCTGCAACGAGTTCAAGACACCGGAATTTGATAACGCACTCTGCGCCAGTTGATTGTTGATCGTATCTTGCTTCTTAACAAAATCAAATAACTGGCCAATCACGTCTGCCTGGCCCGTGCCCTTGCTTTGTTCTCGGTTAGGCCCTTGATACTTCCCCTATGCTTGAAAGTTCCCTCTGTTTGATGGGAAATGAGTGTTTCTGGGGTATTGGCTTGGTCCTCCCCTTTGCTCAAAAGCCTAAGGTTGCTTGGAGGCACCTTGCAACTGATGCAAATTTTCAGCTGCATCCTTGTTGCCATAGTTGAAACCAGGATGGTCCGGCCTTTTGAAATTCACAAAAGCCACCTTCTCGGTTTCCTTGACATCAGATTCGGTATCGCTTGATGTGTCTGGTTGGGTGTAGATGCAATTCTCTACCCCGTGTCCTCCTTCTCCACATGTTACACATTTCATTACCTTTTTGACATGTTTCTTACCCTTTCCGCCAGATTCCTTCAGCTGCTTTACATCTATAGCTATCCTTTGGATCTGAGAAGTGATTGTCTCCAGCACCTTGGATTTAAAAGAAGCTCCCTCACTAACCTTCTTAGCTTGGCTCCGGTCAGATCTGTCATAGTCAGTGTCGGCTTGCAGCTCGGCCATGTTCTTGATGATCTTCTCGGACCTGCTCGGCTTCTTCCCTAGGAAGTCACTTCCGGCTGCTGCGTTCAATGAAACCCTTTCTTCGAGAGTTAGGCCGTTATAGAAGGTAGTGATCAAGAACCCTTTCTTGTAGTTGTGGTGAGGGCAGTCCCTCTGATATTCTTGATACCGCTCCCAGGCTTCATGGAGATTCTCATTAGGCTTTTGCATGAATGAAGTTATCCTTTGTCTATTTCTCACTGTCTTCTCAGTCGAGTAGACCTTATTTACGAATGTGTCCGCCAATGCCCCCCATCCGTTCAAAGACTGGTGGGGTAACCCAAGATACCAGGACAGTGCCTTATCTTCTAAGGAGAAGATGAAGCCTTTGCAGTAGATCACCTCCTGGGGAACCCCCCGCATCTTGATGGTATCACAGATGTTCTTAAAAGCATCCAAGTGGTGATAGGGATTGTCATTTTTAGAACTTCCTCTAAAGCTTTTGTTCTGAATCATAGAGATAATAGACGGCTTGAGTTCGAAGTTTGCAACATTGAATCGCGGAATGACGACAGGGCATCTGGAATTGTTTGCCTTAGTGGAGGCTAACTCCCTTAAAGTCCTTTCTTCTTCGCCTGAATCGTCGCTGTTGTTGCCTCCCTATTGTTCTTGGTTCTGGTGTCACCTGTGTCGATGACGGTGACGACGCCTGACATGGGGGTGGCCTTCCTCGGAGTGATCTGATTCCTGATCTTCCTGCTGATCATTTCCGTCGTAGCGATCGTTGCCACTTGGCGGAGGTGATTCATCCCTAGGCCTTCCCTGCTGTTGACCTTCAACTTGTTGTGGGTTGACACGGGGAGGCATGATGTCGATGACTGTGCTCGGTCGATTGGTTGAATGGTGTCGGATCTCGGTGGTACAGGGATCTTTCTTTCAGGGTTCCTGAGAGAAAGATACGAAAAATCAAGTCATAAAATTGAATTATTTAGCTTAGGCTAAGAATAATAGTAAGGAGAAAGAATAAAGAAAAGGGTGTTGTCAAGCTCGTTTCCAAGCTTGAGGCACAGGAGTGTAGTTAGTGGATTCGGATTCGTCTACAGTACCGTTTTGCCTTGTCCCCGGCAACGGCACCAAAAAGTTGACCGGCCTAAATCGCCCGTCCTAAATTTTTAGGAGGATTTGAGGTAGTCGAGCTTTTACATTTATAAACTCGAATCCTTCTAGGCCCCAGCAACTTTGTTTACGGGGTCGAAGTAGATACACGGGGTCGAACACAGGGACAAGGGGGGTAGTGTTGAGAACCCGTGAATCGACACGCTACACTCCGGTAGGTAAAAGAGATTGTAAATTCCCCAAAAGGGAAGCATAAAGATGTCACAAGCAAAACAAGAAAACTATCTCCAAGTGGAGTTACTAAAAGGATTTAAGGTTTTTAGCCATTTAGCAATTTTTAGGGGTTTTCATGCGATAGAAACAGAAAGATAAAACTAGAGCTAGAGCAAGGTACGAAGGATAAGACTATAGCAAAACAAGCGGCATCGGTAACATCTTGTACCCCTCCTCTCAGAGCGAGTACCTCTTACCAAGCCTCGGCACCCCTCTCGAGGTTGTTGGGCTCAAAGTTAGAGTGGAATGTCACTGAAACAACTCCGTTCCAAGCACTCTCGTACTCCAGAATCAGACCAAACACTAGAGCCACAACACAACTCTCGAAGTTGTTGCGATGGGAAAACACGATTCGGTAGCTAAGCGAAACGTGATCCAAAACATGCAAGCTAGAGTTCAGATATCAAACATAGCAGTCATCCAACATATTGCACCAAGCATAGAGAAGCAAGTAATTAAGCATTTCCATTTCTATGAGCATTAAAGGTCTTAATTACAATGCATAAGTAAAGGAATTTAAATAATAGAATTAAAGATATGTGTCGCCTTCTTGATGTAGAAGGACGACATGCTACAGTAACCATCCCGCCCGATATCGGACAGGGGCCTAGCCCGATACAGCCATGTCGGGCGGCACGCTCTCTCAAGCTGCACACCGCGACGGGCGACTGCATCGCTCAAGGACCTGGCCGATATGCTCGAGTCGGGCGGTACACCCTCTCGGGCGACACACCTGACGGGCGGAGCGTATCGGGTTCGTTATCATGTCGGGCATGGAGCTGCGTATCCTATCGTCGGGCACTCGTGTCGCGTATCTACATCGGCTGATATCGGCTCCCAGTGTCGCCCGGTACAGTCCTAGGTGAACCAGTCCCCTCCCTCTCTGGATGGGGAAGAGCTCACCTAGTGTTGCCCGGTATGAACAATGGAGCACGATACGACTGCTCTCGCAGCCTCCTCCGAAGATCACTCGACTCTCCAAAACCTGAAGTGACCAAGCTTGTCCGAATTGTCTAAGCTCCGAACTGTCTTTTTGGCTCCCTGTAGCTGCCATTTATAGGCAGCTGGTCGTGAGAAGATATGGTGCTCGAAACGCCACGTGTCCTGCTTTCCGCCGTTCAGTTGGTGGTCAGCTGACGCGGGTATCGCCCGGTATCGCTCGACACAAGGAGGTCGGCTGTCGGGCGTTGAGGCGAGAGGCGCCTGCCGGTGGGTGGCTGATATCGCGCGGCACCTAGAGTAGTTGTGGCATGCTCGGCTCCCTGTTGGGTAAAGAGGCGTGTCATCCATCGGTACCCTATCGCGTGGCATTCTTGCGTCGCGCATCGTCGAATCGCGCAGCCCCGCCGGTCAGCGTGTGTATCGGGCGTCAGGGGGGGGCCGAGACAGTCTTGGACTTATTCGCGGGCCGGAACGGCCTTATTTGTGCTAAATGGGCCAAAATAGGAGGAAACTCTGCAAAAGATGGAAATATTGGACTGAGAGCATTGCTTGGCTAATTATTGCGAAATTGCATAAAAATAGAGGAAAATGTCAGAAAAGGGCAGTTTTGATAACAGAATAAAGGCCAAAAACATCACAAAAATTGGTGTTATCAGTGGCTGAGGCCACTTTGTTGGTTATCATGCACTGACCACAAGGAGGAGAGGTCATGGAGTCCGGATCATCCATTGACCTTATATGGAACCGGCTTTGGGCTTCACAGTTGAAGGTTGGAATTGAGCGGTACGGCTCACTTCCTCAGGGCATAATAATTCATAATCAAGCAATATAGTATCCTGCTTAGGGAAAATACAGAACATTGGTTGAGGCCTTCTTTGTACAAGTTGATCTAGTTATAATCTACAGTTCATCATATGAACCTTATATCATGTGATGAGTTCTTATAAAACTTATCTTGTCAATCATGTTCCATAAAGAGTACATGGTTATAGGTCTCATAAATATCTTGGTAAGATTGGTGGTAATATTAGCCCTACTCAGTATGCTGCTCTTATAATCTGCATATATCAATTATCTGTATAAAGCTGGTAGAGGGTTATGTTTCTCACTGGGACTGTGTGTCTCACCCCGCTGGTTAATAACCCTTTTTAGATGGATGTGCCTGGCGAGATGAAGATCATGTGGCTATAGATGATATGCAGAGGTATCGTACCTAGTGGGATAGATAGTGTCTAGCAGTAGAGTCCTATGTGTCATCCATGTACACTCAGGTCTTTGGGAGAGCTTTTCGATGTTTCTTGTACAATGAGCGATGTACAGTTTTTGGTATGTATCTTGATGTAAAGCATCATGGCAAACAGTTACTTCATGTAACGAGATGATGGGAAATTATGTTGTAACACCTTGGAAATATGCTATGAAATGAAAAGTATTGGCTCAGATATTATATGTTTCATCTTGTGGTGCTTGTTGTAAATCGGTTTTAATTTCCCGTGTTTTTTGGTAATCCGCTGGCTAGCATGTAATCGTGTACTGTTGTGGATGGGGTTTTATAGTGTTTGGTATCAGAGATCTAGGTTCTCCGAGTCTATAGGGACACTAGGACTAGGATTAGGATGGTGTCTAAGGTTGGACCGTGACATAATATATGGTGCATACTACCTAATCTCAGGACTTGATGCCCTGACCAGGTATTCAAATATTGAAGACAAAGGTAAGTATGGATCATTAGATTGTTTCCTCCTTGATTACTCTGATCAAGTAGTCATTCTGGAGCAATCTAAAGAGCATAACAAATCAGGAATATGATGCTAATACCTTCATCTTGTTATAAAGGAAGTAAATAAATGCACCATAACCTCTTAAAGCGTGGATGCTTGATAATCAAAAGAGGAAGTAACGGTTCTATGAAACCTAAATTTGTATAAGAATATGATGAGATAAGTTCTTGAAACTGTAATCTCAAGAGATATACGTGACAAAAGACAAATTAACCTGTGATCACAAGGTAAGTAAAAGCGTAAAACTCACACAAGATGAAGAAAATACCTGAAAGAGAAGGACAAGTGATGAGTAAATAAGATGGAACCTGAGATAATCTCAGACCAACCAATAAATGTAAGCATAAATGAGAAAGTATAACGTGCAAATTCGGGATAAGAAAGAGAAAACAAAGGATATGATCCCTGTTCAATAAAGAATATGTGAAGAACAACAATCTTTTTCAAAAGGGAAAATAAAAATCTGATATAATCAGGAAATAACCATGAGTATGATGAAACGAAGACAAGAGAAGGAGAATAATAACACGTAATGGTCTTGATGTTTCCTATGCTAAGTGTAAGGAAACCAAGAAGAAATTGGATGAAACCAGATGGAACAAGGTTTATTGATGCTTAAACGGTTGAAAAACTCATGTAAGGATTAAAGAAAGTGATAATACCCTCCCCTTTGATATGAAACCATAGATGATGATGGGTTGATGGGAGGAGCTTGTTCCTTTGTGTTCCTTTCTTCTGAGGGAATGGCTGTCAAGTGGACCTTGTGTCACTTGATGTGTATGCCTTTGGAGTGACCTCTGGTTGGATACTTCAAAAAGTATCAGTCAATCTTGGACCTTAGTTTCCAAGATAGAGATATATGTGATAGATGATGACAATAGGATCCTCTTGACATGTTTTGAACCTGTGACAATGGTAGACTATAAAGAGGATCTGGAAGTGATGAGTTTTGACTCAAGAGATGGATACCAAGGTAGGGGGAAACCAGTATATGAAGTGTCAAGCAAATGGGAAGATGAGAATGTGCCTTCTGGTAAGGGGTTAAGAATCAAGATGCTTAGATAAGTGAAAGTATGGTGGTGAACCGTCCTGATAGATCTGCCTTGACCTTGCACCTACAAGCTTGAAGCTTGTTTTGGAAGTCGGGATCTATGTGGTGACCCTCGAAGTAGCAGTTCAGCAACACAGATGAACGTTGATAAGGATACGTGAGTATCGGATGGTTTGACCAGGAAACAAATGGAAACAGGAAACAGTAGATCTCGAGGCATGAGCTGGCCAGAAACGGTGAGATGACCAGGGTATGCTAGCAGGACAAATGGAGTTAATCTCTTCTGCTTTGTCTTCTTCTTACCTCTTATCTGCTTCTGTTAATATAGTTTAGTAGTTACCCTCCTCTGAACGCTTGTAGCGTGTTTTGCAGATGCTTCCTTTTGATTAGTCAGAAGAGAGATAGCATGTTGTCGAGCACCTTGTTGATGACTTGGTTGTGTAGGATGAAATATACTTCCCTCTGTATCCTTTCTCTTCCTAGATGTGACAGTCGGGTGAAACCCTTTCTGTGTGACATGACAAGGATCATTGTAACCCTGGGAATGGATATCCTTAGAAAGGTGTGAAGTTGTCTCAGATGGAGAGGGTGGATTTGTTTTGATCTGGCTAAGTGCCTATTGAATGGCTATCATATGTTAGGGGTTTATTGTGGTGACACATCCCGCTATCACACAGACAATGAGGTGCCATGCGAAAATGTGCGGGAAACACCATAAACCACTTATTACCAAAAACACGGGTTAATTAAAACCGATTACAGAAAGCAAATAAACCAAGAAACTGTTACATTCAGATCCTCAGCCTACAAGAAAATAGGTATGTAAACATTTACAAGTCTTGATACGTGTCCACATCTTAACGGATCAGTTGTCTTGTCATCATATGAGTTCATCACCTATTTATTTACATAACGGGCCACATCTGGCCAATGGCAGGATATACAAGGCTTCATCATAAAACAACGTCAAAACACCTCCAAGGACCTGAGAGTACAGGGATGACTCTAAGACTCTACTACAAAACAACCAAAACAGCAGCATATCCATCTCTTGCCTTCTACTGGTCCTCTTCTTGCTGCTCGGCCGCAACCCCGTGATCACCACCACGTCTAGTGCGAACACCTAAAAAAGTTGCAAACCAACGGGGTGAGACACATAGTCCCAGTGAGAAACATAACTCCCTGCCAGAACCATAAAACCTCAAAAGGTTAGAGCAGCAACAGCAGATAACTGATAAAATGTACAGCAAGAGTAGTCTATAGAGCAAGATTGTTATTACCATTGAGCTTACCATGGTGTAAGAAATACATATAACCAAGTATTTCTTTATGGAACATGATTGACAAGATAAGATTTATAAGATCTTATCACATAACATAAGGAACGTGTAAGTAACTGTAATGTATAATAAGATCAACTACACAAGCAAGGCCTCAACCAATGTTCCTTGTTTTGCCTTGAGTAATAAATACTATTCGGCTAGATTACGTGTTATTATGCCCTGAGGAAGTGAGTCGCACCACTCAAATCCAACCGACGGATGCAAAACCTAGAGTCGGTGCCATACAAGGTCAATGGAAGAGTCGGACTCCACGACCTCCCACCTCGTGGTCAGTGCACGAGAACCAAAGCAGGACCGCAATCTCATGCTTAAGTGGCCTCAGCCACATGGTCAACTCCCGCAGGCTACCCTTTCTCTAGCCCGCCTTGGTACAGGTCTCGGCGCTAGTATATCTAAGCCACGGGCTAGTTCACTGTGCTCCATGAGCCATGAATGCATTCATGCTCTATCACACTGAGCCATGGGCCTGTTCACCATGCTCTTATCTACCCCAAGTCTGCAACTGCAGATGCACTCGAATCCTCTCTATTTTAGGCTAGGAGAAACCTTGCATATTCAACAATATGCGCTCCGGGTTAACTCATAGGAGAACGCGTTTCACCATCACCACCTACTGACGATGATGGATCTATGGCCAGGGCAAACTACATGATATGTTCAACTTTGATTAGTTAGTATATTTTAAGTGGGTTGTTGGGCAAACAAGTTGTAACACATGCATAACATACATCTACATTATTGTTACCACCATCATGTTATTCCGGGATCTCAATCCCTCATCACAAGAAACTACTGCCTCATAAGGCATTCTCATCACTTGGGATAACAATCCATGATCTCATCATCAGAGGATAACACCTCAACTAGGTACTTTAACCAAGCTCAGGTCCTCAGAGCAAAACACATCATACAGGTGATGCATGTTATCTCATCATCAAGAGTGACCATCAAAGTAGTGTTATTCAAACATATATACCTCATAGCCTTTTCCCTGGCTATGCATCTACATGAAACACCTGCATGGTTAGTATACACAATCATAGAGATAATCGAAACCATCATAGATTAACAGAATGATCGTATTGTCAATACAGGGCAACATTGATGATTGCATGCTTTATCATTCATGCCTCAACCTGTGACCATAGACATGGGTCACATCATCATGTGAAGCAACTCATATACTTCCAAACTTATCATTATATATATATAATTTCAAGACATCATGGAATTAGAGTTCGGATATGCCATGCTTACATATGTGCGTTCTACTATATCAAACATGTCAAAGGTTCACGAACCATAAACCATACCTCTTAATCAACAAAGATGTGATCGCATGATAAGGAACTAACAGATGAGTTTCCGGGTGGAACATGACCCTCACTAGAAGTACCCACTACCCTCACAAGAAGTGTGACGGGCAGGGCACCCTCACTGGAAGTAGTATCGGGCAGAGTAACTTCTCATGTCGCCCAAGCATACTAGCCACATATCGGCCAAGCCCTTTAGCAAGGATGTCGGGCCACTACCTCAAGGCATATCATTCAATCAGAGACCAAGACATATCGTGCACAAAGCATAACGTGCAGCTAGGTCTATGGGGTATGTCGTGCAACCATGTATATCGTGCACGCATGTGACGTGCATCCATGTATCGGGCAGCTAGGTTGGGAAGTGTATCATGCAACCATAGGGTTAGGGTTACCATATGTCACTACATTGGGCATCACCACCAAACCATGATGCCCAACACAAGACTAGCCCACTGACCTCCATGACACTCAAGGTATAACAGGCACTAAGCCACTACAAGCTAGGCATATCGGGCAGGGCACTTGACAAATCATAATGCCCTAAGGTACAGCTCAAATGGGCAGCAAAGGAAAGCCTATCGTTCAACCAAGCTAGTCTCATCCTATCGGCCATCACACAAGGCAAGGACCAAGGTGTATCGCCCAACACAACCTCCTCATCTCAACTCCAAACTCTAGATCAAGAGAGGGTATCAGGCAACACCATCCCCAAGCCATATCGTGCAAGATACAGCCCAACAAGATCATCATCAACCTCAAGCTCAAGGGCACCAAACCCTAGATTGATCAAGAAGATCGACTCACCTCTCAACAACCAAGAGAGGGGTTTTACACAACCTCTTTCACAACTCGGATAACCATAAGGATCAACCCCCACATGGTTCTACATCTACCAAAAAGCTCACCTTTTGAATCCATGGTGAGAGGAGGGTGTTGCTCAAGCAACTAGAACACAAGCTCACCTCTCAACTTGAACGAGAGAGGGGTATTGCTCATATTACTAGAGCTCAAGATCACTTCTCTAGACCAAGGAGGGAAAGGAGTGTTGCTTAGCAAGGAAACACTAAAAAAACATGGTTCGGCCAACTAGGTGCAACTAAGCAAGAAACATAACTAGCAACATACATAGCCGATTATGATCATAAGAAGACATACAAGAATATAGAAGAAGGTAATATGGTTAGGGTTAGGAGTTATGTAACCCGCCTTAAGCAAGCTCCAGGCTCCTAGCACCAATCACACCTCAAGAGGAAGAAGAAGAAGACTTCAGGATAAGGATCGGCCACCAAGCTTGCAAAGGAAGAGGTGTCGTGCAACCAAGGGAGAAGGGAAACTGAGGAACTAAAGGGATCCTCAGCAAGAGAAAGAAGGTGCATATATAGGAGAGGGTGGAGGAGAAACCAAGGTAAGACAAGGCAAGGTGTCGCCCACCTAGGGACACTTGTCCATGGGCAATGCCACCTCTCTAACTTGCCTTAAGCACATGTCCAAGGCCATTGCCACATGCAAGCATCAAGCACCAAGTGTCCACTAGTGGTGATACAAATGAGGTCAAAAAGGTCAACGGGGTCCATGGGTGATACACCTCAACTCCAAGCCCGACACACACCCTGGGTGACACACCCAGGCCGATACAAGGCACTCTAGCCCGACACAAGGTCAACAAGGCAAGGGCAAGGTTCAAATAAGACATCTCAAGGCCCAACAAGCTCATCCAAGCCCAAAGCAACTCAAGCAACGAGCCCAAACCTTCCTCTCAACACTAGAGGAAGCAAGGAGAGAGAGGAACACCTCTCAAGGTGATAAACTTGTTCAACAACCCTAGGTTTGGGTTAATTGCAAGTAGCACCTCCAGCTCTCAACAAAGCACAAACAAACTCTAATCACCACTAAAGGTGATTAGAAAGCAACTAAGCACCAGGGTTAAGCAAAGAAAATAGGATAAGCCCTAAACGGAGGTTAGGGTCCTTACAAGCTATAACCCTCTACAAAGGGATTTCGTGTTCAAAATCCAAAGAGAAAAGCGAGGGATACTTCCTCCTCATCTCTTCCTCGAGCTCCCACGTGGCTTCCTCAATGCCACGATGATGCCAAAGAACCTTTACCAAAACTAGGTCCTTCCTTTTTAGCTTCTTTACTCTTCTGTCAAGGATCATCATAGGACCTTCCTCGTAGGTCACATCTTAATCAAGCTCAACCTCTACTGGCTATATCACTATGATCTTTTCTGTTGTCTGCTGTACTAACTCAAGACCCAAAAGCTGGTACTCACCAAACTCATACCAACATAAAGGAGATATGTACTTCCTGCCATATAAGGCTTCATAAGGAGCCATGCCAATGCTCCGTTGGTAACTATTGTTGTAGGCAAACTCTATCAAACTGAGGTGGACATCCCAAATGCCTAGAAACTGCAAAACACAAGCTCGAAGAAGATCCTCCAAAGTCTGAATAGTCCTTTCAGATTGTCCATCTATTTGTGGGTGGAAAGCGGTGCTGAACCTCAACTGTGTTCCCAACGCTTTGTGCAACTATTCCCAGAAATGACTCGTGAACTGAGGACCTCTGTCAGAAATTATCATTTCTGGTACGTCGTGTAAACATACTATCTCATCTACATATACTTTAGCGAGCTTCTTAGCTGTATACGTTGTCTTCACATGTATGAAATGGGCAGACTTCGTCAATCTGTCCACTATCACCCAAATGGAATCATAATTCCTAGCTGTCCTAGGCAGACCAACTACGAAATCTATGGTTATATGATCCCATTTCCACTGCGGTATTGGCAGGGGTTGCAATGTACCTGTCGGCTTCTGATGCTCAGCCTTGACTTGCTGGCATAATGCACACCTAGCCACAAACTCGGCTACATCTTTCTTCAAACCAGGCCACCAATACAGGTCCTTTAGATTGTGATACATCTTGGTGACTCCTGGATGCATAGCATACATCGATGTGTGTGCTTCCTTGAGCACTAGCTTCCTCAGATCATCAGCATCGAGGAGCACCATCCTATCATGATAACAAACTAGTCCATCCTCAGACTCATGGAACCCATTACGCCCTTCCCTGTTGAGCTCTGACCTGATCAATCGCACGGTATCATCTGTTTGATGTGCATCTTTGATTTTTTGTCTCAGCATAGGCTTGACTTGCATCCGTGCCAAAAGTCCTGCTAACAAGGAAACTTCCATCTGCACATTTATCTACCGCAAGGAGACAAACATATCATGTCTATGGCATACCAAGGAATTCAACTGTGCCTTCCTTACAGGGAGAGAAGAAAATTTTCGACTAAGTGTGTCAGCTACTACGTTCACCTTACCAGGGTGATACTCGATGGTGCAGTCATAATCATTGATTAGCTCCATCCAACGACATTGTCGCATGTTTAGCTCATTCTGCGAGAAGATATACTTCAAGTTCTTATGATCTGTAAAGATCTGACACACTTCCCCATAGAGATAGTGTCTCCAAATCTTTAGTGCATGAACCACCTCTACCAACTCCAAATCATGAGTCGGATAGTTCTCCTCATGTTTCTTAAGTTGTCGCGAAGCAAAAGAAACTACATGATCTTCCTGCATCAGCACGCATCCTAAGCCCTTCTTGGAAGCATCGCAGAAAACAACATAGCCTTTCCCAGGCTCTGGAAGCACTAGTCAACTTATCCTTCAAACTTTGGAAAGCTTGCTGGCAATGATCATTCCAGACAAAAGGTACATCCTTTCTAGTCAACTTTGTCATCGGCAACGTGATCACACTGAAGTCCTTTATAAACCTCCGGTAGTATCCTGCTAAACCCAGGAAACTACGAACTTCAGTCGGCGTCTTCGGCTGTTCCCATTCTACAACAGACTCCACCTTCTTTGGGTCCACTTTAACTCCTTCTGCAGATATCACATGACCCAAGAAAGTTACTTCTTTCAACCAGAACTCACACTTACTAAACTTGGAATATAACTGATGTTGGCAAAGGAGAGTCAACGCTTGTCGAAGATGCTATTCATGCTCTTGTCTGTCCTGACTATAGATCAAAATGTCATCTATAAAGACTACAACAAACTGATCTAGGAACGAACGGAACGCCCTGTTCATCAAATCCATGAAAGCAGCAGGTGCATTGGTTAGCCCAAACGGCATAACAACAAACTCAAAGTGACCATACCTCATCCTAAAAGTTGACTTTGGTATGTTATCTGCCTTAATCCTCAACTGATGATATCTGGACCGTAGATCGATCTTTGAAAACATTGTAGCACCACGCAACTGATCAAATAGATTGTCTATCCTCGGTAACGGGTACTTGTTCTTAATCTTGACTTTGTTCAACTGCCGATAATCTATGCATAACCACATCGATCCGTCCTTCTTCTTAACGAACAACACTGGAGCACCCCAAGGCGATGTACTTGGTCAGATGAAACCTTTCTCCAACAACTCTTGTAACTACTTCTTTAGCTCTGCCATCTCAACTGGAGCCATCTTGTACGGTGTCTGTGCAACTGGCTATGTTCCTAGAACCAGATTGATCTCAAAATCAATCTCTCGGGGTGGAGGAACACCGGGGAACTCATCAAGAAACACATATGCAAACTCTCAGACAACCGTCACCTCCTCAAGACTAGGACCCTTTACCTTGGTATCCACAACGTGGGCTAAGAACGCCTTACATCCTTGTCGTAACAACTTTTCTGCCACCAACGCTGATACTAGACACGTCGAAAGAATCTTCCTATCTCCTTGGAAGATCTAATTCTCTCCACAAACCTCAAACACTGCCTACTTGGAACCACAGTCCAACACAACCTTATACTTCTCTAAGGTATCCATCCCAAGGATCACATCGAATCCATGCATATCAAGTGGTATGAGATCCACTTGTATATTGTGTCCCGAAAAAGATAAGACACAAGATGGACACTCCTCTCGAAGCATCGAGGAACCATCAAGAGGGGTTTCTAACAACAAGCTATCTTTCTTACATCTAACAGGTAACAGACAGTTATCAAGCATAGAATGTGCGATAAAAGAGTGCATAGCACTCGAGTCAACCAAAATAGATATAAAGCAAGAAGAAGACAAATCAGAATGAGATAACTCCATCTGACCTGCCACTACTCGCGGGTTCACTATCGCCTCTGGCTGACTCATAGCATAGAATCGAACTGTTGCTTGTTGTCCACGTCCTCTGCTTCCTTGAGCAAACGATCCCGCTTGTGACGCTTGGCCGCGTCCTCGCCCTCTGCTACTACTGGGTTGCTATCGGTCTGACCCTTGTTGATTCTGCCTCAGCTGCTGGGTCACTTCAACATCTTTACTTGGGCAATTCGACTTGAAATGCCCTGTCTGTCTGCAGATATAGCATGCCCTTTCCTCAAACTATGGCCTAGATGGCCCTGTCACTACCACTGAAGTTGTATTATGTGTTTTTGACGGTGAAGAAACATATCCTCTTCTCTTACTCGGAGACCACTGTGACGGTGCACTGCAACCTCTTAACCCAGAAGTTGATGGAAACCTCAGCTTCTTGAAGCCACCAAACCTCTGTCCCTGGAACTGAGCAGGCCTCTTCTTAGACCTAGATTCTCTTTTATCCCTAACTGACCGTTTGATCCTCTGAACAGATTCCACAAACGTGGCAAACCACTCTCGGCAGAAGTAGGTGTTGTCAGCTCAGCACTCAGGCCTTTCTCAAAACGTATGATTCGCTCATCATCCGTCGCTGCCATATGAGGACAAAACCTCAACAGGTCCATGAACTTGGCTTCATACTCAGTGATGTTCATCGCTCCTTGGCACAGGCATTCAAACTGGTTGATCTTCTCATCCAGATACGTCTTTGGAAAGTATCTACTGACGAACTCGCGCCGGAAAACCTCCCAACCGATCACCTCACCGGGTCGCTTCTCCTCCTCGATGGTCCACCAGTGACCAGCACTACCCTTCAGAAGGTAGACAGCGTGCTTGACTTTGTCTGCTTCGGGGATGTCGAGGATCCGGAAGGCCTTCTCAAGACCTATCAGCCACAGATCTGCATCTGCTGGATCGGCCGTCCTAGCATAGTCTGAAGCTTTGACTCGGCGAAGCCGCTCAAAGGTCTTCCCAATACCCGATGTTTCACCATGGGGAGCATGTGCTCTCGGCGGAGGCACTGGCAATATTTCTACCATGAGATTCATCGTAGCCATAAACTGCCCCATAAGCTGTTGGTAGGCAGGATTTTCAAAAATGGCTGGGTCAAGTTGGGGGACCTCAAGCACTCGATCTCCATGTGCCTACCCTTCAGCTCCATCAATTGATGCAGCATCGCTGCTCTCAGCAGCATGTTCTTCATGATTTCCAGACATCTTGGCTTTTTCTTCTGCTGAGGGCAGAAGATGATTGTAAGAAAATCTAGATGACTCACAAGAATAGACGCAACCTAGTCCTATATCCATGTACACTTAGTGAACCTATAGCTCTGATACCAAAAACTTGTGGTGACACATCCCGCTATCACACAGACAACGAGGTGCCACACGAAAATGTGCGGGAAACACCATAAACCACTTATTACCAAAAACACAGGTTAATTAAAACCGATTATGGAAAGTAGATAAACTAAGAAACTATTACATTTAGATCCTCAGCCTGCAAGAAAATAGGTTATGTAAACATTTACAAGTCTTGATACGTATCCATAGCTTAATGGATCAGCTGTCTTGTCATCATATGAGTTCATCACCTGTTTATTTACATAACGGGCCACATCCGGCCAACGGCGGGATATACAAGGCTTCATCATAAAATAACGTCAAAACACCTCCAAGGACCTAAGAGTACATAGATGACTCTAAGACTCTACTACAAAACAACTAAAACAACAACATATCCATCTCTTGCCTTCTACTGCTCCTCTTCTTGCTGCTCGGACGCAACCCCGTGACCACCACCACGTCTGGCGCGAACACCTAAAAAGGTTGCAAACCAACGGGGTGAGACACACAGTCCCAGCGAGAAACATAACTCCCCGCCAGAACCATAAAACCTCATAAGGTTAGAGCAGCAATAGCAGATAACTGATTAAACGTACAGCAAGAGCAATCTATAGAGCAAGATTGTTATTACCACTGAGCTTACCATGGTGTAAGGAAGACATATAACCAAGTATTTCATTATGCAACATAATGGTCAGTGCACGAGAACCAAAGTAGGATCGCAGTCTCATGCTTAAGTGGCCTCAGCCACAGGGTCAACTCCCGCAGGCTACCCTTTCTCTAGCCCGCCTTGGTACAGGTCTCGGCGCTAGTATATCTGAGCCACGGGCCAATTCACCGTGCTCCCTGAGCCATGAACGCATTCATGCTCTGTCACACTGAGCCATGGGCCTGTTCACCATGCTCTTATCTACCCCGAGTCTACAACTACAGCTGCACTCGAATCCTCTCTATTTTAGGCTAGGAGAAACCTCGCATATTCAACAATATGCACTCCAGGTTAACTCGTAGGAGAACCCGTTTCACCATCACCAACTACTGATGATGATGGATCTATGGCCAGGGCAAACTACATCATATGTTCCACTGTGATTAGTTAGTATATTTTAAGTGGATTGTTGAGGCAAATAAGTTGTAATGCATGCATAACATAAAGTTGCATTATTGTTACCACCATCATGTTATTCCGGGATCTCAATCCCTCATCACAAGAAACTACTGCCTCATAAGTCATTCTCATCACTTGGGATAATAATCCCTGATCTCATCATCAGAGGATAACACCTCAACTAGGTACTTTAACCAAACTCAGGTCCTCAGACCAAAACACATCATACAGGTGATGCATGTTATCTCATCATCAAGAGTGACCATCAAAGCAGTGTTATTCAAACATATATACCTCATAGCCTTTTCCCTGGCTATGCAACCTCATGAAACACCTGCATGGTTAGTATACACAATCATAGAGATAACTGAAACCATCATAGATTAACAGAATGATCGTATTATCAATACAGGGCAACATTGATGATTGCATGCTTTATCATTCATGCCTCAACCTGTGACCATAGACATGGGTCACATCATCATGTAAAGCAACTCATATACTTCCAAACTTATCATTATATATATATAATTTCAAAACATCATGGCATTAGAGTTCAGATATGTCATGCTTACATATGTGCGTTCTACTATATCAAACATGTCAAAGGTTCACGAACCATAAACCATACCTCTTAATCAACAAAGATGTGATCGCATGATAAGGAACTAACAGATGAGTTTCCGGGTGGAACATGACCCTCACTAGAAGTACCCACTACCCTCACAAGAAGTGTGACGGGCATGGCACCCTCACTGGAAGTAGTATCGGGCAGGGTAACTTCTCATGTCGCCCAAGCATACTAGCCACATATCGGCCAAGCCCTTTAGCAAGGATGTCGGGCCACCACCTCAAGGCATATTGTTCAACCAGAGACCAAGACATATCGTGCACAAAGCATAATGTGCAGCTAGGTCTATGGGGTATGTCGTGCAACCATGTATATCGTGCACGCATGTGACGTGCATCCATGTATCGGGCATCTAGGTTGGGAAGTGTATCGTGCAACCATAGGGTTAGGGTTACCATAAGTCACTACATCGGGCATCACCACCAAACCATGACGCCCAACACAAGACTAGCCCACTGAGCTCCATAACGCTCAAGGTATAACAGGCACTAAGCCACTACAAGCTAGGCATATCGGGTAGGGCAATCGACAAAGCATAACGCCCTAAGGTACATATCAAACGGGCAGTAAAGGAAAGCCTATCGTTCAACCAAGCTAGTCTCATCCTTTCGGCCATCACACAAGGCAAGGACCAAGGTGTATCACCCAACACAACCTCCTCATCTCAACTCCAAACTCTAGATCAAGAGAGGGTATCGAGCAACACCATCCCCAAGCCATATCGTACAAGATACAGCCCAACAAGATCATCATCAACCTCAAGCTCAAGGGCACCAAACCCTAGATTGATCAAGAAGATCGACTCACCTCTTAACAACCAAGAGAGAGGGGTTTTGCACAACCTCTTTCACAACTCGGGTAACCACAAGGATCAACCCCCACATGGTTCTACATCAACCAAAAAGCTCACCTTTCACATCCATGGTGAGAGGAGGGTGTTGCTCAAGCAACTAGAACACAAGCTCACCTCTCAACTTGAACGAGAGAGGGGTATTGCTCATATTACTAGAGCTCAAGCTCACTTCTCTAGACCAAGGAGGGAAAGGAGTGTCGCTTAGCAAGGAAACCCTAAAAAAACATGGTTCGACCAACTAGGTGCAACTAAGCAAGAAACATAACTAGCAACATACATAGCCGATTATGATCATAAGAAGACATACAAGAATATATAAGAAGGTAATATGGTTAGGGTTAGGAGTTATGTAACCCACCTTAAGCAAGCTCCAGGCTCCTAGCACCAAGCACACCTCAAGAGGAAGAAGAAGAAGAAGACTTCAAGATAAGGATCGACCACCAAGCTTGCAAAGGAAGAGGTGTCGTGCAACCAAGGGAGAAGGGAAACTAAGGAACTAAAGGGATCCTCAGCAAGAGAAAGAAGGTACATATATAGGAGAGGGTGGAGGAGAAACCAAGGTAAGACAAGGCAAGGTGTCACCCACCTAGGGACACTTGTCCATGGGCAATGCCACCTCTTTAACTTTCCTTAAGCACATGTCCAAGGCCATTGCCACATGCAAGCATCAAGCACCAAGTGCCCACTAGTGGTGACATAAATGAGGTCAAAAAGGTCAAAGGGGTCCATGGGCAACACACCTCAACTCCAAGCCTGACACACACCCTGGGCGACACACCCAGGCCGATACAAGGCACTCCTGCCCGATACAAGGTCAACAAGGTAAGGGCAAGGTTCAAACAAGGCATCTCAAGGTCCAACAAGCTCATCCAAGTCCAAAGCAACTCAAGCAACGAGCCCAAGCCTTCCTCTCAACACTAGAGGAAGCAAGGAGAGAGAGGAACACCTCTCAAGGTGATAAACTTGTTCAACAACCCTAGGTTTGGGTTAATTGCAAGTAGCACCTCCAGCTCTCAACAAAGCACAAACAAACCCTAATCACCACTAAAGGCGATTAGCAAGCAACTAAGCACCAGGGTTAAGCAAAGAGAATAGGATAAGCCCTAAATGGAGGTCAGGGTCCTTACATTTATGCTCTGCATAAACATGACACTGAAAGATATGCACCCAAGGGAAAGAAGTGTTGTAAGTTTATCTTGGGAAAGTTCATCTACTTGAGCCTGATTCCTTGGAATACTCCTAGCCAAGTTTCGAGTAATGAAAAGATCCAGGCGGGATGTGTAGCAGTTAGAGATGGACGAATAAGGGTTGAGAATCCTATCCTGATCAGGTGAGATAGTACATATCTATTACCATCCGAGTTGGTACTCGTTGTGCTCTTGGGAGCTGACATGAACACATGATAGGCTTGAAACCGAAATGATGTGGTTATTGTTAACCAAGATGTTTAACTCCTTTTCATGTTTAGCCTTAAGTGATACATAGTGAGGTGATGTATGAGCCCTGTCATGTGCATACCAGTGTTTTGTAGAGTATGTATCATGTGATAACCTCTTCTGAGAAAGATCCCCCTTGAGTAGAGACATCCTTTGTGAAAAGAGAAGGAACAATTGAAACATATATAGCAGAAAGATAGTGATACAAGTTATGCAAAGCTTAAGTGCCAAGCCTATGAGATCAGAGTAGCATAGTGGAAACATAAGGAGGAATGTGATACATCAGTAGAAGGAACTGATACCTGAATGATACGAGTTTCCTATGATGTTCCGATATCTAAGAGTGTTACCAGACAAAGGATGATGAGACTGAGGGTTGAGTTTATGACCAGTACAAGGAAACTCTGAGTGGCTCTGGGAGAAGATCAAGTATGTTGGTCACAGATCTATGACACTTAGGAGCTTTGTGGGGTTGTCTGATGCGATCCGAAAGTAACATCCATCTTCTTTCCGGTCGGGATTTTGGGGACGAAATCCTTGTTAAGGGTTTATGACTTGTAAGGACCCTGACCCATGTTTTGGGATAACCCTCTTTGCTTTGCTTATGAAAGGTTCTTAGAACCTTAATCTAATCTCTCTAGATGTTTTGATATCATGTGACAAGATCATGTTTCCAGTTTGGTCCTGTTTGGATGTTGTTTCAGTAATGTTTGCTTGTTTTGGACCAAAGTGTAATTTACCCAAAGTAAGGGGTTATATTGCAATATGTCACATGTAGATCATGCTTTTAGTTCTCTTGCATCCTTATCAAAAGAATGATGTTGTGGGGAACCTTGTGGAGAACCTATGTTCCAAGTTTGAGCTTGGTTGGTTGATGCTTATGCTTTATGTGCTGGTTTTGGTGTAAATTGTAAATTACCCAAAGTGGAGGGTCAATATGCAATTTATCAGCTCTAGAGTCACCTCCCTTCTATTTTGCATCATCTAGAACTTGGATGGAAGTAGGGGCTCCCTGTTTGGTTGCTTGATGAGGAATGACATCTCTATATGATCTTTATATCATATATGTGTCACATATGTCACCTTGTCCTTTAGTGTATCGGCTAGGGCTTGAAGGTGTGTCACCCAAGAGGGGTGTATCATCCATGGCAGTGCCCATCTGCACGATACACATTCTAGAGTGTATTACCAGGCCATGCATGAGCAGCTAGGGTGGAAACAAGTGGCGTTATGAGCTAGAGCAAGTAGCACATTGGTTTATGTGGTTATGACACCTCTCCCTTGCTACCTCTCTCTTCCTTGGTGTATATAACTCCCTTCCTCCTTGACCAAGTGATCCTTTTCGGCCACCTTCTTTCCCCTTCTAGTTGGGACGAGCTTGGGAGCTTTGGGAGCTAAGGAAGACTCCAATGGAGCATGGAGGGGCAAGCTACTTGGCCATGGAAACTCCTTTCTCAAGATCCGACCTTGGTGAGTCATACTTCTTTGCTAGCTTTTCCTTGTGCTTTCTTCTCCACCTTCCTCTTCCCCTCTCAGCCATGGATAGGCCCTTGATAAGAGTAAGCAAGGCCGTGGTTATCTCCTCTCTTTTATTCTTCTTGAACTACATATAACCATGGTATCTTCTTCTTCTTCCTTTGTTTCTTGAGGTGTTGATGTTGGAGCTGAAGGCAAGCTTTGAGCTTCGGATGGATGGCTCTCATGGAGGGGAACGTGTGCTTGGTGCTTGAATCATGGAGCTTTGTGCCTTTCATGGAGATCCTCTTAAGGCAGGTTACATAACTCTCAACCATCTCTATTACATATACTCTCCATATGCTCATATATTGATCTTGTTCTTTAAATTGGTATCCATCTTTATGATGTTTATGCATGTGGAGCATGAGATCTGATTTGATAGAGATGGTCACGTTTTATTACTGTCCATATGTTGTTTTTCTTATACTTAATGCTTGAATGGCTAGAAGTTGAAGATGACTTGCACGACATAAGTCTTTGGCCGACACAACTAGGTTGCCCGATATGGCTTGCTTGCCCGATACAGTACCTAGTTCTATAGCTTATGCTTCGCTTGATAGTTATGGAAATACCTCTTTCTCTCCTTTGGACTTGAAAGGTGAGCCTATGACCTAGACTTATAGACGATATGATGAGTTGGTAATAGTTTTACCTTGGTGCCCGATATCCCTTATCCACCCTAGAGTTAGGGTTTGGGCGACATGGTGGCTAGACCCTTGGATGGGCATCTTGGCCGATATGAAGCATCAACCCTAGCTTGGGCGTTATAGTTGCTCTAGGCAACATGAGTTGTCTACCCTTAATGCACGATATGTCCTTGAGGTGTAATCCTTGGTAGATATGCTTGCTTGGGCAATTGGATGATCCTTGTATCCCTGGCTGATATGCCTAGTTGAAGCTTAGTTGGTGCCCATTATGGTCCCTTGGTCGATACCCTTGGTGGAGTTGATGGATGGGGGATACACCTATGATGAGTGCCCTACGTGATACACCTATGATGAGTGCCCTACCTGATACACCTATGATGAGTGCCCCACCTGATACACCTATGATGAGTGGCATCTTGATACACCTTGTATAGGCGGTTGCCCGATACATCCATGTAGAGAGGACTCCCGATACACTCCCTTGTCTTGAGGTGATCTTGGCCGTCATGTGATGCTAGCGTGATGCCCGACACAAGCTTTGGATGACAACACCTTAGTGAGCTTGGTCGATATGAGGGGATGGACGACATGGCATGATGTATGACATGCTAACCCTAGATGCTAGCCATTATGCTGCTACATGGCTATGCACGACATGGTTTTTGGTGCCCTAGCCGATAGAATGATCCATGGATGATACCAATATGATTGTGTAGTAGGGGCACCTTGGGGCGACACCCCTTTGACCGATAGGGTTGCTGTGGTGGTTAGCCGATAGCCATGCTGGTGGTGCACGACACACCTTAATGGTGGTTGCCCGACACCATGAGTGCTAATGGAACCTTGATGTACGATAGAGGATGTGCAGTGGTTGGCCGATATGGTGGTGAGTTTCCTTAGGGTTGGAAACCCTAGCCGTTATACTTTTGGTGAGGGGTGGCACTGCCCACCAGACCTTTGGTGAGGGTTGTGGGAGCCTTGGTGAGGGTTCTGATGACCCGAAATGCTAATATATTTGAGGTCACACCTCTGTTGATAACAATGATACATGTGATATGGTTTAAATCACCTTGAACCCTGCACCTATGTTAAATATGAGATAAGGTGATAGGTTGTGATCACAGTATGTTTGGAAGGATATGATGTTGCTACACATGACATGTGACATAGGTGTATGACCACAAGTATGGGTCATGATGTGTTCTCATGTTTAATAATAAAAGTATGATGAGCCAAGATGAAATGGGTTGTGGACCCTTGTGCAGTGGTTATCTATGGGTAATGATAGATGAACCTTTAATAAATTTGGATAGTGGATCATGGTGTATGATCCTTAAGACAATCCTTAGGGGTGATGTGCTTAATAGCTGAAGATGTGGGATATGAGGGATATCCCTGACTTGATAGCTATGGGGCATTGATGAAAACACCAGGTCATGACATTAATCTACATATGTTCATAATGATGAAAGAATATACCAATTTATAAACCTAAATCTTGACGATATGACAATCAAAGATATACTCATGAGATATGGGGCATGATGGGTGCTCACAGTTTGGTAATGATAATGTAATTTCAATGCTTGCATATACAACCTTGAATCTCATGTATATATGAACATGGATGATGTTCCAATTCGGTACACCTGAAATCTTGATAGCATAATAATCACAATATGTTCTCTAAGATATATGTTCTATGCTTGGTAATCTGATTGTCTCTTTCTTATGCAAGCTAACCATGCAGATATATTGATTTCATAGTCAGGTAAGAGCTATGGTAATTATATGATTTATGCTTTGTGTAGCACTTGATGTATGTGTAATGTCTGAGTAATAATGATGATAATCCTATTGATAAGACAACATGTAATAGCAAGTATAATGTGAAAAGGTCTGGGGACCTGATTAAGGCTGAGTGCCTAGTTGAGGGATGCGTTCCCATAATGTTGATATTGAGATAAGGGATGCGTTCCCAAAATGATGATGCATAATGATGTAAGACCTGAGGGGCAGTGGCAATATATGACAGAGGGATTGAGATCCCATGATAATGTATGATGTGAAAGCCTTGAGAGGTAGTGGTATTGTGTGATGTATGAGGGATTGATGTCCCATGGTGATGTGATGATTGTTGAGGGCAATGGAAATAGCAATAGCAATACATCACACAATGTAATGAATCTAATGTTGTTCATGTTTTATATATAGTTGCTTAATACAACTTGATTGCCCCAACAATATAATTAAAATACATTAACTAATTACAGATGAATCTCTCATGTAGTTTGCCCTGGCCATAGATCCATCATCGTCAGTAATTAGGTGATGGTGAAACGGGTTCTCCTACGGGATTAACCCAGAGCGCATATTGTTGAATATGCGAGGTTTCTCCTAGCTGAAAATAGGAGGATTAGAATGCAACTGTGGTTGTAGACTCAAGATGTGTATAAGAGCATGGTGAATATGCCCATGGCTTAGTGTGATAGAGCATGGTGAACAGGCCCATGGCTCAGTGTGATAGAGCATGGTGAACATGCCCATGGCTCAGTGTGATAGGGCATGGTGAATAGGCCCATGGCTCATTGTGATAGAGCATGAATGTGTTCATGGCTCGGGAGCATGGTGAATTGGCCCATGGCTCAGATGTATACTAGTGTCGAGACTTGTACCAAGTCGGGCTAGAGAAAGGGTAGCCTACGGGACTGACCATGTGGCTGAGGCCACTTTGTTGGTTATTGTGCACTGACCACAAGGAGGAGAGGTCGTGGAGTCTGGATCATCCATTGACCTTGTATGGCACCGGCTTTGGGCTTCGCAGCCGAAGGTTGGAATTGAGCGGTACGGCTCACTTCCTCAGGGCATAATAATTCGTAATCAAGCCGTATAGTATCCTGCTTAGGGCAAATATGGAACATTGGTTGAGGCCTTTTTGTACAAGTTGATCTAGTTATAATCTGCAGTTTATCATATGAACCTTATACCATGTGATGAGTTCTTATAAAACTTATCTTGTCAATCATGTTCCATAAAGAGTACCTGGTTATAGGTCTCATAAATATCTTGGTAAGATTCGTGGTAAGATTAGCCCTTCTCAGTACGCTGCTCTTATAATCTGCTTATATCAATTATCTGTATAAAGCTGGTAGAGGGTTATGTTTCTCACTGGGACTGTGTGTCTCACCCCGCTGGTTAATAACCCTTTTTAGGTGGACGTGCCTGGAGAGATGAATATCATGTGGCTACGGATGATATGTGGAGGTATCGTACCTGGTGGGATAGATAATGTCTAGCAGTAGAGTCCTATGTGTCGTCCATGTACACTCATGTCTTCGGGAGAGCTTTTCGATGTTTCTTGTACAATGAGCGATGTACGATTTTCGGTATGTATCTTTATGTAAAGCATCATGGCAAACAATTATTTCATGTAACGAGATGATGGGAAATTATGTTGTAACACCTTGGAAATATGCTATGAAATGAAAGTGTTGGCTCATATATTATATGTTTCATCTTGTGGTGCTTGTTGTAGATCGGTTTTAATTTCCCTTGTTTTTTGGTAATCCGCTGGTTAGCATGTAATCGTTTTTTGTTGTGGATGGGATGTTACAGATGAGATGAGAGCATTAACATCCATAAGGAAGAGAAAATATCGACATGCTTATTAGATGTAATCCTTTTCAAGATAATACCAAGGAAACCTCATAGACAAAATCAATATAAGATAGCAAAGGCCAACCTGAGGTAGAAAAGATGTCAAGAACTAGAGGACATGAAAACCAAAGGGGAAGATGAAATGGAATATAGAACACCAACAAAAGGTTGTTGAAAAATCAACAAAAGAAATGAATGCAGCAAAGGGAAGAACCGATAAAAAAAATCAAAAGGAAAATCCCCAGAAGCAAGTGATAAAAAGTCTAGAAATTTGGATTGATAAAATAAGAATGAACCCAAGGTTGGAAGAGAAAGTAGGTAATCATACAACCAGGGAGATATAAGGAGAACACCTATTTAGCTATGATTATTACTATTACAATGCATCCTTGGGAGGATATCTAAAAAAACATGTAAGCCCTTGATCTTCATTATGAGAATGACAAATACCAATGGTGTACAACACAGATATCATTACTCTCTTCTAGGGAAAAGAACGGTAGGGATCCACTTATGTACCCAAATAATAACAATGACCGCCTAGAGACCAAGATCCTCATCTAGTAAAAGAGGGGAACATACTTATGATCAAGAATTGGAGGATGAAGATCATGGATCAAGTGTCGAAATCCAAAAAAAAAAGATGATTATGTTAACATGAAATGGGTGAGGCATATTTACCTCAAATAAGCAAATACACAACGAGGAATCTTGTCAAGATATACAAGGTGAAGCTTCTAAAGGTTCTATAACCTCACACCATTGTCAAGGGATAAATAGGATTATCTAGCTCGACATTATCTGGTCTCACAAGGTTGAAGTGATGTGATTCTCAAGAGGAGTTTGGTTGTTGTAGAATGAGTGTGTTCATCAAGTGGAAATTTTGATGAGCCACATACAAGTGATACGTTGTCGAGTATACTACAAGTGATTACTAACATCTATTTATGATATGTTAACATGGAATGGGTGAGGCATATTTACATCTATACACCATAGTTGGAGAATCATATCATCGACATGCAAGCAGAGCTACTAGAGGAAATGAGATCATACAAGATCGAATGGCGTAAAAAATCACATTGTGATTGGATATGGCAATACAAAGTTCTACCATGTGTTTTTTATGATGTCTAGGTGCCAAAATATTGTATGAAGATTAAATAATGGATAGAAGATAATAAGTTACTCAAGAATCATATACAACTTTCTTTTCTAAACTCAATTTTAGATATCAAACTATGTGATCAAACATTTTGCTAGCACAATTATGTAGGGTGGTTCCTTGTTCTACTTAATGACCAATAAGATGCTATAGGAAGACTATTGAAAGAGGAAGATATTCAAGTGGTATTGAAGAACATGACACCAACCAAAGCATGTAGGTGATATAGGCTTTCTACAATATAATTGTAAAGTAGTTAAGCATGAAATTGCTATGTTTGTTCATAATCATTTTAGGGTGAACTGGTTGAGGAGGAGTCTACAAACTCTATGATAGTTCTCATGCCTAAACCAAGTCATCTAGAATCATGGAATCATCTCAAAATAATTTTTTGTCACAGTTTATGAGTCAAACTTATATTAAACATTATTGCGGAGAGATTGAAAGTGCACCTAAATCATTGGTTCAATTTGACACGAGCAAGCTTCATACTAGGGAGGCAGATCGATGATAATGTTATTATCATCCATAAGTTAATAAATTTGATGAAGCAGCCTAATTCAAAGATTCATTCTTTAGAAATTAAGTTTGATCTAGCTAAAGCCTATCATTGAATGAGATTACATTTTATCATTTACACTACAAAGAATCGCTATACCTACTAACATCATTTCCATTATCATGTAGATTATCACCTCTGGTAATCCTCTATTATCTAAGATGGGGAAGGAGTGTAAGTCTTCCAATCTAATCAGAGTTAAACAAGGAGATTCTTTGTCCCCATACATCTATGTGCTATGTATAGAAAGACTAAGCCAACACACTGCAATGGAAAATGAACAAGGAAGATGGAATGCAGTTTTATTCATAAGGAATAAGAAGATGTTTTGACACATGATGCGATGATTTTGAGTCGCATTTGTAGACCTATTTCATAGGTGTTTTATGCTTTAATTAGTCATTTTCATGGTTAATATCGCATAATTCATCTATTTTGGTCTTTGCTATCATTTTATGTCAAATCTCCCTTATTACATCGTTTTGAGCATTAATTGTCAAAAATATTATTATTTGTGTAAATTTATTTGGTTCCATGTTTAAATTTCAGGACAAACGAGTATTTGCTTCCGTCGATACCATCGACGGAAGTCGATACCATCGACTTGGTCACAGGTTGCCAGCTGAAAGGAGCAACAAATCGTCGATACTATCGACAGGGATGTCGATGGTATCGAGATACCATCAGCTTGCTAGCGAATAAGCAGTCGATAGTATCGACACCAAGTCGATACCATCGACGCATGGAGGCTACAGCGATGCAAAATGACAAAACTGACGCCTACAGGAAGTCGATGGTATCGAGACTGCATCAGGCACTCGGACGAAAAGAAAGAAGGGCTGCCGCTACTGTAGCGGGTCGATACCATCGACTCACGTCGATGGTATCGACACCGTAGGATATGAGTTGGCTTTCTAATGATCACAATCGGACGGCCGTGGTTAATTAGCGACCTAATGAGGGAGTTATACCTACTGACGGCCGCCCAGACGAGAAGGGGATCGGAGGAGTGATTGCACGAGTACCGAGGAGCAGTAGATAGGAGAACGGAGGCCAGAAGTTCATACCAGTTGATTCGGACGCCGCAGAAGATGGATTTCACCACCGAAAGGTGTGAGAGCACGTGTTCTACGCAAAGGATCAACCGGTTCTTCTCCGTTCAGGGGTTTTCCCTTTCATTCCACGTTTTTCACATGTTTTCCCCTATTTCTACCATGTACTTGTGTGAGATGAACATGCGGGGCTAATCCCCTTCATCTTTAGGACCAGGAGTAGCCCGGGAATTCATTGTATGACAGTTTTATAATAGTAAATCACATTTTATCTCTTAAATCCGTGGTATAGTTTCGTTTTCTCAATATATTGTTATGCTTGATCACCATAATAATAACCTAATGCCCTTAATCACTTTGAAAGAAGGATTAACGGCTGAAAAGAGACGAAATCTACATTAATCGATAAATACCTTGACCAAGGTGGTGTAAAATTAATGGTGGATACTGAGAGATCGTTCATAATGCACCTAGTTTAGGGTATAGGTTACTACGACGGTGGAACCGACCTAAACCTAGGTAGTGAATTGCACCACGACAGTGGGTAATTCTGTTTTCAGGCCACTACCCGGATAGAGAGATAAGATTGAGGTATTATATAAAATTGAATACAATGAAAACCCGCGGTGAAATCGCAATCCTAAAGATACCCTTTTGAATTGATTAAATTAACATTTAATCGATCGTTTGTTTTATTTTGTTTTTGTTTTCTTTCATTTTTAACAACAACCCTAAATTTGTTATTAGGCTTAGCTGATCGCAAATAGTTAGTAGGAGTCTCCAACAATTCTGAGTATCCCTGTGTTTGACTCGGGCCTCACAAAGGCCTATACTACTCGATGCGTTCACTTGCATTTTAGCGCATAGTAAAATTACGTCAAGTTTTTGGCGTCGTTGCCGGGGATACGGTGAATTGTTGGCACTTTGAGTGCTACGAGCGGCCACTCTAGGCCACAATTTTTTTTTTATTTTGAAACAACTTCAAATATTTTCTTTTTATTGTTCGTTAATTTTGATACTCGTCAAAGCACTGTACTGAACTTAAACTTTCCTATTTCAGGCACGTTGCATGGTGCAAACGCGTAGTACTGACTATGCGAATCCTGTACCCGAGGTTCCGCTTCAGGGACCTAAGGACGAGGAGTATTACGAGCAAGAGCACCAAGAAGAGGTAGATTCTGAATTTGAACAGGAAGAGATGGCCGAGCCACATACTATATGGAAGAAGATCAAGGCTTCTTCCTCATCAGCTTCCAAGGGGCCTATAAAGAAGCATACAATCAACATACCGACATATAAGATTGATCCAGTGCTGATAAATCTGGTGAAATCGAATGTTTTTCATGGGCTGAAGAATGAGGATCCTGTCGCGCACATCAGCCAATTTGTTGAGAACTGTGACATGGTCAAAATTGATAAGTTTCCACAGGATGCACTGTATCTCAAGCTTTTCCCAAGTTCATTGGCAGGAGCGGCACGAGAGTGGTTACACAATTTAGATGATGAGTTCGTGGAGTCCTGGGACCATATGGTGGAGGTCTTCTTTGAGAGGTTCTTCCCTCCTGAGAAGACTAACGACATGATCCGGAAGATTCACAATTTTACCCAACAGGCCGGTGAGACATATTCTGAGACCTGGGAGAGATTTCAGGTCATGCTGAGGAGGTGCCCGCATCACGGGCTGGATAAAGAGACGCAAGTGAAGATCTTCTATTTTGCTCTCTCTGAGCACGATAGGAGTAATCTGGATTCAGCCGGGTCAGGTTTTTTTCTGAACAATACAGACACCAGATGCTGGGAGATACTAAAGAATATGGCTAGAAAGCAGTCATGGGGTGAGAGAGAAAGAGGCCCAATAGAGCAAGTTCGAGTAGCAGGCGAGTCCAAGGCGATGAAAGAGATGAATGAGAAGATGGATCTTCTCGCAAAGAAGCTACTGGAAAAGGAGGATATTGAGTCCGGGGATGAGGCTCAAGTCAAATACATGAGACAACAGCAAGGTTATAGGAACAATGATTATTCATGGAGAAAAGACAAAAAGTTCTCATGGAAGGATCCGAACAATTTTCTACAGGATCTGGATGCCAAGCCCTCGCCAGTTGCAGAAGACAAGAGCACGGAGCTGCTCAATCAGGTTATAAAGCAAAATCAAGAGCTAATGAATACATTTGGCCAGCAAATCAAGCAGCAAGGAGAGTACATGAACCAATTTGGGCAAACATTGCAGAGCCATGGGGCTCAAATGAGGACCATTGAGACATCCATGGCACAGATGGCAGCCGAGATCGCCAGTTTGAAGAAACCGACACATCCGGGTTTTCTGGGGAATACCAATGTTCCCGGGGGAAACCAACAAGCAAAGGCTATTCTGCTTAGAAGCGGCAAGAAAGTGTTGAATCCAAGAGCTGAAGAAACAAGCACACCACAAGCTGAAGGAGAAGGTGAAACTAATGAAGAGCAGCCCGCACCAGTCACAGGGCAGGTTGAAGACACAGCCGTGGATAATACTGAAGAACAGGTTGCAGAGGAGCAACCTCAGAAAAAGACGCCTTATGTGCCACCTCATCAAAGGGCACAAGCTGTTCCGGTCCTGTATCCTAATAGCACTAAGTCAAGGAAGGCAGATGCACAGTTCAAGAAGTTCTTGGACAGTTTTAGGAAGCTTTCAGTCAATATCCCTTTACTGGAAGCCATTGAGCAAATTCCTTCATATGGGAAGTTTCTAAAGGATGTCATTACTAAGAAGAGGAAAATTCCGGATACAGAGGTCGTCGTGCTAAAGGAGCAAGTGACTGCCTTCATCATGGGCACTTTGCCACCAAAGAGACAAGATCTAGGGTGTTTTAACATTTCTTGCTATATTGGGAAGGTTAAATTTGGCGAAGCGTTGTGTGATTCAGGGGCAAGCATCAACTTGATGCCCCTTTCGACATTCAAAAAGCTGGGATTGAAGGAGTCACGGCCAAGCAATATGACGATTCAATTGGCGGACAACTCTGTGGTGAAGCCTTATGGAATCTGTGAAGATGTCTTAGTAAAGGTGGATAGGTTTGTCTTTCCGGTAGATTTCGTGGTCATGGAGATGCAGGATGAACATGGCAACGAGCTATTACTTGGACGTCCTTTCCAAGCTACAGCTGACATGATCTTAGAGATGGGGAGAGGTCGCTTGACCTTGGGCATAGCCGATGACCGCTTTGAGATGGTCATGCCTACGAGTACTGCGTCATCTAAAGCAAATGAACAATGCAATATGGTAAAACATCTGGATTGTAATATTTCACTCTGCCTTGGGAAGCTATTTATGAACATGGCTCATGTGATGAGAAAGGTGGACAATGGAACTTTGGCTATGGATATCATGGAGCAGACCAAAGTAGTTTCTTTGTGCAAAGCTGTGGTATTTCCTAATGATGATAATGAGGACATTACGCTTTCTCTGGAGGATGATATGATTACTATTTATGTTTCTGATGCATACCCAGAATTACCGTTGGAGGCTTGCTTGTTAAATATTACATATGATTGGATGCGGAGCAAATCACTCAAGGAGTGTGCTAAAATGCTTCAGATGCTTCCATGCTTCTATGCGAGGCATTATGAAGATTTAGGTGAACTCCCCCCCCCCCCGCCGCTTCAATCATCTCTGATCAGCCCACCGGAGTTGGAACTAAAGCCGCTGCCCCCGCATCTCAAATATGTCTTTCTAGCTGAGGAAGACAAGTTACCAGTGATCATTTCTGCTTATTTGAGTGCGGAAGAGGAAGAACAATTGTTGATAGTGCTGAAGAACCACCGGGGAGCTTTTGGGTGGTCTGTTGCAGATATCAAGGGGATTTCCCCTACTCTATGTCAGCACAAGATTCGGCTTGAGGAGGGAGCCAAGCCCGTGATTCAACCTCAACGACGTCTTAATCTGAGCATGATGGAGGTTGTGAAGAAGGAGGTCACTAAACTTCTTGCTGTAGGTATTATCTACGCCATATCAGACTCGACATGGGTGAGTCCCACACTGGTAGTCCCTAAGAAGGGGGAATTACTGTCACCAAAAATTTATTGAATGAACCTGTCACCACCCGATTGGTAATCGGGTGGCGAGTTTGTATTGATTACCGCCGTTTGAATGCCGCCACGCTAAAGGATCACTTTCCTTTACCTTTCATTGATCAAATCTTAGAGCGTCTTGTCAGTCGATCACACTTTTGTTTTCTAGATGGATACTCGGGGTACAACCAGATCTCGATTGATCCTTTGGATCAAGAGAAATCTACGTTCACTTGTCCCTATGGGACTTTTGCTTACCGCCGAATGCCATTTGGTTTATGCAATGCACCTGCGACATTTCAACATTGTATGCTCGCCATATTATCTAATATGGTAGAGCGTTGTCTCGAGGTTTTTATGGATGACTTTTCGGTGTATGGTGCATCGTTTGATGAATGTCTATATAACCTGGACAAAGTTTTACAGCATTGCGAGGACACACATTTGGTCCTCAACTGGGAGAAATGTCACATGATGGTGACTGAGGGGATAGTGCTAGGACACAAGGTGTCTAGCAAAGGTCTAGAGGTGGATCCGGTCAAAATTGAGGTCATTTCCAAGTTGCCCCCACCAAATTCTGTAAAAGGGGTAAGAAGTTTTCTGGGACACGCCGGGTTCTATCGGCGATTCATAAAGATTTTTTCTAAAATTGCAAAACCTCTATCCGAGCTTTTAGAGAAAGATGATGTATTCGATTTCAATGATAAGTGTCTACATGCATTCGATGTTTTGAAAGAAAAACAGATTTCTGCACCGGTTGTTCAAATGCCGGATTGGACAAAACCTTTCGAATTAATGTGTGATGCTTCGGACTTTGCGGTAGGAGCCGTATTGGGGAAGCGGGTGGACAATAAGCCTGCCGTGATTTTCTATGCTTCAAAGACTTTGAATGACGCCCAATTGAATTATACAATTACTGAAAAAGAATTACTTGCCGTTGTGTTCACTTTTGAAAATTTCCAGCAGTATTTAGTTGGATCTAAAGTAGTTGTATGGACTGACCATGCCGCAATAAAATACCTAATGGAGAAAAAAGACGCAAAGCCTAGACTCATTAGGTGGATTTTTCTTTTACAGGAATTTGACATTGAAATCAAGGATAAATCGGGGATTGAAAATGTTGTTGCTGATCATTTGTTTAGGTTAGAAAAGGTGGATGAAAAAGATTTACATATACCCATAACCGAGACGTTTCCTGATGAACAGATTTTGAAAATTAACTCTAAAGATCCTTGGTTTGCTGAGATTGTAAATTATTTGGCTTGCGGGATCATCCCGGAAGATTGGTCATATCAGGAGAAGAAAAGATTTTTCCATTCTTTAAGATACTATTTTTGGGATGATCCAATTCTTCTTAAGCAATGCAGGGATGGTATCTTACGCAGGTGTGTGCCTGAAGTGGAGTACGAGAGCATTTTACGTCATTGCCATGCATCACCTACGGGAGGACACCACGCCAGCTCACGCACGGCAGCTAAAGTTTTGGAAAGTGTCCTTTATTGGCCAACCTTGTTCCGAGATGCCTACGAATGTGTAAGGCAATGTGATTCCTGCCAACGAGCCGGTAACATCTCAAAGAGACAGGAAATGCCCCTGAATGTGTTTTAGGAAGTGGAGGTATTTGATTTGTGGGGCATAGATTTCATGGGACCCTTTGTGTCCTCAAACTCAAATTTATATATTTTATTAGCAGTTGACTATGTGTCGAAGTGGGTGGAAGCAATACCCACGAGGACTAATGATTCCACTGTAGTGTGCTGGTTCGTGAAAGAGAACATTTTCTGCAGGTTTGGGGTACCCCGGATGATAATCAGTGATGGGGGTACGCATTTTAGGAATCAGAAGTTCTCAACTTTATTGAAGAAATATGGGGTCAAGCACAACATAGGTACCCCATATCACCCTCAGACCCAAGGGCAGGTGGAGGTCTCCAATCGCAAAATTAAAACGATTTTGGAGCGTACGGTGGCGTCCACAAGGAAGAACTGGAGTGCCCTACTGCCGGATGCTTTGTGGGCATACAGGACGGCGTACAAAACACCTATAGGCACCAGGCCTTTTAGGTTGGCGTATGGCCGGGCTTGTCATCTACCGGTTGAGTTAGAGCACAAAGTGCATTGGGCGCTAAGAAGGCTTAACTTGAGTTACAATGAAGCGGGAAGGAAGAGATTGCTGGAATTGAACGAGTTGGATGAGCTACAGATGACGGCGTATGAGAACACACGGATATACAAGGAGCGCACAAAGCTGATCCACGACCGCCACATCCAGTTGCGCACGTTCCAAAAGGGAGACAGTGTTTTGTTGTTCAATTCACGACTCAAGTTGCATCCCGGGAAGCTAAAATCCCGGTGGAGTGGACCGTTCGTGGTAGAGGAAGTCAAACCACACGGCGCGATCTTAGTGCGTGATGGTGATACCACGTTCTTGGTAAATGGACAAAGGTTGAAACTCTATTTTGGTGAGAACTACAAGAGGAAGGTGAATGAGGTCAAACTCATTTCTGTTCCGGATGCATGAGGTGCCGAGAGCCGTCTAGCCTAAGACGTTAAATAAGGGCACTTGTTGGGAGGCAACCCAACCATTGGTACCATAGTTTAGTTCATTTACATTCATAATTTAATTTGATTTTACTTAGTTTTTCATGTAAAAAAAAAGATATCGTGATCATTTTGTTAGATGTACAGGCTGAGGCAGAGTCGATACCATCGACACACTGGTCGATGGTATCGACCAAGGAACAGGTTGACGACTGCAGATTTCGCACTGCGTCGATACCATCGACGGCCTTGTCGATGGTATCGACAGACCTACAGGCAGATCGACAAATAAAAGTTGATGGTATCGACATGCCAGTCGATGCCATCGAGATCTCTGAAGATTTACAGACAAAATCGACTCAGTGAAGTCAATACCATCGACGGGCATGTCGATGGTATCGACACTTTCAAGTGAAAAAGGCGGCAGCCGGTCTCGCGAGGGTTTACCCTAATCAGGATAGTCGATACTATCAACTCACGTCGATGGTATCGACCATCCACGTCACCGATCCGCGTGAATGAATCAACGGTGATCGCAGCTTCAAGACAGTCGATCCGGGTGAAGCGTCGATACCATCGACCCTCGTCGATGGTATCGACACGTCAGCGATCCGGGTTTCAAGATCCAGCCATCGACAACCGTCGATACTCACGATGGGGGCGGATAGCATCGACCAGTGTCGATACCATCGACTCGCGTCGATGGTATCGACGGGTCAACAGTGGCACTGACCAAATCTATATAAGGGGACTCATTACGTCAGTTGACGTCACACCTTCAGAGCGATCTCCTCCCTTTGCACCGAGCACTTCCCCGAGCCTTCCGAGCCCGACAACGAGCAGCACCGAGTGACGATCTTCATCAAGCGGAGATTCAACTCTCCATTCGTCACCGAGCTCTCTTTCTCTAATCCCTTTCCTCGTCGCCAACATGGTGCATACAGCCGGAGCTTCTTCCTCACGCGCAACTCCGCCAAAATTCATGCCACCACCGCCAGCGTCGGTTTCACGTCCCCGCCTTGTCCATCCTTCCTCGGAGGTCTGGAAGATCTATGAGGAGATCATGCGGAGGAAGATAGAGCCCACCCGGTATGTGGACCAGGAGATGATCTGCGATCTCAGATTCGAGGCCAACTTGGCCTACGTTCTGCATGGGCAGGCCCGTCACACACCCATAAGGCCTGGCGAACTGGAATTTCACCAAGATGGCCAACCGTTCTTCGGTGACTGGCCGATGTACAAAGAGTTGGTAGCGGAGTTTATGGCGTCACTGGACGTCTGCATCGTGCCCAACGACATTGTAGCTACCGATTGCGAGTGCATCCAGGGCCGGGTGTCGTTCTGGTTATTCAACATCGACTACACCCTCACGCTCAAGCAATTCAATGCGATCTTTAACTGGAACCATTCGCAGTACGACTACCGGCGGCCGGACAACCGCACTGACTACGACGCAATCTTCGCTGAGCTGGTGACGGTGCCGCAAGGGAAGTCGGTGAGCTACCAAAACGCCGTGGTAGCCGATTTCGAGCACCCCTTCATCCGGGTCTTGCACCGGATGCTGAGTTCCACATTTTTTGCTCAGGGTGATCTGGCCCTTAGCAAATTTCAGGGGTCGGATCTTTTCTTTCTATACAAACTCTTGAAGAAAAAAGAATGCAATTGGGGTGCATTCTTTTTACAGTGTGTTTTGGACGTGAAGAGGAGTACGAGGAAAGCGCCGATTCACTTCGGCAGGCTCATCACCAAGCTGGCTTCATACTTGGGATTGAATTTCCAATCCCTCACTCCTCTATCTACTAGAAGCAAGGTCAACTTGCAACATTTGCACATGTCCAATATGCTACTTCTCCGGGATGACATGGCGTTTGCACATTGCCACGTGAATCAAGCATATCAAGAATGTTCTCTTCCCGATCCCGTTTTCAACATCAAAGGGGCACAACATTTCCGGTGACCAATCATAGACATCGCAGACTCTGATGAGGAAGGCGGCGACGAAGGAAATGATGACGATGCTGAGGAGGAAGAGGAGGCATTTACAGCTCTTCGAGCACGAGTGGCACCACGGAAGCGTCCTCGGATGCATCCGGGTGCATCTTCCTCATCTCAGCCTACCCCGCCACCACCACCGCCCTCACAGCCAAGCGAGGATGTATATTCCATGTAGGGCATGTACACTATGTTGCACGATATACATCAGCAGCAACAGCAGCAAATGGGGATGTATACCGGTATTCAAGACACTACGAACCAGATACTAGACAACCAAAGGGCGATGTTCGAGAATGAACGTCTTCTCCTCGACAACCAACAACAGATACATAATCGGTTGCAACGGATGGAGATGCAGCAGGAGCCCTTCTATGACCATTATTGGAGCCAAAATTATTTTGGAGGTTACCCACAACCTCCACCCAGGGCCCAGTTTGATCCAAGCTTCCAGGGGGAGTTTCCTTCTTGGGACCCTACGGCTCCGTACTACCCGCCTCCACCACCACAAGATTGATCCTGTATCACTGTTCCAATCTTTAAGTTTGTTTTTTACTATGAGGCCATAGTCAAATTCAAGCTTGGGGGGGGTAGTTGGAACAGCTTTATCTTTTAGTGTTTTTAGTTTTCAACTTTATTACTTGTTTCTTGTTATTTGTTTCTTGCAATTTTAGTTTTTGTAGGATCCACATGCTATCTAGTGTAATCGTGGATGTCATAAAGTTGTGTCATCTCATTAATAGTGCATAGGAAAATCGAGGGAAATTTAAAAAAAATTCGTGTGTTTGGGAAGCTTGTCTTGTTTGACCTTGTACAATTAACCTACGAAAATGATTGGTTTTTTAAACTTTAAAACACAATTTCACAAATGTACTCCTAATGATTCATGAAAGTGGACGGAAATGGTTTTTTGAGCCTAATCTGACCAAATGGTAATGAGACTCTAATTGGAAGTAGGAGAGAGAAACCTCTTGACTACTACACAGGTCAGTAAGGAGGGACACATAATATCTTTCTAAGGTTCAGTCACCTAATCTTGTGATCTTTCCACCTTTTCTCTTTTCACAATCCACCGCAAGAATTGGAAGTATTCTACAGTTTTAACCTCTTTGATTGCATTGCACGTAGATAGGGCTTGCATTAATTCTTTTTCCATATGTTTTGCATAAAAAGAAAGAAAAAATTAGAATAGTGATACATGCACATTACCCTTAGGTGCATGTCATGTAGATGCATTCATAATTTTTCATGCATAAAGTATATCATGTATCTCAATTTTTCTGCAATGGTGAATTAAATTGTTCCATACCTTCTAAATAGTGCAAATTTCTAAATTAGAAAGAAAAATAAGCCCGATAAAATATTCATTATCAATCATGGATATAAAGGGTTGGGGAAAAAGAAGAAGAAAAAAATCTGAAAGAAAATCTGCATAATGAAAAAAAGAGTTATGTGGAAGCAACAAGAATAAGAAGGAGAAAGGAACATAATATCACCTGCATTTCAGAATTAGTGAGTACATGAGGTGGCTTAACTCAGTATCCATCTCATTTCGAGACGGATGGTTAGTGAATGCATCATTCCACTCAATTCTAGGCATTAGGGCATTTTTCATGTACATTTGCATCATGTAGGACATTTTTGTATTATGCATGTTGAAACAGTACAATATTTCCATTTTCTTCCATAATCCACCCATGTCATCCACCCGTTGCTCGGATTGGTAGGCCACCGTGAATTTCTCCTCACTAATGTATATCAGGAGAACTACTTCCATGTAGATGGTAGTTAGGGTGAGCAACGTAGTATAGGAGATCACAAGATGCACCAAGTCTGAACTGGCGAATTTTATTATGTTAACTGCCGTATGTGATAGTGTTCATCAGTTTTGAGGTCAATTTCTTTTATGGATGATTACTGTCGCCTTTAGGGTAATTACCATTCCGTGGTTAGAGAAGGCCGGTATGTGAACGTCCGGTGGGAGTCATATGGGACGTTAGTTGTGGTTTGTTATTTTTCAGTTGACATTGGCAATTCTATTCTAAGGATTAGTTGCTCGAGGGCGAGCTACGTTCAAGCTTAGGGGAGTTTGATGTGATGATTTTGAGTCACATTTGTAGACCTATTTCATAGGTGTTTTATGCTTTAATTAGTCATTTTCATGGTTAATATCGCATAATTCATCTATTTTGGTCTTTGCTATCATTTTATGTCAAATCTCCCTTATTACATCGTTTTGAGCATTAATTGTCAAAAATATTATTATTTGTGTAAATTTATTTGGTTCCATGTTTAAATTTCAGGACAAACGAGTATTTGCTTCCGTCGATACCATCGACTTGGTCACAGGTTGCCAGCTGAAAGCAGCAGCAAATCGTCGATACTATCGACAGGGATGTCGATGGTATCGAGATACCATCAGCTTGCTGGCGAATAAGCAGTCGACAGTATCGACACCAAGTCGATACCATCGACGCATGGAGGCTACAGCGACGCAAAATGACAAAATCGACGCCTACAGGAAGTCGATACCATCGACCCAAGTCGATGGTATCGAGACTGCATCAGGCACTCAGACGAAAAGAAAGAAGGGCTGCCGCTACTGTAGCGGGTCGATACCATCGACTCGCGTCGATGGTATCGACACCATAGGATATGAGTTGGCTTTCTAATGATCCCAATCGAACGGCTGTGGTTAATTAGCGACCTAATGAGGGAGTTATACCTAATGACGGCCGCCCAGACGAGAAGGGGATCGGAGGAGTGATTGCACGAGTACCGAGGAGAAGTAGAGAGGAGAACGGAGGCCAGAAGTTCATACCAGTTGATTCGGACGCCGCAGAAGATGGATTTCACCACCAAAAGGCATGCGAGCATGTGTTCTACGCAAAGGATCAACCGGTTCTTCTCCGTTCAGGGGTTTTCCCTTTCATTCCACATTTTTCACATGTTTTCCCCTATTTCTACCATGTACTTGTGTGAGATGAACATGCGGGGCTAATCCCCTTCGTCTTTAGGACCGGGAGTAGCCCGAGAATTCATTGTATGACAGTTTTATAATAGTAAATCACATTTTATCTCTTAAATCCGTGGTATAGTTTCGTTTTCTCAATATATTGTTATGCTTGATCACCATAATAATAACCTAATGCCCTTAATCACTTTGAAAGAAGGATTAATGGCTGAAAAGAGACGAAATCTACATTAATCGATAAATCCCTTGACCAAGGTGGTGTAAAATTAATGGTGGATACTGAGAGATCGTTCATAAAAGCACCTAGTTTAGGGTATAGGTTACTACGACGGTGGAACCGACCTAAACCTAGGTAGTGAATTGCACCACGACAGTGGGTAATTCTGTTTTCAGGCCACTACCCGGATAGAGAGATAAGATTGAGGTATTATATAAAATTGAATACAATGAAAACCCGCGGTGAAACCTCAATCCTAAAGATACCCTTTTGAATTGATTAAATTAACATTTAATCGATCGTTTGTTTTATTTTGTTTTTGTTTTCTTTCATTTTTAACAACAACCCTAAATTTGTTATTAGGCTTAGCTGATCGCAAATAGTTAGTAGGAGTCTCCAACAATTCTGAGTATCCCTGTGTTCGACTCGGGCCTCACAAAGGCCTATACTAGTCGACGTGTTCACTTGCGTTTTAGCACATAGTAAAATTACGTCAACACATCTAATTCGTGCATGACATTAAACTTTTCAGCAAGTCATCCATGGCGCATTCAAAAATGGTCGTGAACTAATTGAAGGAAGTTGAAAGACACTTTGGATAGGATCTCTTCAAAGAGAAATTCTTAGGTTTTTCCTCAAGCAGTACCCCACCCATCTCAAGACACAAATATATTGAAGAATAGAGATGCCACAAACAAATAATTCAGAGAAATATCTGGCAGCCCGTCATTCACGGAAGGAACTCAAAACTAATATATTCATATCTGACTAATAATATCATAAAATAGTGAACAAATGGATGCATAGAGTGTTGGAAATTGATGGTTGCAACATGCTAGAAAAAATGGTTTTAAGGTTTTGACAATATTTTTGTTGCAGACTATTGAACTTCCAATGTCAATCTATGACAAGATTGACTAGCTCACGAGGAACTTCATGTGGAGAAAGAGGGGAGAATAGAGAAAGGCTATCTGGTATCATGACAAATGGTGATTATGTTTCCTTGTTAGGGATTCTTATGTGTCAAAGATGATAGGAATAAAACAAATCAACATGAAAATTTGCAAGAATAAGGAAAACAATGTGGTCCTAACTGATAGAAGTGATACATGGGTATAAGAAAGAGGTTTTCATTGGGGAGAGGCATGCACACATATATTGAGAACATACATGCTAATTATTCAAGAGTGGTGTTCAATTAGAATAATGGGTGAGGGGCTAGACCAAACCTAAAATTCTACATCATAAGTCCATTGCTAAAGAATTATAAGACCTTATGTGTAAGGAGTGGGATCCTAGAGGGGAACCACTCCCTACTAGAAACAAAAAGGCAACATCCCAAACACCACATAAATGTTTTCTCCAAAGGGATGGAGACCAATTCATTCAACATGTATGTATCATTATACAATGAGTAGCAACGGAAAAGATCATTATCTAACAATTTACAAAGCTTGATAACATATAATACATCACTTCACCATACATGGGTGTCCAAAAGGAAAACTAAACTTATAAGACAAAGATCAAGCCGAGGGTCATCTAACCACCTCTTCAAGTCTCCCAAAAGCTCAGCTACAAGGTTGATGTCGAAGTTCACATCTCCTTGATCTAACCTGGGGTTGGAAGCATACCCCACAAAAGAAGAGAAGAAAGAGAAACATTAACAAAAAGATGATTTGTGTATACTAAAGAAAACTTTGAGAAATTTAAGTAATAAGGACATCAAATATACAAGATTCACATGCAAGAGGTAAGAACTACACACAAGGGCATAAAAGAATAAGAATCATCTTCACAAAAAAAGAAGATACTTGCCATAAACAAAACAATAAAGATTGTGCAATACTAACACATAAAGAAGGTAGGGCACACCCCCCACAATCAACATCAATAACCTGCATGCATGTGAGATAAGCATAGACCTAGAACAATATAAACACAAAGGCGACCAAACACAAACTTGAACCTGATAGAGAAAGGAATACTGACAATCTCCCAATATATAAAGTTGAGTATGGATTATTGCCACACTCGAGTATAGAGAAGCGGTTCACTGCCACCCTCCTTAATAAACAATAGGGGATTAATGTCCCAAAACCAAAGTAATTTACACTACTGCAGTGCTATTGAATCACATAGCATGCAAAATGTAAAGACAAGTAAATTGTTTAGTCAGATATATACAATGTTGCCATTACACAATGGACAACACAAACATATAAACATCCACTTCAAAGTGGGCACATATCATTATATAAAACCAACATGCACCAAGGCACAAGATAGATATTAAGAGAATATCCAAGTCCATAACAAGCAAGATAATTCACATGAACCATGATATCAAGAGAATAGACATATGTGTAGGCTAAAGTCAAAAGAATGATAAGATAGGTGAATTTCTCAACATAGAGGAATAGGGGATACAACATACCTCAATATTAGAGTCTACTCGGTCTAAAGCCAAGTCTAGGTCCAAGCCTAGGCCTTCAAAGAACCTATTAAAGCACATATACAAGTTTTATGTCAATTTCATGTACATTATCCAAACCCTAAGAACACCCCTTTTATCATTATGTGAATTAGGTTATAAAAACCATGCCACATTATAGATTAGGTTTTTAGGATTCCAAACGTATTTTATTATATTTTTCTGACTTATAGATAATTAGTTATGATTTTTACAAGTTAATTCATCATTAATTAGATCCATGGAAAACATCTGTTATTAATCTTTAGATTCAGTTATCAAAACATGTATCATATGTTAGATCTTATTTCTCTGATTCTAATGAATACTTTTTCATATTTTTCTGATCATCCATTAATTAGTTATCAATTTTTAATTATCGACCAATCAGATAATTACAAGTCAGCAAAGAAATCGCAAAAGAGAACAGGGAGAGGGAGAGGCCATGCAGACCTGGGTCGGCCAATCAGAACTGCCCAAATCAGTGGGGCACTCCTCCAGCTCAACGAGACCAAGCGCAAAAGCAAAAGAAAGGGACACGTGAAAAGACTGATTTTCCCCTGATTGAAAACAAAATCGTGAAAGACAGAGCGGAGGGTAAAGATCATTAATTCTACCCTCCAATCTCGCCTTCTCGATAGACGAGCCATGGCTCAAGTCTGCTCCAGGTGCGAGACCGATGGCAGAAGCTGGGAGCCCAGCACCCGCAGCGAAGGCCGCCACTGGCTTCGTGGTCACCCGTTGGCCACAGTGAACCAAAAGCCAGCAAAAACCACAATGACATGGCTGAGAAAGAAATCATAAGTAGAGAGAGTAGCGGATGAAGAAAACTACAAAGAAGAAATCAAAACAACAAACTAAAGCCAAGATGAGGTTCGAGATGAAGAGACGAAGTGAAGAGATCACTCTGACAAGGCTGACAATGACGGAAACATCACACCCAAAAGGTCAAAACTTGAACAGCTAACTTCGAAAGTGGAAACTGAGAATCAGGGAAAGAATCTAAGATCTAAAGGTAGAAAAGAGCAGGCAAAGGTTCCATGTAGCTTACCAGCTAAACAATTGAGTCGAAGATGGCATAGAGAGTCTGGTTGAGGTCGCAGCCACCAGAAACTGAAAATAGAGTAGGTCGGGCATCTCCATGAAGTGATTGTTCCATTTGAAGCAAGAGAAGAACTAAGTTAGGGTTGAGGATGCTCTGGGGTGCCTTATATATAGGGGAGGAAGAGCGGAGGACCGAGAATGAAACATGGTTGTTGAGGAACTTTTGGGGCTTTTGATTGGGAAAGCAAAGCATAGGGAAAGTAGGGGTCATCGAATACAACATCCTCTCCTGAGCACAAGGAAACAAAAATCATTGAGAAAGGTGGAGGAGGGAGAGAGAACAAGCAAAAATAGAAACATATTACAGTACACATCTGGGTCGATCTCCTACTCAAGGTAGGAGATGACTGGATGCCATCCATTCAGATGATCCAACGGTCACGATTGATATGCGCATAAGTAAAGTGCGTGACACAAAAAGCTTAGGCAGAAAATTTGATTCAAATCATGACATTTAAACCCAATTTGATTCGTATTAAACCAAAGTGGGGTCACATTAGTATGCCCTTTTCATTCTCTTTGATTAAGGGGTCTATCATTATCCAAATTAGATCAAAATTTGCACATAGGTTAAATTAGACATGTAGATTTTGATTCCTCAACTATATTTTACTTTTGGAAACTTTAGATGTATTAATTAATATATTCTTTATTTCTCTTTCCTTATGCATTAATGATACTTGGTTGTCCAAATTAGATGCAAACTTGTCCCACAAGTCATAATTAATGTGTTAATTATGAATTTTCCATCAATTTTATATGTTGGAGTTGTTCGAGTATTTATTTAATATTTTGAAAGTTCTACACACTTTCTCTCTCCTGATTTCACCCTTTAAGCAAACTTCATCCAAATTGGATGAAAAATCACCCAAAGGCTATATTTATTATATAGATTACAAATCTAAGATTATTTTCCTCTTTTGGAGTTATTTATTATTTTACTTGATATTTTGGGGGAAGACTTCACATCTTCTTTTCCAATTTGAATTAAATGAATTATTATTATTATGTGAATAATGTGAAACTTGATTCCCAAGGCAATTGGGACCCAAGGAACATGATTTTAAACTTAGATTTTATTTATAGAACTTCTTTTTATGAGATATGTCATATGGACCATTAGTGGCCCAATAGTTCATTATTTATCCAATTAAGTTCTTTAATTTCTTATTATCATGCAAGTGAGTCATTATTAAGCACAAATTATTATGCATTCCCTTATATACTTGAGGTGTCACATTTTATGTTCCATTATTGGCTTAATTGCATGTGTTAGCTTATCCTTGTTTGGCTAAGTCAAAAGGGTAAAACTACTAGGGTAGGGTTCTAGTTCTGGTGTGTTACAACACACCACCCCTTAAAGGGATTTCGGACTCGAAATCAAAACATCCATAAGAAAACTTATCCATTACCCCTTAAAAGGGTTCATCTTATTATATCAAACTAAACTTCAGATACAAAAGGTTCAACTATACTTCTTACATCCAACAACATAAGCAACATGCAAAAGGAAACATAACTTGTAAAGACTAATCTAAGGGACTATGGGTTAACTTGCTTTTGTTCATCATCATTAACTTCTTCACCATCCAAAGAAAAAACTCTTCCAACTTTTCTTTCCACAAGTCTTCCTCTATTATTGTTACCATTATTGTTGCCCAGATTTTGAGGAGGCACTTGCTATTGTTGCACTGGAGCTTGACCATTACGACGCTTAGATAGTTCACACAAACCATGATATCAAGAGAATAGACATATGTGTAGGCCAAAGTCAAAAGAATGATGAGATAGGTGAATTGCTCAACATAGAGGAATAGGGGATACAATATACCTCAATATCAGAGTCTACTCGATCCAAAGCCAAGTCTAGGTCCAAGCCTAGGCCTTCAAAGAACCTATAAAAGCACATATACAAGTTTTATGTCAATTTCATGTACATTATCCAAACCCTAAAAACACCCCTTTTATCATTATGTGAATTAGGTTATGAAAACTGTGCCACATTATAGATTAGGTTTTTAGGATTCCAAACATATTTTATTATATTTTTTTGACTCATAGATAATTAGTTATGATTTTTACAAATTAATTCATCATTAATTAGATCCATTGAAAACGCATGTTATTAATATTTAGATTCAGTTATCAAAACATGTATCATTTGTTAGATCTTATTTTTCTAATTCCAACGAATATTTTTCCATATTTTTCTGATCATCCATTAATTTGTTATCAATTTTTAATTATCGACCAATCAGATAATTACAAGTCAGAAAGGAAATCACAAAAGAGAAGAGAGAGAGGGAGAGGCCATGTGGACCTGGGCCGGCCAATCAGAACCGCCCAAATCAGTGGGGCACTCATCCATCTCAAAGAGACCAAGTGCAAAAGCAAAAGAAAAGGGACAAGCGAAAATATTGATTTGCCCCTGATTGAAAACAAAATCATGAAAGATGGAGCGGAGGGTAAAGACGAGAAAGCACAATGAGGTATCTACCCCCGCCCATCTCACCTCCCCGATAGATGAGCCATGGCTCAAATCTACTCCAGGTGCGAGACCGATGGCAGAAGATGGGAGCCCAACACTCGCAGCGAAGGCCGCCACTGGCTTTACTGTCACCTGCTGACCACAGAGAACCAAAAGCTAGCAAAAACCATGATGACATGGCCGAGAAAGAACCCAGAAGTAGAGAGAGTATCGGATGAAGAAAACCAAAAAGAAGAACTCAAAACAACAAACTAAAGCCACGACGAGGTTTGAGATGAAGAGGTGAAGCCAAGAGATCACTCCGACAAGGCTGATAGTGACAGAAACATCATACCCAAAAGGGTAAAAATCAAAGAGCTAACTTTAAAAGTGGAAACTAAGAACCAGGGAAAGAAGCTAAGATCTAAAGATAGAAAAGAGAAGGTAAGGTGTCAGGTAGCTTACCAACTAAACAATTGAGTCAAAGACAGCGCAGAGAGTTCAGTCGAGGCCGTCGCCACCGAAAACCCAAAATAGAGTAGGTTGGGCATCTCCACAAAGTGATCATTCCAATTGAAGAGAGAGAAGAACTAAGTTAGGGTTGAGGATGCTCCGGGGTGCCTTATTTATAGGGGAGGAAGAGCGGAGGAGTGAGAAGGAAACAGGGTCATTGAGGAACTTTTGGGGGTTTTGGATTGGGAAAGAAAAACATACAGAAAGTAGGGGTCATTGTATATGCCATCCTCTCTCATACAAGGAAAGAAAAATCATTGAGAAAGGTGGAGGAGGGAGAGAGAACGAGCAAAAATAAAAACATATTACAATACACATTTGGGTGGATCTCCTACTCAAGGTAGGAGATGGCCAGATGTCGTCCATTCAGACAATCCAACGGTCATGGTTGATATGTGCATAAGTAAAGCGTGTGATACAAAAAGCTTAGGCGGAAAGTCCGATTCAAATTGTGACATTTAAACCCAATTTGATTCGTATTAAACCAAAGTGGGGTCACATTAGTATGCCTTTTTCTCTCTCTTCAATTTAGGGGTCTATCATTATCCAAATTAGATGGAAATTTGCACAAAGGTTAAATTAAACATGTAGATTCTGATTCATCAATTATATTTCACTTTTGGAAACTTTAGATGTATTAATTAATATATTCTTTGTTTCTCTTTCCTTATGCATTAATGATACTAGGTTTATCCAAATTAGATGAAATTTGTCCCACAAGTCATAATTAATGTGTTGGATACGAATTTGTCATCAATTTTACATGTTGGAGTTGTTCGAGCATTTATTTAATATTTTGAAAGTTCTACACACTTTCTCTCTCCTAATTTTACCCTTTAAGCAAACTTCATCCAAATTGGATGAAAATTCACCCAAAGGCTATATTTATTATGTAGATTATGAATCTAAGATTATTTTCCTCTTTTGGAGTTATTTATTATTTTATTTGATATTTGGGGGAAGGCTTCACATCTTCTTTTCCAAATTGAATTAAATGAATTATTATTATGTGAATAATGAGAAACTTGACTCCCAAGGCAATTGGGACCCAAGGAACGTGATTTTAAACTTAGATTTTATTTTTGGAACTTCTTTTTATGAGATATGTCATATGGCCCATTAGTGGCCCAATAGTTCATTATTTATCCAATTAAGTTCTTTAATTTCTTATTATCAACCAAGTGAATCATTATTAAGCACAAATTATTATGTATTCCCTTTTATACTTGAAGTGTCACATTTTATGTTCCATTATTGGCTTAAATACATGTGTTAGCTTATCCTTGTTTGGCTAAGTCAAAAGGGTAAAACTACTAAGGTAGGGTTCTAGTTCTGGTATGTTACATTATGGTTGCAATCCTCATCAAGGAATATGGTGAATGGGACACAACTTTTCTAAAAGAATGGTTCCCAATGTCAATTAATAACAATATACTACTCACTTAAACATCACAAGACTCATATGTGAATGATACTGTACTAGAGAGTTCATAATTAAATCAATGTATCCATATTTATCATAGAGAGTAATTACTAGAAATGGTAACTGGGATAGATATTGGAATCTTATCATACCATAAAAGGTCAAAAGGTTCCTATGGATTCTAGAAAATGAGATATTAATGACAAATCAACTTTGTTGCAATAAGAAAAATATAATGGATGACAACATTTTGAGATGTCACAATATATGATAATCTTGTATGCACACCATAAATGACCGCCAATCGAGCAATGGAGTATGGTCAACCTACCAACTCAATATGAAACATGTTTATTTATAAAGAATTAAATGGAAAGGTTGATAGAAGATAATTTAAGCAAGAATCAAGACAATAATGATAGGTGTATCACACATGTAGTGTAAAGCTATTATGGAAAGTAGAAAACACCAAGGTCTTTAAGAACCATACTGGCTAAACATAGGACCTTCTATTAAAAATTCAATTAATAGTCAAAATCATCATCCACTGGTTCACAAATAAGACTAGGGCACTAGTTATAAAGAAAGGACATGCCGAAATATGAAACCCCCCTCCATATAAAACAATCATCAATGTTGACACTGTGGTTTAAGAAAATCTAGGGTTGTAGAGAACAAGCTTTATTACTAGAGATAAAAAAAAGCAGGTGGCTAAAAGTATTAATGGTCAAGGCCCCAAATATGTACCCACTAGAGGGTGAACTTCAAGCTATATCTAGGGGGATCCAAAATGGACACATATAATAGATAAGAAGATATGGTGTAGCCACAAACTCAAAAACTATAATGAACTATATACATAACACATTCATATTCCACGTGTGCTAGAAAATTATTACTGAGGCCATAAAGACATGATTGACATCATTGGGGGTATATTTCTAACTAAAGTATACCCCTAGGAACACTAATACTTTAGCATACAATCTGGAGAATATCCATGATGTCAATATACTCAAAAGAGATTGTATATAAAATGCCTCCAGGATCTATGAAATGACTTCTTGAGAGATATTAGTGGAGGGGAAAACAATGTAATACCCAAAGTTGGGTTGTTAGACAAATATCATAGGAGGAATTCATGCTAGTTTGTAGCTATTAGGGTTAGTTATAAAAAACTATCTTTTAAGAAAAATGCACTAGATAATTACTTAAATATTTAGCATTGCAAGCAATGTACCATCCTATGGATATTGATGCATCCTCAGGACCCCTAGTCAATTGAGGTTGCTAAACATGCCTTGGGCACACCTGGGTCTTAAAATATTTGTAACCCAATTTTGATAAACTCTTATAGAAATTTGCAAGCACACCTGCTTGGAAGTAGTATAGGATTGGCAATTTGGGGTCAAACCCAAGGGAGGGAAAGGGCACTAGACTAGGTTTGTTTTTGCTTGGTTCCTAATGCAGATAGTTGGGTTTAATATTTGATTTTGAGTTACACTGAGGTGAACAAGAAATTGGAAAAGGCAAGTGTAATACCTATGTTAACCCTAAGTAGTTAAGACTAATTAGATAATAAAGGAAAGATTTTACAATAAAACAAGAAATATGATGAAAACACTAAGCAATATACTAACAAGAGATATCTTAATTAGCAACCTAGAGGACAACTATCTAAACAAGGCAAGAGGAAGCACTAGACTAAAAAGTATGAAAAAAATCAAAATTAGAGATCTACACTAGAATTTTTTTAACTCAAACTAATACAAGTGACTAAGAACAAACACTAACTACTCTAGAAAGGGTTGGATATCATAAGCAAGACAATTAACTAAGAAAACAAACAAAGAAGCTAACTAAGTTGAGCAGTAGATATGCAAGCTGAGATATTAGGGTTCTAAGAAATTAACGGGATAGGTGGAGTGTTGGAGGTTAATGTGAGAATTAACTAGGTTGTGGGTTGAAAAAATGCATACATCATTCATTTAAATCATCAAACCAAACAAGAAAATTAAGTGTTAGTGAATTTCACTGAACTACTAGTTGTCCCCGATGGGATACAGTGTGCAGAGGGAAACTAGTTCATATAACCCTCCATCCACCCTTAAAAGGTTCAATTCACTAGGGTTTAGGTAATATTCACTAAGACCTACCAGGTTTAGATTTCTAGGGGTGAGATTATTAGGGAAAATGAGGACCAAGGGTAGTACTAAAAGATGGGAATGAGTGTGTCACAACTCATGCCATCTCCCATCTAGCCTCTAGGTAGCACCAAGTCAATTTCACTAAGATTCTTGCACCTAGATACTTAGATCTCACATTTTGGGGGTAAAGAAGTGAATTGATATGTAGGAAGAGGATATCTAGCTAGGGATAAACTAGTTAGACCTAGGAGAAAAATACCAAATTAGCCACATATCACCCATTCCCGATACTAATTAGATGTTATTAAAAAAATTAGCCACATATCACCCATTCTCGATACTAATTAGATGTTATTAAAAAAACATCCATGTTGTAGAAGATGGAAAATAAGATATACGTAGAATATAACCATTCAACAAAAAAATCATAACTTTACAGTGTTATCACCTCAACATGGTATTGAAGTCAAATTTTTACACCCCAAACAACCCATAAAGGAGGCTTAGTTAGACATGCTCAAAGAAAATGCTAAAGATAGGGGAGAAGAAGGAAGAAACTCCATTATTGTTGAGGGGGCCTCAATGCTCACATCTTAAAGCTCCAAGCCCAGCCTCCTTTTCCAATGGGAAGAATGGCATGATAAATGGAAATGTGATGGTCAAAACCCCATGAAACTAGCATTTTGAGGCAGGGGGAGTGGAAAGTAGGTGGGAGACAGTGGATGGAAAAATGAATTCTTGGGAGACTTAATGTTTGGCTCCCTCACACCACCAATACTCATATAGGATATTGGGAAGCATGTGGTTAAGTGGGGGATATATGGAACAATAGTAGTAGGAAAGTAGTAGGGTTTGGTAGGTAGCATGGTTGTTTTGGGCATACTAACCATTAGGGAAAGGGAGAATGGTCATGGTCATGGAGAAAGACCATGCTGGGAATGCAAAATGATCAACTAAATTTTGGGTTCTGGGAGTCTTTGTATAATGGACATGTTGGACAGCACAATTGTGGTGGTTGTCATGTAGAATGACTATGCTAGATAGCATGGCTATTTTAAAGAAGTTGAGGTAGGGTCATGCTCTAAGGAACAATCATCTTGGAGGCCATTTGGCACGGTCATGTTGGGAAGCATGGTCATTTTGAGAGTCGTTATGCATGTTCATTTTGTTAGCACGATTGTATTGAGGGAGCTTCTAGGAATTGCTTTACATGATACTTGAGTATGTGATTTTGATGTTCATGGCACTGTTCTTTTGTGTACCACATCTATGTTGTGGGTGTTCTCCTACACTTTGGTATAAAATGTCCTCCTCCATGATGTTCATTGCCTTAGCTTGTTCTTTGGCCACTTCGGGTAGGGTAGGATAGCTCTACGGCTCACTTTGAGCTCCTCCAAGGGTGAAGGAACCCTAGGACCCTGACATTATCTCCCTTCCATCCAAAGCGTCATCAAAGTACCTGGAATTATGAAAAGAACATCCATAAGTGCATTCAAATTTGACCAATTATTAAGGAAAATTGCATAATGAAAAATAGATGTAAATAATGGGAAATAACACAAGATGAAGACCCAGTTAAGGGCTTCATCACCACACCAAGCTTATAAGATACTTTCCCTTAAGTATCCTCCATTGATTATCTTATGAAATTTAGTTCAAGTGGAAATTATGAAAGCATTCACCAACATGGAACATAATAATTTGATTAGATATACCTCAACCTTGACTATATACATATTTCTTATTTTCATTCATTTCTTGACTCAAAAAAATTACAAACCATGTAGACTTCACATATAGGACATCATAATTCATGTAAGTGACATGGCATTCTACAAGGCTATAATTGAGCCATTTCTTTTTGTAAGATTTAGCCTAATCTAGTTAGGTGAATGACTTTTACATGCATTCATTCTACTCTAAATTTCAACCCACACTTGATGACTCAACTAGCTTATGTTGAGTAGGTAGGCTAGGGTTGATTTTTCCTAACCCTGATAGGAGTAGAAAGGGAATAAAGGATTGTGGAAGGCAATTGGGGTGTTTTTACATACATCACCGAACTTTTCTTTTCTTATATTGATATGTTAGTACATTGAGAAATTTCTTATTTCTTTTTTTCTTTGCCCCATACATAGGGAGGGCATATGGTTGTTGGAAAAAGTAGGGTGTGGGTGGTCGAGATGTGGTCACTTCCACTTTTAGGAGTTGGATAAGGATTTTATGTGCTCTTTGGCATATTTTCATGAGGAGGAGAGCTAATAAGTGATAGAAAAAATTAATGTGTCAAAGAGGGGGTCATTAGCAGTGAATTTTCACAAAAGGAGTTTCTGTAGGCACATTAGTCCCACAAACTTCACAATCCTATGAAGATAATAATGCAATGAGTAGTTGCATAAGCCACATTCTTTTTCATAAATCATTGCAAACCCTAAATATCAAATGCTTGTTCTGATTGCTTCTCACCATCATTCCAATTAAAGAGAGATGATACACATGTATAGAGTCAAGCATGCAAGTATATTAGTCAAAGTACCATATAAAATGAGGTGATTTAAATTCATGAAAGGTAAATATTTCAATTCTATTCCCTTAAGGTAGAGGTTAAGTTAGAACATGCTTTTAGGAAAAAATGATCAAGTATGAAAAAAATTGGCCATACTGGTGCCAAATGTCTCTATTCTCATAAAGATGTATAATACTAAAGAATAAATAAAAATAAAATTCTAACTAAAAGCACACAAGAAATTCATAAAATGTACATGCCATGCAAACGCTATGTATGGCATGGCATGATTTTTTTTTTGAAAAATTACACAAAACAGCAAAAAAACTAAATGGCATGCATGTATGAACAATGAAAACATAATCTAGAAAAAAGTGTTGCAAACATCATCATAAACATAGGGTGACACAAATAGAATAGGAATCAAAATGAGAAAAGAGGGTGTGTGCCACCCTACCACCACAAGCTTTTAATCATGCTATCCTTAGCATGAAACAAAGTCCCCAGAGTATAGGGTGTTGTCACTTTAGTGATGGTGTTGGATTCGATTGTCCTCCTTGGAGTGGAGGGTATTGGTAGTAGTTACCCCCACTAGTCTTCCTATGGGTGTGGATATATTACTATGTACCCTTGGACTACTCTGCAGAAGTCCTCTCCCCATTAGGAATTTCTTTACACCTACACATGTCGGTAGCATTATATGTGGTTTATCTGATGATGCATTTACTACTGATCTAAGCACGTGTACGCCTGAGTTTGGTGAATGCCATCCAACTGTGCCTAGATAGTACACATGTCATAGGAATTTTTTGGAGGTGGTTTCACATCGTCTTCATCCTCTCTTCTTCTCATGTGGTGAGGTTTCTATAATTACTCTAGCACTTGGTCTATCGTTCTCTCCCAACTAAATCTACTATTGGTGCCCTATATCGCTCTTTAGTCTATTCACTTTCTAAAATTGCAAGTTGTCCCATGACATCATCTATCGGCCCTACACTAAAAAACAAAACATTGGTGTGATAGTAAAACTCTACGGTGATACTAGGGTACTTGGGGTTTGACTATAGATGATTTTGTCATTCACAAGATAATGCATGTGGAACCAAGCAAGATAACTCAAATACACATAGTTGGTCCCTTCAACCTTCTTTTAGACCCTCTAAATCACAACCTAGGGCCAATGCAATGGTAGTCACTATCCCTCCCACTATGAATGGATATTTTTCTCTTAGAAGGGATTATCTTCAAGTGGTCAATCATCATTAACCCTAGGTTCACATATCCACCATTTGCCATTATATCCATCACAAATGGGTCTTTTTGAGACCAATATCCTTGATTATAATACCAGATAAGAAAATAATATGTAGACTTTTTGAATGTCCTTATAATGGGGTTATGTAATCAACTTGTCTTGGATTTTCCTACTGCAAATGTTTTTGTCTGGTGAACCTCTTCTAAGTAGTTAAAAATTATATTTTCCATTCTTATCAAATTTCTCATTATCAATTTTTTTGCTATCATAGGAGTCAAAGAAAAGTTTCTATTGAGGTGGGAAGCGTTCAAAGCATGTGTAGAATCACTAATTCTGAATCTAATGGCATCCTCAACTTTTCATGTAACATTCTCACAAGAACCAATGTACTATTGTGTAGTCTCCATAATGGTTTCTTGAACTTCAATCATAACTTTACACAAACCACATGATTCCATAATGCCCTTAAAGTAGTAGCTGAACCCTAGGACTTACATTGTGTACATGCATGCATACCTAGTGGGGATTACTCTCTTTGTCATGCACTTGGGGTGGAGAGGCCTTATAAAGATCTTTCTTTTTATCCCCTCTTAAAAGTGACTCCTTCAAGTTTCTTCCCCAATTTCTTCGATATGTCCACCTACAACTTAGAGATCATATCAAATAGTTCCTCTCCCAACTCTTTAGTTCATGTTCCTTCTCCTTCTTCTTTTTCTTATTTATATGTATGTGAGCCCAAACTTGTTTCCAAGTTGAGGGGAACAATTTTGATTAATTGATCTTTTTCCTCTTTTTCTATCACAACCTTCTCCTTTTTACTTGTTTTGTAATAAAGTGTTGCACCGAGGAAGTAGATTGTTAGGCCAAAGTAGGAAGTGGTGGTGTAAGTGATGACGTTGGAGCTACAAATTTCTTACCTCTCCTAGTCCTAGTCAGGGCATCCACATCTACTGAGTTGAAAATATTGTCCAATATTTTCTCTAAAGCTACTTCTTGCTCCTCAGTATGGATGTAATTGGGATCCATGGTGTGGTACCTAGAGGTCAAGTGGAGTATAACATATGCATAATAGGAAAAAGAGTTGAATATGGAGTTTGGTGGTGATGGAGTGGGACTGTGGGATGGAAGAGCGACTATGCTAACTTGGTGCAAGCTTTGGTTTTGATGTTTTTTTGAAGACCATCTTGCACTCCCTTATTCACTCTCTTTGTGAATTCCTTCATTCATGCTAGATTTGAAGTGGGATGATGAAATTTCTAGGGCCTTTGGTGGAGTGGGTGGATCTTTGATGTATGTGGAGAAATGGAGGTTGAAATGCGATGAAATGAGGAGCTTGAGGTGGAGGGGTGCTTTTGTAGGTTGAGGAACCTTTCTTGAAGCTTGGAGATAGAAATTCAGATGATTTGAGAGCTAAAGGGTCATGGCTAGTTACCCGAGAAGGAGAATATGTGTACTGAATGGTTGGGGGGGTCATGGTGATCCCCCAAAATTTGCTACTTATGTGTTGTGGGCTATGACCAGCAAAACTGTTGCCAGCATGGTCATGGTGGCGAGATGCCAAAATGCCCATTTTGGTTAGCATGGCTGCGGTGGATGGCCCGAACTTTTTTATCCTTCCCTATGATTTTAAGGATGTCAACATGGCCATTTTACGGTAGCACAACTATTTCATACAACTTTAATACAATTATCTAGAAACTTCATATTTCATTTAAAAATTCATATCACATTCGAATATTGATTCACATCAAATGTTAACCCATTCTTGCAACTCTTTAGGGAACCCTCTCTCAATCTCTATCTATTCTTCATGTACATCTAAAAACAACAACACTGTCACAGAACTATTTGTTACCCAAATCCTAACTCCAAGTGACTATAAAGTCAATGGAGATATGATCTAGGCGTCCTCCCTAAGTAGTAGGGTATTAACAAAGTGCACATGAAGAAGTGCAAATCTTAACATACATGAACTGATAACAAGCTAAAAGCAACAATCATAATCTCAACATTCAACAAGTATTAATTAAGCAATAAATTTTTATTACATGATTAAAATTACATATTTAAGAGTACAATTCTACAAGCATGCTCATGTATACTAGGGATCTTAAAACAAGCACACCAGACATAGCTCACCAAGCCCATCAACTTATATCTATCTCTAAACCTATAAAATACGTGAAACAAGGCAGGTCAAGCACACAAGGTGCTGAGTATAGGGTGAAAAGATACATATACATAAGCTTTGCATAAATTGAAAAGATTTCCAAAAGTAAACAAGCAAAACTAAATAAGTTAAGTACTTACCAAAGCTAGAGCCAATATTTTATGTCATTTTACTCCAACTTTACCATCAATATCATGTATCATCAGGCCTTTGATCAACTTCCCGTTGGAAGGATCCATAAGGGTGCTCAAGATTATCTAACCCTTTTATACGTGAGGGACCTCAATAACCAAAGTCATTGAGAAAAACCATGTTTCAACATTTTTATAATGGATTCTATATTATGTATGGAAGTTATAAAACAATGAGAGACAAGCATCAAGTACATACTAGAATACTACATGGAAATATTTGAGCAAGCAAACAAGCATACATTTTTATCACATTTCAAGCAAGAAAGGTATAGTCATATAACTATCAAAGCCCATACGTAATTTAGAGATTCATAACTTAACTTATTCTTGACCATCTAGCCACAAGCCACACTTGATTAAGCATAAGATTACATACATGAATAGGGTTTTTGGCCAAGTTAGGCTCAAGGTTGGTTATTGGTTCATTATATGATCTTTTACTGATCTAGATGTCATCACAAGGGTGTGGTTCAAGTTTCATGTCATATTGATGTTCCATTCATTTTATATCACTATTTCATGATTCATGTCACATGCACATTTTAGGGTCCAAAGGCTCATAATAGGGCAAACATGTTCAAGATTCATTAAGACATGAGGATCAATCAAAAGACATGGTTTAGATTAGCAGATTAGTGACATAAGAAGCTCATCCAAAGTTGGATGGATGTCTCCTATGGTCTAGGTGTCATTGTCCAAGCTTGGTATCATCACATCAACATACATTTAAAATCTAACATATATGACTTACATCATTAAGGCTCATGATATGACCCAAGTGGGGACATCCACAACAAATGGGCCACAAAATTTTGAGCGCAAACTGATTTTATAGGATAGAGCCCAAGATTTAGATTCACAACAAGAGATAGAGCACACGAACATATTTATAGCCATAAATGTCGCGTAAAGGTCAAAAAGGATAAGTTTAGGGACACAACCCCCTCTTAACCCAAGAGAGATGGTTCCTAGACATATAGGTCACCAAAAATGTGAGTACTACTGATTAAAAAAGGCCTAAGAGTGTGGGATGCACCAAAAAGGTCAAACACATCATGTGGATTAAGTATAACCATTCATCGACATAAAGGGTCACAATGATGCAAACGAAGTCATAGAGAATAAACCTAGCAAGAATGGGATTAGGGGCTGTTATTACCACCATGGAGGATACAAGGATACTCAATTCTAGTTGTGAGACTTTTTTGTTGCTTTTGAGTCATGATTACATCTTTAATCAATGTTATACATCAAAGTTCGAAAGAAGGCATGTTAGTGCATAGAGGCTAAACAATGAGAAAGAATGGTGATTAGGGTAGTCATAGTGCTCATGGTTCAATAAGGTCACTAATTGAGAGGTAGGAGGTAGATTTAAGAAACATAGATCTAATATTATCATGATATTAATTAATTATGCACCATTCATGTCCAAAGTTCACAGAAAGGAAAAACAATGAGATTTCATTTAGATTGAGAGCCTGCAAGTATCTGTTAAATTGTAGATCTCATTTTTCTGATCATTTTGGTATATTGGATCATTATGTTTGGATGCTCGTAGAATATTCTATGAATTTACATATATTTACCTCATGCTGAGAGTCTCGGGTCGTTGGATTGAAGATCAAGGGCCAGGAAATTTCCACGCCATCCGCTCCACCCTAGGGAGCGCCCAGGCATCAACAAGTCATCCAAGGTCATGTACATATTTCTGGGCCGCGGCTAGCTCCCACTTGGGCCGCCTTTGCGGCCTGGTCCGCCAGCGCGCCATCATCCCGCTCGCACGCCTGCGATAGATGAAGACGCAGGTCGCGTCTGGTCTGTGCGTCATTGCAAGGCCAACCTCCGACAATCTCCACACCGGACCCCAGGACACAGTGGGGCAAACTAGGGTGGAGCCCAAAATGTTTTTGCCGCAAAGGGTCTCGGCGACCGCCACAATGGGTGCGTCTCCCTTCAGGTCGGTCAAGTGACAAAACTCTGACGTCCACCCAAGAAGCTTCCCGACAGCAATGAAGAAAGGAGGAACGAAGGGCAGGTAGGACTCGTTGAGGCTGTAGATGTACCCATTCAAGTCCGGAAGGAAGTGATAGAGCTGATGGGAACCTTGGTTGGGGCGGAGGGTGCCTATGGTGAAAATGCCCAAAGATGGCAAATACTACTCCCAAAGATGGGTTTTAAGGAAAAGCACAAATGCCCAAAGATGGGTTTAAGGAAAAACACAGATGTACCCATTCAGCCCGCAAGGGTGTAGCTTCTGTGTCGGGCCTCCACATGTCAATGAGAGGTCGGAGAGAGGAAATCTCCTTGATGACTCATTTTTTTCCAGGTGTATCCATTCAAGCGTCCCCTCTCCCCACCCTCCTTCTTTTCCCCTTCCATCCCTTCCCCTCCCATGTGCTCACCTCCTACCGAATATAGCTTAAAACTTTGATCTTATTTTAATAAAGATACAAGTCTTCTTAAAGGTATCACTTAGTACTCTAACAACAAATATGCAATATAGACTCATTTTGTTGAGATATTGTCACTTATATTTAATGCTTTGTAAGTTATAACAAGAATTGGTTGTGGTTTTTCCATAGTATGATCCAATATGTTTGATTTTTCATTTATCAAGTAGATTTGATTATTTGAAGTACATGATAACCAATTTTCTAAAGAGCATGATAACATATTAAAAGGAATTTTACACAACACATGCAAAAGCAAATTGGCATAACATTTACGGTTCCATGCGAATCTGCTGAAAACTTTAAATGCTAGATATAGTTAATTACATTATCATTGTATTAAGAAAAATATCACGTAAATTATGCCAATTTTATTCCCAAGGAAAAAGTTACAGGTAGTTGACATTTTTTTCCCTTTCAAAATGTTGATATGAAACGCGTGTAGTAACTGGTATATGAGGAAAAATATTATTGTTGATTAAATATAACATACTTTCTATCACAATAAAAATGTCAATGAATGCGGACCAAAAAAAAAGTGTCAATGAATACCAAAGAAGGTGTTGGAGGATATATGTGTTTACGGGTAGAGTGGGTATGCACGTCTGTGGTTTGGGGCGTGCCGTCGAACCCTTGACAAACCATTGGATTATTGCACATGTTTTACCGGCTACCACACGCACTTCGCACTTTGAAAACTTAGGAACTTAGAAATCCGAACAGCAGAAACTGGCCCTATCAAAATAGCAGCGAACAGGGCTGATATTGTATTTTTCGGGTTACATTGCATATTGATGGGTCGAGTCGATTGACCCGCTCGTCTCCCTAACCCCGCTTTAGTTTGTGCTATCCGCCGTTATGGGAGAGCCCTCCGCCGCCGTCCTCCGCGCGGTGGAAGACCTGCGCTCCGCGTCCTCTGCCATCTCCAATTTCATCAACACCTGGGATGACCTGCGCAACCTTCTGAACTTCATCAACTCCTCCATAGATTCCTTCTCCGCCGAACTCGATACAACCGACGGCGCTTTGCCGCAGTTGTCCGCCACCGAAATCCCGCAACCAGAAGCGACTGAAAGCGACAAGGAAGACGACTGCGAGTCGCGGGCCTCCGCGGCCTCCAACGAGAGAGACGACAACCAAGAGGTGTCTAAGCCCGATGAGGAGCCCAAGCGGAACCCCAATGGCAAGGAAGACGGAGACATCAATATGTCCAAGCCCGATGGCGAGCCCAAGCGGAACCCCAATGGCAAAAAAAAGCCCCTTTCGGAGATCGAATCTATCTGCAACACTGCCAGCGCCACCGCCGGCAAACGCCTGCGCAAGTACGTGGTTGCTCGACTTCATAACGGCATCTCAAAGATGTACGACGAAGTCCCGGCTGCCCTCGCCCGGTCCCCGGACCCTGCGGCGCTAGTATTTGCCTGCCTCGGCGCTTTTTATAAACAGGGCAGTAGGACTTTCGGCCAGGACCGGTGTCATGCTGCATTCCGTCGGGCGGCCATCCTTGTTCTCGAGTTTTTTGTCCTTTCTGGTCGTGTTGTACCAAGCGACCAGTTAGCTCCTAACCTTCTGAAGGAGGCCAATGTTGCCGCTTCTACATGGAAGGACCGTATGGTACACGAGGGAGGTGTCAGCAAGGCAGGGACTGTAGACGCACTTGGTCTTCTCCTCCTTCTTGCCTCTTTTGGAATCCCGCCCCAGTTTGGTGATGACAACATTGCTAGCCTCATTCGTTTGTGCAATCCGAAGACGAAAGCTCGCGTGCTTCGTCAGTCCCCAATTCTTGTTCCGAAGGTGACAGGTACTGGGCCTATTTTCTATGGTAAAACCAATTCATGCTTGTTACTCTGAACCTATTTCTGGATGATATGCCATGCCTTACTTCTGCACTTTGATGGGGTTTAAACTAGGATGAAAGTCAGTTGAGTAGCATTGAGAGATCGACATGTTTTTTAAACCTCAAGTAGCTAGTCTCAGCCCTGTTGCTGCTTTCTATAGCCATTTTGAAGGGAAATTCTCTCCGATGTAGGAGCATCGGAGTCAAGACTCATTGTAAAAACTTTTAAGAATATTCCAACATTTGCCTCTCATGACTCGAGATCTTAGAATTTCTTGAGCTCTGTGAAATACATATTTTGTGGGTAGCAAGAATAGAATTTGAGTCATATAAACAGACAAAAAAAGTTCGCTGTAGATGAGTTGACTATTAGTTTAAACCTACAATGAATCAAATTGGTCCGGAATAATGAAGGCTGTAAAAAATCTTGTCCAGGTTTGTGTCTGAGTCTTAAGGTGCAATATTTAATGTGATACCTGTCTGCCCCCACCTGAATTTTCTTCAGTTTCATGAACTTAGAATCTACGTAAATTTTAAAGTTAGCCCAAAACTGGATACTGACATTTTTTTTTTCCGCTATCATAATTATAGAATTTAATTACTGAACAAAACGAAAGTCACACTGTTAAATACAATTTGACATCACAAGATTTGCTTCCCTAACACATATCATATATGTGTAGCAGCCATGTAGCGAGTTAGTTGCTTTTAAAGAAACCCATGAGCTGTCAAAATGAGAACATATGAAAGCAAATATATTCTTTTTATGCATCAATAAGAAACATATCAAACCGACAACTTAGAGCTCAATAACTATAAAGGGTCATTATCAGAAATCATTTCAGCTCCAAGGTTACGAGATGTTGTTGATCGAAGGATAGATCACGCACTGAAAAAAGCAGCATCTCGAAAAATCATGGAAAAATTTGAATTGACACATTATATATGTAATTCATTCCCATCGCTAGAGTATGATTCTGGAGCTATTCCTATTACTCTGAAATTGAGAGTTATATGGAAGTTTGCCGAATGTGTGATTATGATTAACAGTATTATACAATGTCTACAAATTCTAGTTGGCTTGCTCACTGCATTACACAATGTTTCAACTTCATTCTCTGTCCTTGGGTGACTATAGAATTCTTTAGAAGCATACCTTGTGAGAGCCCATTTTCAGCCTGGACAACAATACAAAGGACATTATCTTTGTTAGCATACAGTCATTCCTCCTCTAAGGACGTTGAACCTCTAGGTTCCTGAAAAATAAATACTAGCTTGTTACGAAACCTATGAAGCCCATATTTTTACACGCGGCTAATATATTTGTCACTATTGATAGATTGATTTTAAGTTTATGAATCCAGATCCTAATTTGATTACTTGTATTGATGATATTCTTATATTGTGAATAGAAATGATCAAAGATATGGTGAAGGATGCAAAATATCTTGCTGCAGCTGAACTTGTAACTACATTTGAGCTTCAAGAGGAATTTCCTTTGCTACCTTTACTTTCTTCTTACATGGATGCAATTAAAAGAGAGGGGGTGGATGAGCAAACAGAAGGGCAGCTTACACTCATATCAACGGTAAATATATTGTTTTCCATATGCCTACTATTGTTAATTTGCTGCTAACTACTAGTCATTTACGTTTATTAAATTTCAAGGCTTTTCTATGATAGCGGTGTACCATTTCAAATTGTATAACACTGTATATAAAAAAGCACAAAGTTATCTCTTGAAATTTTCTTCTGACTGACCCTCTCTTCATAAAATTAGTGTTTTAAAAATCGCACTGAATGCTTAAGCGGCCACTTAATCGCCAATAGGTCATGTCCGCTTGAAACCCCCCTAAAGCAGCTGTGAAGCGGATTGAAGAAAAGCCGCCGCTTTTTGCTCGCTTAGCCCCCTTTATTTCCCGCTTTAAAAAAAATACTGTAAGCATGTAAAGTACATTATTTGGTCCGATTAGTATTGACTATAATATATTAAATTAGCATACATTAAATGTTCTATGATATACCTAGTTCTAATTTAGAATGCATACTTTGTATCTAAGCTATAATAATAGGATACTTTTGTTATGTATCCAAGTAAATTATACGTAACTATTATCTAATTTAGAATGCATACTTTGATTAAATGTACTGCTGTAATGTATGACTAATTGATGATATGCAAGTGTATCAATATGTTTGTAAGGCAAGGAATGAAGTTTCGTCGGTATCGGCGGTATTTCGACCGAAATACCGATACCGACGGGTACTGACACAGAAACATGTGTGCGTAGCGATAGGATCGCAAAAACCGATAATACTGACGTGTATACCGCCATACCGCCATTTTTTTGATGGTTTCGGTGCAAAATGCACTACGAACTTCACTCAACTGACCGAAACTGGCGGTATACTGATGGGTATACCGTTTTTTGCGAGAATGTCTGCTGTTACTTATTGGGAGGAGAAAAGAAGGTGCATTTGGATGATTTTTGGCGATTGGAGCTAATACCAACCCAAATCAAGGTAATTCTAGCTAATCTCTTTCATTTCTACCATTAGCAACCTCTGCATCTCTTTTTCCTACTTTTTTCTTCCACTTTCACCTAAAAAAAGTGTCTTTTACCGCCAAAGCCTAGTATTACTCCAAATTTGTATATGTTTACGCGAACATACATACATCTATAAGTGTATTATATAGATCTGCAATATTATCACTAGATCTACCTACTTACGACACTATTACTATTATCATACAATTTATCTAAGCATATTACAATTAGTATTGATATAATTAGTTACTTATTTATGTTTAGTGGAAGATGTTATACTAAAGAGTAATGTGAATATAATACAAAGGAGTATTATACACTTATAATTGCACATGAATGAGCAACATAAAACTTCATACAATTTGCCAATAATGATGTATATGAGGAGCATGTGGCTACATACAACCACCTTTATAGGATGCACATGTCATGGCCGCAATATCTCAGTAAATTTAACTCATCACTGTATGGAGAACCAGCGCGCCACTCAACATACAAATGATGTGAATTGTAAGTAAATATGTTATTCATATGTTGAAAATTGTATATTATTGCATAATTGTGTGTATTTAAGTTATTCATATGTTGAAAATTGTATATTATTGCATAATTGTGTGTATTTAAGTTTGTGTCTTGTGCTAGTAAAATTTCATATCTTAATTCCTACACTTTGTGATCGAAATCCTTCATCGAAATCTCAACGAAACAGGACAGATTCCTTACCTCCCACATGATGGACCCCCCCACACCCAATATAGAATTTTATTGCATAAAACACTGCATTTAGGTGTAGAGATTACCTGTAAAATTTCATGAATTAATTTGTTCATTTTGGCGTCGAAACGACCAGGATTGCATCTGTCGGTATTTTCGTCATTATACTGGTAAATACCTAATTTCAACCTGTCGAAACAGCGTCGGTATCGGTCACCTTGTTCCTTGTTGTAAGGTAGCTATGATAAGTCTATTGTTTACTGTTTAGCTATGTAAACATGTGATGCAAAATTGTTGTTGTATCTTGTATATACCCTTATTATTGTATGTGTAGGGTGCTTAATCTGTGACAAGTTTATTGTTTACTATATTATATAGCTACAATCATTGTTGTATAGTTTTGTTATAAACTATTTGGGCATTTTATATTGTCTTCTACAATGTTTAGATTTGTGTAGAAGTTTCAAAAATATAGTATTTATAATTTTATATTTATATGTATGTAAATTAGCATAAAAGTTTATAAGAAATTTGTGAAAAACAAAGAGATTTGGAGAGCTTAAGGTTGCACAATGTGTGCACCCTCATATATATAATACTGAAAGAATTACAGAGAGGTCCATATATAAAAGAGAAATAACAAAACAAATAACAAGCTATGTAAAACAGAAAATATATAATGTAACACTCCCCCTTAAGTTGGAGCATAGATGTCAATCATGCCCAACTCGTCCATCAGTGTGCAGAACTGTTTCTTCGCCAACAACTTGGTGAAGATATCAACAACTTGATCTTCTGATCTCGTGAATGGAGTGCATATCTTGCCAGCAAGAATAGATTCTCTGATGAAGTGACAGTCAACTTCAATGTGTTTGGTGCGCTCATGATAGACATGATTATTTGCAATGAAGATGGCAGCTCTGTTATCACAGTGCATAGGAATGGCCGAAGAAGACTCAATCCCAAACTCTTTCAGGAGAGAACGTACCCACAATAACTCACAGGCAGTATGGGCCATGACCTGTACTCAGCTTCAGCACTAGATCTGGCAACGACATTCTGTTTCTTGCTCCTCCAAGTAACAAGATTGCCTCCTACAAAAGTACAGTAACCGGAGGTAGATTTTCTATCAACTTTTCTGCCTGCATAATCAGAATCAGAATACCCTTCAAGAACACAGTGCCCATTCTTTTTATAATGAAGTCCCTTGCCAGGCGACTTTTTAAAGTATCTCAGGACTTGACATACAACATCCCAATGACACTGTTTGGGTTTGTCAAGGTACCTGCTAAGAAGACCCACTGCAGTAGCAATATCAGGACGAGTAACAGTTAAATAAATCAATTTACCAATCAACCTCTTGAATTTTTTATGATCAACAAGCACAAAAGAGGAATCATCATCCCAATTCACATTGGGATCAAGAGGAGTATCCGCAGGTCTTGCTCCAAGCATACCGGTCTCCTGCAGAATATCAAGAACATACTTTCTCTGAGAAAGCACCAGGGCATTAGAGGTTCTAGAGACCTCTAAGCCAAGAAAATACCGAAGTCTACCCAAATCTTTTGTAGCAAAGTGCTTGCCCAGATGATCTTTGGTAGCCTGAATACCAAGAGAGTCGCTGCCAGAAATAATAATGTCATCAACATATACAATCAGAACAGTAATACCTGCTGAAGTCTTTTTTGTGAACACAGAGTGGTCAACCTATGACCTCAGAAAACCAAAATCAATCATGATCCTGCTCAACTTATCAAACCAGGCACGAGGACTCTGCTTGAGCCCATAGATAGACTTCTTAAGCCTGCATACTTTGTGAGACTCCCCCTGAGCAACAAACCCAGGAGGTTGCTGCATATACACCTCTTCCTGCAAGTCACCATACAAAAAATCATTTTTCACATCAAGCTACAGAAGAGGCCAGTTCAGATTCACCGCAACAGATAGGAGAATCCTGACAGAGTTAAGGCGAGCAACAGGAGAAAAGGTCTCAAAATAATCAATGCCATATGTCTGAGTATAGCCCTTTGCAACTAACCGTGCTTTCAACCACTCAACTGTACCATCAGGTTGATATTTTACGGCATATACCCATCTGCAGCCCACAGGCTTACACTGAGGAGGTGGATCCACCAGCTCCCAAGTGTCTCTGTCAGTAAGAGCAATCATTTCTTCTCGCATAGCAGATGTCCAAGCAGTACTTTTCAATGCATCCTGAACATTCTTAGGTACAGCCACAACAGATAAAGCATATACAAAATTGCTAGAGTGAGTATTCAGATGAGCAGTAGATACAAACTGAGCAATACTATGAGAAGTGCAGGAACGAGTACCCTTTCTGAGAGCAATAGGTATGTCAAGGTCAGAATGTACCTCAGGTGCAGCAGAACCTTCGGGAGGAGAAGATTGGTTGTCTTGGGGGGTTACTTGTGTAGAAGGTGCTCTATTCCTGCGCTGATAAACAATAAGAGGATCTTGATTTTCAGTATTCACAGTGTCAGTAGTGTCAGGTACACAGTCAGAAATAACAGGCAAAGGAGAGGCAAGAATGTCTGTCTGCAAACTGTCTCCTGCTGAAGAGTAATATGGTGTATCTTCAAAAAAGACAACATCACGACTAGTAAACCATTTTCTTGTACTGGGATTATAACACATGTAACCCTTTTGAGTTTTAGAATAGCCCAGAAAAATGCATTTAGTAGCTCGAGGAGACAACTTATCAGAAGTGGGTCCAAGTAATCTGACAAAGCAGGTACACCCAAAAATTCTAGGGGGCACAGCAAACAAAGAAGTCTCAGGTTGCAGAACCTGCATAGGAATCTTATTTCCAATAACAGACGATGGCATTCTATTAATCAGAAAACACGCAGTCAAATTAGCCTCAGGCCAATAGGAGCGGGGCACATGAGAATGCATCATGATAGTCCTTGCAACTTCTAATAAGTGTCTATTTTTCCGCTCAGCGACACCATTTTGTTGTGGGGTATAGGCACATGAAGTCTGGTGTAGCGTACCAACAGATTTACAGAAAACCGCCACTTCTTGCTTAACAAATTCTAAAGCATTATCGGTGCGGAAAACTTTAACAGGCAAACCAAACTGCGTTTTTATTTCAGCAAAAAAATACTTGATAGTAGACAGCACTTCAGACCTACTTTTTAGTAGAAACAACCAAGTAATCCTAGAAAAGTCATCAATAAATAGAATGAAATACTTGTAACCAGACAAACTCGGTACATGGCATGGGCCCCATACATCAGAGTGAACTAAATAAAAAATGTTTTTACTGCTCACAGTACTACGTCTAGGATACACGGTACGAGTTTGTTTTCCCAGCTGATAAGATTCACACTGAAAATTACAACTGCCACTATCAGAAACTAAATGACGCAGCTTCTCTGACGATGGATGTCCCAGCTTGTAGTGCCACTGCAGTGCAGAAATAGAAGCCGATAAAGCAGATACCACATCAACTTTTTCTGATCTCGGTAACTGATCCAAGTAATATAGTCCATCAGCACCTTCATACCCCCCACCAATCTTCGTCCTCGTGCGAAGGTCTTGAAAAACGCATGAACCAGGAACAAATGTCAGGCTACATTTTAAGCTTCGTAAAATTTTGCTGACGGATAATAAGTTTAGAGGAAATCTAGGCACATATAATACAGACGTGAGCCAAGATTGAGAAATAATGTCGCCTACTCCAAAAACCGAAGACTTTGAGCCATCAGCAAGCATAACAGATGAGTTATAGGCAGGTTTAGATAGAGTTTTAAACAGAGATCTATTGCCAGATATATGTGCAGAGGCACCATAATCTATCACCCATTTTATATTACCAGAAGCAGACGGTGAAGAGGAACTCAGGAATGCAATATCATAACCAGAGTATGCAGCATGTGCTCCACTAGTAGAAGCAGCAGACGAAGAGCCAACACGCTCAAGAAGAAGGCGTTCCACCTCAGCACGAATGTAGTATGCGGTCGCTCCCGCAGTCTCTGGCTCAGCCGTCTGAGTAACACCCTGAGAAGCAGTAGAAGATGAATCTGCAACAGCATTGGCCCAAGCCGGTTTACCATACTTTTCCCAACACTTTTCTTCAATATGGTTAGACCAGCCACAGAAGGTACACACACGCTGTCCTTGCTGAGGACGCGCAGCAGCAGGAGGTGAGGCAGCAGGAGGGGCTCCTCGCCCAGCACCAGGTCCACGTCCCCGTCCTGCACCCAGGGGAGGACGACCATCAGTGGAACGGCCACGGCCACGACCACGGCTACGCCCGGCCCAAGCAACCAGGGCAGTAGAATCTCCAGTCTCAGGAGACGATGTCGATGAAGAAAGGCGCTGGAGACGCTGGTAGGCACTCTGCAAAGTAGGGAGCGGATCACTCGCCAAGATCTGATCCACAACGCCAGCATAGGATTCTGGCAAGCCACTCAGAAACTGTATCAGCTGTAGTTTCGCCCGCTGTTTCTGCATAGTCGCCAGATCAGTAGACAACGGGTGGTAAGTCTCCAACTCACCCCACATACCGGTGAAGGTGGAGAAGTAGTCGTAGATGTCAGATCCCGTGAATTGGAGTCGCCCCAGTTGCTTGGTTATGTCGAAGACCTTCTTGGGATTCTGACTGTGAGAGTAGGTACTGGCGAGCTGATCCCACATCTGCTTTGCCGTAGGTAGCCTAAGTAAAGTAACACTGATCTTCTCAACGACACTGTTGAGAATCCATGCCATCACAGTCGAGTCTTCACGGACCCAATCATCAAAAGTTTTGACGTATTTTTCATCCGCGTTCGCTGCAGGCTGAGGCGGACCAGTGCGAATCAGATGAGAGTACTTCCCTTGTGATTTGGCATATATCACAAAGGAGCACACCCAAAGCTGGTAATTGCTCCCGTTAAGTTTAACAGTGGTAACTTGACGGCGCGAGTCTCTCCAGAAGTCATCTCCAGAAGACGCCATGAGAACAGGCAGGAAGGCAGGCACATGCAAGAGTAGTCAGCAGTCAGAGGTAGAAGTCCAACACATGGACTAGTAGAAGAAGGTAGAAGATCCACGCATGGATCTTAAAAAAAACCCACGTAGGGGCAGCAGATGAAGAGAAAAAACCTACGCCAACATGGAGGATCAATCACTCCACCATGAGGCGCAGGCAGACAAAGAGGATGAAGCCCGTTACGTCGTCAACGTGCCAGAACTGGAAAGTTACCGAGGCTGTCCGGAGATTTCGGAAAGAGAAACGGAGCTAGACGGAGGGTCCTGTGGTGGATTAGGCCACAAGGATGGAGGTTATTAGGGAATTAGAGGTGGATGGAGGGCTGCGGAGGGGTGCACGGCGATCGGTAGCGGCGGCGGTACTGTAGCAGCGGCGGCGGTACTGTAGCGGCGAAAAAAAAGGAGATTTCAGAGTGTGGTGGCGGCTAGGGTTGGTGGAGATAGGGATTAGATTTAAGGTGGATCGTCCCGCTCTGATACCATGTGAAAAACAAAGAGATTTGGAGAGCTTAAGGTTGCACAGTGTGTGCACCCTCATATATATAATACTGAAAGAATTACAAAGAGGTCCATATATAAAAGAGAAATAACAAAACAAATAACAGGCTATGTAAAACAGAAAATATATAATGTAACAAAATTAAAATCCAATTTTCTAAAAAGCGCCCGCTTAATTGCCTGCCTAGCTATTAATCGGCTACAAGGTCCGTCATCACGCTTCCTGCTTCACGCTTTTTAAAACATGATAAAAGTAGTTTTCTTCATTGGTTATACGAGCCTACTTAAATTTTGAGGGTCAACTCAATGTAAGAATGATTACAAAAAAAACAAAAGGCTAAAGGTGATGGGTGAAAGAGGACCAGAGGATGAAATTGAAGATGGGAGTGTTGAAATAATAATCTAAAATGAGTGGTTGGATATGGGATGTGATGAGTCCAGAAATATAATGTCCCCTTTCATTTTTGATGCAATCACATGAGGATCACATCTATTGCTTGATTGTGAATCATAAGCTCATACCCCCAACTCTCAAGGAAGATACTTCCGTATTATGAATTGCTCCTCACATGTCGTCTTTGTCAAGATTGTGTTAGCTAATAGCCATTGAATGTACTTCAAGATGAAATTACAATTCACACATAGTGACATTTTTCTCTCATGGGCCATTGTTATACTTATTATACTAGAAGCATTATAGGTGGACTCTTGAGTGCCTTCTTGGGCGTCCAAGAGCCCTTAGCAACCAGAATGGTCTGCATGTGACCATTCTTGTAGATTTTGGCATTGCCTGGGCTGTTAGTTTGTGTTCTGGTTATGTGTTTAGTCCCACATTGGGGAGTATAGGAGTGCTACCCTGTCTAGACGTTTGTTTATACAAGTAATGTAACCACTTTTTGATTATCTCAAACTAATCCTATATATTATTCTACATGGTATCAAAGCGGTGATCCAATCCCAGCTTTAGAAGTGAGATAAAGATTTTCTTCCGCCTTTGGCGGCTGCGGCTCCTTCCTAACTTGGCTGCTTGCTATGCATTTGTCCAGCTCCATATCTTATTAGCAGAGTAGGCCATCTTGATGCATATAAAATGCCACGTGATTTGTTTACAAAGAGCTTATAAGAGAGTCTTATTAATTTAGATAATTCAGGTTGTTTGTGTCTACTTGTATATGGGCCCAAGTGTGTCTTGGCCCATTAGGGTTTAGTCTAAAGTCTTTACACTTCCCCCTTCTCCTATATAAAGTATGGGGATTCCTCTTATCAATATATCAATTTGCCTTCTACTTACTTGCTGACATGGTATCTGAGCATCGATCCTAACCTAGGGAGGAAAAGAGAGAGCCTCCACCTGCAGGCTGCCACCGTCTCATCTTGGCTTGACAGTATATTCCGATCACCATGATCATCTCCTCCCTGCTTCTTTCATAAAAAATATATTTTTTCAATTTCATCCTGTGTTCTCTTCTTCCCTGTGTTTCACCTAGCCGTCGTTGCTATCTTCCCATACGCCCTATTTGCCGCTGCTGCCCCAATCGTCATTGCTGAAGATTCCCCTAGAATTGCTGGTGGCTATTCCCTTCATGCAACCGTCTTCAATGTACGTAGTTAAATCGAAGAGACCGTGCTGTTTGTCGTTACATCTGTTGAGGTGTACATGAAACAAAAGTTCTCTTGCGTCAGCCAACATCCTCCAGATTTGAAAAAAAGACCGATTCTTCTCTCAATATGTAAAAAGGAGTCGAAGGCCCGGAAAAACTATGAAGAATAAGTTGCGGGGACGACGACAGGATCAAGCACTACATAAGCCCCATAACACTCGCACCTATTACCACTCTCAGCTCCTCCTTTGAATTCACCCCTTCGTCGTTTGAATCGATTTCTAAGTAATCGTGCATTGCCCCTTAAAATAATCGTAGTTGATTTGTGGAATGAGGGAGAGAACCAACAAACTTTCTAAATATCTTCGTCAATAGCAGTCCAATAGACAAAAGTCAAGTAGAGAACAGGCGGATGGGCATAAAAGGTAACATCTCCACAATTAACAGACCATAACAACATTATCAATGCATATATTAATTGTAGTAATTTGGCTGCAAATCGGAAACAACAGAGGCCTAGTAGTCAGCAATGTGTGTGACAAACATCTGTTGGCATTTCTATTATTCAATCACGATCAAATGGCAATTCATCTAGTGAGCAGAATCTAAAAGGCAAAAAATTTATTGTTCTTGCACAATGTGTCTGCTAGTGATCTACTAATAACTTTTTTTAGTAATCGTGTCTCATTCTTTCTTGTCGAGAACACTGTGTGGATATACATGGGCATGATACTAAGGACCCAGTGGTATAGGACCTATAGGTAATTTGTCAAGTATTTTCTTACATGTTCTCCAAACCCAACCTTGACTCCTAATTGGTCCCTGAATGAACCCAAGCGGTGGACAACGACATTCCGCACTTGCTTTCACTTAAGTGGTCGAAGAAATAATGATATGGTAGCAGAAATCCTGCACCTGCTTCTTGAAGTATATTCTTGCATGCTTCCTCTCCCGACATCTGTAGTTCTCACAATAATTTTGTCAAATTCGATCAATGCTGATTGAATCTGGTTTGGGAGTTCTAAGTCACTAACTTTTTATGACTATTTAGAGCAAATTTGGATGGATTTTTTTTTCTGTCATGATATTACTGTCTATGTAGATTTATACTTGATTTCTCATCTGAAAATACATTGTAGACCCCCTAATCGGGGGCCATGCCCCCCCCCCCCCCCACCCCCCAAAAGTGCTATGACTTATGATTTTTCAACGGCGTTTCTTTATTATTGTCCACCCAACCACTCTTTGTTCCTTCCGTGGTTGGTGTGAGGGGGAGAAATAGAGGAGAGAGAGGTGGAGTAGAAGATTATATTTTGCTGCTCAATATGTTTGTGGATCACTATTCACTTCTCGAAGAACTTGTGGAATTCTATTGATATTTGACTCTGAAAATCTCTTACTGCTATATGCTTCTTGGAGAACCTACTATTATGGAGCTTCATGTCTATTGCTTTCTTGTTTAAGTTGATGGTCTTCTATCTGGCTACATCAACTCTACTTTTTACTTTTTTTCCATGCCTTATTTGCACTCACTCATCGAGACATGAATCCCGCTTTAATATCTAAAAATATAATTTTATTATATAATATAGTGTGTTTATGTCTAAACATTGTGTTTGCCTAGTTTCTTAACTCAATTCTTCCATTTTGCCTTCGAAATTGTCATCAAAATTCTATCGAAATAGTTTAGCTTCCTTGACTTATAAATGTGGGAGACCCCCCACTTATCCAGTGTGAAATATTATTGCATATTTGAGTTGATGCCGTTTCAATTGTCCTGGTAAATTTTCATGATTTAATTTGCTTATTTGGGCGTCGAAATCGTTAGGGCCGTAAATATCAAAATTTTGCTCGAAATTTAGGTAAATTCACGTTTCTGGGCCATTAGATACGACATCAAAATCGGACATTTAATTTTTATGGTTTTGATACTTAGCATAGATGGCAAGAAAGCAAGTAGTGTCAAGAAGATGACAATCTTGTGCTCAACAATGCCATTTTGTTGTGGGGATTAGGCACACAAGTGTTGATGGATCATCCCCGTGTCTCGACAAAGTATGGACTCGAGTTGGGTGTATTCAACAACATTATAAGCGAAGATAATTTTATAGGCATACAAAATTGAATGTAAATCATGATATAAAAGCACGAATAAGGGAAAAACCTCATCACGAGTTTTAAGAAGATAAATCCACGTCATCTACGAGAAGTTGTCAACAAAGGTCATAAAATAATTATAACAAATATACTTGTCCAAAACGGACCACGAACATCACAATGAATAAGATCAAAATGTTTTTTAAAATGCTTTGTGGTTCAAGAAGGGAAAGCCACTCAATGGTGCTCTCCTAATTGACATGATATACACAATAGAAGAAAGAGACGAAACAAAAGAATCCAAAATTTAAATTTTCCAATGAGGGATAACAAAAATGTAGATGTAGTTCAACTGGCATGGCGGTAACAAGGACAATGTGCTGAGATGATGGAGGGGGGTAGTTGAGATGATCAAAGCACACTCCTCGTCTACCCGTATCGTATTTCACAAGACAAATCCAACATGTATGAAAATTAGAAAACGACAGAAAAGTCAACAAGTTTAACCACAAACATTAAGTTGTAAGGGGAATTAGGGACATTATGAACTAAGGATGTTTTTTTATAGCACGAGATAGCGGAACAATGCCAAATTTACATCTCTTTCATTGGACCCATCTGCCTATGTGATAGTGGAATGCATGATGAAGGATTTGATAGATGTAAGTGTGGCAAACCCCTCATGTGCTGGGTGGTGCTAGAATCCATAATCCAGTTGGAGTGGGCGGCCGACAGATGTCCCAATGTTACCTTGGTGGGTTGTTGCAAGATGTGTCGAAGGTGAGGCATTTGACTGATCATTAATCTTCCAGTCTAGTTGAGAGATGTAGCAAGAAGGTTGTGAATGTAGTGGTGAGTTGCCAACCTGATGTGAGGCATAAGGAGGGTACTCCATTACTTCAGTAGCCAATGGCGAGACATGAGAAAAGCTCCTAGTTGAGGCTCTAGGACTAGTGGAAACTGTGGTTGTACACTGATTGAGATATGGCTTGACGGAGTTTGGGCCATGTGTGTAGTGCCTCAACCACGTCTACACTCAAATTGAGGGGGATAGCCGTTTTGTAGTTATAGACATCCTTAGTATCAATGGTAGGAGTACTCGAAATACAGTCCATGTCCATGACTGCATGCCGTCGCAACCAAAGTTATTATACTTGACCCTAACTGGTTAGTTCAACCGGTTGAGTCGCCACCTGGTAAGCTTGGTGGGACGGGTAGCCTCCAAATGCATTTTGGGCAAAAAAAAAGAACTAGAGACCTTACTGGTTGATTCAGCCACCTGGTGACTTGGTCTCAGGTCTACTGAACCGCAAGGGGTCAAAACTCCCTAAAAGTCTGCCACAAATTAGCCTCATTCCGTCAAAAGAGAAAAACAAATAACCCCAACCCAACATGTTTATTAATATACTAAAAACTGCTTGCTGATTCATGGGCATCATTGTTGTGTGATGTAAACTGTTGATTTTCTTGTTTACTTATGTAAGTATTTGATTGATATTTTTAATCTTCTATTATTAATATATATATATATATATATATATGGGCAATATATTCGCACACATGAACACACACATGCAGACGTAGATGTCAGAATACACTCACACACGCATGCCCACTCCCACGCGCATGCGCAATCCCACACAGTTGGAGTAGACTTCCAGGGTTTAATCATTCCTTTGCATAAAGAATGACTTGTCCATGATTGTGTATAGACAAAGTTTTCTTGTCTAGAAACGCTTCATCTCATCCTACATAGTCTTGGCATTGTGATGCCACATGTACTTCATTGCGATTTTGGGCTCCATGCTCCCCCATAGGCAATGGAGAACTTGACTGTTATCGTCACCCACATGTCATATGTGGCTAGCACATCATCTTTGATGAACTTCAATTTGCTATCTGACTTGAGAAAAATTTCGACTGTGTTTATCCAAAGAATAAATTGTTGCCGGTCATTACAACTTTTGCTGGCATGTTATATTATATCACAATAGACACATGGGCTCCATTTTCATTTTGATAACAAATATGTATACTGGAATGTAGCATGGTACAAAAAAGAAAGACAACATTATCTGTTTTAGAAGCACAGTAGGAGATAGGCATTATCAGAATAGAAAGCAGAGTGAGCAAATCACATGATTGTAGCACTGTGATTGTAAAACATAAAACCTCTATTTTAAGAAATCATGCACCTAACCATGCTGTTTAGAGGATACACATTTAGAGGAATGAAGAAGTCAATGTTTTGCCCCTTTGTTGTTCTTGTTTTATTATAACATGGTCTTCTATTTACTCTTTTGACTCCTTTTTATCCAACATAATTAGAAATAGAAATGAAAAGAATAATGAAAAAGGAGCAGGCAAATTCACATGTGGTTGCACCTCTCTGCTATGGTCTTTAGGGTGGCGGCCACCTTTGGTGTTGGTGGCAGGCTGGTGCTCTGCTGCTGTTGCCGTGATCGGTGACAATCCCGCAAGGGCTGCTAAGCAGCGGCCTGTGGCAGGCCTGATGTTAGTTGCTGCTGCAACGACCGTTAGCGGCCCTGGGCGCGGCTGACATCCTCTGGGTGGCACGCGGTTTCTTCTGGGAATTGTTGTTGGGGGCGCAAGCTGGGGGTCAGGGAGGAGGCTAGGGTTGAGAGAGATAAGGTTTAGGGAAGTCCCATAGCTTGAAGCTCTGACACCGTGTGAATGAATCTTCATGGTAATTCACATTCATTAACAACAAGAGTTACATGCTCTCGTATATATAAGTGTCATAGTCATGGTTATACGGGCACCCTGGACGGCCATCTATGCTTGTCCTAGAATCAGGGCAAAATCTATTTTTTTTCCTTATCTTCCCACGACATGATTTTCCTTTTCTTTTGATATATCTTCTTCCTCCTTATTTTCTCTTGGTTTTTCTTTCCTCCATGGTTCTACCAAGCAACAAAGTTGCTGCAATGTTAATGCTTGCTCCACTTTTCATTTCCATGTCTTATTTTTACTTGCTCCACCAAGCTGAAAAATTGCTGCTATGTTACAGAGCTACTGTTGCTCTACTATTATTCATTTAGTGCTGCTCCACTGTTATCGATTTACTGAATACTCATCATCATCATCGTCATCAACTAAGCCTCAGTCCCAACCATGTTGGGGTCGGCTACATGGATCCTTCGTTTCCATTCAACTTTATCATAGGTCATATTTTGATCGAGATGTAAAGATTCTTTTTCGTCTTCATCCTCTATATCTATATACTGTTTATAAACACTCTGTATGAATGTACTCACATTAATACAATGCTAATTTCTTGCTTGCACATTCAGATTTCTTACTCTAGCATTCTTATATTATGTTCAATCATTCATATTTATATGTATAGGCACCATATTTGTTTTCTTTGTTTTTCATCTTTTCTATCTACTTTCTATTTTCATTTTGTTATTTTTTCTTTTTCCTCTACCAGTCTTCTTTTTTTCATTTTTTTCTCCATGGTTTCACCATACGTAAGGCTCCTGCTGCATGATGCTTCACCTTTTTTTTTTTCATTCTTTGTTCTTCATCTTCCCCCAACCCCTTGTTTTCTTTTTGAAATTTGTTCTCCCTCTTCAAGTCCACCAATTTTCTTTTTACTTTTTTCCTCCCTTTCCTAATTCCTATTGGTTCATATTTTGTTCATAGGTTAACATATAACTATATATATTTATAATATAATATTATATATAGTTATATATATAATTGAAAAAAATGCCTAGGCTTGCGTGTAGGCCCCCTACAAGCCCCAGGGGAACACCGTAGCCACCTATACAACCCCTGATAGGAATAGAGAGAGTTATATTGTATACCTTTAATTGGAAAATGGACCCCCACTTAAAGTGTAACAAGGATAAGAGATATACATAATAAAAGCACAAACACAATGGGTCTAGGCATAATAACCACTTATACTAACATATGTCATATAAATATATAGGAAAAAAACCACGCGCCTAGCCCTAGACTATCTAGGAGTCTGGCCAAACGAAGCCCCGCGCATAACCTCCTTCACAACATATTTGAATGTGGTGATAAAAAAAGATTTATGGTGTTGTTAGAATTGAGAATGAATAAATGAATTTAAGAAAGAGAAACAAGGGATGAAGTGAACAAAATGAATTTTTTATTCTGCCCCAATCACACTAATTGCAGAAGCATCATATACCTAGGACCTGTTTGGTAGGAAGTAAGATGAGATCATTACTTTTAAATTCCGGGAATTAGAGGGTGATTTTTGTTTGGTTAGCAAATTAGAAAACAAAAACGTTGGTTTCTAATTCACATATCACAGCTGTTTCGGCACAAATTTCTGGAAAACGTACCACCCCCTAAAAGGGTGTGGTCCGGTGCAGTTGAGCTTTTACAGCTGTAACCAGCGATCCTCCTTGGAAAAAAGGTGCTACCGGATTGGTACCAAAGGCTTACGGAAACAAAACAGCGGCCTCGTCCTATGTATACCAAATGGAATTGATGCAGCATAAAAGGCTTGATTTTGTCTGATGTGTTTTTTAATTCAAGAAACTGCATCCTATTACACCCTAGCAAACATGCCCTTATGTAGAATTTGGTGGTCAAACCAACATGGACTGAGTTATTACAAGTTGACAACTTGCCTTAAGTACGGTTTTGTTGTAAGAAGAACAAGTTGTTGATATTGATTTTACATTGTAACAAAAACTGTAAGTGAAAAAAACCACAATATGCCAATGATTTATGAGGTTATTGTTAGAATAATATTAGAAGGCGGAGAGATGTATTACACTAACGTAGCCCTAGTCTTATCTTTGTATCAAAATTGTCGCTCCTTCCGTATGGTAACATGGTTTATCCATAGCATTTCATCATTTGTAAATTACTTTTGCATTCACTGACATATACTTGATAGGTTAACCATTCCATTATATATGTTGAAGATCCATCTGTTAAAGGGAAAACCTTCATGCTATGATGCTGTTTCCCACATTAGCAGGGTTGTCGTGTTTAGAAAATCTCATTTCCACCTGTATAATTGGTACATAGGTGTCCCTTACTGGATATTCAATAATTTGTTCAAGTTGGTTTATCTAGATAAGTAGCATTCAATCAATAACCCATTACTCTCTTTGGTTTCCAACATGAAGATGCTATATTTTTCCAAATGATTTGATATATGTATGGATATGTGTAGTCAATGATTGACTGCTATTACTGAGAATCCATCCAACATTTGAACCTCAAGTTAAGCGGAAATCGATACAAGACGCGTCTTTAAATCTGTTACTATGTTCTTGCTGGTATGGATTAGATTGAAATTTGATCCGATGATTTAGCAAATGTGTAGTGTGTAGGGGGGACAGTCACACAAATTGAAGGAGATAACGGCTGTGTATGTAGGGCTGGTGGGATCGAAAGAGCAAAGCAATTAAAAACAAGAAGTAGCAACAGCGCAAGAAGCTAACTTAGAAGATAAAAAATGCAGGACTGTAGACAGTAGGGGCTGGAGATGGGCTCAACGACAGCAAGGTGTAGATGGCCGCAGTAGGAAGACAGCTGCTGTGGCGGCAAGGCAACAAGTGATGGAGGCGTGAGGGACAGCATTAGATGGAGGCAGAGGCAAGGCAGGGCGGAGCAGTAGGCGGCGGCAACAGCAGGCAGGGCAGAAGGCATGGTAGTGGCGGCAAGTGGGAGAGGTTAGTAGCAGCAACAGAGGGTAGCAGAACCAGGAGGCGGTGGTGAGTTGGCTAACGGGAGCAGTGAGGGGCGGCATAGACAGATGAAGAAGGCAGGGGCTGACAGCGGCTGCAGATGGAGGCGAGGGGTCTGGCGCTGACAGCTGTAGGGGAAGGAGATATGGGTACTGGGAGGCAGTAGCTACGTGAGGATTAGGGGAGGCAGGAAGAGAGGGCTACAGGGGCAGCAAAGGACCAGCAACCTGCTTGACGGGCAGCCAAGCCAAGGAGCGGCAGCTGCCCGCAGGCGGAAGGAGTTCTTTTTCTCTCCCTTTTGGATAGGGTTTTAGGATCTTCGGTCTGATACCATGTTGAGCAATAAAGAGAAGGCTATGCTATGTACTTGGTAAGAGAAACCCCTCTCCTATATAGGATAAGGGGAGAAGCGTACAAACTCAGACACGACCCTAATGGGCCAAGATACACTTGGGCACATATTATAAACTAAATAACTCTCAAATTTACTCTCTACACTTTGGGCCTTATTTTGACTCTTTTTATCAATTCATCAACTAGAAATGGCATTGCCATTATCAAATGAAGTGTTGCAACATACCATGAAGATCAGTGTGTATTTACTGGTAATAGATGTGTGAAGTACCTGTTAATGATGCTGCAAAACAACTGAATATCTGTCAACATATCAGTAGCATTTATTCCTTAACCCTATGTATCCTTTTCAATTCAGGTTTGTTTGGGTCGTCATCTCATCAAGTTGTGATGAATTGAGATCTCTCCTTGTGAGCATACTCAAGTTAAACTAGCCCTCTAACTGCTATCACCTTCTTGTTGTATGTGACTCCTCCATGTTATCCACAGTTTCTGCAGAGCACCGGACACCAATGAGCTAAAAGCATCCTGTTTGGTTAGTCTTTAATGGTCTGTTTGGTAACACAACGGGCTATCTCCGGGCAGCGGTTTCCGTGATCGTCCCACGCGGGCAGCTCTCAATCGCGCAAACTAAAACAATAATCCGTCATCGCATTCTCTTCCCATATTAATTTCTGAATAAAGTGTCCCCGTCATCACTTCATTTCCATCGCGTGAATTTTGGTGGATATCCAGCGTTCACGTTAATAGCTTCAGAACCAAAACGCTTTGCCGAACAGCACATGAATACATCTGACAATCGGCCATTGTTCCCTCCTTGCAGTGATGTTTGTGCATCTCAATATTAGTTATAAATATTTAATCAAAACACTGTTGATCTGGTAGACTTTTGCATTGCTTTGTTTGAGGCTTTTATTCATATATTACCTGACGTAGTATATACTTGAAGCTATAAATTGGTGCTTTCCTTGCTGAAAACTACTCTCTACTTTGATGAACATTTCTTATTTTATAACGATTAAAAAACTGAATTCCCTGGTTATTGCAGAAAGCAGCATGCGAAAAACAATTGAAAGAACTGCAAGCTCTAGCCAAGTTCTTGAATGCCCACGATCTTCATGCTGAATATGCTAGTTTCGAAGTGGATGCCACTATATCCAAGTTGAAAAAAGATTTGTTGAATTTCAACGAAAAAACACAGAATCTGAATGCCAAGGGGAAGCCTGAAGAATCTGTTCCGATGGAAGGAGCTGAAACCCGTTCAAAGCATCAGAATGTGAATGGTGTATCTACTGAAGAAAATGCTCAACTGGAAAGGTCCAATACCCAGTCAAAACCTAAGGTTGTGGATTCTAAGAGGAAAATGAAAGGTTCTACTCCATTGAAAATAGCTGAAACCGGTTCCAAGCCGCCTCAGAATCTTAGCGCTAAGAGAAAAGATGAAGAAACTGCTCAACTGCAAAGGCCCGCGATCCATTCCAAACCTAAGATTGTGAATACTAAGAGGAAAACTAAAGTTTCTACTCAATTGAAAGGAGCTGAAACCAGTTCCAAGCCTCCTCAGAATCTGAATGCTAAGAGAAAAGCTGAAGATTCTGTTCCATTGGAAAGAGCTGACAAGGGTCCTAAGACCCTTCAGAAGCTTAACGCCAAGAGAAAAGATGAAGAAACTGCTTCGTTGGAAATAGTAGATACCCTTTCAAGGCCTCCTTCGTCACAGATGAATACCACTTTTGAGAACTCAGTGTCCTTCAACATGCGGGACTCTGCATCTCAAAGAAGAACTAGCTTGGAGCATCCGAGTTCTGTGCCTGTTCCAATGAACATGCAGATGAACAATGGCCCGCCAAGTACTAGCACCTTGGGGGTTTCCTACTCAGGGATGGACAGAAGATTCCCAGGCTTACTTAACCATGATATCCCTGTACTTCCTGCACGAAAGAACTCGCATGGATTTCCTGAAAATGGGGAACGAGATTATGTGCTACCATCAGCGAACCATGATTCAAGGATGTATGACTGTTTCAGAGACAGTTGTAGCTATGGGCCCACCACGTCTGATGCTTTCGGCCTTCTTCAGCCCAGCCCAGGCAACGCAGGGCAGTATCTGGGAGCACATGCAGGAGTTGAACATGTGTCAGCTTGGCAGAGTACGGCACACGCACCCCCTCATGGAACTGAAAGCAGGGCATCTGGTTCTGCAAGTCGCTATAGCTTTGCTGACATGGTTTAGTAAGGCGGCTATGCGGTGAAAGAGTTCCCCTTGGTGGATTTTTGGTGAACAAGCTGCTTTGGGCGAAACAAAACATTCTCATTCAGGCCCCTTACTTCCTGATGAGGGATGTTACCTATATCATGAGCTATTGAACGGATCTGACACTGAAGAAAAAATTGCCTGCTTTGGATTCAGCAAACTGCTGACGCAGTTCACTTTCAGCCGACACTGATATCTGCATGTATATCTTTCGTTAATTTTAACTGGAAGCAACTTCTTACATGCTTTGATTCACTCCCTACCCCCTTTTTTTTCTGTTTTTTTTCTTGCGATTCAACTTATGACGGGGTGGTGCGTATCTATAGTTTTTGACTTGCTGATAGGGTGGTGCATATCTATAGTTTTTGACTTGCGACCTGTGTTTCCAGACAGAAAGATGATTCTTTACATCTTGATACAACCGCACCAGCACTGAGTAACAGCTGTTGACGATGTTCAGATAAAACGGAAGAAGCAAATGTGCTGGGCTTATTTGGATATGATTCATTCAGTTTTCTTTTTCTCGGATGCATCCAAACCTCACTGGGTTGTTGGTTGAGAACCTTAAAGGATATCGCTGTGCCGAGGTGTAAACAGAACCTGGCTGGTATCTGACTCGGCTACGGTAATGGGGTGTGGAATAACCGACAATTTCCATGAGACTTTAAAAATGTTCTGGATAGAGATGAAGAAAATGGATAATGATAACGTCGAGTTCAGACCTCAAGTTGGATCGGATCCCATCAATGTAGACCGTGCTGTGATCTTAAGGTTGACCTCCACATGCTGTGGACAATCTAGTTTGACCACCAGCGTCTTTGCATTTGATTAGAGTGATCCATCCAGTTTCTGGGAGGATTCGTGTGTGACTGCAGCGTCATGTTGTCCTGGGAGAGAATAAACTCGCTAGATGCTTGGCTAAATTTGGACATATCTGTTAGCCAGCTATGAGTTTACCTAATTGGATTTGTTGACACTACCGATGCCAGAAGGTTACACAAATATGCTTAGACGGACAATTTAGATAATCCTCTACACACGAGTAGGTTCGGATTTAGGGAAACGAAAGAAAGAAAAAGTTTGGATTTTGGGTTGTGATGTTTGAGGCAGCTGTGTGCCTTGGGTTTTTGGTTCGTATTGTCGTATTGCTTGATGCCGTTATTTCGTCTACCAGGTAGGCAGGTAGCGGGTTGAATATGAATACCTCGCGTCTAAAGAAATAAAATAACAAGTTGAGACACGTTGGAGTAACTTATCTTTCTAAAGGTTACATATATGAAAAGTTTGTGTGCTTGGGTCCACAGAAGTCCCTTCTTATCCCTATATCTTTCTCATGTTCTCATTTTCCGGGCTTTGATCTATTCCACAACCTTTGAACTGGACATGGATCAACGTAACCGATAACGATGCATGACGCAGCAAATAAGTTGGAGTTATGTCCTAGCTGTGCGCTAACCTGGTCCTGGATTAGTCGTACGCGCTATCTATTCTATATAGGAAAGTGCGTGGAGGGGGTTCCAGTGCAATTTTCACCATCATTTTTTGGAAATACAACCTGGTCCTTTGCCCACTGATTCTCTACAAATTGTTTGGTTCTCTGCAAATTTAACAACGGTTCTTCTTTCTTCGCCCACCGACATGAGTTCTCTGCAACTTTCACAACGACTCTTCCCTCTTAGCCCACCGACTTGCTGTTGTAGGGTTTCTGTGGCGGCGGCCTGGCCGGTGCAGCAGTAGCAAGACATGGCTGGTTGCTGCCGCTTCGCCGCTTCTGCAGTAGGTAGCAGCGTTTCTCCCCTCCCCGCTTTGACTCACACCCCACCTCTCTCCCTCTCTCTCTCTTCTTCCACCCACACGTTCTTTACCCTCCGATGAACATGAAGAGGCAAGATGGCGGGTTTGGGGACCGCGACGACAACAAGGTCCCGGAACGTTCGACGGCCGCTCCTCGCCGGGATGGCGACTCGGACGGCGGATCTAGAGGAGATGCTTCTGTTTTAGATCGACCGTAATCGTCGTCTTCCTCTTCAACAGAGGGGGCTCCTCCTTCCTGTAGCAGCCACAGGCTGGTCCGGAGGCTTCCGGGTATTCTCCTCGACGACGCCGATGCCGACGCGGATCTGGCGCTTGGGAGTGGCGGTTTCGAGTGTGGAGTCTTGCGCTGGCTCCAGGCCTTGGATCTGCAGGTCATCGGTGCCTGTAGGGCCGACGAGAGGCTCAAGCCTCTGCTCAAGTTCAACTCCTCTTGCGGTGCCGCCGAGGACCATCTTCTAGCGCATCTCAGCCAGGTCTGTACGTGTTTTCTTTGTTTCTTCATCCTTTTCCCCTTCCCTGTGAAGGTTGGATCGGTCTTCCATTTGAAATCGGTGTTCTCACCAGTGATCTGGTAGGCAACTCTCTATTCTTCTCATGATCGATTTCAGTCCGCTCGCCCTCTAGGTCCTAGCGGCTACGTTTTTGCAGCACCTAGAGTAAAGTCTGCGACACACCTCCCTTGAGAGTCACAGCCTGAGTCCTAGCATAGAATAGGAACAACTTTTGTGCTGCCCACCGTGTTGCTGCCAATGGAACCTTCTTCCAAGGCCACCGTTGTTTCCGCTATTTCTGATTGATCACTCATTTCCACTAAAATTTTAAATTTTGCATCTAACTGTCGATTTCATAGATTTTCTGTAGTAAGTTCTTTTTTTTGTCTTGCGATTCTATGGCTTTTGTGTGTGGCGTTGTTGTTTATCAATACATATGTTAGGATTTTTTAGTGTTGTGCCCGAACACGTCTCTGTAGTGGTAAATTTTATAGATCTAATTATTATATGTTTACTTTTACACGTGCATTATGTAAGATGCGTTCTTATTATCTTATTAGCAATTAGCGATATCTCTGTTAGAGTTCATGGATTGCACTTTATGACGTCTAAAATAAGGCCTATTTCTATGTGTGCTTAGTATGCTAAAAATTATATTTTGGTTGCCGGTATCATATCTGTGATGCATTTGTAGTATTTTAATTGTCACTTCTATTCTTATTGAATAGTTAGTTCTCGGATGCATACTTGAGTATGTATCCTGCATGCGCCCCATTGAATGCTGACCAAGAATTTTAGTTTTTTGATTCAACATTTAGATATTTGGAAGTTCAATCTTCTATGCATCAAAGAAAGCTCGGTCTTTCCAGAAATGTTTTGGGGCCATTAGATGCAAGTCACGCCGCTAAAGCGCAATAGATATGCTACATTTGTGAGTCTTAACATTTAAGATTCAGTCTATATATGTTGTGTTTGTACATTTGTGAGTCTTAACATTTAAGATTCAGTCTATATATGTTGTGTTTGTGCATTAATCATATATTGATATAGTTAAAACGTTTTTTTAATGTAGCTAGAGTTCAGTTTCCATCGGCCAAGTAAATCTGGAACCAAAGTGCAAAAGTATTATTGGATGTTGCCTATAATAGATTAATTAGATCCTGTCATGAACCATTGAATCTGTTTTTCTTAGTAAGTTGGGTCGATCCACAAATCCAAATCCCCAACCATTCTATTATACAAAAGGCCATCTCTACTGACTCCATATTTTTACTCAAATTGCTAAACGAACGTATCAACTGTCAGGCAAAGCTATTGTAGAAGGTCCAAGAGACAACCACATATACCTCTCCGCCAACATTCTAGGAGCTTGTGCATTTGTCAAAGTATACTCGGGAACACTACTCCAACATCACACGTGCTGGTTACTATTGTGGTAACTGTATGCATTTACTGGTTGTAGTAGATGTTTACAATTTTCTGATTCAGTTCAATATTCACATTTTAACGTCCATTTTAACTTTATGTAATTAGATGTATGGTGCTTGCGACTTGAGGATTCTAATTTAGTAGTCTTATGTTTATTCCAAACTGTCTTTCGTTTCATTTTAGTTTAGTAGTCTCTCGATAAGTCCGATAGAAAAAGATATCAAGGAGCTCGGCATGAAGATTTAAGGAAGCAAAAACTTACTTGAAAGAGAACGTGGAGTTCATTTATGAACAATGAGTTGCTATTCTTTTGTTGTTCTGTTGTAACAAAAAGTTTCTGTAAACTCTTATTTTTTAATGTTGGTTGTCAAAACGAAAGAAGAACTATCTTCTCTATACTGTACCTAACTTTTTCCAATTTTCAATGTATGTATATACATCTCACCTATTTCAATAGTTCAAAATTTTGACCTAACACAACATTATTCTAAATCCCGTGCATCGCACGGGGTGATGACTAGTTCTTAATAAACTGCGCGATGGGATACTGGGGTGACGCTGTGAGATCGCGCAAACAGTTAGAGCTGGAAGCTGTAAACTGCATGCTGGGCTTATTGATGTCATTGAGATCACGTTTACTATGAATTTACTGGAGATAAACTAAAGGTATACAAAATCAGCGGATAGGCATTGTAAGACTAGTTTGCTAATATATAAAAAGAGAGCCATCGAAGACGGTGACTTTTAGATGTGAAACTGTAGCATGATCGTAGAAGAACCTCGACCGGACATGGACAGCAGTGCGAGATGCATCAAGCAAGCCGCCAGGATGGGGGTTTCTTATCGATTACCTTTTTTTTCTTCCCTCTCTCATAAATACCTTTTTATCTTCCGGAGTTAAAGAATTCCCAAATTGGAAAGTTCCCATAAAAATCCTACCATTTACCGCAGTATTGTAAACCATTAGACCAATAGATCTTATATACTCAACATCACTTGTTCTAATCGAGTGGTCAGTTTTTCTTTTCATTCACTCTTATTGCATATGCTTTCCCAACTCCGTCTGGTTCAGGTCAACATGTATTCAAGTTTATGCATACAACTCTAAATCTGAGCCAAGTCAGCAGCATGCTCACACGATTAGGTTATGGATTAACAACCCTAAATTCATACCTTGTTCACATATTGGTGACTTTTCGATAGCAATTTGGAACCGTCACAAAATACCTCACTCATTGAAAGCGTCAAAAATATACGTGGAACTTTTACATACAACCTAGTTTGATCATAAATCAACTCGGTTCAATTTTGGATTCTATAAACACAAGTTTAAGGATATGATATTTCTTAAAATATACATGACGGTCTGCTAAAATATATACTAGGCATCCCGTCGTACTCGTTTGAGAGTATTATATTATCTAGAATATTATAAATGTAATGTCGCATTAACTCATTTAGCCAAAGGAAAATAAGAATTAATGTTAATACATTGTAAACTAAAGATTTTTTTTGTTCAATCTGCCCTACGACCTTTCCTATTTCTTATTATAATACATAAACACTAATTTCTAAATAAAAATAAAAAAAAAGGTTGTGTGGCAAAACAACTCTATGACACTTATTTGAGTAGAAGACTAATTTGTGACTTAAAAAAGAATTACTTACATCTCACACTTTCAAAGATTTCGTGAAGGCAAAAATCCTTCGTTTTAAACAAAACTCATTATCTGTTTGAACAATACGAGACCCAGATTATAAAAGAACTAAGATTTGGACACACTCACATTGGTTACGAGCAGCTTCACGCGCGCCCAAACCAACCTGAAGCCAGCCTCCAAGCCGCCACCACGTGGCAGATGTTGATTGGGTGAGTTTTTTGAAATTATACAATAGGCAAATAAATTTGTTTCACTTATAACTTTTGAATCATAATGAATTTTTAATAAAACAAAAATTGTTAGTTTCATTACAAAAAATGCAATCTAACAAGCCTAATATTGACATATTTTTGAGAAAAAAATATAAAAATGATATATATAGGTTAATTGACAACCAACTATGGTGCCCATAAATGGTTATTGACATCCAAAAAATAGTTAATTGATATCCAAAATGGTTCATTGACACCCAAAAATATAAATATGATGCCAAATAAGGTAATTGACGCTCAAAATGGTTCATTAACACCCATAAATTTAAAATGACGCACAAATAAATTATCGACAACCAAAACAACATAACGATACCTAAATAACTTATTGGCACCCATAAATAGCTAATGACACCCAAAGATGGTTAATTGACACCCAAAATTATTCATTGGCATCCAGAATAACCGATTTATACCATTTTAATATTTTTTTTGTTAAAAATATATCAATATTAGTTTTGTTGAAATACATTTTTCATAACGAATCTAATAGTTTTTGTTTCGTCAAAAAATTCATCACGATTCAAAAGTTATAAGCAAAACAAATTTATTTATCAATTACATACCTCCACCTACCCATCAAATTAAATCCCGCCACATCACCTCCTGCCCACCTATCAAAACTACCTTAAAAAGACAAACTTTTCAATTTTTTTCAAAACCACCGTTCTGACTTGCGCCGTCGTGACTTGTATTAGGGGTTACCAAATCATTTTCGATTAGACAACTTGGTACGGGGATGTCGCGAGACACGATAGCAGTTGGAAACGAGGTTAGGGCCTATTTGGTAGGGTGTTGTTGATACTAGTGATGTTTAATTGTAATGCTTTGCAGTTTAAATTTTATTTGGTACGGTGTAATGGAGTGTAGTTTGATGAGTTCTAACAAGACAGTTCCTATCAAAATCTCGGAATATGTACTGCCCCTAATAGGGCGCGGTCAGGTGCAGTTGCTTTCCCTGCAACAGAGTTGCTTTTGGCTGGACAACTCATCATCAAGCAGGCATGTACCACTTTCGTCCTTTTTTGGAAAAAGTGACCCCACTAGAAACTTCCGTTCACGGTCGCTGGTGCAAATTGATGAACAATGATCCGTGCAGTGCACAGAAATGACCACAATAGGCATTACCCTCCCTGCTTCGACGTGGTGGGGTATTACTCGTCACCATTCCTTTTCGTATGAACCTCTCTGTAGCAAATGACGGAAAATAAAATCAAGTTGTTCTAACACCTTCCAACCAAATAGAATACATGCATGCAAAAAGCAGTGATTTCAACATCATTACTTTTAAGATCTTCATTCTTCCTCCTATTACACCCTACCAAACAGGGCCTTAACAAGGTTGGTTGGAGTGGAGTGAGCTTAACCCCGATAATGCTAAACAAAACGAACAAAGTACCGATTAACACGAGAACGGAGAAAGAGTTTAAGCATGCCGCGTCACATCACTAGGCGAAGACAAAGGACAGTGGAAGAGGAGGGGATTAGTAGAAAAAAGAAAAAAGAGCAGCCGGAACCCCCACCGCCAGTAGTCATGGTCGAGCCGCGTCCAACGCCCCTCACTACTGGCTAACTACCTACCCACCCATCCCAAGATCCCCGCACCTGGCTTGCCCGTCCTCTGTCTCTTGCCTCTTGCCTCCCCAGCTACCCTCCTCGTGTCAGCGTAGTCTTATAGCACGCTACGCCGAGCTTCCAGGAACGTCCACTCACTCTTTCCGTCAGCCATCTATCCATGGTCCACGCCGCCGCTGCCGCCGCGGCCTTATCCTTTCTCAGGGCTCCTCCAGCTCCGGCCGCTGAGAGGCCGTCGACGGTGCCTTCGGGATGGAGCCGCCGCTTTGCGGTGTGCGCGCTGCGTAGGAAGACCGACACCGTGATTGGTGGCTCAGGGACCGGAGGGATACAACAGCCCAACTCCAACTACGTCGTGCCCCTCGACAGCAAGGCTTCGTCCCCGTCCTGCATCACGCGACCGCTCGCCGAGATCCTCAGGGACCTCAACAAGCGCGTGCCGGAGGGCGTCGTCAGGGTCCCCGAGGGTGACGAAAAGGGCTTCATTCCATGGTACATACTCAGCTGTTTTCCTCAGCTCCGTTTAATCTGCGCGTTATAACTCACGCCGGCAGAATTGGAATAGCTTTTCTTTTCCTCTTTCAGAAACACCCACACCCACACACACACTCCTGTGTTTAAGCGCCTACTAGAAGGTAGGAGGATCAAGGCATCAACTAACCTCGGTACTGTCGCTGCACTTCTGTTCCAGGTACCACGCCAACCGGCTGCTTAGCTTCTACGCTCCAGGTAAATAAACAACTCCTCAATCCTTGTTGTTTACTGTTTCCAAAGGGCCGGGCTCTTTTCTTTCTTCCCGTTTCTTTGTTTGATCTTGTGTGATTCCCGTACCGATGGTAAGATGATTTCACCTAGGTCCTAGTACCCACCCACTTTGCTCGACTTTACCGGAACACCAACATGCAGCTATTGCTGTTTCTTCTTCTTGTTTATAACCAACTTGTTATCCCAAAGGGCGTCAACTTTGACTAGCTCCTACAGGGAAGGAGATTGTTGACTTTGGCAACTATAGATTATTACTCTATTACTGGCCGTACGTATGTCATTTAATCATTATTTGCATTTTTTAATTACTTGAACTATAGTAGGGGATAGTTGGCATATGGGAGCACGGAATTTTGTGAGTATCCTTATTTATGTTGCTATTTTGGAACTTTTTCGGTATTTTTCCTAGTGGCTAGATTCAATTTTGTGAGTATCCTTATTTATGTTGCTGCCAATTGGGAATGATAGTTTCATCGAGTGAAAAATGCTTTCTTATATGACGATCTTTTGGCGATTATTTATATGGAAAAGTTTGCAAACTTAAAATGGCTATGTACGGACTTCAACAAAGTCCAAGGGTGTGGTTTGATAAGCTTCCTCAAACTGCATAATTTTGGCTTCTCACACGACCGTTATGTCTTTATCTGGATAACATGAATGCAGGGGACATCGTTATGATTTTTTACATGAGATGTAGTCATCATGCTTTTTTACATGTTGGGGCTGAATATAATGCTATGGAGAGCTCTTGTGGATAAGTCCCCCTTGTTGAATATGGGTATCCTATAACATTTGTTATTACCTTGTGTTCTCATAATATTCAACTACTTTTGTTGCAAGCAGTTTGGTTTATCATAACCTGTCACTTCTTTAGGGTCGTCGTCATGACAATATGATTATTGCCTCCTAGGTGTTGGAAAGTATGAAGTGCGAAGCGAGCGAGCGTCACTCTATAACTGCATAACTGTGAAGCAAGTGCCTAGGCGACCACTTGGAAGAGAGTACCTACTCAAAATTATATACCGGAGAACTATTATCTATTCGCAAGCAAATATGATTGTTAGAACATGTAGTATAAAAGTTTCATATGCTTAAATTTAATATTCATCCTCACTCATTGTAATAACCTATGAAAAAAACATTCCATAAATTAGATCATCATCATCCATCATCCTCGCTGTCATCACCTACAAAACCAGTAGTATTATCCCCTAGAATTGTTTCAGCTAGCTCAAGATTTTTTTTTAAATCTTAAGCAATATCAGCTAAGCCATCAAAATCAAATAATCATACTCCTCTTTGGGTTTCCTATTTGCATCCTATGAAGTTGAGAATCTTAAGAGCTAAACCCAATGTGCTTTTACTCATTTCTTCTTCTAGGTCTACGTCTATTGTTCAGTCATTAGCCTTGTCCCTGTCATTAAAATCTATGGGATCTACCTCCTTTTCATTTTTCCATACCCTATTTGAGTTTGGTGTTGAATTGAATGAATACCAATGCTTCAAGATTCTTTACATCCAACTTGTTTTTCCTTTTGTATGAATCTCGCAACAGATAACAATATTAAATATAAAATGTTATTTGAGCAGAGGAAATATTGAACTATTTATACATCACTATTTATTTTATCCTCAACATGCAATCTCAAATATACTTCAATTTCTCTCGCACCATATGGTGAGCAAGTCAAATTGAAGACTCATATGACCATGTTTTGCAAGTAAGGTTCACATGTTCCGCAATTAATCCACCATTGCATTGCATGTACACGTGAATTTATTTATGCATACAACCAACTATCATAGTGTGATATATCATACCAATGATATGTGACTTTATAGCCCATACTTGGATCCATGTTAGAGTCATTTTTTTGTCGCACTACATCTGTCCTTCCTATAGATCCTAACCCATAACTAGATGATGGTAAATCCTTCATTATGATGTCATCTTGAATGTGTGTCTAAGGTTAAAATGTCTGAATGCACTCCATGAGATCATTCATTATGAAACTCATCTAGTTGATCCCATGGTCTTTCCAGTAAACGAATGGATTCAAACAAAACCATGCTCTTGTCATTTTTTATACAATGCTATCTTCTATCTTGCAAACATCAACACATTAACAACTAAAAATGTAATTGTGGTAAGTGATGACTCACCTATAAGGCTACAACATGTAAGGGCAGGTGGAGCTTTTTGTCTCATTTATCCAACACTACTAAAGCACTTGCTTATGGAGTGGCTCATCATCTAGGAAACACAGACGCGGACATGGATACGGACACAAACACAGATCCGGACACGAATACAGACACATACAAGACAATTTTTAAAATATAGAACATGGGCACGACGTCAGACACGACATAAAGATATACAAATACATGTATAATATTTTTATGTAAAAATACAAAAAAGAACAACCCCATTTAAACATAAAGATCATTTCATCCAAGCTATATTCAATTTCATATGTTCATTCAAACACACATTGCGCATGTCATGAAATTAAGCCATCAAAGGCATACTATCAAACAAGTCCACATTATAAACACAATAATAGTCAAAGTAATAGAAATATTATTCACAAATAATAATGAGTTAAACACTACAAGTATGAACTTACAATAAAACATTTGCACATCTTAATTTGGACAATAAAATATAGTGATGGCGGTGGACAATAAAGGAAAAAGACGAAGTTGTAGAAGAGAGTGTTACATCGATGTAGATTCAGAATTAGGAAGAAGAGGGGGAAGAGGAGGTTTTTGTTGTTGTTGGTGGTGGTGGATAGATAGACATAGGTATTGGAGATGGAGGAAGAAGAGGAGACCGAGGAAGAGGAAGAGGATAGGTCGGCAACAAGTGGAGAGAGAGGAGAGGCCAGAGTTTATAGGTGGAGGAAGAGGAGTAATTACCTAGGTGACGATGTGATAAGAAGGGGGAGACATGTGTATTAGGAGTGGTAGGAGGAAGTTTACGTTCATCACGATGTTTCCCCTTGATTAGTGATGGGTTGTGCATTTGTCTGTCCAAGTTGTGTCCTGGACGTGTCCAACTCCTGATAAAATTATGAGGGAGGTGGACACGTCTGGGCCGTGTCCACGTGTGTCCACGACGCATCCACGTTGGACGCGTATCGGACACAGACACGACAACCTTCGGGAAGTGTCCATGCTTCCTAGCTCATCATCCACTAGTTGTGTTAGGCTCATCTAATGCATATTTCATACATGATTGAATGATGCCCGTAGCTAGTGTTTTCTGACAGTCAACCATTCAAAGAACTGTCACTGACGACCTTGATTTTTAGCACCAATTGAACTCCCTTCCAAAACAATGATCCACCTACTAGGATTGTAACTTAAAACTCTATTGAACTAGAGGATTTGCAATTAAGCCGTTCATCATTAACATATATCCTTTTTAGCTCTCTCATCTTCTTTAATAGACTCTCCAAGCTAAGATAAGTTGTACCAAATCGAGTGATTCTCGTCCATGATTTAAATTTTTGGTTGAAATCTCAACATTTCGGTTGAAATTTTGGTCTTTTACGGGTATCAGACATAGAAATGCACCTCCCCAGAAACACAAGTAAAATTTCAAACTTTTTGTCAAAATATCACAAGGGGGGGCAAAATTTTGACAAAACGCAACAATTTCAGCGAAAAATGCCCAGTTTAGTCCTACATTTTGCGAAACACACTCGACATGGGTTCACAATTTTGAGAAACAATTGTCCAGGGGCTGCTGCACTTGGAGGGTTACTTCATTGGTGATTTTTTTGTATTCTCTTTCTCTTTCTCTTGAAGGCTTTCTTCTTTGGATATAAGGTAAGTTTTACTCCCCTTCCTATCTACATGTATTTCCTTACTTCTAGTCCTCTCTATCTAGATCTAAAAGATTACTCTAAAATGTAAGTTACAAGTGATAGACAACTAAAACTTGTAGCTTTATGAAGTTATGCTATAAATTACATATATCTACAATTATTTTAACAATCAAACTTGACATATATCCTATTTCCCCAGATAATGGATAAAACGTTTCCAAAATGATTTTTAAGGCTTTTTAACAATATGCTCTTATATATTATGTAACTCTTCATGAATGTTAAATTTGTTTTTAAATATATTATATGATTTCAACAAAAAGAATTTATAAGTATGTCATACTTCGAATATTAAACTAATTAATATATAACTTTAGACCTTAAACATGAAAAAAACATTTCTTCTAAAGATGCTACGTATGATGTTAAGTTATATACATCAAGTTTCAACTATTGTTGAAACAATATGTAGTTAAATGTATTCAACTGCTAGATTCAATAGATTAGACTATTAATGTCAACTCATTTTAGTAATTTATTCCTATTTAATGAATATTCAAACCTATATGAGATTAGTATTTTTGCTCTTTGATGATATATAACGTAATCTATAAAGTTTCAATTGAAAATTTGATTGTTACCTTGGTGATCATTGTTGCTTAATTTTAAGATTTCTAGAGACGACACCTTTAGGTGATAGTGACAGTCGAACTTCCTGAGTTGGTAGGGGGGAAGGGTGCTCTATAATCTAACTTGTAATAGTTTTTTCTTGAAAAGTTCTATAAACTATTTCCTTCATTATGTTATTAAAATTGTCATCGAAATCTCTGCTGAAACAATTTTGTATCTCATTCACATGTAGGAGCCCCCACCCAATACTAACATTTAATATTATTGCATAATTACGTGTATTTATGTATGTAGATTATCCTGGTAAAATTTGTGACTTAATTCCTTTATTTGTCATGAGCGTAAATGTCGGAAACCGCCAAAAAATGTGTAAATTTTTGTTTTTGAGCCAACATCAGAAATGACAAGGAAGCTTCTCATTATACTCAAAAGTATATGGCGGTTGTATATGAATGCCTTGAGTTCCTTGACCTGTTGGATAATGTTGTCATCCTTTTAAGCGTCCCAATCGCATCTGACATTAAGTCTATGCAATGGGCTTGCTGCACATGGAATCAAAAGATTTTTGGACACTTATGCTTCAGTTGGAGACCTACTGCTAGGTTCGTTGGATCATTGTCACTTTCCACCTGCACATCAAATTTCTTCCCACACCTTAATAGCAACATTGAAAAGGTTAAGTGTGTACTCTGTGTTGTGTACTTGAATAGTCAACCGTCTTCAACAAATAAGTCCCATATTATCTAGTGACATTGATACTCATTAGATTTTGATTGCATTTGTATGTCTAGGAATCAATCATCATAGAACAAACACCTCATTTCCATTCTTTCCTATGTTGTTCAAGTGCAACCCTTGTAGCTTCAACCTATTTCTTGAGCAATGGGTCCCTAATTCATATAAGGTCCCTTCAAATTTGCTCAAAATTGGCCTATAACTTCTAACATCACCAGGAAGCTCTTTGGATAACGATATTCATTGGGATCCTTGTTATTACACAATTAACAATAGCCATCATGAGCATCTAAGCTATATTGATTAGTGGTTTTAATCCATCAGGCAATGCACTTGATATTGATTAGTTATCTTATCAACCTCGTAAATCTGTTGTACAAGCTTTGGCTTGTCCTTGCTCTCCTTTGTCGATTTATCTTTGAACGTCACTTGCTTCAATGATATCAGTTCATTAACGATATCCTCATGGTTACTTATGAATGCTGATCAAGTTAACCTAGAACCCTGGCCTTATTCTTTTATTCTCAAGATCATCATTATCGGGTGACTTGTCACTTTTGTTAATGTCAAACTCACCTTGCAACTCGTTAGTTTCTTGTGTCCTCTTCTTATTCTCCGCAAAGTTATCCACATATTCAATAAATACCGAATACCGCACTTCACCTTCCAAGATACAACCTTAAGTGCCTCAACATTGCCACACATTCCACAACATCTACCGTCTATCTCCTCTCTACCTTCTAAACCCTCTGAGGCTCTGGCTACATGGTTGCTTTTCTGGAGCACCTGGACGCGGTCCGCCTTCCTTTGTCCGTGGTCATGCACAACTGCCTCCTGGTCAGAGATATTGAAACTTTTGTGGCCGTATTAACTACACTGAAGATAGATGTTGAGCCAAACATGGAGAACCGACACAGACCAATCAAGTTACTAGACATACTACTGATTCTACTTCATCGACTCCATATGGTTCTACTCAGCCCTCTACTGAGTGGATGCGCTCTAGTTTGAGAAGATTTTTCAAGCTCGCCTACCTCCCGCGACTACTGATGTGCTTCCCAAGGAGGTTCTTCTTTCCTTGCTTCCTCTGCTTCATATGGTAAAATAAATGGGTCATTGATTTTGGTGCCTCCTCTCATATATGTGGAAATTCTGCCTTGTTTTCTGATCTCAAAACTACTGTTTCATCGGTCACATCGGCTGATGGTCCTCAAACTCCGGTACATAACATTGAGAGTATTTGCACACCCACAGATTTATATCTACGATCTGGCTCTATGTTTAGAAAAATCCTTTGAATCTTCTTTTTGTTAGTAGAACTGTTAACAGCCTTCAATGCTTTATAGTCTATAACGTTTGACCCTGAGGGTTGTGTGTTTCAGGATCTCCACATGAAGATGAGGATTGGTTCCAGACATGAGGGACCTAATGAACTTTATTACCTAGATACACCGAAGATTGTCGTTACTGCTCTGCTCTCTTCTTCTTCTAGTCTATAGTGGCACTATTATCTTGGCCATCGTTATGTTGCAATGCGGAAATGTTTATTTTTAATTGTTTCTAATACTACATTTCATCCTTAAAGATATGTTATTTTTACTATTACCCGTGCTCTACTCTACTTGTTACTTGTGTTATTTATCTCATATTGCTTAGCTGTGTTATTGTTTTATTCTCTTGTCCTATAAAAGAGAAGACGTCATACTCTATTTTACTCACTTAATTGAAAAGACTCTATTCTCTATATGGTATCAGGCGACTACGATCCCCATAACCCCTCCACCCTAGTGCTTCCCCTCCCACCCTAACTCCAACTGTTGCCCCCTCTCACCCTAGCCGCCGCCACCACCCCCCAAATCCTGCTGCCTGCCGCCGCCCACCCCTCCTTCCCTTCCCTTCCCGCTTCCGTTCCTCTCCTCTCCACCCCGCCTCCATCCTACCCTCCCGCCGCCTCCAACCCCCCCAACAGCCCGCCGCCACCCCCACCCCCACCCCCATGTTGTTACCGCCACCCACCTACAGCTGCCGCTTACCCTCTCCACCACAACCACCCACCACCCCTTCTCTCCCCCCAACAACCCCTCATCTTCACTTCACCATCTCCCGTCTACCATCTTTGCCCCTTGCCTCCACCGTTTTGCTAATCCCTTCCACCTCCTTCCTTCTACGTGTTTCGGTGTCTTTTCTAATATAGCACGTTGACGGTCTAAAAGGGCTAAGCTTCTTTCTTTCCTGCGCCTCATGGTGCAATAGATCTCTCCCTATGATGGCGTAGGTCTATCTACAATCTATACTGCCCCTTGTTTGTGGGTTTCTAAGATCTGATGCGTCCTATCTACCGCTGCCCTCTTTTGTCCCGCTACGAGTTTTATCAGATCTACTGATCTGGGCTGATGTCTGCCTGTGCAAACGGGTACTCTGGCTATCTCCTACCTTCCGACTAGGGTGTTATGTCTTGGATTGTTAATAGCATACACACAATGGAGTAAAGATACAGTGGATGATAAGACCGAGCAAGCATACACACAATGGAGTAAAGATGACTAGGGTGTTATGTCTTGGATTGTTAATAGCACCGAGCCGCGTATCAGTCAGTCCATACTCTGCCTCCACGATGTCAAGGCTATATGGGATCAACTTTCCCATGTCTTACTTCCATCAACAAAACCCTAAGAAGGTATTAGAGATTTTTAAGAACCTGACAAAGAAGGAATTCTCGCCTGATGCGTTTGTTGAAGATTACTGCAATCAGTGCTCTGCTCTATGGAATGAATATGAAATCTACCATCCCTTGTCTGCTGACGTCAAGGAAACCCATCGTCAGTGTCAGCGCAATGAACTCTAACTTGTCTAGTTTCTTTGCAGACTCCCTTCCTCGTTTTCTGGAGTAGTTGACCAAATTCTGTGTAGTGATCCTGTGCCTACTTTTAGAGATGTGCTTAAATGTGTTCAACGTTTACCATCATTAACTTCTGTTCCTGCTAACCCAGCTCTTGCTATGCGCTCTGCTAATACTGGTCACGATTGTGGACGTGGTCGTGGCGGACGTCACCCTCCTACCTTGGGCCGTACTTCTTCTGCATAGGGTCGCGGTACAGCCCGTTGCCCCTCACTTTTGCAATTTTTGTGGCCGTGACAATCATATCAATACTGGTTCAAACATGGAAAGCTTGCTTGGGCTAACCAGGTCACTTATGATGCGGGTGAAGATTCTGCTATTAGTGAACACACCCCCACTCAACCCTCTTTTGCCTGGATCTGGTCCGAGTTCGAGAAGCTCTTCCAAGAGTCCAACCTACCATCTACTTTAAAGGCCGGCTCCTCCGCCTTGCTTGCTGCTCCATCTATTGGTAAAAGTAAATGGTGTATTGACTCTGGTGCTTCAGTCCACATGTCCGGTAACTCTAATTTATTTTAAGCTCTATCAAGATCCACCTGTCTCCCTCCGGTAACGGTAGCTGATAACTCTCAAACAACTGTTCATGGCATTGGGACAATTCCTTTATTTTGAATATGCATCTGAAATCTATCTTATATGTTCCGAGATTTCCTGTTAATCTACTTTCTGTTAGTAAAACTGTGAAGAGCCTTCAATACTCTATTACGTTTGACCCTTCAGGTTGTGTTTTTTAGGATCTCCGCACAAAGACGAGGTTTGGTTTTGCTGTGCTATCAACATCTGTGACTGGGATTCAGTGGCATTACCGTCTTGGCCACCCGTCAACTTCTAAGTTGAAGCATCTATTTCCTGCTCTAACTGATAAGAGTTTTTCCTGTGAATCTTGCCAATATGGCAAACAAACTCGGCCTGTGTTTCCTGCAAAGAAAGAAATTGATTTTCAATGCATTTTTGATATTGTTCACGCTGATATATGAGGTTCTTATTATGTTGCAAGTCATTCTGGTGTTAAATATTTTATGACATTCATTGACGACTTTTCTCAAACTACATGGTTATTTTTACTAAAAGATCGCAACACTATTATGGACACCGTCACCACCTTTTTTCGAAAATTAAGACTCAATTCAATAAACCCATTAAAACCTTTTGCACCAACAATGCTCTTGAGTTCATGCAAAAATCAGTCACTTATTTTTGTTCATCCCGTGGAACGATTCATCTGACCTCATGCCCCTATACCCCACAACAAAATGGGTTGCTGAACGCAAAAATGACATCTTCTAGAGGTTGCTCGCACAATTGTTCTTCGTTATCATGTTCCTCAACGTTTTTGACCTGAGGCTGTTTCTACGGCTTGCTACCTTATCAATCGTATGCCGTCCTCTGTTTTGAAAAATCAGATGCCGTATAGCATTCTTTTTCCTGATGCACAACTTTTTTCAGTTCTGCCGCACATCTTTGGGTGCACTTGCTTTGTTAAAAACCTTTGTCCAGGGATGACAAAACTTGACCCTCACTCCACAACATGCATTTTTTTGGGATATTCCCGAACACAAAAAGGATATCGTGTTATGATCCTATACTACGACAATGGTATCTTAGTGCGGATGTCGTATTCTCTGAACATATGTCACACTATTCTGATAAAGGGGCTTCCTTATCCTGTGATTTTTTGGCACCTACTCCGTTACCTGACATTGTGGATATTGATCCACCTTTTGAATAGGTACCTGAAGAGTGCTCGTTGCAAGTCTACAAGAGAAGACCAAGCAGACTATCCCTCCATGGCCCCTAAACAACCAAATCTCCTTCGCGGAAGATCACAACACAACCCAAGTACACCCCGACTTGCACCTTCCTATCAGCCTTTAGAAAGGTGTTTGTTCCTGTACTCAACATCCGATTAGTCATTTCTGTTCCTCTACTAATCTGGTTGTTAGCTTTGCTTGTTTTACTACTGCACTCTCTACTGTGTCTATTCGGAAAAATGCTACAGAGGCACTAAAAATCCCTGCATGGCTACAAGCGATGGAAGCTGAAGTGCAGTCACTCACTGATCACAAGACATGGGATCTTGTGGATTGCCCTTCTGCCTGTCCTACGGTTGGATGCTGATGGATCTTTACTATCAAATATCAACCTAATGGAACGATTGAGTGTTTGAAAGCAGGCCTGGCGGCAAAGGGATATTACCCAAACCCATGGTGTGGACTATTTTGAGACCTTTTCTCCAGTAGCTAGACTCAATTCTGTTTGTGTCCTCATCTCTGTTGCTGTCAACAAAGATTGCCTTTATTTCAGCTTAATGTCAAGAACACCTTTCTTTATGGAGACTTGCAGGAAGAAGTTTACATGGAGCAACCGCCTGGCTTTGTAGCTCAGGGGGAGTATTCTTCACGAGTTTGTAGATTGTAGAAAGCAATTTATGGCCTAAAACAAGGTCCTCGTGCATGGTTTGACAAGCTCAGTCAAATTCTCATAAAATTTGACTTTCGTCGTTCTCATTCAGACCAATCAGTGTTTATTAGGAAAACTGTGGTTGGTTTGATCGTTCTTATTGTCTATGTAGATGACATAATATTATCTGGCAGTGGTACCTCTAGCATTCAAGCTATGAAAACATATCCAGAATAACACTTTGTCACCAAGGATATTGGCAAACTGAGATATTTCTTAGGCATTGAAGTATCTAGATCATCTACAGGTATATGTCTCTCCCAACGCACATATGTTCTAGACCTCTTGCAAGAAACGAGTATTCTTGGATGCATGCGGACCAACGCCCCTCTAGACCCCAACACTGATAGGGACTACGAATCTTCTCCACCTTATGTTGACAACCACCAATTCAGGTGATTGGTTGGTAAGCTCATTTACCTTACTGTCACTAGAGCTGATCTTACTGTTGTTGTCGGGTTTGTAAGCAGATACCTTGGTAAACCCCGAGAGTGTCACTGGTATGCTGTCTGTCACATGCTGAATATCTCAAAAGCTCTCCAGGGAAAGGTCTACTGTACAAGAAACATGACCATTGCAATCTTTCTGGTTTTTCGGACTCTGATTAGATGTGATTGAAAATCTACATTCGGATGTGATCCAAAAACCTACATCTAGATACTGCACCTTTGTAGAAGGCAACCTAGTTACATGGCGTAGCAAAAAGCAGACTGTGGTAGCTAGATCAAGTGCAGAGGCAGAATATCGAGCTATGGCTCACACTGCATGTGAACTTTTGTGGGTTTAAAGCCTTCTCAGAGAATTTGATATATCTGATACTCTAGTCCTATTTCGATGTTCTGTAACAACAGAGCCTCTATTTTTATTGCGAGCAAACCTACCTTTCATGAGCGCACAAAGAATATCGAGGCAGACTGTCACTTCACGCGAGAATTTGTTCTTTTTGGCCGCATCTGTACTCTACATCTTAGTGCTGAAAAGCAAGTGGTAGACATCTTCACCAAGATTCTACCTAAAGCTCGATTCAAGACTCTAGTAGACAAGCTGGGCATGCTCGACATCTATGCTCCAGCTTGAGGGGGAGTAAAGAGACATTATTTTCACTAATTACTGTGCTCTACTCTACTTGTTACTTGTGTTATTTATCCCATATTGCTTAGCTGTGTTATTCTTTTATTCTCTTATCCTATAAAAGAGAAGGCATTGTACTCTATTTTACTCACTTAATAGAAAAGACTTTAAGTGAGTAAAATAGAGTACATTGCCTTCTCTTTTATAGGACAAGAGAATAAAACAATAACACAACTAAGCAATATGGGATAAAATAACACAAGTAACAAGTAGAGTAGAGCACATGTAATTAGTAAAAATAACATATCTCTTTAGCAAGTAAATTTGTGCGGTTTATCAAAGTAAAAAGACTATTGGTTCGAGATGTTTGTTTGATATGGTGCGTGTTGATATCTGGGCCCCTATTTTGTAACAAGTATTTCAAGGTTTCACTATTTTTTGATATTCATTGATGATTTCTCTAGAGCTACATGGCTGGTTTTGCTCAAGGACAAGGCCCATATTCTGGTCACTATGACTACCTTTTTTGCTGAAATTAAAACCCAATTTTCTAGAGGCCTAATAAATTTTTTCAAACTGATAATGCACTGAGTTCATGCAAAAGTCTGTTAGTCAGTTTTGTAAAAAGATGGACAGTATTACTCAAACCTCCTGCTCCTATACACCATAGAAAAATGGTGTTGTTGAAAGAAAGAATCATCATCTTTTGGAAGTAGCACAAACTATTCTTCTTCATTACAATGTCCCCAAGATATTTGGCCTGAGGCGGCCTCTACTTCTTGCTACTTAATTAACTGGATGCCCTCGTCTTTATTGCAAAAGCAAGCGCCTTACACCATTCTGTATCCGGATGCACCACTCCTCTGTTCCACCCATAATTTTTGACAGTACTTGTTTTGTTAAAAATCTTCACCCTGGCTTTGCAAAACTGATCCACGATCTACTGTATGCATCTTCTTGGGGTACTCTAGAACTCAGAATAGGTATCGGTGTTATGATCCTTCTATCAAGCAATGGTTTATGAATGTAGATTTGATCTTCTTTGAGAACATGCTGTTGTACTTTGAGAAAGGCTCTTCTTTATCTTCTGATCTCTTGGATGATACTCTGTTACCCATATACGTTGAGAAAGAATGTCTATGGAAATGCGTCCATTCTTGTACTTTGCATCTGATAAGTAATTACTACTCTACTGCTAATCTTAGCATAGGCTTTGTCTACTTTACCTCTGCCATGTCTGCTATTTCACTTTCTAGGACTGCTGCCCAAGCTCTGCAACATTCAGCATGGCCCCAGGCCAAGGAATCTGAGACAAGTGCACTTAACTGATCGCCATACGTGGGACTTGGTTGATCCTCCTGACTGCTCTCGTATGGGATGTAGATGGATCTTTACTATTAAGTATCAGCCTGATGGCACTATTGAACAATTGAAAGCTCGTCTGGTTGCCAAATGATACACTCAAACTTATGGAGTGAGTTATTTCGAAACCTTATCCCCGATTGTCCGCCTTAATTCTGTTCGGGTACTCATTTCTATTGCAGTTAATCACGACTAGCCCTTGTTTCAACTGGATGTGAAGAATGCATTCTTCTATGGTGATCTGAATGAAATGCATATGGAGCAACCTCCTAGATTTGTTGCTCAGGGGGAGTGTTCTAAGGTTTTTTGACTTCCCAAGGCTATTTATTGTTTAGAATAAAAGCCCAAGTGTGTGGTACTGTGGTTTGATAAACCGAGTCAAATTCTTGTCAAATTCAGTTTCAGTCGCTCTCATTTTGATCATTTGGTGTTCATTAAGAAGATTAATTCTGGACTTGTAATTCTGATTGTGTATGTTGATGATATTATTATGTCTTATAGTGATTAGTAAGGCATACAAGCTACTAAGGAGTATTTGGAAAAAACATTTTATCACCAAAGATTTAGGGAAACTTCAATATTTTCAAGGTATTGAGGTTTCACGCTCTTCTTCTGAAATCTGTCTATCACAACAAAAGTATATTCTAGATCATTTGAAAGAAATCGACATGTTGGGAGCTAAACCTACCAGTAATCCTCTAGATCCCAATACAAATTGGGATGATGACTCTTCTCCATATCCTGACGACCAACAAATGGAAGATTGGTTGGTAAGTCGATCTACTTAACATTTACTAGAGCTGATATTTCTTCTGCAGTAGGACTTGCTAGTAGGTATCTGCGCAGATCTCGACAAAGTCACTGGGATGCCATTTATCATATTCCCAAGTACTTAAAAAGTTATTGTGGGAAAGGTATGCTATATAGGGGACAAGGATATTGCAAAACTTACTAGTTACTCTGATTCTGACTATATTGGCAGCAGAACTGATTGCAAATCTACCTCTGGTTACTGCACATTTGTAGGAGGAAATCTAGTTACATGGCGCAGTAAAAACAACGTATTGTTGCCGGATCAAGTGTTGAAGTTGAGTATAGAGCTATGGCTCATACTACATGTGAATTAATGTAGGTGCATAACTTTCCGAAGGAATTCAACATCTGTGATCCTGAACCAATTCCGACGTACTATGATAATAATAAAGCATATATCTTCATTGCTAACAATCCCACCTTTCATGAGTGCACCAAACACATAGAGGTGGATTGTCACTATGTTTGAGAAGCCATTATGTCTGGATGTATCTCTACTCCTTATATCCATACTAATGTCCAGATCGCTGAGATCTTCATAAAGCTTCTTCCAAAGACCACATTTGCTACAATGGTGGACAAGCTGGGCATGCAAGATATCTATGCTCCAGCTTGCGAGGGACTATTAACATATTTATTTTATATTGTGTCTTGTTATTTCTCTCTTTAGTTTTATCCCATGTTTGTTAGATCTGTTTTTACTTTTTCCTCTTCTCTCGTCCTATAAATGAGAGGGCATTATAATTATCTTTTTACATATCATAGTAATAACTGAATTTACAATTACCTCATCATCGAAATGTTTGAAGGAATTCAACATCTGTGATCCCGAACCAATTCCTATGTCCTATGATAATAATAAAGCATATATCTTCATTGCTAGCAATCCCACCTTTCATGAGTGAACCAAACACATAGAGGTGGATTGTCACTTTGTTAGAGAAGCCATTATGTCTGGATGTATCTCTACTCCTTATATCCATACTAATGATTAGATCACTGAAATATTCACAAAGCTTCTTTCAAAGACCAAATTTGCTACAATGGTGGACAAGCTGGGCATGCAAGATATCTATGCTCCAGCTTGCGAGGGAGTATTAACATATTTATTTTATATCGTTTCTTGTTATTTCTCTCTTTAGTTTTATCCCATATTTGTTAGATCTGTTTTTACTTTTTCCTCTTCTCTTGTCCTATAAATGAGAGGACATTTTAATTATCTTCTTACATATCATAGTAATTACTGAATTTACAGTTACCTCATCATCGATGATTTTCTAACAAGTCTCTCTAAGTATTTGTGAAACAAAAACTGCAAGTATCATCAACAAGTTCGATCTTTTGAACCATGTTGGGTTGTTGTCGTAGACAACAAGGGCAAAGTCATTGGCACAGGTCAACAAATATGCAATGGGAGGAACATGGAAGTTTCAGGTATTGAGTGTAGACATGGACAAGATCGAGGGTTTATCGCCAAATGTCGAGGATGCTTAGTACTATGTTGCAAATACAACCACTGTTGGCTGATTGAATTGGTACAAGCACTTGGTGGAGGACTCTTGATGGCAAATACAACCACTAAAGCCAAAATGTGATGTAGGTGACCCTTGCTTTGTAGGTATTTTCATCGGAACCATAAAAGTCATTGAAAGTTGAATGGGAAAAGGAAAGCTACAGTCGTGTGTTCTGACTGGAATAGTAAACGGGGTCGCACACGACTTCCTTGTTTTTATTATATATCACAATACTTGGGTCAGCCCAACCACTGTTTTAGTAAAGGCGAGCTTTATTTTCTACCTAGGTGGGCCCACTTAGCGACCCAAAGTGCCTATTTTAATTCAATCTACTCGAGCTACTTTAGGTTTAATTCCTACGTGATAATGGTTGCCCACTTAATCAGTTTTTAAATCCCTTTTTACTGTGATCTTGAAAATGCAATCAAAGATGACTAATATCTTCACACAGTCTCTGACTGGGCAGTGAGGTTAGGATTTTTTTTGCTCTAGGTTAGGGGCAGTCAGTGTTCAAAAAAGCGGGAAGCGTGGGGACATGACCTTGTAGCCGATTAATCACTAGGCGGGCGATTAAGCGGGTGCTTTTTAAAAAAGCGGAAAATAATTTCTTATAAACTTTTATGCAAAGTTACATACATATGTATATAAATACTATATTTTTGGAACTTTTATGCAAAGTTACATACATATGTATATAAATACTATATTTTTGGAACTTTTATACATATCTAAATATTTTACACAACAATATAAAACACCCATATAGTTTATAAAACAACTATAAAACAATGATATAGTTGTATAATATAGTAAAGAAATACTTGTCATAGATAAACCAACCTACACATAAAATAGAAAGTATATATACATGATACATCGACAATTTTGTATCACATGTTTACACAGTGAAATGGTAAACAAGAGACTCATCAAGCGACCTTACAAACATATTGTTACATTTGCACATCATCAATCAGTCATAATTACAGCAGTACACTTAAAGTATGCATTCTAAATTAGATAATAGTTACATATAATTTACTTAGATACATTACATAAGTATCCTATTATTACAACTTACATACAAAGTATGCATTCTAAATTAGAATTAGGTATATCATAGAACATTTAATGTATGCTAGTTCAATATATTACAGTCAATACTAATCAGACCATATAATGTACTTAATGTTACATGCTGCTTGCATTGATTCTTTTTAAAAAACAGGCAAAACGTGGGAAAAAGCGGGTGAAGTGGGCAAAAAGCGGCCACTTTTCTTCAATATGCTCCACAGCCGTTTTAGGGGGTTTCTAAACGGCTAGGACTTTTTGGCGCTTAAGCGGCCGCTTCAGTATGATTTTGAAAACACAGGGGGCATTATTGAGAAATAATCTCATTTCTATGTTATTTACTCTTCATGCTACTTATGCTTTTCCTTTCTCTAATATCCCACATCTTTTGATCAAGGTTTGTGAGCTTCTTGCTATCTAAATAACTAAGTAGGTGGTTGTTTCTATGCAATACATTCTTGTATGTTCCAAAAAGATAAGTATTATGCTGTGTGGATGTCACTCTCTTTTGAGGGTTCAGTGATCTACCTACCTTTTAGGTGCTCTACAATGCACTGACACCCCTCTTCTACCTCAACATTTTCTATCTTTTCTTCTACTTGGATCCTCGTTTCTAATGCATATAATCCAAATTAACCATTCTTGAAGGCATATGAGAGGAAGTAGAACCATAATGCACCCAAATATTCCCAGACTTTCAATTTGGTTCTCATGTAAATTTAACCATTTGTTTTGGTGCTTGCCCTTGCCCTTCCAACACCAGTTAATGGTTTCTATTTTGTATTCCTATAATTCGGTGGCCTTGTACTAGTGCCTTATTCATTTTGCTTGTATGAGCCAATTTATTTACGCTCATCTTTTTGTGTTACCCCTAAGCATACTCCAACAAAGGTTCTATTTCAGCGAAGTCAGCGATACAATATTGCTGGAGATGGTTGCTTTGCCAATCTAGTGCACATGGGAGTTAGTTTATCTTCCTCTTGACATTATACTGTTGGTATCAGTTGGAGGTTTGGTAATGTTTATCATTTGACGTCTTGGTTTTGAAAGGGTGTATACAATTGCTGTTTACTTCTTTGAGACCTTAACCTATATCAGGCCTCAGTTTTACTCGTGTTAGAAAAGGGTAAATGAGGCTAATGAACCTCTTATATAATCACTCTCTCTGATTTTGTACCACATACTCCTATACAAGGAGAAGCCGTGTTTATCTCTTAACCTGATGAGGATTTCCAACATGTAATCAATGCATACTCCAATCCTTATCTAACCTTTCTGGGCACCACCACCCTCCCCTCTTTCTCCTTCCGCAAGTACTATGACAGTTGTGAAGCAGCTTCAAGGACTAGTCTGGGACCCTTAGATTGGTAGGTTTTTTCAGCCCACAATAACAACAGTAGGGGCTTGTAGCTCCACTCATTTGGTGACACAACTCCCTCCGATGGCCATCCCTTTGCCCATTGTCGCTACTCGCTACCCCACGAGGGTGTAGTGTAGAACAAGTCGTTGGATTGCTGTAGAGTTAGTGCCAGGTTGCTCTGTGGTTCCTACAAGAACATTGTAGACTTTCTTTTCCCTCTCGTTCTATACCCAAACTTCTCGTAGGATATATTTTTCATTTCTTCCTCCCCATGCAATTCTCCTACAAAAGCATGGGTGGGTGCTTATGATTGTGAACGATTCATTTTTTTCTTATCACAATGATAGTGTTTCTCCCTCCTTTCCTATCATGCTTCATTCTAATAGTAGTCTCCTTTCCCCTACCATGCTTCTTTTCGATTGTGTTTATTATTAAGCCACCATGTTACATTTTGATAGCTCTGTTCGTTCGTGTTACCATACTTTCATTCCAGTACCCAATCCGTTTTCGTGATGTCAAAGACAACGCTGCTATTGTTAAATAAATGATCAAAGTACTATTTTTGTATTCAAACTTGATGGTAACAACTTCCTTCTGTGTACGGATGCTGTATACATGCTCCTCGAGTCCATGAATAAATTCAACTCCATAACTAAAGCTGCAATAATTAGTAAAAATTGACGCCAAGACAACAATCAAGTCTCATAATTGCTCACCACTGTCGCCAAATACATGTTACTCTGCATTTAAGGACATTTGGGACGTTGCAAAGAAGTTGTATACCTAGGAATCCAATGCTTTCCAGATCTAGAACTTGTGTGACAAGTTCTTCTCCACAAACCAAGGCAAAAAGACATTGGAGGAATGCTTTGAAGCCAATCAATCTCTATCTCACCAACTACTTTTCTCACCCATCTCTGCTAAAGCTCAAGGAACAAGACAGTCTCATTGTTGTGAAGTTTCTCCACGGGCTGAACCCCAAGTTTCACTCCTGTTTGTTCCATTATTTTTAGTGCTAATCAACTTCCTTCCATGACGACACATGGCTTACTCTCCCAGTCATGTGTACGTCTTTCATCACCAAGCCTACCGAAGCACACACCACAGTAGTCTCTACTTCTTGAGGCAGGGGCCGGGGAAGAATACCACACCCATGGTTGGGTCATACATAGGATAAATTCCACGACAAGCATGGCCAGGACGACGTATTGTAAATAAGGGCTAGCAATTTGAGAAATTGTATGTAAAGCATGTGCTGATGATATTAAGGAGATATTAAGATTCAAGTAATCACCTGCATTTCTTGCTTACAGGAAGTACTTTGCATTGTTTTCAAACGTAAGAAATCTAGTTATGGTCTTAAGTGGAGTGCATGTGTCCGATCTAGTAAGCTCTCATCCATGAAACACAAAAGTAGACACAAACATGGCACAAAATACACTGATTTTAGAAATTTTAGGAGATGAATACAACATTTTATAAATTTAAATATATATCAACATTTTATTCTAAAATACAAATTAAGACAATCTTACTTCATTCGAGATAAATATCAAGAAAATGAACACCTAAGTTTTGGAAAGCACAAAGCAGGAAGCGAGCGGCAAACCTTCCCTTAGCACTTAGCATGAATCAACTAATTAAGCAGGCACTTCCTGAAAAAGCAGGTTGCACAGTTAAACACCGTAGATATTTACAGTAGTAAATTACCGTTTTTTTGGAAAACCACACAAGAACCAAGTAAAATCATTGATATAATTAGATTGGGGTAGGTAATGGTAATATGTGAAAATTCATATTAATTACACTTTCATGGACTTATGATATAACATCATATCATGTTAGAGACTTACTTTTTATTATGAATAATGAACTAAACATTTGTTTAGATTGGGGTATCATATAGCATATTATAGCATCCAACTGACAATTTTAGGACACATGTATACAATATTTTATATTATATAATTATCCGAATACAGTAAAAAGTACAAACATATATCATTGTTATATAATTTAAATCGTACTTTTACAGAATTACATTACTCATATAGTACTCAACTACTCATGTAATACTTTTACATAGTACTTCCATGATTTACCATAAAAGTCTTCTGTTGTGAGTGACAGAAACACATACAACACTATAGGCCCTACAGAATGTTATCATTCAGCTGTAAAGTTCTACATTTATAACAGGTGGTGAGCGACAGAAACACGTACCACACTGCACAGAAGTTCAATATAGGTAGGAGAAGTACAATACACTATGGTTTGCTTCTTGTACCTTTATAGCCTGTAATTATAGAAGGTGTCGAGTAATCGATTCTTCTATTTTATATATTTGTTGTTGGACCATGACAAACTTTATTTAAACTAGGCGATCTTAAGCAGACAATTAAGTGGGCAAAACAGAGCGGGATAAAGCGGGAAAATGCGCCTGCTCAATCACAAAACACTTCACCAACTGCTTCATCTAAGATTCCTTAGGTAGATGGCCACCACTGCCTAAGCGGCAAAGCAAACACTTCTCTAATCAGTGAAAGGAACCTTCTGTGGGACGATATATTCAACCTTTAATCGGCTCCATGAGCAACCTTATGCATTACAATTAGGTGTTCAGTTGTGAGTTGCAAATTTTGATCCGATTGCGTGCAATCTATAGCAAGTGAGTTTTTTCTCTGGTATTTGATCCTTGTACCCATTGTTACAATAGTCGCAACAAGATTCACTATTTTCATCCTTTGACAAATCTGATAATATAGTCCATAGAGGTGCACGATCATCACACTCAATTGAGAGACTCGTTCCTTATAACAAGAGGTAAAAATTAAATGATAGAGACAGAAAGACTAGTGCATATAGGATACTGAAAATGATGATATACTTCAAGGAGTTTGATTATACGACTCACATCAAAAGACCCTAAAAGCTCGATACAAATTAATTTGGTATTTTTGACAAGAGTGTGACTATAAGCAATGTTTTAAAAAGCGGCATGTGCCTAGGCGGCCTAAGGGCCTGGGCGCTCAGTTGGGCCTTTAGGTGGGTGGCTATGAATTAAGCGGCCACTTATTATCCGCTGAACCACTTGAGCAGCCGCCTCCAAAGGCTGCTCTGGAAGGCGGCCAGTAGCAGGCCCAAATGTCGATCCAATAAGCAATAACTACCGGCCCATTATTTTATTACTATCATATACAAGTATAGCTATATAGTATATACATACATGATATGGATATATAATACTGTAATTTGGAAATATACTACTGTACTCTTGTATATCTACTATATAGCATACATGTTATCAACTAAACATAAATTTAATTAGTTGATACTTAATACATATATTTTATAACACTATATACTTGTTTATACTTATATGCTAATACTTTAACGTAACTATGTTAGTTTTTCAAACTCTATTGCGTAATGTGTCTCTGTACTGTTCTGTGTATGTATTATCTATTAGTATGCACTTAAACTACTTATAGTAGTACTTGACCAGTGTAAATACTATATACTATGTACCACTAATTGATATACTATATATCATGTAGTGGCTACTGCTGTATATAGTTATTGGTGTATTATATACTGTAGTATATCACAGTTCACGAAATTTACTACTTATGACAGTTAGTAGTATTTCAGTTTATGTAATTGTTTTACATTGGTTTTTGTCATGTAGTTGTGTTATGAACTGGTTACATTGTTGTGTAGGGTAACGTTTACACTTATCATGTGTTTTGGATATGTATGAAAGTTCCTTATTATAATATCTGTTTATATACAAATATGAGTAAATTTTAAATAAAATTATAGAGGAAATTAAGCACCCGCCTTTTCAAAGTGTTCACCTAGTGCTTAAATGGTCACATGGTAATGTCTGCCCGCCTCCCACGTCTCGCTTCCCGCTTATTAAAACATTGACTATAAGAGATATTCTCTACAACAATACTACAAGGAGTTGAATGAGCATTGTAATGGGCCAAGATTCTAACAACAAGCACCCTAATGAATTGATATCATCAATATAATATGACCATCAGCCACACATTTGATCAGTAGTCTAAGGGTTTATTTTAATAACAATTTGGTACATAAATAGTGCATCTAATAGATCTTCAATTAAAAGTCAACCTGATGTCATTGGAAATCTAACTTTCAACTTTTATTTGAGAGCCAAAGAGTTCCAGAGAAAATACTAGAACTAACAGTAAGTTACTAGAATAGTCTCATGCATGGTTGCCATTTGTCAAGGCGACCAGGCGGTGGCCTGACCTGGCTGGGCGCCTAGGCACATGGCCTTTTTTTTAATGTCTGCATAATAATGATATATGGTATCCAATATATTACATAGGTAAGGTACTTAGTCTATTTATTTAGTGTTCTACATCCTAAATAGTCATGTTAGAGTGAAGTAGAAGCCTAAAACACATGAAATCATTTAACATGTAAAATATGATTTTAGCATGACACATACAAAATTTTAAAAACAAAAGATCTGTCTAGTCTCCTAGGTGGTTCTAGGTGCCCGCCCCACCCAAATATCAAGTTAACTAGGCGGGTTGCCCAGGCTGACCCCCCTGGGGCGCCTAGCTGCCTAGTAGCACTTAGGAGGCCGCCTCAATAATTATGGTCTCAGGAATTTAAAACTTACAGTGGGTTACAAACAAGAAGTAACAATAGACTACGAACAATAAGTTTATTAGATGTCAACTTAGTCTGTAGAATAACGCTTTGTAGACCCATAATTGCCATGCAAATTGATTTCCTGGTAGTTCCAAATCTTTCAAGTTATATTTGAGAGTCAAAGAGTTTAAAATGTAATAAATAAAAACTAACAATAACAATAACAATAACCACATACCGAGATATTGTTTCAGATTCAGATTTGTATAGAACTTTATGTAAGTGGGGCAAGTCGTATCTGCAAAGTATTCAGGCCGTGTCAACAAAGTATCCAGCCTTTGAAAAAGAAAAAAATGATCTTGATAGGTCTTGGAGAAGCATCCAATACATATTTAGGCGTATCCAACGAGTAGTGGTATCCAATGTGTCTAGTACCCATATGGGACCTATCCGTGCTTCCTTGGCTCTCACAAGCACGGATGCAGTTTGAATGTGATTTCTCTGTGACATCAGTCTTACTTATGTAGAATCTATTGCAGGACCTGTGATGCAAACATATAAGTTGGTAATGTTGTCCCTTTTGGCAGTGATTTGGTAGGTATTGAAGCAACCAAAAAGCTTTTTGGGACACACTATGCCTAAAGTTCTTGTAGCTGAGGTATTTTCTTAGATCAAGGTGGCACATAGCAAAAGGGGCCTGCTTGTTGAAGGAAGAGCACTGTACTCAGTAATTGGCATGTTGGGGATCTAAAATAATACCTCTTTAGATTAGTCTCGATAGTTGACAGGAGGATCCCGAGGAACCGGATAATAAGAACAGACATTAAAGGCTAGCAGGGAGGCTTCATTATCTGTTTGTGAATATTCCTGGTATAGAGAGAATTTATGTATAAACCACAAAAGCATCCTTCTGATATGTTTTCTTGATTTCACATCTGATGAAATCTCCAGGAAAGGCATGCTGTGTAAGATACATGGTATTGTTGTTGTTGGGCCCGATGCAAAATAATACTATTTGCTGTCTTAACAGGGGTCAACCACTGGCTATTGTAGCATAGCTGGTGGAAATCTAGTTTCTTAAAAATTACACCATAGGTATGTGCAGCGTTGAAGCCAAATATAGATCCATGACCTACACAACTCCTGATATGAATTTGCTACGCATACCTTTGTACTGTGATTGTTGTGTTATCACATTCATTGCTAATTCTTTTTCTCTAGAGAACAAAACATATTGAGGTGAATTATCACTTTGACAAAGATTTACTGTCAAAGAAGATTTATATGTGTTATTAGATAAAAAAATCAAGTTGCAGTCTGCAGATTTCTTCACAGAGACTTTGTCCAGGAAACCATGTTCATGGTCTAAATTATAAGCTAGGAAGCACGGATACTCTAAAATAGGTGCCGTACCCGTATCCGATACGTATCGGATACCAATACTCCATGGATACACCTAAATACGTATCAGATACCTCTCCAACCGTGTCCCCTTTTTTTCTGCTTTTTTTTTTTTGTCTGGATACGTCCTGGATACGTTTTGGATACGGCCCAGCCCATTTAAGCCTTTTTTTCGTTTTTAAGACCTTTTAACGGATTGACTTGCGTTTTTACTGATTCTCGGTGCAAATTTGTAAAACGGTTCCTTTGGCTTGTGCGATACATTTTGAAGCTTGGTTTTGCTTCAGTCCACGTCATATTTCTATTGTTGTGCGGCTTGTGCCTTATCTTCTCCAATGGGCTATTGGTGGTTAACGTACCGCCTTTGTGCCTCATCTTCTCCAAAGGGATTCAATTTTCTATTGGTGGTTACAACCTCTAGCCTCTGAATTTCTCTTTTCGGAATTCTATTTTGGCATTGTCTTTGTTCATCCCTTTTGAACGTAAGCCTCTCTAGCTTTCTCTAATTTTTCTGTTTAGTAGTTCTGATTTTCTCACCTTGTCTTGCTGTTAATATATCTACTTGTCTATAATTGCCTCTGCTGTTTCATATTTCAGTTCCTTTTTTTAATTTTGGAATTTGGATATAATTCTTGTATACATATATATATTTCATTACTTCTTATAGACGAAAGAAGATGGTTTGGTGTTACAGATGACATGACACACTTTACAACACAAAATTAAATGATACATGAAATGTGAATGGTTTAGAATATGATTTTATGATGTCCTTTTGTAACTTCTATCTGACATTAATATGAATGAAAGACCCCTTTTTATATCATTGTTCGATAGTATGGAATTGGTTTCCATTCCATTTTCTTTAGATATATTGTGATTTATAAGTGAAATTTGACTGCCTTCATCTATTTTTAAAATAAATATACTATTTATTTTTGAAAATACTTAAATAAATATTAAAAAATTGATGTATCCATGCCGTACCCGTATCCTATATTTTCAAAAATTGTCGTATCCCCGTACCCGTACCCGTACTCGTATCCGAAACGTATCCGTATCCGTGCTTCCTAGATTATAAGTTGGGCATGCATAATATAGTCCCCCCTCCTAGAGGGTGCTGGCTTTTCTATTATCTTTATGTGAAGTTGATGAAAGTTTTCACTACACAAAGGAAAGTTTGTTTTCGTCATGTAAAAAAATTGTCTTAATGGCTCACTAAAAAGTATTCTGGACATTTTCAACTGTTATGCAAGCCTATTCAACCTGACCTAAATTGTTGACCAAGGTTACCCATTGGTATTCCCATATTTGATTTGATGAGGTATGCAAAATTGATTTGTAGGCACTGAAATAACATGAAATCACTTATTTGAATTTGGCGTAAAATGACTGCAATACCTCTAATGGACGTTTGAGAATGCTTATACTTGGTGTGAATATTTCATAAAATTTAGGGTACTACCCATTAAGACCCATTCTAAACCAAATGTATCAATTTTCTGCACATTCGAAGAAGTCGACTTTGTTGTGCACAATACAATAAATCGTGGATAAATACCTCTACCACAGTTGATCTCTATCTCCTTCGTGGCCTCTTTTGAGACTAACACAATGTTTGGTACGTGGTGAATGAAGGGGAGGGGACACTCATGTTAGTCTATTTGGTTAGCATGGGGAGGGGAAGGGAAGGAGAATGAAAAATAATGTAAATATAAAAACTTAGGTGATTTAAAATGGGTGCCAATTTTATTTTAATATTTATAGTGGTTATAGAAGTAGTTTCCTTCATGTGTATATTTGCAACAAACTTTCCATCAACGCTTTTAAGTATTTTCCGCCACAGTCCATCACATTTCCTCCAATTATCTACCTTTATTTTACTTTTCAAACTTTTCTGTTTTGTAACAAAAAATCTGAACTTTTAAATTTCATTCTGGATTATGTACAAAGAAATTATTTTAGTTTTTTTTTCTTTTTATTTTACTTTTTATGTGTTTGTATCATAATCTCCACTTTTCAAGTTTCTAAAAGTTTTTTTTTAAATTATGTATAAAAATTATTTTTCTTTAAAATTTTCCCTCCAAATTTGTTCAAATAATCCTCCAACATTCCATATGTCCATCCAAGTGAGGCATACTACCTTTTCTCTATCCTCATTTGTTGTGGTCTAATTTTTTCTAGCATATTGTTTATATTGTCCCTGCCGCATTTTATATTTTCCTCCAACCTTTCTAATATATTTTCTGCCAAGCCGTCCCCTTCCCCTTGTCTCCACTCCGATTCGGTGGGGAGAGAATGGGAGAGATGCGGCTGAAAAATACTTGGTCCCCCCCCCCCCCCCCCCCCACACACACACACACACACACACTCCCTTTCATTCTCCATCACTTTGTCCAGCAAAACAGCCCAAACCTTTTCCCCTCCCTTTTCCTCCCCTCCATTCATCACACATGGACGTACCAAATAGGCCCTAAAGGCAATCTTTGGACCCAAGAAGTTTAAGGGTGGGACAGATCCATCATGGAGCTGATATTTTTGAGTGAGGCTTGTGTTGCCGATTGGATCTAGACATTTTTCTAGTAGAAGCTATTGGTGGTCATCTCTCGTATCCCCTACAAGTGACTTCTCATTCCTCCCGCAACTCGTAAGAGTGGGGAGAGGGGACAATAAGTCGCATGTAGGGGAGAAAGGAGACGACCACTAGTAGCTGCCCACATCGAGTTACCTCCAGAACAAGAACATGCTACCATTGCATGTTGATGGTGTAGGACAAGGAATGAGGTACCCAATACGACATCGTTTCAACAACACGAGAATAGGTATCCAGCCGTATATCGGCATAAATTTTGATAGATGGAATCTTGTCCGTTTTAATGCTAAATTAAACAAATTAAATCATGAATAATTACCGGTGTAATATGTACATCTGATTTTATCGTTTTATGCAATAAAATTATACATTGGATATGTGGGGGGGGGGGTCCTTTATGTGGGCAGGTAAGGGATCCTTATCGGCATATTTCTAGGGGAGTTCGATGAAAAATGTAAGTTATGGAATTTTACTAGCACTATCCATAAATTTAAATGTATTCCGCTCATACATATGGCAAAAATATACCGTATCACACCTTGGGGGGTAAACCATATAATCATTAGACTCGGCTGAAGCTGTGGGTCTTAGATTGAATATCAATCTCTGTAAGCCTTTTCAACTTCCTTTCGTTTCCTTTACTTATCTTTCTTTGCACCTATCAAATTCTAGAAATCACCCCTAACATGGGGCCAGTCTTGGCACATTGCAACACTTTTGTCACCACCTGTAATGTGACACTCAAATCTAGTGATGCCCCCCCTCCACAAATTACTTTCTCACAGTAGTAGCAAACCACGTTTTCCTTAGCCCCATGAATAACAGAACATTTGATTCCATGCAAAATCAACATCCTTTGGTGCAACTTGACCCCTAGCACCCTTACTGTCACTCAAATTAGAAGGCATTCTCCTCAACAGTTAACACTGAAAAAAGAAAACAAAGAAAAACAAACAAATCATAATTCAGTACAGGTATGCAATACTAAAATGGAATTAAATTACCCATTAAGCAAATACAAGTAGGGCATACAATGTAATTATATAACACTATACATGTGTCTATTACTTAAATGTATTATAGAATCAAACACAATATCTTTAGGATTTTATTTTTTCAAAGAGTTTTTTAAAAACAAAGTCTGATTTTTTAATGTAAAAATAGTATTTACGATTAAATGCACATTTGAAAGCCTAACAATAATATTTTTAACTTATATAAAAGTGACACACAAACATATAGAAAAAACTGTTTTAATTGATTTCAGAAGTTTTTATAAATTAAAAAAAAATCTATATTCACTATATTGTTCATATAACTCTTTCTTAGAACTTCTTCTGACTAACTTAGTATAACAATAATTTTTGTATTATTACTAGTAATTAGAGAAATTACATGATAATAGTAATTATTAGTGTAGTAATTAGGTAGATCTAGGGATAATATTGTAGATCTACATAATATAGTTATATATCCACGCATAATTAGCATTAAACATATCAATTTTGGAGTAGATGTTGGGGCTAGAAAACCATTTTTTTCAGGCAAATGTGGATGAAATTAGTAGGAAAAAGAGATGGAGAGATTGGAAATCTTAGAAAATGAAAGAAATTCATTAAAAGTACCTTGATTTGGGTTGAGCTCCAACCGCCAAAATTTTCGCAGATGCACCTTTCCTCATCATAAGTGCCAACAACAACCTCAAATATTAGTATACTGGCTGGTGTACTGCCAATCTCGATTGGTTTTGTGTAGTGGTGTATTTTTCACCATAACCCCCAAGAATGGCTGTATACGCAACGCCCGTGTAATACAACCCAACTGAAATCAGAATTTTGGCTGAAATCATAACAGTTTTGTCGAAATCTCATTCTTTGGTGTGGAGGCTGGCTTGGATTCCAAGCAATTTCCAATACTGTTTGCTAGTCCTCGCATGCTCTTGGATCCTAGATGATTTCCACTAACATGGTCTAGTGGTCTACTATGGTGACCTCTGTCGTCAATGCAACCTTATCCTTCGCCTACTCAAAGCTGGTATCAAGGAACTTGAACAGCGAGCCTAGAGAGCCCTCGTAGAGACGGTATGGCACTTAGCAAGTAGATTCAAAGGCAAAGTTACATGTAGTCGGACCTAAACCTCAATGAGAGAGCACCACCGTGGTTCTCCTCTGTCCACCCCTTTGTTTCTGCCGACAGTTGCTGAGCGAAACCTAGTGATGTTGGTTCCTTGGATCTGTGCACAAGCTTGTTGGTCACTTCGACCTTGTGTAACTAGGCATGCAGCATTGGCATAACAAGGCTGGTCGACCAAGGACTTGAGAAGTTAACACTGCTGGCCACCCCAATCGTTGCCCTTTTTTGGTTGAGAAAGGGAAACCTTATACTGATGGGTGCTCATTTGCTCAATAAATTGAGGGCTTATGATGTTAACCCCATGTACGAAGGGATTCCCTATACCGCTGGGTGCCCATTGCCTCACAAAATTGAGGGCTTATGATGTTAGCCCCATGTTCATCAATATTTCTCTTGAGTATGAATCATGTCTCCAATATTTTATCTCTTATCCCTGTGGCATTGTAGTTTACAAGAGTCCTTGGCTGCCCATGTGGTTAGTATGGATAGATCCACTTCCTTCAGAAATAAATGTGGATGGGCAGCCCCAAATCTGCTGCCATCCCCACCTTAACATCATTATTGAAGTGGAAACCGGTTGATGGCATGTGTTGCATGCTTGTAAAACTATGTTGAATTGAGGAACTAAGACAAAACCTACCACAAGTAGACACCAACATGCACGGTGGAGGAAAAAATCATCAGTAAGAATCATGAAAGAGCCGTTCACTCTGACAATCTGTGAAATGTAGTGAAAACCTTCTGAGGCATGTACGAGGAGGAAGTACAATGGGAGGAATAATGAGTTTTAGATTCCTTGCACTTACCTATATGGTGTAGGAGGGAGAAAGTTTAGAGAAAAATTACCAGGTGGCCTGAAAATGAGTTGATGCCCGCACAATATGAGGTGGGCTAGTGCACTTTTGTTAGTTGGAGGAACACCTTCATCCTTCCTCCAGTCAGAAGCAAAAAGTTCCCGCATCTTACTCTCATATGCAACCTTTGTGATTTGCTTTGGATATGTGGCCTCGTACTTTATGTATCAAATCCCTGCCCCATGAGGAGGCAAAATGCTTGCATACTGTTGTATGATTGTAGCAACAATTATAGATAGCTATCCTGTCTTGCATGCATTTACTATCTGTGTCTGGTTTGTTGGCATATAGTGCTCTGCCTGCTTCTCTTTAACGGCGTCATTGCCATCATCTCTCTCACTACTACTTAGAGGTCCCTCTATTTGGCTGTTGTCTCCATGAAGGTCGTCATCTATTCACACTGCTCGCCTCTGGGATCAATGGGCCAGTTAAGGGCACGTTTGGTTACTTGGATTTTACCGTATTGGATTGTATTTTGGACTCCAATTCAGCAAATTTTATGTTTGGTTTGCGGGATTGGAGAAATTTGGCTAATCCCGGAATTTTCAAACAGAATAAGAATCCCGTATTTCGGTCTCCATCAAAATTTTCCCAGACGCCAAAATCCATCATGGGGCAAGACAACTGGCATGAAAAAAAAATCCCACACTTACAAAATCCAGCAAACCAAACATAAAATTTTACTTTGCGGGATTTTGAGAATGCAGCATTTCAATAATGTAGGATGGACAAAATACAAGATTTCAATAAATCCAACTAACCAAACGTGCCCTAAATTGCGCCAAAATTCAAGATTTTGTAACTTTTTATATATCAAGGAAATGTTTTGCCACCAACGTATCGTGTCCAGAAAACTATGGGTATACACATCAGCTAGGACAAGAGTATTTCTTTCTATTTACCGTTTAGTCTTTAGAGCATCAATATCTATATACTTTGTTGGTTCTACTATCTATCCCAGCCCTTTTAAATCTAGGTTATTATTAGTTTGGCTGATAGGATTTCTGATGTAATCTAATTAGAATCAGGGATGAAGTTCTTCCTGTCAGCCACTATGTCACAGATTGGTAGTGCTAACTTCGATCGGAATGCAACAAAAGCATATGTTTCTTTCATTCAAGGTTCTGTGTGGATTTAGACTTAATGACCTGGAAGAGTGCTGATATGAAATGCCGTTGATGTTGATTAGTAAATACTGCGTCATTTTTTGGTGAAATGGCAATGAGAAGACTGGTTTACATAATAGTAACTAATCCAGTGATGGGGGTCTGTGTACTTTAATTAGGAAGTCTTCCAAGCTCGATATGTACCATGAAAGCATCTTATTGTGGCATTTAATTTTATTTGAATTAACCTGTGGTGTGATGCCGTCCAACCTGTTATATACTAGCTCCGCTACAATGTCTATGACTTTTTATGTGCCGCATCTATAAAATTTAGTCCGCCTCAATGTTAAGAGAAAACACGTAAAGAAAAAAAAAATCAGAGAACATATGCTAGACAAGTTGCTGATTTTTCGTCAAATATCTGATTTTATACCGTATCCACAGGTTGGTGTGGTGAAGTACGGAATGTTATTATTTCTGACGATGGAAAAGTCACCATAATATATCGTGTTACTGTACGGGGCTCTGACGGAGAGGTACGTTCTTGTACTGAAGCTCAAACTGTTCTCTCCATTTTTGCTAGAAAAATGTTACGGGTAACAGAAACTGGACCAGAAATGAAACCCCATTTGTCATCTTGCACGCATAACAACAAAAATGGAGGAGGAAAGTAATTACTTTTCTCCATTTTTATTGTTACACATGCAAGATGACAAATGAGGTTCAATTTCTGGTTCAGTTTCTGGTATGTATAGCAAACCTCTTTCTGGTTCAGTTCCTGAGGCCACATCAATCCCCGTCTTTTCTTCTTGGGAAAGTCGTTCCATTCTTTAGCTTGATGAGTCTTTTCTGGAATTTCTTAGGCTCATAGGGATTCTACTTTAGCTTGATTAGTCTTTTCTGGAATTTCTTAGGCTCATAGGGATTCTACTGGGACGGTAACGACAAAAGATGGTCGAATCGAAGACGCTGTTGCCGCTGCTGAAGAGTTGGCTTTCTGCAAAGCATGTGCAAGGTTTGGCCTTGGCTTGTATTTGTATCATGAAGGCGAGGTTGTATAGGAATGTAGATTTATGGCCTTTGGGATGCGTATGTTAACCAAAAAATATAGCCAGTCAGGTTGTGCGTAAAAAAGTATTGTAGATCAAGAAAGCATAGATTTGTTAAAGCAGACAGTATACAGAAAATATATGGAACTCGTTTTTTGTGTGCATGCAAAATATTTTGGAATGTTTGGATTTGTAAACTTTGTGGAGTAAATGGTGAGTGATTCTCAGCCGACCACTCCCAGAAACCAAATCATTTTTGGCTTTTAGCTTAAGTTCTATTAACGGTAATCTTGTCTGTCCTGCTGTAAAAGATCGCAATTCTGTTAACTTCTATCATACGTCATATACCGGTGTATGACACCCAATCGTGCCATCTAATAACCATTAACTTGAGTTGACCATTATTTAACTAAATTTGTACCCTATCCCTACTTACACCTCTCTTTTACTTGCTCATCTTCACGTCTCCAACTAGAAGGGTGACAAATTGACAATGAAAGAGGGGTATCTCAGCCTGTCAGGCGTGGAGGGAGTCAGCTATGTACACTGAAACTAGGGAGTGGAAGAGGTGGGGGAGATTAGGTAACGGTGGGATTAGTGGTAACGAGGAAGGAGACATGTCCATGTCCATTTTCACGCGTCCAAAATTCCTCAACATCTAAGCCTCCCTCGTTTTGATCTGTATCGTCATCTAGGCAGAACCTTTCCATTTATTCAGTTCAATGCAACTATTTGTATCTTTCATCTCATGTAGCATTGTCTCTTTCAGAGTCGTTCCTCACGCTGTAAAAGTAGTTATCATTTCATATGTTGAGCAGTCGATGTCAGTAGTGCACTATAATTTGAAACCTTGAATGTGGTTGTTACTATTGGTTGGGTTGTAATGTTGGCAACGAGACGATGATAAAGAGCAAGGGTGTGAATTGTCCAAAAGACTTGCTCGCTGAACATGTTGAAGAGTCTTGGTCCAAAATGTGCAGGTGCTCTATTTTGATTTGGCGACATGCTGCTAACACGTGGTTTCAGTTAATTGGATGCAATTAAGTTGTTGGTCATGTGATTAAAAAAGGTATCAAATTTAATGTATTTCTGATTTTGCATGAATTGTACGACGTTGCACAAGGGTTTGGTTCAACTTGCAAGATGTCATGTAAGATCCAAACTGTCAACTGGCCAAAAAAATTTCACTACACTCATAAGGAAGCTATTCAGATAATTATATACTACAGAAAAAGAATATGTGAATGCAAATTTCAAAATTTAGGCACGCTGGCAACATGATTTTTCTCAATATAATAGGTATCGTCTAAGATCACATGATTAAGTAGTCGAGCCCACTGAAAACCTCATATACAATCTTAGGAAGTCGTTAGGGACTTATTAAAAGTATATTTAAACCCATTAAAAAACTAGATATAATGGAAAAAAGTTTTTCTTGATCAAACAATAAAACTACGAATTGACTGCAAGGAACTGTTGGGGCATACATAACCCAAGCTACCATTTGGCGGAAGTATAAGTTTGACTAAAAGAACCAATCCGGAGATGGTTTATGCAAAGAAAATAAAGTTTGCAATTAGCCATTTTACATGCATTGCATCATCCTAGAATGACTACTTGATCACTAATATACCTCTAAAGACTCTCAAAAGGATAACTAAATGTCCTAACCTTGGCCACAAAAATGACTACTTGCTCCTTTTATAATTAGAGTTTTTTGTGGAACATTGAAAACAAGATTACGGAGACACACTTGCAATTGTATACTCACAAGTTGGCTAAGAGGCCTCTTACCAGCTCCAAAAAAAGAGTCATCCTCCCACTAAATGCTATTGTTATGAGAAATACATTGGAAAAAGATTTTGGGAAGAAGATGGTGGTTGTACAATCATGGAGGAGTTAACATTTTTCTTTGTTCTTGGGTTCACACTTGTAGTCCCTAAAGAAGAGGTGATTGGGTTTTCTCATATAAACGATAAATGAGAGCAAGTGAAGGTTCTCTCCTACAACCCACAAAGAAGGTGCGTTGAATGCTAACTCGTTCAACCCCTGAGAAAAGGAAATGTGATTAGCTCTACATGAATCACATAAGTAAGATTAAGGTCGTGCTTGAAATTATAATGGTAAAATTAAAAGGTAGTCAAATGTAGGATGTTATTTGACATTATTCTATGTCTTTGTACCATCTTATCTCTCTTCTTATTTGTGGGATTTCATTTATCGTACTCCAACAAGCTACACTTGACTCCATTTCAAATTATGTGTTACCTCAATTCACTCAAATATAAAACTTTTGGTTGGTACCAAAGCAGACTTTCAAGAGTCCTTATAGACCCTGAAGATGAAGCCAAGCAAGGTGATGGAACTCATCAATATGTGTAAGATGAAGTGGCTCAAGGATACAAGATCTATAAGGCTCAATCACTATTCTATTATTTGGAATTCAAGAAACGTTCCTCTATCAATCATCATGTTAAATAAAATTTGACCATATTATAAACATTTTGAATGTATGATTGACATATTATGAAATGATAGAAAGGATATAAGATCTAATAAGGAATCTTGTATTTTTAATGAATCACTTATGTTTCATTTTCCTTCAGACATCACTCATGTAAATTCACGACTATAATAGTTGGTAGTCTAGTACTATATACCTATCATGTAAATACATATTATGGACATCCCATTATGTAGATGTCAGTGATGGGAAACACCCAGAGATAATGCAAATTATGCAAAGGCTCACATAATAATAGAAGAACTATGGAAGAATAATACTAACCTAAACTAGGCAAAAACCTTCTATTCTTATGGGATGACTAAGAGAGGGGTAACTATAACCATGTTTCTGAGTGTGAGTCCACCTCAATTTCTTGGGCAAGATGATCCTAACAATATAGAAGTATGATTACATAAAATGAAAAAAAATTTCAATGCCTTGAGTCTCTTGAAAAGTACAAAGCTAATTTTATTGCATTCAACTTGGAGGAAATTCCAAGGTTTGGCGGAAGAACCTTTGCACCATGCAGTTACATGGGATATCTGTTGTCTTGTGGAACCAATTCAAGAAGACCATAAATATACAATAGTTTATTGAAGAAGTAAAGTATATGTAATTCTAGATAATTTTGAAATTTGAACAACATCAAATGACATTGGAAACATACACCACAAGATTTTTTGTTGGTTAAAGGGATATGCTCCCTCATTTTTATGTGATGAAAAGTCTCACATATGAATGAGGACTAAGTTCCTATTTGGTAGAAAAGATAACCCCACTTCAAATAACCTCCATTCATGAGTTGACTTACTAATCCTTGTATTCAAAACATCCAGGAGACAAGCTCACAACCTTTTCCATCCACGACACCTAAAAGAAAGGAACCGATGTGAAATCCTCCTATGATATGTAAGAAGGTGGGGAATGTGTGTTGTTGATGTGAGAATTCTTCCATGGAGAATGCCAAAAAGGGTAGCAAACTCATTGCTATATATACAGACTGATATGACATCTAATAAGATGGTGAGAACTTGCACATCAACATGATTTCAATACATGTAAATAATCACTCGACACGATGGTCAAGGCAACCACATCATCACTCACTACAATCATTTCATTACAATAGTTCAATACTTCCACATAATTGATCTAGGCTAGAGTGAGAATAAAAAACTTAATATAATGAGGCAAATGTTTGAATATCAGCCTCAACTTTCAAACTTCATCACAAACCTCAAAAACACAAAATATTTACGATGGAAAAAGACATCCAATACAAAGAACACATACTCTACAGTAGGAATAGTTCGATTCCATCCGATGGATCATGTCAAAGACGTCTAGAAATAGCCAAACCATATCCAACTCAAGCTCCACAAGTACATGTCAACACTATGTCTATTGCACCACCACTTTAGTTATAGATTCAACAACCTCTAATGGTGCATACCAATGCACAACATTTCCCAAGATGAACCACATTACATGTAGTCATAATATAAATATACACCTAAAAGGAATTCTACCAATATGCACCCCCCATTTTAACCACCAAGGTGACACCCACTATGACCAATCTACAACTAAAGGTTGTACCATCAATGGCAGTGGCTACACCAAAAGATCTGACCAAGACCAAGAGGAAGGTCACTCCCATTGGAACCAGACTCAAAATGATCTTACCCACTATACAACAATGGACTCCATAATGATGGTTCAAGAAATGGACTCTTATCACTTTATCATATTAATTTTTCATCACTCTCTTAGTGATCATATCTTAGTTTTAGGAGTGATTATCTTCTTGAATCACCTACATGTGATTCATTATTGAATTTCAAATATCATTTAGACTATGTAAGTGATACTCAAAGATATTCATAAACTATGGGAGATGAATCAACCAAGGCAATTTGCATAACGAATAAACTTCAAGTGAACCCAGAGAAACTTTGAAAGTAATGCATGTTTAAGAGTGACAACTTGTAATTAACCCACGAACCCTATTCAGAGTGTAGATGATGTCCAACCAACTCAAGACTTATGTCCAAACAAGATCCAATATATAAAAAATTCAATTCTAAGGTGTTATTAACTTTCTCGAAAGTCCTTAGCTAGAGTTTTAAGGTTGGGACATGATATTAGTTTCTAGGGTTGATTTGATTTAGGGACAAGATCGAAAATTAGGTTTTACTTCCATGGAACCTTAAATTTGGGGTAGAAACCCCAATCATCATTTTGTACCCTAATTTTCTCTGTTCACATTACTATATACAACTTTCTTGCTTATATTAAAGGAAAATCATTACCATTAAGGATATCCATATTTGACCACATGAAATTCTCATGGATGCATCCAAAACTCTATAGTAATACAAACCAAGGAATCATGCGTGTTATTCCATATAAGGAGATGGAGTACCAAAAATACTTTTGAATCAGATGTTCCAAAACTATATCCCGTGAATTCTATGCATTTTCTTATTTAAATGACATATATATTGACCATGAAGTAGATAATAAAATGATATAATTTTTCTAAATTACTCTTACATGGGCCAATGACAAGCTACTACATCATCCTTTTTCAATTTCTTTAGATGGAGGCAAGCCCGACCTTTAGTTTAGGTGAAATGTCCCTATTTCCCATGCGTTGTGAACTAGATTGTCACACGCTAGATGGGAATAGGGGGCATTTGCACACATGGATTGTTCATACCCTTCCATAGCTCAAGATATTGATTTAGCCCACAATGGAGAAGGTCAAGTTGAGAGTTTAGTTTCAACTCCATAGCTTGACCGTGGCAGCCAAAGACATAGTTTCACATAGAAGGCCCTACTAGAAATGGCAAGCTATGTGGTGCTTCCCAAGGCGGCCTAGAGCCAAGAATACATGATTGGGTCACATATGGTTTAAGAATGATAAGGGTGTAGCATGAAGAGGAGGAATACCTTGGTTTCTTCCATCTTGAGGGTCGGGTGGAGTTGCTAGAGGTGAAGGGAAATGTTTATGCTGGCTAGGGGTGTTGGAGAAGGCCAAAGGTGTTGTTTTGGCATCAAGCTTGAGGTTTAAGGAGCTAAGAATTGGAGGAGAGGTTAGGGTCGTCCTCGTGAGCTTCTGATGGTTGAGAAACCTTTGAGAATCATGTAAGATTCCCCACACAAACAAAACTGGGCGGAGGAGGCATGGTTTGCAATAACAATGAGGTTTTTGCTGAAGATGAAGGCCAAATCTGGGGGCCAACTACGGGTTCTTCCTAAACCAATTGGGGTTTGGTTTCAGGTGTGGTGATGTAGGTGGTGCTTTAGGATGCCTTATATAGGCAGGGAAAATATCGAGACCACATCTATAGTTCATGGAGGAGGAGTTTGTGATGATATTTAGACATTTTTTATCCCTTCACGAGGGTGCCCAAACCAAGATTTGTTGGAAAGCTCATGACCTCCAAAAGTCATTAGACTATCTCCATGAGATTTATTCACACACACACACACAAAGAAAGAGAGAGAATACTTCCTTACTTGTTGTGGGGTGGAAGCTGATCACATGATCATTAGTCCTAGATCTAATGGCCGGTATGCCACATGACATGGTAAGGGAGTCAGGTCAAAGGTTCCCTATAGTACTTTGATTGATTAATAGTTTGATCAGTAAATCAATGTTAATAGAACTTACCAAAATGATTTCTCTATTCATATAAAAGACAAAAAACTTCAAAAAAATTCTCTAGTTTAAGTTTTGTATCAACTTTTTCTTGCTATAAAAATATGACAACAAAATTAGTGAGTCAAATATTTTTCCTTGATCTTCAAGTCACCCTTATATTAAATTCAAAAAGAGTCTCCAAAATCACATATAATCTCATAAAGTGTTAAAAACTCTTACGTGCATTTATGAGGCAATAACTTGACTAATAGAATTGTTAGTGGCCAACAATTATCTTAGAAGATCACTTGATTCACGAATGAATGGTATTTATACCGTTGCACCATAACTTCTTGGATTATTGTCCCAAAGGACTTAAAAGCAAAGGTGCAAGCAACGTTATTCATTTAGAATATTATATTTAGTAGTCTTTTTCAAATACAAATGCTAAAAGGGATGAAATTCCAAATCCCCACATACTTTCCCTCTTATACGGATTTTGCCCATAAAATCTGGCTCAATTAATAAAAGGGCGTGAGTGATTTTTCCCCATGTCAACTTTGTGGAATCAATGTCTAAATTGACTAATCACTTAATTTTATGATGGATAAACCATTCCCCTTATTTGTGTCTAATGCTTCTACTTGAATGTTTTCAAATTAGATAGACGCACTCAAAATGCCTACATTTGCAAACCTAGTTTGGAGAAATCAATTCATTTATGCAAAAACATCAAGATAGATTATTACATAGTTTATCTCCTTAGATCATTTTTGTAATCACTTGAAATGATTGTATGACTTGTAAATAAGCTCAAAGGGCAATAAAATCATTTAGTTCAATGAGTAATGTACTTTTACACGAAATGACCTAACACATATCAACATTTTTCATCATAATAGATTGTCCTGGAAACAATCTCGATAGAGAAGATGATTATCTTGATCATGTATGATCATCATCCGAGATGCTAACTATCATAGCGTCTCAGTCGATGACTTTAAGAGACTTGTCTTTTAGTGTCATTGACCAAGATACACCCCTTGCATCTCAGCTGATGACACTATTGTTGTAAAGTATAACATAGCTGTTGGAAAGAGTCCCAAAGTGAAATATACCCATTGGGCTCTCCCCCAAAATGGCTGGATTTCATCCTAAATCATTCTAATGACTAGGAGGTATCCTCAACTATAAATAGACCCATTGGAATTCATTGTTAACCAATCACTATGGAGGTCCCTATACAATAGTTGAGGAATTTTTGCCTCAAGTAGCTCGTATCCACTCTCATGAGATTAATCACTAGCTACATCCATTACACTGAGTAGGAAATCTATAAGATAGCTAGTCCTACATGTATATCTTGTGAGAATCTCATTCCTCTACTTGCAAAATCTCTCTTTCTACTCATGAATACGAAGATTCTCTCTCTTGGTTAAGAGAGGAGAAGAAGAAGAAGAAGGGAAATAGCCTCTTGGTTAAAAGTTTCTCCTTATTGAAAGTAAAGTCAAAGACAGAAGATCTAAGTCAAGAATAGGTAAGTCCTTGAAGGTTGAAGACTCTTTGGAAGAGTGGTAAAGTCCTTGGTGAAGGCTGATGACTTGTTATAAGAGTAGGTAAGTCCTTGGTAAGGCTAAAGACTCTTGGTCATGCACATGTAAGTCCTTTATAAGGTTATTGGCTCCCTTGGATGAAAAGGGAATCTAGATATCTCTTGATCTAGGGAAGGGATGTCATTTGTTATAACTCTTATCATGTAATATAAGGAGTGACACAAGATTAAAAATCCTAGAGATTGAACCAGCTTGGTAGTGGATCTACATCCTTTGAGATGGAACCACTATAATAGTGCCTTCACTTATGGATTGTTCAATCTCTCTCTCCCTTTCTTTTCATACTTGTGGAAATATTTTGACAATATAATGAATCTTTTAAGTGGTTTTCGTATATTCACCCCCTCTAGATCCCATTATATATCTAACAATCAATATCAGAGTGAGGTGTTCTACAAGAAAATACTTCTACAAGTAAGAGAAGATGGGTGATAGTCAAAGAGGGAACTACTTCGACATTCCAGTCTTTCATGGAAGAAAATTTCTATATTGGAAGAGAAAAATGCAGTTCTATATTCAAGGATCAAGTATTGAGCTATGAAGAATGGTGGATCTTCCATACAAGCAACCAAAGACAAAGTTAGAGGAATAATATGAGGCTACTTCAAAGAAAAAACCTTGAATGTCAAACTATACACATCCTATATGCCTCTCTCTCTCCCCATCTGAGTTCAATTGGATATCTCCTTGTGACATAGCATACAAGATATGGAGAAACCTATCTATCACTTTTGAGTGGATGTATCAAGTTAAAGAGATCAAGGTCTTCATGCTCACCCAACCCTATGAAGGTTTCAAATTTGGCAAAATGGAGAGTGTGGCTGAAAGGTTTCAAGGCTCAACACCATTGTAAATGGTCTTGCCATTCTAGGCCATACCATGGACAATGGTAAGGTAAAATCCAAGATTCTGCACTCCCTTCCTCAGTAGCAGGGCAAGAGGGTGATGACCATAGAGAAAACTAAGACTCTTTCTTCTATTCCTATTAAAGAATTTATAGGAAATCTTCAAGCTTATGAGGTAATTCTCAACTCACAAGAAGAAGAGGACATTGAAGAAAATAATCAAAATAAGAAGACAAAGGTGATTGTTTCTAATGTTTCATCAAGTTACAAATCCTCTCAAGGTGAACAAGATGCCATGAAATTCAAATGTAGATCCTACAAAGACAATCCTTTTCTCTCCATCCAGTGCCTAAAATGCGGAAGAAGGCTCACATCAAGGATGATTTCCCACAAGGAAAGAAGACCCATAATCACAAAAGAAGGGAAGAAAAACACAAGAAGAAGGATAAATGGCAAAAAACCTATAGTGGATGATCTAACTTAAGCTCTAGTGAAAGTGAGGTTGGGGAATGTCATTTTTTCACATGAAAAGCTCAGACAAAGATTCAAATGAGGTAAATCTAAACTCTTTAGATAAATAATCTTTAATTGATATTATTCATGATATCTGTGAATCTATTAAGTTTACTAAGCATAAAAATAAAAAGCTTGCTTAGTTGTTGACAACATGCATGTAGAAAACGATCTAGAACATGAAAATAATTTTTTTACAAAATGATGTTGAAAATATTCAAAAGCTTATTTAGAACTAAAATTAAAATTCTATGGTATTGAGATTAAGAACAATCCTTATCTTAGTCAAGTAGATGCTCTGAAAGTTAAAAATTCTAGCTTACTTGATAAGATATCAAGTAATTATAATCTCAACCTTTTATGCATAGTTCTAATGAAGAGCATGTAATAATTTTTGATCCTCTCACGATGTTGATACTCTTAAAATTGAGAATGAGGACAATGATTTTGTTCTACAAGGAATTGAATATGAAAATAGTGTTTATCTGTCTAAGATTGCTATGCTTGAAAATGAAAATACTTCCTTCCTTTCTAAAATCAATACCCTTGAATCTTATTCTAGTTCTACTAGTAAAGAGATTATATTGATGCTCTTCATATTGTAAAAGATTTTTGCATGACTAGATTTGTTTTCTTAGAGACTGATTTCATGCTAGAGATGATATTAATGAATGTTCTTCTATGAACACTTATCTTATGTATGATAATCATATGTTGGGATAGTCCTTGCAAATATTCTTAAATGGAAAAAAATAATCTAAATTAAATCCATGATCATGCTACCAAGAAAAATGGTAAACATGGTATTGGATTTGACGGTAGACAAAGCAACAACAAAGGCAAGGGGCCTCCAATTTTCAATGGAGAATCCTATAGTTCCAAGGCTAAGGGCACTTATAATTATTCTAAGAAATATGGTCATTATTCTACATATTACCATTTTAGGAAAGCACCCAAAGGCAATAGGACTTAGTTGGCTAAGCTAATCCCAAGACCCAAAAATATGATTGGGGACCATTTCATCTTTCTTATTATAGGACACTTGCAAATGAGTTACATGAGCTCTTGATTTGCAAATTAGTTTCTCAGTTCACATAAAAGAAGAAAGGCGAGATGTGTATGTGTTGTCAACAAGATGAAATGATATGGTAAGAATATAGGTGAAGATGTTCTTTCTCTTATCCAACACTATTTGATATTGCCAAGCCTGCATCCACTTTACATGTGGTTTTTGAGTAAATGTTTGTGTTATGAATCTCATCACTTTATTACTCAAAAACTCTCCCTAGTGTTGTCATAGTGCTTTGCTAACTTATTTATACATGTTTGGATATTGTTTATATTTTTATCATACCTCTAGATATGTTTATTGGAAAATGTGTGCCATTGACAACAATGTTCATTGGTTGAGATTGTGTTGACCACATCTCGACCGATGAGGTTCCTTAGGATTTGCCTTGCTACTATCATCCTATAAGAAGTTCCACACACAAACTTGGCCGATGGTTCCAATCAGTGAATACACATATGGGTTATTAGAAGAAACTTTCACTCTCAACTATATTTTCTCATTCAATGCCTTATTCTGAATGCATTTCCCTTGGTACCTTGATTTCTTTTATGCATAGTTCCTTGATTTAAATTGTCTATATTGCATTCAACTCTATTGTTCTAATTGATCTAACCATTGGTATCTCTATATATTGAAATTATATGCATCGAGTTGTTATTCATATTTTGATTTTAATTTCTTTGAATCTCATGGTTGTGATTAACATGCTTCCAATGTTCTCTAACTTGCTACATCTATATATTTGTATATCTTGTTTATGTTCAACCTTAAGATTTATTAGTGATAGTAATCATTTGCTGTAATGCATACCAGCTAGTGAGTAATATTTATCCATGTTTCATATATTTGTTTGTATGAATATCTCTCTACATCTACTCATAGAATGCTTCAACTTGTGCATCTTTTACTATGATCTAGATCCTACTAGTAATCCTATCATGTGATATCCTCTACTAGTAGTCTTTCAACATGTGGTTCTAGTAGTATTGAACTATATGCCATGCTTGTATCTTGTTTCATACTTACTCACTTGATCCTTGATTTGCATATCTATTAGTTTGAGTTACTTGATTGCATAACCTTGCCTTGATTAGTGCTATAACTACATCTGGGGTTAAATGCATGTTTTTGTTTGGTTTACACACGTTTCTTGGACAAGCCCTTTTGCCTTTTCTCTTCTACCCTCCCTTTATGACAAGTTGTGTTTTAGCTCTTCAAACCCTCACTTTTTGATATGAAAAATGGGGAAGAGTCATGTCTTATGCAAAGGGAAAAAGTGTAAGTATATGGGAAAAAACATGAGTTTTATAAATGTTATGAAAGCTAGCCTTTCAAGAGATATAGCATAATTTGAGGGGGGGGGGGAAGGATATGAACTCAATTAGAATATATTGAGGGGGAACACTATAGGGATTTTGTGAAGGGAGTTCTTCAGAATAAAATCCTCCTTTATATTGTACCCTTTGGATCCATCATAGTTGTAAAATGTTGGTGAACAAAAGTCATGGAAAGGATAAAATTATACCTATGGGAAAACTAGTTGTCCAACAACTAGACACATATTTCTTGGTGAAAAAATTGAACACTCAGATCTAGATCTAAATCGGACACCAAGAAATTTGGATCGTCTAAGAAGAAACTCAGATCAGCCAAGCTATTGCATGGTTGTCTTCTTCACAACACCTTGTTGTCATCTTGTAGAACAACTTCTCCAAGCCTCTACACGTGTTCCTTGTCTTATACTTCATCCATACAAATGAGGGAGAATGTGGTGCGTCACATCGGCTACCAAGTTGAAGAAGAACATGAGTTTTCAACGTGCTAGTCATTCCAAAACTCCCTTTCTTATCCTATGTTGGGAAGCAATCCTTAAGGCATCTTCCTCTCTCTCTCTAAGAGAGACATGGCACCTAACTTGCTCAAAAGTTGTCTCAAAATATGTATCCAACCCTTTCAGACATGCCCCCTTTATATAGAAGTGTCATGGGCTTGGAAAACCCTAATCCTGATATCTTTCCTAACCACAACCTTAAATCAGTCTTAATGCTGAAATCTCAGGATGAAACTCCAATCTGCCAACAGAGTTTCCCAATCAGCAGATTGGGTTCATGATGGAACTAAATGGTATTCTAATCAGTTGACTTGGTTACTCAATTGGTTGACTGGGTCAATTCAGATCTAGATCTTAATTGCTTTTCAAATTGAGACCTTCCTTATTGAATTCCAGTAGGTCGATTGGGATACCCAGTCAACCAATTGGATCAGATCAGTGAAATCCAATCAAACAATTGGCAATCAATTGATCCTGTGATCAACCAATCCACAGGATGTCTGGACATTCCAATGGTCTGTTTGGATTAGAAATCAACCTTTTTATGATTTAGAAACATTCTAATCATATGTTTAATTGCAAACTTCAATTCTCGTATGCATCCTTATGTCTGTGACCCTATATGTTCCTAATTGGTTGGTAGTGATGTTCAAAACATCACAAGTAAAGATTGGTGTCTAGCCACACATCATTGCCACACAGGTAATAGGAGTAAGTTGGAGAACAACTTTAACATGTAAAGTGATCAATGTTACCATGACCATATAATCCCTTTGCCATAGATGTCTAGATACTAAGGCATGAAATGTCATCTTCTTATCATTCAAGTTATGTTCCTTGAACTAGAGTAGAATATAAAAGATGTTGTGAACTCACATATATTGACTCACATGACCATGTCCATGCATTTCATAATCTCCTTATTAAGTGGTTGGGACATCACTTTAAAGGAGGGACAAAGTCCATCTACATCACTCACATTGATACCCATGTGTCACAATCACTACCTTTTTGACAACTCTTATTCAGAGAATGTTGGGCTAGTGGTCAAAGAACACAAAACATGTGATGCTATAGTGATTTTATGTCTAAGGATCACACTCACCACTATCACATTGATATGTGACTCTAACATGTCATTACATGACTGCCATGTGTCATTTTCAAGGTGGGTCTGGCCAATATAACTTGTTCTCTAACAAGTACCCATGTAATTGAGTTGATATCCAACACCATGACTAAAGAGACATAGTCATCACTCACCATACATGATAGTCTTGTGTATTATTATTTTAATAAAATCCATAATAATAAATGAATAGGAACATAACAAGAATGAGTACTATCATTATACATACACTCTCATGTTCAGGTCCCAAAACCATATGTCATCAAGTCAACATTGTTCTTACATTATTAGGTTTATTCATTATCTCATTACTGAAAGAAACATAATAAGTGGATTTGTCTTTTATTAACAATCAAATAAAATACAAATTAAAACTTTTGCAATCATAATATGATGGATATTTGGGCATATAAACAAAAAACACAAGAATTAAATTATATTGAAACCCCTAAGTTTCTCCAAAGGTATGATTTTACTTGAAAGTTTTAATACATTTATGGAATGGTTTGTCATCTTCAAAACGAGGTAGAATGTAGACTCAAGGTCAAAATTGATAATCCCTTATTTTGATGATGACTGAACCATTCTACTTATATGTGTCTAATTCTTTACTTGAATGTTTTCAGATTAGATAGACACACTTTAAATGCCTAAACTTGCAAACCCTAGTTTGGAGAATTCAAACTATAGTTGCAAGAAAATCAAAATTGAATATTACATAGTTTATCTCCTTAGATCATTTTTGTACTCACTTGGAATGATTGTCACTTGAAAGTAAGCTGAAAAGTGTGCTATAATGTTTTTGGTTTGATGATTAATGCATTTTTACACAAAATGATCAAATGTATATCAACATTTTTCATCAATTGAGATCGTCTTGGAAACAATCTCAGACGAGCAGCTAATTTCCTTGATAATGTTTGCTAATCAGTGAGACACTAATTGTCATGATATCTCTGACATTGACACTATAGCTATAAAGTGTAAGATAACCATTGGAGAGAATCCTAAATTGAAATATTTTTATTGCACTCTCTCCAAAATGGGTAGCATTCATCCTAAATGATTCTAATGGCTATGAGGTATCATCAAATATAAATAGGACCTCTTGGGATTCATCCCATGGTCATCCAAGCATTATGAAGACCATGTCCTATAAATGAGAGATATTTGCCTCAAAGAGCCCATATCCACTCTCATGAGCTAAATCACTTTCTATGCCCATTAGAGTGAGTAGGAAATATATAAGAGAGCTAGTTCAATATGTATATTGTGAGGCTCTCATTCATCTACCTCCTTATATCTTTTTCTACCATGAAGATGAAGATTCTCTCTCTTACCTAAGAGAAGAAGAAGGGGAAGATGTCCTTGGTAAAATTCTTCTCCTTTGTGAAGGTGAAGTCAAAGGAGGAAGATCTAAGTCAAGAGTGGGTATGCCCTCGGTGAAGACCGAAGACTCGTTGCAAGAGTAGGTAAGTCCTTGGTCATGGATATCTATGTCCTTTGTAAGGTTATTGGATCCATTGTCCTAAAAGGGAAGCTAGTTATCTCTTGATCTAGAAAAGGGTGGTGATTTGTTACAACTCTTATAATGGAATATGAAGAGTGACACAAGGTTGAAAAATCCTAGAGATTGACCCCTCTAGGTAGTGGAGCTACAACCTTTGAGATGGAACACAATACATAATGCCTTTACTTGTGGATTTTTCAATATATCTTTCTTATTTTTCATACATGCAATATTGTTTTAGGCAATATATTGAAGGCCTAATGATTTTTTTAAAGTATTTTTAGCTCTATTCATCCCATGTGGAGCTCATTATATATCCAACAAACTTCTAGCTCCCATTTGAATTCATTAATTTCATGGAGTTTCTATAGAAGCTAAACCATTTCCATCTCATCATTGCAGATCTCCTGATGTGGTAGATTATTCAACAAGAAATTCACCCTGGAAAAAATCCCTAAATTGTTTACCTAAACTAACATGAAATAATCACCACCTACAAGCAGACGAGTCGTATAGCAGTATCTTTAGGATCAAACCCAAATGGTAACATTTTTAAGAACAATTCTGACTTAAATCTCATTAATTTAATGTAATTAGCAAGGATGGATGGTTTTGACAAATGATTAACTAAACTAACAACTAAGAAATTAAATCAGACTAAGAAAGGAATTATTTTTACACTATGTTAAAATTACTAGGTTAACTAATTTCACTTCCATTTCCTACTTATTAGTTTTCTCATGTTACATCACTCATTTATACAAATATTTATACTGAGACCAAGGAATTTTGTATCCTCTTAGAGTACAAAAAATTTGCAAAGACATATTTCCCCGTATGCTTCAGGTCTCATTACCTACATATCCTTAATCCATTCCCCAGAGAATCCCCTTCCATGATCTTATCTGAGGTTCAATGACATTGATTGGTATTCTAATCCTAGATTTCAAAGTCTTTATGTCTAGGATTATGACAATCATAGAAAATAGGTAGCTAATCTATAAAGCATTCAATCAATCAGTCGATAATCAATCAGAAAATCTATATGAATACCAATTTATAACATGGTGGTACAAGATGTGGGCAACACAATTAATTCTGCATCCCAATACAGATCTACTCCCTAATTTTGTTCATGATACAAAAATAGAGAGATAATAAGAAGAATCCTTGGATAAATTAGCATTGTAGAGGAGAAGATCAATGGTCTTGTCACAACTCCCAAATAATAGCTTTAGTCTCTGGTCCAGATCCTCCAGTAGAGTGCGTCTTCACATCAAATTGAAAGCTTTTTGTCTCTTCCCTTCTTTGGTGATAGTTAGGGATGTGGATGGGAGCGAATATGTATGACCCCTATAGTGAACGTCCCTAAAGTGTTTTTGTATCCGCTCGTACTATATCAGATTCATCTAAATTCACCCAACGATTGCCAGCTGAAATTTCATCATAGGAGTTTTAGGTGACTTTTAGTCCGATTGACTAATTTGAAGTAGTTATTAAATATATTCATTGTGTAGATAATTCTATTATCCTTATAATCTTACTTAAATCACTCAATTCTAACATTGGATGTCAAAATTAGAGCCATTTTAGTACGATGGTATATTTATTGATCGGGTGACCCACTTTGTAGTTGGTGACCTGCTAAATGATAAGTATTTTATCATGTAGAAAGATTGTCTGATCCACAAAGGTGATAAGAGAATCACAAGTACATAAAAAGTCTTGTGATTATTGACAAGTTGATAATTAATCAAGATCGATCGATCATAAACACTGATCAGTCAATCAACTTTTTAGTCCATCTATTTAGCTATAGGTAGATCACCCAATCAAGAAGCTTTCAAGGGTATATCACTCAATTAACCTGCATCACATATATACTTGTTTTGAAGTTTATCAAATTGTGCATCCAATATATTTTTAAACATCCAATTTTGAGTTTGTATATGAAAGTTATGACTTTCTGAGTGACCATCTATACTTTGGTGATCTCACACCGATTGTTGGAGTTGGGGAATGAGTATATACAATATTTGATCATTTACTTGAGATTTTCATGGGGGGACATTTGCTTCTCTCTTCTTATTGTATCAACCTACAAATAAAATACTGAAAGTATATAAAATTCTATACAAATTGCATAGCCTACTCACAACTTTAAATTAGTGAAATGTTGAGTAGAATGCAAACAAAATATGCAAAAATAAATCTAAAATTTAAGTCAAAACACGATGACATTCATCACAACCCTGATCTTTAACATTTCTCATCCATGAGTAAAAAAAAATCTAAAATACTCTACAAATAGATACTTTCAACTTTATCATATTTGTATCATGCTTCATATTTTTATCATATTTGAATCCCTACCACCAAGCATGGCCAAGCAATCCGATTTTTTTGAAATCACATAACACAACTTTTCATACCCTCTATCCTAAAATTTTGTTTGCACACTTGCTTTTGTGTCAAAAACCTATATTGTAAATAAGATTCAAAATTCTTGATGTTTCAGATAATCCTGCATATTCTAGTAAGATTTTTGCACATGAATAATGTTTGCTCGTGAAGGTTGTTTGGGGGTATTCTTCTTCCCCTAGGTGGAAAATAGAGTGAATGAGGATATGAAAAAGGAATGACCAATATCTCCTCTATTTGACTCAAGATTTGTTTTCTTTTGATGTGTGCACATTGACATCTTTTTTTATTTTTTGTGATACACCCCTGTTACATAGAGAGGGGTATGGAAGAAGCAATTATAGAGGGAGAAGGAGGGAGTGTCACACCAAGTTTAGAGTTTTCCACACTTTAAGGCATTTTTATTATTTGGCGAATTGTAGGATAAGATGAAAATATAAGAAATATAGAAGAGGGTTGAACTTGTACATCTAATATATTATAATATAGAGCATTGGGACATTCTGACATAATAATTCAATCACATTATGTCACATGCAAGGCTAAGACATTTCCATAAGCATGATATGCTGATTAGTAAAGAGATACATTGCGTTTGATTCTTCTAAATCTCATACGACTTGTCATTATTTCCAAGGAACATGGTGCATATATTCATCGGATACACATGTTGATTTCTAACCATTGGCATGTTTTAAAAAATATAGTTAACTTCAAAAACTTACTTTGAACAAGGGATTGTATGACAAATTCTATATGTAATGAAAAAATGAATGTCAACTAAGACGATTTGATAATGACTTCAACTAACATTTTATGAATTATGAACTGAAATAAAAACAATTTTAGCTACACATAATGCGAGTAAATTAAATGCAATGGATGCATGCAAAGCTAAAAATTGTTGAAATAAAATGAGAAAATAAAAGAGATAGGTGTTGGTGAAAAGGAGTATGCACCACCGAACCTCCACCCTGAGCTTACAAACTTTCTCATCCCTGACAAAATACTAAACGTAAGATGGAGGGGAATGAATCCTCGATTCTCATCCACCAGATCCTGGAAAAAAAGTCCAACTAAAAAGAATATGAATAAGGGCTGGCACCTTGAACCTATAAGTTCCATGGTATAAAATGTGATTAGGTGGCCGTAGTAGCTCAAATATATTGTTTGAATGGTTGAAGTAATTTTGTCTTTCACCCTACAATCCATCCATCATGATCTCCTTCAACAGTAGAGGAAGTGTTAGTAGTGTGGATTAGGAAGAAGTGGCACAATGTAGGACTAGTGCCCATTTGGTTTTATGCACTGAGTTTTACTCAATTTTCACAGGCTATTTTTCCATGTATTACAACCATTATTATTTATTATTGCATCAAATAATAAGTATTTTCACTTAATTATGTCAATTTATCATATTTTATTCAAACTTATGTTAGTTTTTCCTGATTTTAGGTAATTGGAGTACTTAAAAGGCAGCTCAGTGCTACCAATAGTAAATTCAGTGATACTGGCTTAATGTGAAAATCCACTAGGGGAAATAAAGAAATCTTAGTGCTACCGAGGTACTACTCAGTGTTACCGAGACAACTTATATGCCACCGAGATGCTAAGTTAGTGAAACCAACTTATGGTCTAGAGGGCATCAGTAGCTGTGATTTATCAACTCAGTGCTATCGACCCACATGTCATTGGTACCGACACTCAACGAGAAGTTCGAGTCAGTCGATGACTCGATGCCACTGATATCCAATAGGGGGTATCGATTTTTGTGTGATCAGAGCAAATTAAAGATTTACAAAGATCCGAATAAGACTTAATGATGTTCAGAGTCCCACTTATGACCTAAGGGGAGTTCAAACAGACTTAATAATAATGTTCTATTCTATTGCAACCAAGCATGAATACTAACGATGAGGAGACAGAGGAGACAACCATACCTCAAATGATCCAAGCACCTCCAAAAAGTAGATTTGCAACAAGAATGCCGTGGATCAAGACGTTTGATAGAAGGGATCTTGTAGACCGGTTCCTCTAGGGTTTTTCATTAGATTTTGTAATGTTTATTTTTTTTCTTCTCTCTTCTTCTATATATTTTCGATAGATGATTTGGGGCTAATCCACTTGATCATTAGGACTTGTGAGTAGCCTAGATCTCATTGTAATCGACACTATGGTTATATATTCTTAAATTCTAAACATAACTCTATGATTTTTTAATGAATTACCTATGCCTGTTCACCATAGTTCATTACTCAGACTCTTAATTGCTTCAGGAGAGGGATTCGGGGTTGAAAAGGTCGTATATTTACATAGTTTATATTATGACTTGGGAGAGGGCTTACTGTTGGATCTATAATGAGCTCTAGGGTGTGAATTGAGCTAAAAACCACTTAAACAAAATTCATTAGACCTTCGAGATATATCTAAGATAACATGGCAAGTATGAACTTTGAGTGAAACTAAACATGCATAGCAAAGGAGAGAGATATTGAATACGTACAAGATAACACAAGTTATTTATAGTGGTTCCACCCTCCAAACTAGGAGATGTGCGTCCACTACCTAGAGAGGTACATCTCCAAGTTTTTTCAACTTCTAGAATTTTTCAACCATGTCTCATGATTATATTACATTATAAGAGATACAACATAAGACCTTCCTTTTCAAGGACGAAGACACCTAACCTTCCCTTTGAGGACAAGGGAGCCAATAACCTTATGAAGGACTTACCTATCCATGACCAAGAGTCTTCTACCTTACCAAGGACTTACCTACTCTTACAACGAGTCTTCAACCTTATACAAGGACTTACCCATTCTTACAACAAGTCTTCCACCTAAAAGGATTTACCCACTCTTAACTTGGATATTCCTCCTTTGACTTCACCTTCACCAAGGATAAGCTTTCACCAAGGGACTCCTTCCCTTCTTCTCCTTCTCTCTTAGATAAGAGACAAAATCTTCATATTCATGGTAGAAAGAGGGATTGGGAGGTAAAGGAAGTGAGAGCCTTACAAGATATACATGTAGGACTAGCTCTCTTACAAATATCCTAATCACTATAATGGATGTAGCAAGTGATTAAGCTCATGAGAGTGGATAGAGGCTTTTGGAGGCAAATCTCTCTCAATTATAATATAGTGATCTTAATAGTGCTTGGTTAACCATGGGATGAAGCCCAAGGGGTCCAATTTATAGTTGAGGTTTCCTACTAGCTATTAGAAACACTTAGGATCAAGTTCTAGCCATTTTGGGTGTTCTAATGAATACATTTTCAAGTTTTGCAACACTCCAACGGCTAAAAACACTTCTCTGCACTTTTTTGTACGATGTTGTTGGCTGAGTTGTCTTTTGGGAAACTCGACTGATGACACTGTATGATAAGTCAAAGTGTGGTGTTTCAGTCGAGTTGTCACCAGGAAAAACTCAAGGATGCTAGGATATGTCAAGACCCACACAACTTGTCAACTGAGTTGTCTCCAAGACAAACTCAACTGACAAGGTAGTCTATAATGGATTTTGGAAAATGCCATAAAAGTGCTTAAATATATGAGTTAAGTGTTCTTGATTTTTTCTAAGCTTAATTACAAGTCATACAATCATTACAAGTTATTTACATAAAAGATCTATGGATAAAACTATTTATTCTTCAATCTTGATCTTTATGCATGTATGACTTGATTTCTCAAAGTTGGGGTGTGCAAGTTTAGGAATTTGGAGTGTGTCTTATATAATATGAAATCACTCAAGTAGAAGCATTAGACACAAATGAGAGGAATGGTTTAGTCATCATCAAAACAAGGGTTTAGTCAATTTAGACCTTCAACAATTTCCCTCTTTTTGAAGATGACAATAAATGTTTTGAAATCATTTAGGTAAAATCATACCTTTGGAGAAACCTGGGGGTTTCAATAGTATTGAGTTCACATACTCCCCCTAAATTGATACTAATACACATCACATACTTCCCCTCAACTGATGCTATTTCTCCTGCATCTTTAGTTTTAATAACATTCATAGAAATTATGTCTTCTCTTCATATATGTCATCTCACATATGTTTTCCCCCCTTTACATAATATTACATAAGATGTGTCTTCTCCCCCTTTGTCATTTTAAAAGGTGAGGGTTTTGAAGATCTAAAGCACAACTTGTTAGATAAAGGGAGCATAGAAGAGACAAAAAATAGGGGCTTGTCCAAGCAATGTATATAAAGCAAATTAAGACATGCATTAGAACAACCCAAGATGTAATTTTAGCAATAAAACAAGGCAATGCTATGCAAGCAAGTAACTCAAGATAGTAGATATGCAAGTCAAGGAACAAGCTTGAGTATGTATGAAATATGATACAAGCTTAACATATAGTTAGATACCAAATTATGAGCAAAGATAGCAATTTATGAACAAGACTAAAATTACATGTAGATGGACTACTAGTAGATGATGTCACATGTTAGAGATACTATGAGGATCTAGATCATAGCAAAAGATGCACAAAATCAATAACAATCTATGAGTAGATATAGAGAAACATTAGAAACTATGAGACATGCAATTTGGGAAGCATGAAAGGACATTACTCACTAGCAAATATACATCATTACCAAAAGATGATTACTACTAGGAAACTCAAGGTTGAATCAAAATATATACAACTAGATATATGTAGCAAGTTAGAGAACAACAGAAGCAAGTTAATTACAACCATAGTTTTCAAATATATTATCACCAAAACATGCATAGCAACTCAAGACAAGTGATTCCAAGGTATAGAGATACCAATAACAAGAGAAATTAGAAAGATATAGTTGTATGCAAGATATGAAATTTAAAGCACGACAATATGCATATCATAAAGAGTTACCAAGGGAGTGCCAAATAATACAACTATTGGTTGATAAAATCTTAGTTGAGAGGGAAATTCTCATCCAATAAACCATCTGCATATCCATAGCATAGTGTTGCCAGTCGAGTTTCTGGGTTGATCTTCTCAGTCGAAAACAAATGTTGCAATATCCTATTGGTGCCTATCGGTCAAGTTTCCTCAGGACAAACTCAGATGACATCTGCTGCTATCAAAAGCACATATATTTCTTAAAAATAGATCTAGAGGAATGATAAAAATATAGACAATATCCAAACATATATAATCAAGTTAGTGATCCACTATGAAATCATCTAGAAAGGGTTTTGAGAAATAAAATGATGAGAACAACAAAATACCAATTTTGAATAAAAAAACCATATGTAAAGTGCATACAAACTTGCCAAAAACAAGCTATGATTGGATCTGATCAAGAATAACATTACCTCTATTCTGACCATATCTTTTCTAGTTGTTGCGACCCCATACACATCTCACTTTTCTTCTTTTATTTCTATTGAGAAGCCAATTTACAAATCAATGGCTCTTGTTGATCCATTTGCAAGTGACCTACAAGGAGAAAGATAAAATGGCCCCCAATCATGTTTTTGGGTCTGGAGGGGTTAACTTAGCAACCTAAGTTCTATTGTTTTGGGTGCTTTCATAAAAATGTAGGATGTAGAATAATGACCATTTCCATTACAATGATTAAAAGTGCCCATAGCATTTAAACTAGAGGATTATCCATGGAATATTAGAGGTCCTTTGTCTTTGTTGTTCGTTTAGCCACTATCAAGTCCAATACCATCTCTACCCATTTGTTTGGTAGTATGGTAGGATTTGATTAAGATTTTTTTTGTCATCTAAGAATCTTTGAATAGAGGATCTTAAACTGTGATTATAATGCATAAGATAATTAATAGTGGAAGACATTTGACTAATATCATCTAGCATGCAAAATATCGATTTCTAAGCAAAGAGTTTTAATCACATAAGAATCTTTTTCAATACTAAGAGTAGAAAAATTATTCTTTCTACCACTGGAACTAGACCTCAATTCAAGATCATTGATTTTATCAAGCAAGGAAGCATTTTCATTTTGAAGCATAGCAATATTAGAAAGGTAAACACTATTTTTAGATTCTATTCCTTGCAAAACAAAATCTTTGTCCTTGTTTTTCAATTCTTAGAACATCAATATCAACTATAAGAAAATTCACAATTTTAGTATACTGTTCATTAGAACTAGTCAAGAGAGGTTGAGTTTCTCAAAATCTAATCTGATCAAGGAAGCTAGAATTTTCAAGTTTAAGAGCATCTACTTGACTAAGAGTAGTATTGTTTTCTATCTCAATACCACTAAATTTCAATTCAAGTTCAAGGTATATCTTTTGAAGTTCATCAACATCATTTTTCAAACAAATGTTAGCATGTTCAATATCATCCTTTTCTTCATGCAAGCTATCAACAATCTTAGCAAGATTTTTCTTTTTATGCTTGGTAGACTTAAGAGATGCATGTGTATTATGAATAATGACAATTAAGGATTCTTTATCTAAAGAGTTTAGATTTACCTCATTTGAACTTGACATGAGAGAAAAGTGGCATTCTCCACTTCCACTAGAGCTTGAGCTAGATCCTTCACTAGAGTCTTCACTTGATCTTGAGTTGGAGGAGTCACAAGAGCTTTTGTGCCATTTCTCATTCTTCTTGTTGTTTTCTTCCCTTCTCTTGAAATGATGGGCCTTTTTTCCTTATGGGCAATTTTCCTTAAAGTGACCCTTCTTTCCACATCTGAAGCACCGGGTGGAGGAGGAAGACTTGCCTTTATGGAATCTACCTTTGGAGTACATGGCATCTTCTTCAACTTGAGAGGATGGAGAAGATTGACTAATGCCTTATTGTTTCACAATATCTTCAACTTGGGCTTTGATTTCAGCATTTTTCTTTCTCTTGAAGTCTTTCTATTCTTCTCTTTCTTCTTCCTCTTGCTTGCCAAGTCTCAATTCAAAATCTTATAAGTTTTCTATGAGCTCTTTAATAGGAATTTCACTACTAGACCTTGTTTCTTCAATGGTGGTCACATTAGGATGCCACCAATTGGAAAGAGATCTAAGTATATTTGAGTTTATCTTTCCCTGATCCATAGGATGACCTAGGATAGCACAGACATTAATGGTGGTATTGAGCCTTGAATACATTTTATCTACCCTCTCCTTCTTGCCCATCTTGAAGGTCTCAAGAAGGCCATTTTGCATATAGACTCTACTTTCCTTCACTTGCTGTGTTCACTCATAAGTGAGACATAGCTTTCTCCATATCTCATAGGCTGTGTCACAAGAAGAAATCTGATTGAACTCAGTGAGGTAAAGAGAGGCATAGAGAATGTTGATGGCTCTTGCATTTTGGGTTTTTTTTTCTTCTTTAGAGTGGCCTCATACCATTCTTCTATCATTGTCTCCAGTTGCTTATATGGAAGGTCCACCATTCTCCATAGCTTAAGACTTGATCCTTGGATGTATAATTGCAATCTTCTATTCCAATAGAGGAAGTTGCTCCCATTAAAGATCTGAATGTTGATTCAATAACTCCCACCTTGATTGTCTCCCATGTTCTCCTACTTGTAGAAGTATTGCTTGGAGAAGTCCCACTCGTATACCAATTGTTGGATATATAATGGGATCTATAGGAGGAGTGAATAGAGATAAAAACCGCTTAAACAAAATTCATTAGACCTTCAAGATACATCTAAGATTATACGTCAAGTATGAACTTTGAGTGCAACTAAACATGCATAGCAAGGGAGAGAGAAATTGAACAAGCACAAGATAGCACATGCTATTTATAGTGGTTCCAACCTCCAAACTAGGATATGTATGTCCACTACATAGAGAGGTCACCTCCATGATTTTTCAATGATATCTCACTCCTTATATTCCATTATAAGAGTTTCAATATAAGACCTACCTTTTCAAGGATAAGGATACCTATCCATCCCTTTGATGATAAGGGATCTAATAACCTCAGAAAGGACTTACCTATCCATGACCAGGAGTCTTCTACCTTACCAAGGACTTACCTACTATTGCAACGAGTCTTTGGCCTTATCCAAAGACTTACCCACTCTTGCAACAAGACTTATTCCTTCAAGTATTTACCCACTCTTGACTTGGATCTTATTCCTTTCAATTCACCTTCACCAAGGAGAAGCTTTCACATAGGGACCCCTTACCTTTTTCATCTTCTCCTCTCTTATCTAAGAGAGACAATCTTCATCTTCATGGTAGAAAGAGAGATTGGGAGGTGGATGAAGTGAGAGCCTTACAAGATATACATGTAGGACTATCTCTCTTATAAATATCCTACTCACTCTAATGCATGTAGCAAGTGATTAAGATCATGAGAGTGGATGAAGGCTCTTGGAGGCAAATCTCTCTCAACTATAATATAGGGACCTTCATAGTGTTTTGCTAACCATGGGATAAATGCCATGGGTCCTATTTAAATTTGAGGTTGCATACTATCCACTAGAGACACTTATGATTAAATTCTAGCCATTGTGGGTGTTCAAACAGATATATTTTCGAGTTTTGCAACATTCCAACGACTAGAAACATTTTTTTGCACTTTTTCATACAATGTTGTCAGCTAAGTTGTCTTTTGGGAAATTGACTGAGGACATTGTATGATAATTCAAAGTGCACTGTATTGGTCGAGTTGTCACCATGACAAACTTGGCCAATGCTGGGACTTGTCAAGACCCACACAACTTGTCGGCTGAGTTATCTCCAAGACAAACTCAACCGACAAGGAAATTTGTGATGGATTTTGACAAATGCCATAAAAGTGCTTAAATATTGGAATTAAGTGCTCCTGGTTTTCTCTAAGCTCATTTATGAGTCATACAATCGTTACAAGTGATTTACATCAAAGATCTATTGATAAAACTATCTATTCTTCAATCTTGATCTTTATGCATGCACAAGTTTAGACATTTGGAGTGTGTCTTATCTAACCTAAAATTGCTCAAGTAGAAGCATTAGACACAAATGAGTGATATGGTTTAGTCATCATCAAAATAAGGGTTTAGTCAATTTACACCTTGATTCAACACTAACGGATTTGAAAGGAATAACCTTGAGGTATCACTAATGTGCCTATATAAATCTTAAATTGTTACATAAGTGGGGTTTGTTTTAGTATAGGTAGTGTATTACAATGTGGAAGTGGGTAATACTTGATATAGGTCCCTTGGTCCAAGGTTTAAGATAATTGAGTATAAATAAAATGGGGCTAATTGCAATGTGAACCATGGTGAAACTATAATCCTAAGAACTCCACCAATTTGTGATCACAATCCACTTAATTTAGTTTTCAATTCTTGCAATTAGTTATAATTAAACAACCGATCACCTTTTCCTCAGGCCTGACTGATTAGGTTATAGTTAGTAGTAGTCTCTAGAGTGCTTTTCCCTGAGTTCGACATTCGGGTCTCATAGCCATGTACTACTCAATGCGTATACTTGCATTTTGCATGTACAATTTAAGCATGTCATGTTTTTGGCACAGTTTTTAGGGAAACGACAAATTCAACACTCTAGGCTATTTTACCTTTTTTTTATTAAAGACTATTTCCTATTTTTCTTTCTTTAAAATTGTGTTTAAACTAAATTATATATATATGCAATTAAGTACTTATTCTCACTTAGTAGCATTTCATTCTTAGGTACTAGTGCATGGTTTAGAACGGAACCACTGACTATGGGGAATAAACTTCACAAGGTATAGGCTCATAAGAATGTTGTCATAGGGCAAGAGAATTTGGGGCTTCAATGAAAAGGTTTCTCAAAACCCCACCACCATAGGAAGAGCAAGTACAAGTAGTGGACATGGATCTTAATGGTGAAGAGCGTGTTGGGGCCGATCTTAAGGAATAGATTGTCTGGGAAAAAATTAAGTCATCTTTAGGCACAACATAGTTAGGGTCGATTAAACGACAAGCAGTCAATGTGGAAAACTACAAAATAGACCCCAGACTAGTGGCACTCATTAAATTCCAATCATTTTGTGGCCAAAGTAAGGAGGACCCAATGGCACACATCAATGGCATTCATGGAAAGCTATGACATGTTGAAGATTGACAAGGTCCTAGCTATAGTAATTTACTTGAGTATGTTCTCCTACTCATTTTCAGACAAGGCCAAATCATGGTTTCTCAGTATTCCTTCCTAATCTATAGAGACGTGGGAAGAGATGATAGCTACTTTCTTTGAGAGGTACTTTCACCACATAAGACACATGACTTGGTTGGGTGAATCTATAACTTCAAACAACATGCTAAGGAAACTTATTCAAAAGTTTGGGAGAGATTTTAGAACATGCTAAGAAAGGTCCCCCATCATGGGACTGGTCTTTATGGCTAGGCAAAGACATTTTACTATGGGCCACACAAGGAGGAGAGAACCATTATTGACAATGCAGGATCATGTTTCTTTCAGAAGAATAAATCCACAAGGTGTCATGAGATACTAAAGAATATGGAAAGGAATCAATCTTGGGGAAAAGAGCATTTCTCGCCAGCATTTGTAAAAAGTGTCGTGGAATCAAAGGAGATTGCCATCTTGAAAGAGAAAATGGACAACCTCACAAGGAGAATTGAGCAAAAATCTGGAACCTCATCTAGAGGTGAAAAGGAAGAGTGCATGTATATGCGGAAATAAACAACCAAGGAGGAAATGATTAAACATATAGGAAGGATCCCAAGTTCTCATGGAAAGATCCTTACAATTTTCAGTAAGATCCATCACAGGTGCAACAACCTAAACAACAATAGGGAAACATGTCTCAACACTACCAGTAGGATAGGGGTCCTAGCAATATAGATTAGATAGAAGACATGTTGGGCAGGTTGGTGAATCAAAATGAGACACTCTTGGACCAAAAAAAGAGAGAGCATCAAAATTAAGGGGCATAAATCTGTAGCATAGAAAATCATATTTCTCAACTAGCAGCAAAAGTGGCATCCATTAAGAAGCCCAACCATCAAGGATTTCCAGGGAACACAAATATTTCATCCGACAATCAATAGGTGAAATTAGTGCTTCTTTGTAGTGGCAAAGTGTCGATGAAAGACCAAAATGCAGCTCCAGAGAAGAACACCACCACTACCGACACATGGAAGGTGACAGAGACCATTCCTCTAGAACAACCATAGGACACCACACCATAAGAGGAGAGCCCAAAAGAGGAGTCAACTTAGAAGAAGGAGAACAAAAAGGAGTCCTACATTCCACTCATTACCAAAAAATTGCGAATCCAATACCATTCCCTAATAGATTAAAGGCAAATAAGGTTGATAAACATTTCAACAAATTTCTAGACACATTTAGGAAACTCCAGATCAACCTACTGTTGGTAGAATGGTCTTGAGAAAATCCCTTCATATGGAAAGTTGTTGAATGATATTATTAATAAAAAGAGGAGTATATATTATTCTGATGTTGTTGTCTTAGTGGAGGAAGACAACACACTGATACACATAAAATTGCCACCGAAGAGACATGATTTGGGGTGTTTAAACATACCATGCCACATTGGTAGGGTCAATTTGGGAGATGCACTTTGTGATTCTAGGGCAAGCATAAATCTGATGCCATTTACTTACATTCAAGAAATTGGGACTCATAGGAATCTAGGAAGAGCAACATGACAATTCAGCTGGCAGACAACTCTGTGGTGAAACTGATTGGTTGAAAAATTCATTTTCCTAACAGATTTTGTTTTCATGGAGATGAAGGATGACTATGTCAATGGACTACTTTTAGACATGCCATCCCAAGACACAATAGATGTCATCTTAGATATGGGGATAGGAATATTGACATTGGGAATTCAGGAGGACTGGTTTGAGATTAAGCTGCTCAATTATCAACTACTGGACAAGGTAAGCAAACAATGCCACATGATGTAGCAATTAGCATCTTATTTGTCACTATTCTTGGGAAAACCATTCCTAGACATGGAACATGTCATGAAAAAGGTGGACAAGGGCACTCTTGATGTTGACACAATGGAGCATACAAAACAGATCTATTTGAATAAAGCTATCAAGTACCGTGATGATCCAGAGGAAGAAGAGAACTTGATGATAGTTGCAGATGTGGTGTCCTTTGCAATGTTGCAGACATATCCACACTCACCACTAGAAGCCTGTATCATGAATCTATTGGATGACTGCACCCTCTATCATTTACTAGAGGAGTGTGTACTGTTTCTAAAGACATTGTTGTACTTATAAATGAGACACTATGAAGATTTGGGACCGCCATCGCCACCATTAGTCCCATATCTACAATGTCCTCTTAAGCTAGAGCCAATACCACCACATATGAAGTATACATTCTTGGTAGTGGATTACAAGCTACCAGAGAGAATTTCAGCAACACTGAGTGTGAAAGAGGAGGATCAAGTACTTATAGTTTTGAAGAATCACTGGGTCGTATTTGGTTGGTCCATTGTAGGCACAAAGGAGATCTACCCTAGTTTATGTAAACATAAGATATAGATTGAAGAAGAAGCAATGCCTATAGAACAATCTCAACAACATCTAAACTCGACCATGGCGGAGGTGGTGAATAAAGAGGTAGTTAAACTTCTATCAACATGTATAATTTATGCTATCTCTAATTCTAAATGGATGAGTCCTGAACATGTTATTCCTAAGAAAGGGGGAATCATGATCACTATAAATTTTGTTAGTGAATTAGTCTTAAATAGGATAGTGACTGTGTGGTATGTTTGCATTGACTATTTTTATTTGCACACTAGTAGTTTAAAAGATCATTTCATGCTTCCATTTATCGATCAAACTCTTGAGATGCTCACCATCCGCTCACATTTTTGTTTTCTTGATGGGCATTTGGAATACAATCAAATTTCTATTGAGCCACAAGATCAAGAGAAGTCTACTTTCACTTGTCCCTATGGTATGTTTGCATACCGCAAATGCCTTTTGGTCTTTGTAATGCACCATCAAAGTTATGCATGCTTGCAATCTTTTCTGACATGGTGGAGCGCTGTCTTGAGATTTTTATAGGATGATTTTTCAGTGTACAAAGAGTCTTTTGAGGATTGCCTTGCCAGCCTAGATAGAATTTTACAAATATCTGTCATATGATGGTGAGTGAAGGAATTGTGTTGGGTCACTGAGGTGTCCAATAAAGGGATGGAAGTCGACCCGATAAAAATAGAGGTCATCTCTAAACTATACCTTCACCATCATCAGTGAAGGGATTTAGGAGATTTTTAGAACATGCCATATTTTATTGATGATTTATAATCCAATAGAATTCTCTTAGAACCCATTTTTACAAAAAGAATTTTTGAAAATTTCCCACCCATTTTCCAAATTGTTAGAGAAGGATGCAAATTTCAACTTTAATGATCGATGTCTCAAAGCAATTGAGTTTTTAAAAGAGAAATGATTTCCACACCAGTGGTCGTGGCTCTAGATTGGAGTCAACTATTTGAGTTGATGTGTGATGCATCTGATTTTGTAGTAGGGGGTGTTATAAGACACTGTAAGGATTCAGCATCTTGGATCATTTGCTATGTGTCTAGAATACTTAACGATGCAAAAGTGAATTGTACCATCATAGATAAAGAACTTCTAGATTTAGTCTTTGCCTTTGATAAATTTAGACAACATTTGATAGGGGCAAAATTGATAATATGGACTGATCATGCATCTATTAAGTATATTTTGCAGAAGAAGGATGCTAAACCTAGGCTAATTAGATGGATTTTGCTACTACATGAGTTTGACATTGAAATCAAGGACAATGCTGGAGCATAAAATATAGTAGAAAACACTTATCTAGGTTGGAAAGAGTGGATGAATCTGGATTGGAGGTTCCCATTGTTGACAAGTTCCTGGATAAGAAAATTTTCACCATGAGGAACAAGGATCCCTGGTTTGCACACACAATTAACTATTTGACATGTGAAGAGATACCATAGGATTGAGGATATCAAGAGAAAAAAAAGATTCTTCTATTATTCAAGATTTTATATCTGAGATGACCTTATTTTTCTTAAATAGTGTAGTGATGGCATTCTGATGAAGTGTGTGCTAGAGTGTGAGTTTGAGATCATACTTTCTCATTGTCATTCCTTACCTATTGGGGGACACCATGCTAGTTCTAGGACTTCATATAAGGTATTAGAAAGTGGTTTTTACTTGCCATCTTTATTTAAAGATGCTTACAACCATGTGTGGAGGTGTGATGCATGTCAACGAGAAGGTAATATATCTTGGAGGCACAAAATGCCTTTAATATCTTTATGGAGGTAGAGGTCTTTGATTTTTTGAAAATTGATTTTATGGGACCTTTTGTGTCTTCATATTCTAATTTGTATATTTTTATTGCATGGACTATGTGAAAAAATGGGTAAAAGCGATTCCAACCCAAACCAATCATGCACATGTTGTGTGTAAGTCTATGAAGGACCATTTTATGTAGGTTTGGGGTGCCTAGAATGATTATCAATGATGGGGGATATCACTTCATAAATAGGAATTTTGGTACTTTATTGAGTACGTATCGAGCGAGACACAAGGTAGGGACCCCATACCATCCTCAAACTCAAGGCTAAGATGAGGTGTCTAATAGGCAACTTTAGATGATCCTAGAAAAGATCGTCTCCACCAATGGGACGAATTGGAACATGCAATTGAATGATGCTCTATGGGCTTATAGGACAAATTTTAGGACACTAATATCCATGACTCCCTAAAGGCTAGTCTATGGGCAGGCTTGCCATTTTCCTGTGGAGCTAGAGCACAAATCCAAGTGAGATTTTAGGAAATTGAGTTTTGATCTTTCTAGTGTAGGGAAAAAGAGGAAAATTGAGCTCACCGAATTAGATGAGATTAGGCTAGATGCGTACGAGAGATCTAGAATCTATAAGGATAGGAATAAGATAACACATGACCAACATATTCTCCATAGGGTGTTCTTACCGGGCCAACATGTTTTACTGTTTAATTTGAGGATGAAATTACATCCTAGGAAGTTGAGGTTGTGATGGAGTGAATCTTATGTGGTCATCAATGCATTTGCACATGGAGCGGTTGAAATCAGTGATGGTACTAAATCATTTTTGACAAATGGAAAATGCCTCAAACACTATTATGTGGGAGAGATAGAGCATGAGGAGGAAGAGTTGAAGCTCATTGAGATTCCTTGAGCATTTGAGTAACCAAAGATTTCGAACCTCAGATGTAAAGCAAGGGCGCTTCTGGGAGGAAACCAATAGTTCAATTGTTATTTAGTTTTTATCTAAACTTGTTTAGGAGTAACTTTTGTATTTGTATTTTGAATTGTTTGGTAGATGTAAAAAAGGTACTTTGATGATTCTTGGTTTGTCTGCAAGTAGAGAAAAATTCGATACCACCAAAGAAGTTGTCGGTGGAATCGACATATATATAAATTTCAATAGGGATGGCATCAAAATTTTGGTACCATCGTCAGGTAGGTTGGTGGCACTAAATCCTTGTCAGGAAATTAGAAAAAAAAATGTAGAAAGTTGGTAGTACCGATGACTTGTGTCAATGGAACTGACATCTTCAAGAGAAAGTAAGGTTCCAAGATCAATACATCTAGAGGACGTTCGATCACACCAAAGGAGTATGAAAAAATGACACAGCTCAGTACCACCAATTTCTTGATCGGTGTCACCGACACAATGATCCAGTAGCAAGCTCAATTCTACTCGGTACCACCGATTGCATTGTTGGTGGCACCAATACAAAGTCAAAGTAACTTATGAGAATCAACTCTGTACCACTAACATCCTGCCGGTGGCACTGAATCTTAAAGAACAACATCTGTGCGACCAACATCATTGATTGAGTTTGTTTGCATCCTATGATTGGTGGAACCGATATGCACTGACATTTCAAAAGTCCATACCATTGACTTTTCTCAGTAGCACCGACATAGAGAAATATGTGGGTCGGTACATCAATAGCTACAGGCCGTCAGTATCAATGACTGACACTGACAAACCCACAAATAGAGAGAAAAGTTAGTACCACTGACTCCACAGTTCAGTGGCACTAACTCGGTGCAACAGGGAGGGTCGACCCTGTATAAGGGGATATCTATTCACACCCACAACATTCCCTTAAACTCTAGAAGACATCTAGAGCTTGTGATGTTCCCAATCCAATTTCTCTCCCTAACATCAATGGCTTCAAGAAGACAATCATCATTAATAGGAGTTGTTGAGCAGATGGTACTGAAGCCATATAGATGATTTTGGATGAAGACTAAAAGAAGCTCTTTGATAAAACAATGAAGAGGGAAATTATTCCCACACAGTATGCTGGCCTTGCCTTCCTCAACAACACCAGATGCACCCAGAGCCTCCGCCAAGTATTCCATAGATAGGGGATGGTGGGTGATCACCCCTTCTTTGGTGATTGGCCCACCTACCAGGAGATCATATGCTAGTTTCTTGTGTCACTAGAGGTATGCTGCATCTCCAAGCACCATGAAGGTTGGGAAGAAGATTGGATCAAGGTCAGACTCTACAATGCCATCCACCACCTCATGATGACATAATTCAATGCAATCTATGTATGGCCACTCAGTGGAGTACACTTCACCTCTGACAACTTCGACTATGCTATGGCTTAGAGACAGATGACAACCCAGCTAGAGGGGATTTCTATCAACTAGAACAAAGTCTTGGTGATGGACATCGAGCATCCCTTTGTCCGAATTCTTCACCGCTACCTAACAAATTAATATGATATTTTCCAAGTACACTCAGGGACAAGGGAAGAAAAAGAAGACAAACATGTATGCTCTATGGGAATTTCTCACATTGGGGAGAGAGAAGATCGACCTTGAATCATTCTTCTTGCAACACATGCTAGAAACAAAGAGGCAAGGTCAGAGGAAGCCCCCAATTCACTTTGGGGGATTAATCACACTTTTGGCTCTTCACCCCCATCTATACCTCTTCAAGGCCATCATAATCAAGTCATCCTTGACGTTTTATTTCAAGAATGTCTAGCGGGCTCATCTCATCTCCAAGTATGAAGGCAAGGTCTGTGCATGTTGTACCATCGATAGGAAGATGAAGGAAAGGGTTCTCCTCGACCCCATCCTCTGCCTTTGAGGGGTGCAGTTCCTCAGGTGGCCAATAGATGATGCAATATTGATGCCAGAGGGTGAGGAAGAAGAGGTGGAGTCCAAGTAAGAAGAATAAGAAGAATAAGAAGAGGTGGATGATGCCAAGCCTTTCATATAGAGGCAATGTCTACACAAGGTTCCATGATGATACACAACATCCAACTCCACCGCCTCCACCACATGAACATTCCTTCTCTGCGTAGGGTATGTATGAGGTGCTATCTATACAACATGGAAAATAATAAGATTCAGTCACCCTAGAACAAATACACAGGGTCCAAGAGTAGCTTTTATACCAGCAACATGCAATCTACAACGACAAGCGCCTTCTCTTGGCCAACCAAGAAAACATGCGCACACACATGCAACACATTGAGCACTACCAACAACCTATCTATGACCATTATTAGGGTCGGGGTCATTTTTCTAGCTATCCTCATCCACCAAAGATCCTTCAAACCCACCCACTTTTAGTGGCAAATTCTGCCCCCCTAATTCAAAATGCAACCCAAAACATTTCTACCACCACAACCAACCTCCTGAGATTAGGGTACCCCTATTCCACCTCTAGGTTTGAATTTTGACTATGAGGACAAAGTCAAGTTCAAGATTAGACGGGTGTGGAATGACTTTATTATAGGGAAATTGGGTGCAAATATAGAAAATGGAAACAAAAAATTTAAAGCTTGATTCCCTTGGATAGCAAGATCATGTCAACAACAATGTATCTAGGAAGGAATGTTTATAAGGTTATATTTGGTCATGGATCAAGTCCATGGACATTACCCTTGTAGTAGCATCATGCTTCTTCTTCTTCAGGCAGTAACAAACTCCTTTAGAAGCAATAATACTCAAACAGTCATCACAAATGACCTCCTGGTCTGGCATCATGGTCAACGTTCGATAATGCCTTCCTAGAGAAAAACAATGACCTCCTTTCTTTAGAGTAATCCACGTGGACCTCCGAGAACTCCACATTGCGCTACCAGATCCAACCAGAATGGGTTGTCCCCTTCTATTGATGTACTAGTCACTGACACACTCTCCCATAATTGATTTCAGTTGTTCTCTCCCTTGCTATCCCTCCCTTTAGCGGGTAGGACTTGCTCATGCTCTCTATTGGTTATTAAACAAGAGAAGACAACAATTGTTAGAGCAATTGATTCTTAATTCTGTGTCTTGGAAAGCCCCCAATACCCCTCTATTTATAGTAGAGGCAAGGGTTAGGGTTCCCAGTCTGTGTGGGAGTAGAAGGGTCCATAATCATGAATTTTCTGGAACTTGCGGAGGTGAATAGATCAGTTCACACACCCAACCAGTTGGTTGGTGCATGAGCCGGTCAACTCACTAAGTGAATCGATCGGTTCGGGCAGTTTCCTATTCATAATCACATTGGTATTCAATGTTTGATTAATGCTAAAAATGACATCATCATCAATCCTTATTCTAGTCAAATTGGCAACTAAACCGAGTGACCCTGAGGGTGAACTAGTTATCTCACATAGGGAAATAGTCATTTCACAAGTGAAATGGCCATTTCACTTGTCCAGTTCAGGAAAAGTTCAACCAATATTGATTCCAATTGACTTGACACTCCAACCTATCCGTTCAACACTCAAACCAGTCAGTTCAGAGTCTAGTCAGTCAATTTTGAACCTCAATTGTTTAATTGAATACCTAAACACATTTAGTAATCAATTTAAATATCATTCATGAATAAACTCCTTTAATCCAAGTGTATCCTATGTGTGTGGCCCTACAAGTCCAAAATTACATTGGCAGTGTATGTCCATAACCAATTATGACATCACAAGCAAAGAGAGGTGCCTAGTCACACATCATTTCTATCCAAGTAATTCAGAAAGTTGGATAACAACTTCAATCTACAATATGTGATTAGTGTTACCATGGTCGTATAGTTCCTTTGTCTCTAATATCCGAATTGAACTTGAGGCATGGAATCAACATCCTCTCAACATTCAATCCATCTTCCTTGAACTAGAATAGACTGTTTGCGATGCATATGAGTTCACATATCACATATTGAATCACATGAGTACGACCATACATTTCTCAGTCTTGCTTATCAAGAGGCCTAGATGTCAAACTCCTGTAGGAGGGACAAATCCCATCTATATCACTCAGACTCAGTCCCCATGTGTCATAGCTACCCAATCATCACTGTTATGGCAATCCTTATTCACAGTTACATTTGATGATGTCAAAGTATACCAAACATGTAATGAATGTAGTGACTTCAGGTCTAAGAACCACAATCACCACTATCAAAATGAGAGAAGATTTTGACTACCATTCCATGGTCTCCATGTATCACTCTCATGCTGGGTCTGTCTGATACACTGTTCTCTAACATGTACATGTGTGCTTGACTTGATATCACATATCATGATGAATGAGACTCTGTCACCAGTCAACACACACTCTAGTCTTATTCCTGTCGTCTATTTTGCTTCCATAGTTATATCTGACTAGGGACATAACAAGAATGAATGTACTCTTAACATTCGTGTGATCTCATTGTTCAAGTCATGTATTTGAAGACATATGACATAGAGTATCATCATTCTTTAGTCATCTACTATATATGTGTCATCATCTCATGATTGAGAGAAACATAATAGATGGAATTACCTTTATTATTATCAAATTAGGTATCTAATGCCACATCCCATTCATCATATGATTGACTCTCTGGGCATACATACCAATAGACTCCCACTTGTACTTAGAGACAATCACCCATGAATCATATTCCAAGTGATCTTAACATGTCCATCATGTTTCTAGTACACAAGCGCTTTTATAGCTAGTTTAGCAACATTTTATCCAAGTTGATATATTGCAAGTTTCACATCTCTTCGATGTGCGACTACTCATATGAGATGGAAGTGTTGCAGTATGCAATCTGAGATTCCTAGCCTAACTACTAGTTCTATTGCTATCATTAATATTTCTATTGTATCAATGGTTGGAACCTCACACAAGTTCACCCTTATGAGCTTCTTGATCCATACAATATCCTTTGTTGTTCTCATAACACATAGATACTCAGTTTCTTATGTAGATATAAACGAATGTCATTATCTCAAAACCCTTTCCAGCTTACAATTCTCATTTAACGTCAAACATAAACATAGATTGCGATCATTTTGTCAGTTTGAAAGATTGCATCGGTGTAACCCTTTACACCCAACTCTTCCTTTTACCATAACCAAGCAACCGACCCTTTTAGTACTTCACAAGAACCTAAGGATGTTCTTTATGGTATACGAGATTTCTAGATCGATATATATATATATATATATATATATCCTCTTATCATATCCAATACATATCAGATGACTGGATATTCTCTCGTCATGTCCAATATGTATGAGATAACTGGATATACTCTCATCATGTCCAATACATACGAGATAATGAGTAAGTACATAACATTGCATTCAAGATAGACCTGATTGCGAATACATATGGTATCCATTCCATGTGTTCTTCTTCTTCATAAGAACTGGGAAACTAGGCTCCTGAGAGACTAACTCCATGGAATAAGGACAAGTTTTCTCTATCGAGTCTTGCATGATGAAACCTTTCGACATATTGCCAATGTATGTTTTCTTATTTAGGTCAAGAAGCTTTCTGGATCTATCTAGATAGATCTCAATCCCTATCACATAGGATGTCTTGCCTAAACCCTTCATTGAGAAGGTGTTTCCAGCCAAGTTTTAACATTTACAGGATAAGGATATTATTCCCCATCATTATGTGGAATATAAATATGCTCCCACTAAATCTTTTGTAATCACAAATTTTATCTTCATTTTGACTCAAGTCAAACTATATGATTGTCTTGTCAAATAGAATATTCCAACTTTGAGATGCTTGCTTCAATCCACATATTGACCATTGTAGCTTATAGACTTTATTTGCATTATTAGATTTATGAAACCTTTAGACCGTTTCACATGCACATACTTATAATTATTCTAGTTAAGGAATGTAGTTTTAACATCCATATGCCAAAACTCACTAGTCATAATAAGTTGCAACAACAAGCATGATTGTGATGGATTAACCATGGTAACTGGTGAAAGAGTTCATCATGTTCAACACCTTGAACTTGCTTGAAACTCTTTCAGTCAATATACCCTTCCATGTTGGTCTTCGTACAAAGACCCAAATGCACTCAGTGGGTTTTACCCCTTTTAGGTGGATCCACCAAGGTCATACCTAGTTGGTTTACATGGAGTCTATCTTTGATCTCATGGCCACCAGCCATTACTCAGATTTTGGTTCCTCAATTGTTTCTAGATAGGTTGTTGACTCATCTCTATCATAAACTCACCGCCTTCTTGATTTATAAGATATCATAATCTTTAAAACTCAAGGCATGTTCTACTAGAACTACAAGGTATTGTATTACATAAGGATCTTGAGATTCCACAACACTTTGCGATTCTCATTGTTCCCATTGTACCTCTTTAGGTTCAATGTTTTCTTGTTTGTCTTGAACATTTCTAGTTCTACTTTTACTCCCACTGATTCCTTTGGAACTAAGGTCCTCATCAGGAAAACAACCATCCAGATAAACAAACAACTTTATTGTAGGATTGGGATAAGAGTAGTATTAACAAAATAACATTTGTGGATAAAGCTTTTCAAGAAACTATTTTCTTGTCTAAGAATTTATCCCTAATCACTATAAAAGACATATCCAGACACCTCCCATGCCATATCTCATATGGTGTCTTTTGAACCATTTCAGACAGTACATTGTTTAGTGTTAAGCATGTTCCCAAAGAAAAATTGGAATATTAGCTAGATTTTATTGATAATCACACCATGACTTAACAATGTGTGATTCCTTCTTTCTAATACACTTTCATGATACACTATGATTGTGTTTTAGGTGGAGTTCATCATGATACATTATTATAATCTCCCAAAAGGTACTCAAACTCTTGGTTAAACTATTTCAACATTGATCGTATTGAAATATCTTAATACTTTTACCAAATTAGCTACATACTTCATTTATAATATCCTGGAACATTTCAAGAGATTCAAATTTGCATTTCATTAAATACAAATTTCCATGTCTACCGATAACATCACTAAATATAATGAGGTATTGGTACTTACCTTTAGCATTTATTCTAAAAGGTCTATATACATCAATATGTATGAGCCCTAATAGAATAGTCGCTCTCCCACTACATCTAGTGAAGATGCTTTTGTCATATTGCACAACAAATAAGATATGCATGTCTCTATTGATTCAATAACCAAAAGAGTCTAGATAACCATCATATGGATTCTAGAAATGCATTTCCTATTTATGCGCTCTAGATGACAATGCTATATGTATTCATTGTTTGAGTCACCAAGGCTTTCAATATATGTGTCATACATATTTGTCTCTACAACTATCAAGTATAGTTTATAAGACATAGGGCATTTCCATATAAGATCTCATCTTTTAAAATTAAACATCAATTTATTCTTGTCCATACAAGATACATGATCTCTTCATTAATGGAAAGTTTATAATAGCAATTCAATAATTTTATTATATACCCATGAATGATAGATTCCAATTGTAGTGGAAGCAACTCTTGTTCCTTATAGATATAGCTCATTGATTATTGGGTCATGAAGCAGAGATCTCTATCTTCTTCCTTTATTTCTTTAAGTGTAAAGGACAATTTTCTTTTTCACTTACCCTTTTCCTTATCTTGAGTGCTGAAGACTTGGAATTTAGCTTAGCCTCAGAACACTTCTTGGCCTTGCCTTTGCCCTTGGACTCTATAACATACTAGATCTCAGACCCTACCCTGGAAGTTGACATTTTGGACTTAGCCAAACAAGGTTGAAGGTTAGATGATAAATAGATGTTTAGTATGATCCTAATAAGATAATACATGAATTTATCACCCTAATGTAGCCTAATGTTTTCACATTAGTTTTAGGTTAATAATGGATACATAAAATATGCCACATAACTCATTTTGGTGGTAATATGAAGATAAGGAACTTAATTGGATGAATAATTTAGATAATGGGATGTTAATGGGCCATATGACATATATCATAAAAAGAAGTCTCAAAAGTAGAAACTGCTGACCTAGAGGTTATACATTGTCTATATTTTGATAATGACTCAACCATTCCATTCATATGTATCTAATATGTATATTCAAGATTGATCTTAGGTTTTAGGTACATGAAAAGAATCAATTTACACAAGCCCTAGCTTGTTAAAGTTCAAGTCAAAATCAATGCAAGTGTGCTAATAAGCAAATCCATTCAAACGACCTTAGAAGAATTTTGTAATCACTTGTATTGATGATATGACTTGTAACTAAGATGAGAAAAATATGTGGGACACTTAATACCAAGTTTTAATCACTTTTTAATCACTTTAGAAAATTGATCACAGACTGCTGATCGATCGAGTTATAATCTCAAACGATCCCTTGGATCAATTTTTTGATATGTGCATCAGTCGAGTTGTGCATCCACAGAACTCGATCGAACAACTTACTGACCAAAATGTGATTTTAACTGATCGGTCGAGTTTCCCAGGACAAACTTGACAGATAGTTTGAAAATTGGGTTTGTCTCTTAGCTAATCGGTCGAGTTACCTTTATTGAATCTCAATCGAATGTAATGTACGTAAAATGCAGAAAAAGTGATTCTAACCGTTGGTGACTTGTTTGGACAAAAATAGATCCATTGCCTTGAGAGAAAATGGCTATATTTTGACCCTAAGTTTTTCCCAACTCAAGGGAGCACCCCCAGCTATAAATAGGACCACTTGGAGTTCATTCCAAGGTTGCTCATTCACTACACACAAGGTCCTTGCTATAGTTGAGTGTTAGTTGAGTGTGATACCACCCTTTGAGCCCCTTTCTCTCTCTAGTTTACACATCATTTCATGATTTGTGAGTGAGTTAGGATTATTATGAGATAGCTCCACCTTTTTGCATGTAAAGCTCTCAATCTTCCACTACTTCCCTATCCCCTTTTCTCATGGAGAAAAGCTGAAGCAAGCTCCATCGAGTGAAGAAGGATTTGTAGCTGGTCCTCTTCAAGGTTGATGAAGAGGTGATGATCTTCTCCAGGTGAAGGAGAAGGCAAAGGCTGAAGATCTAAGAGGAGAAACAAAGTCCTTCAAGGTAGAAGACTTGAGCTTGAATGGGTAAGACCTAGGTGAAGGCTGAAGATTCAAGCTAAGTGGATAAGTTCCTTGTTAAGGTGGAGATCTCCTTGTGGTTGGATGGGTAAGTCCTTTGGTGGTCTATTGTTGTAAATCTCTGTGGTGATATAATAGAGAAAAGCACTTGCAAAGTCCTAGAGGTTGACCTCTCTAGGTAGTGGACTGATTCACTTCTCATTTGAAGTGTGGAACCACTCTACATCCCTTTGTTAAGTGCTTGCTATCAATATCTCTCATCCTTTCTATGCTTGTTAGATAGGACTTCAAATTGCCATTAAGCTTTTGCTCCTAATTAATATAATTTAAAGGTCTAATATATTTTGTGAGAAATTTTGTAGGTCTATCCACTCCCCTCTAGAGCCCTTAGATCCAACAAGTGGTATCAGAGTCAAGGATCTTCTCCAACATTCTCCCACGAGATGAGAAGATGGGCACAACCTACTTGGTTCACTCAACCTAGAGGGAGGCTTCTCCATGCGCCCTTCGGTCTTTTATGGCACCAACTTCCTCTATTGGAATAGAAGAATGCAGTTATACATTTAAGGGATGAACTTTGATATGTGGATGGTGATGGTTACACCTTATAAAAAGCCAACCGGAGCTGTTGCAACATAGAGTGAAGTTTCTCTCAAGGAGGCTCAACTCAATGTAAAGGCCATTAGCATCCTCTACGTAGCCCTCACTCCTATGGAGTTCAACTAGATCTAATCATGGGACACCGCCTATGAGATTTGGGACAAGATATGCATCACATATGAAGGCATAAAATAAGTCAAGGAGACAAAGATCTACATATTGAGTAGCCTCTTAGAAAACTTCAAGATGGGAAAGAAAGAAGGCATTGCGGAGATGTATTCAAGGTTGAATGTCATCATCAACGTGTTGTCTATTTTTGGCACTACTTTGGATAGAGGCATCATCAACTCAAAGATCTTGACAACTCTTCCAAAGAGATGGGAGTTAAAGGTCACATTCATTGAAGAAGTGAGGAGCCTTGGTGACATCCCAACTGAAGAACTCATTGGAAATCTTCAAGCCCATGATCCTAGACTTGACAAGCAAGAAGAAGCTACTAAGAAAGAAGAGAAGGAAGCCAAGAAGATCAAAGATAGTACTTTCAAAGCACAAGTGGAGGCTATTATCCTTCAACAAAAACTTGCTTGCCAAACTTATTCTCCCTCCTCTAGTGAAGATGAAGGCCCTAGTGAGCATGAAGCCAACTACACCAAGGGCAAGTACTTCAAGGGAAAGTAAACCTCCTCATCCTCTACTCTGAGATGCTACAAGTGTGGTCAAATGGGGAACTACAAGAGTGAATGCCTGAAGTCAAGAAAGTCTCACCACAAGAGAAGCTCAAGGAAAGAAGAGGATTATAAGAAGGAGAGCAAGCACAAGAGGAAGGACAAGAAGGAAAAGAGACATAAGAATGTAACTAATGCAGCTTGGGAAGCTTCATCTTCAAGAAGGTCTAGCTCCGAAGAAGATGGAGAGTGCCACCTTGCTCTCATGGACTCTACAAGTGAAGACATTGATGAGGTAAGTGAGGTAAGTATGCATGAATTTCCTAAAGAAGCCATTATTGACATGCTTGTAACTACCCGTTCTTCTTTTGTTAAATGCAAATCTAAAAGAAAACTGTTAGGAAAAATCATTGATGATTTCTATGCTAAACTTGAAATTTTGGAATTAAATGAGAAAACCAACCTTGAGAGTATTGATAATTTTCAAGGGAAATATCTTGATATTGAGCTCCACTACAATGGGGTTGAAGTTGAGAATGGTACCTACCTTAAGAACATTGAAAATCTTAAGGAAGAGAACTAAAATTACCTAAAAGAACTTGAATGGCTTAAAACTAAAAATGCTGAATTTGAGTTGCTTATTGATGCTCATAGAGAAGAGAGAGATGTTTATCTCAAAGAGATTCAAATCCTAAAATCTGAAAATGCTAGGTTGCTTAGTCAAGTAAATGATCTATCTTCTAGACCTTTGTTGCCTAGTGTTAATGTTGCTTCTATCTCTCTTGAAAAGGATTCATATCTTACTAAAACTTTATGTCTTGAGGATGATCTTGTGCATGATAGGGATGACATATCTAGTTTATATTCTAATATTGTTTCTTTGAATGATGATAATCATAGATTGAGAACATCCCTACAGAAATTCCTCAAAGGGAAAAACTCCCTAAATGAAATCCTTTATCATTCTACCCAACAAAGTGGAACTAGTGGTTTGGTATTTGTAGGGGGATCCTCAAAGGGCAAGAGTAAGGCCAAAGGTAAGAACAAGAGGAAGGAGATTCTTTATTTATAGGAGAATCTTCAGGTACTAAGAATCCTATGGTTTGTTCTTATTGCAAATGTGATGATCATTATTTCACTTATTGTCCTTACAAGCCTAAGGGGACCAACCCAAAGATGAAATGGGTCCCCAAGCTAACTCCGGATCCCAAATTTTGAGTTGGGAATCAACATTCTCCTTTCTTGAAGGGAAAATATAGATAGATTGTTGATAGTGGCTGTGCAAAGCACATGACCGGTGACGTAAGCCATTTCAACAATTTCAAAAGAAGAAAGGAGGATCTGTCACCTTTGGGGACAACAAGAAAGGCAAAGTCAAAGGTGAGGGTGATGTAGGTGAATCCTTATGCATCAAAAATGTTCTTTTTATGGATGGCCTACATCACAATTTAATAAGTGTTAGTCAACTTTGTGATAATGGTTACCTTGTTCTATTTACTACTTTTGAATGTTTGATTTTAGATTCCCTCACCTACCAAGTTATATATAAGGGAACTAGAAGTGGTAATCTTTATGTTATTGTTCTTAAATCTATTAAGCCTGTGGTTGGTAGATGACTTGTAGCCAACTCGAATGATATTTCTCTTTGGCACTGCCATCTTGGTCATGTAAATATGCATCAATTAAATAAGTTGAGAAAAAAGGACTTAGTCAAGGGACTTCCTAAATTGGATTTAGAAAAGGATGAGGAATACCAACCTTGTACACAAGGAAAGCAAACCAAGTCCTCCTTCAAATCTAAAGGAGTCCATTGCACTAAGAGAGCTCTTGAGCTTCTTCATATTGATCTATTTGGACCAACGAGAACGCAATAACTTTGTGGTTCCAAGTATTGCCTTGTTATTTTTGATGATTTCTCTAGATATACTTGGACCTTCTTTCTCATTTCAAAGAGTGATACACTTGATGTTTTCTCTAGTTTTTGCAAATGAGTTGAGAATGAAGCTTCTAGTCAGATTGTTTCCATCCGTAGTGACCATGGGGGAGAATTTGAACATGAGCTTTTTGAGTTTTTTTTGTCAAGAATTGGGTTATGCAAACAAATTTTCTTCACCTTGAACACCTCAAAAAAACAGGGTTGTAGAGAGGAATAATAGGTTTCTATAGGAGATGGTTAGGGCCATGCTTCTTGAGTTTGATACTCCTAAGAAGTTTTGGGCTGAAGGTGTCAGTACCTCTTGTTATGTGCAAAACTATGTTTTCACTCATCCCTCGCTTAAGAAAACCCCCTGATGAACTATGGTGTGGTAGGAAGCCTTCTATTGAGTATTTCCATATTTTCAGATGTCTATATTTTGTTTTGAATACAAAAGATTCTCTCGACAAGTTTGATCTGAAATCGTATAAGGCTTTCTTTCTTGTCTATAGCACTACTAGCAAGACATATAGAGTTTATAATGTTGATCTTACTAAGGTAGAATAATCTATTAATGTAAAGTTTATTGAAACTAACCCCTCTATTCCCAAAGATATTGTTTCAAATGATGATATTGTAGATGAAGTAATTCCTATTCTTAAAGAACTCAATCGGAATCACTATAGGTAGTAAGAGTAAAGTCCCTTGACTTGGGATACCATAGTACAAAGTTTTGATTTTTGGTTAAGTACCTTAGAATCCTCTTAACAACTATACGGTGAGATTTTTTAGGATTTGATTGAAATCTAGAACACAAGCCAACAGTAAACATTATGTCAGGTTTAGAGGTAGTTAAGTAAAGTAAACTTTCAATCATACCTCTATAGAGCTTCTCATCTACCTTCTCACCTTCTTCATCTTTATCAAGTTTGGAAGTGTCTGACATGGGTGTGTCCATCGGCTTGGTATTCTCCATCCCAAAGTGCTTAAGTAGTTCATTGGTGTACTTGCCTTGGTTGATGAAGTTCCCATCTTTCATTTGTTTGATTTGAAAGCCAAGGAAGAATGTGAGTTCACCCATCATACTCATCTCGAATTTACTCTGCATAAGATCATTAAATTATTTGCAAAGATCAAGGTTAGTTCTGCCAAAAATGATATCATCAACATATATTTGAATAACAAGAAAATTGTTAGAAGTGTGCTTTAGAAACAAGGTAGAATCCACTTTGCCCATGATATAGCCATGATCTTACAAAAAGTTCTTTAATTTATCATACCAATCCCTTGGTGCTTGTTTGAGTCCATAGAGAGCTTTTTGCAACAAATAAACATGGTTAGGTAGGCTATCATGTTCAAAGCCTGGAGGTTGTGCAACATACACTTCCTCCTCAATTGTACCATTCAAAAACACACTTTTAACATCCATTTGATACAAAAGAAAGTTTTTATGACTAGAAAAAGCAAGCAACATACGGATGGACTCAAGTCTAGCTACAAGTGCATATGTTTCATCAAAGTCAATGCCTTCCTATTGACTGTAATCTTGAGCCACTAACCTTGCTTTATTTCTTACCACTTTGCAGTAGACCCATTTGGTGCCAATGATCTTTCTATCACTTGGTCTTGGCACAATGGTCCACACTTTGTTCTTCTCAAATTGTTCCAGCTCCTCTTGCATAGCTAGGATCCATTCTTCATTCCCAAGAGCTTCCTTGACACCTTTAGGCTCTAGTTGTGAGATGAAGGCACTGTTGGATTATTCTTTGTTGAATGCAGCCCGCGTCTTCACTCTCTCAAATGGATCACCTAAGATTAGCTCCTTAGGATGATTCTTGATTGATAGAAATTGCACAAGTGGCACTTGTTTCCTCCTAGGACCATGCTTGGTGTCTTGGTTCTCCAAGAAACAGAGCACCGTGGAATTATCAACCAACAAGGCTGATTACATTGCAGTCGAGAGTTGTTGTGCCTATGTCCTATGGATGAAGAAAATGCTCAAAGACTTTAAAATTCACTTTGATGCTTCTCCTATCTATTGTGATAATACTAGTGTAATTAACTTGTCTTACAATCCTATATTACATAGTAGAGATAAACATATAGAGATTCACCATCACTTTCTTTGTGATCACATTGCCAAGAAGGATATTTATATCACACATGTGAACACGGAAAATCAGTTGGTAGAAATTTTCACTAAACCTCTAGCTAGAGAGAAATTTAATTTTATTAGATCAAAATTGCTTATAACATCTTTAAATGAATCTGATATTCCTTCTAGCTAGTAGTCATATATCCTATATGTTTTGCATCTATCTTGATCATCTTTGAATACTAATATGGTTAAAATTGTTTTTTCATGTTCATTTTGCCTTGTTTTTCTCTTGTTTTTGGGTATTTTTCATAAACACTTGTTTAATCACAAAATAGTACCGAATGATGAGTGATATGTGCCTAAGTATGTTTAATATACATAATTGACTTGAAAAATAAATTTAATTAGCTTTCAAATGGCTAGAAATTAAGTTTGATAGTTTTAGGTCAGGTTGACCATCGGTCGAGTTTCCCCCAGGACAAGACAAACTCGACCGATCCATGACCAAGAGATTTTTAAAAAGGGACCAATCGATCGAGTTTCCAACTCATAAGACTCGATCGATCAGCGGGCTGAAGCCAACTTAAGTTGGATTCAACCGACTATTCTCCCTCTCAACTAGAGAATAGTTGACCGGTTGCTCTCCTTCTAGCCCTAGGCTCTCAACCCCAGACCTTAGATTCCCTAGCCTAGCTCTAATCCAACCTATAGATACCTTCCTAGACCTTCCCCCTTGCTCAACCTAGGTGTGTGAATGTTTTTGGTGGATTGGTTTGTGCATTTGCTCTCTTCTTGTCCTTCTTTTCACCTCCATGGCTTCACATAGCATAAAGAGCCCCACCCCTAGTAATGCACCATGCTATTCCTCATCTTCTCACTTGATTCCTTTCGATGAGACCATCTTTGTCTCAATAGAGGCAGTAAATGGGTATAATGACCTTCTTCCTCAGAGTCCTTTTCCTTTTAGAGACCTTTTTGAGCCTAGCCCTAGGTGTCAAGCCATCATCGATCAAGTGGCGAGGTTACTTTCTATTCATCACCTATCTGCCCTAGCTGTCGAGCGTGATTTCTTTCACAATTCTATGTTAATCATGAAAGTAGTTCACGAATTCTACGCAAATTTTCGTTGGAATTATGACTCCCTTGTAACCCCTCTTAATACTCAAGTAATCCTTACCTCTATGATCGCCGGGAAGAAATTCCAAACCTCTGAGGATATCCTGAATGTTTTCTTTTCAGGAGTCGATGAGAATGATACCCAGCGTAAGGATTATGGTGAGTATTTTGACCTGTTAGACCCGGAAGGTTTCTACAAGCAGAATGAGATCACTCTTCCATATCCATCACTATATGAAGAAACCTGACATTCCCTACAAGAAGAAGAGAACCCTAACATCCTCCTCCTTAGATCTCAAGAAGCGTATATTAGCCTTAATGGTCAACTGCAACATACATCCAAAGAAAAACCAAACGGATATTGCAGAGAATACTGCGGTGATCATGTACTACATCTTAGAGAATGTCAGAGTCATGTGGTCTAGATATATCCTCCATCACATGACTTGCTATAACTCTGGCAAGAACACCCGTGTCACCCATCCTCCATATCCTGCCCTGACATGTGGTCTTTTCTAGTTCACCATTGAGAAATCACTCTTCTATGACTTCCACTACAGATCTTCCAGGAAGGGAGTGTGCATCAGTGAGACCGCGATTTAGAAATCTATGCCTATCCTTTCCTCTACCACACCCGTTGCCTCATCCTCTGCCTCTGCCTCAGCTGCACCTGCCTCTACCTCAACCCAAGCTCCTCCACCTCCTCAGCCTCCCTGACCTAGTCGTGCCTTGTTTCGTGTGTCCAATGAAACCCTCATGGGTTATATGATACACCAACAGGCATACAACCTCTAGGTCCAGGAGCATCTGCACCAAGATTTATGTTCAATCATGTCTAACATGGACTTATCCTGTGCACACCCATACCCCACCTACCAGCCATACCCCAGTTGTAACATACCTGACCCGGGTTTAGGGATAACCCTATTTGTTTGGCTTAAATAAGTTTCTTAGAACTTTAATATAATCCTCTAAATTGTTTTTTTATCGTGTGACAAACTTATGTTGCAAGTTCGATCCTGTTTGAATAATGTTTGAGCAATGTTCCCTTATTTTGGACCAAAATGCAATTTACCCAAGACAAAGGGGTTATATTGCAGTAGGTCACATGTTGAATGTGCCTTAAGCGTTTTAGCATCATAAGAGAGAGAATATTGCTAAGTGGTGTCTTGTGGAAAGCCTAAAAGTCCAAGCTTGAACTTGTTTGAATAATGCTAGTGCCTTGTGTACCAATTTTGGTAAAAATTGTAATTTACCCAAAATGTAGGGTTGATATGCAAATTACCATCTCTAGAGTGTCCCTATTCCCTCTATGTATCATTTGGAGGAGTTAGAAATAAGGAGAAACCATGTTTGAATCACATTTGAATGATGGTACTCTTGGTGATGAAAAGACCAAGATATGATGTATAGTTGAAGCCCTTACATGAGTTGTATCGAGTTGTAGAGTCCATATGAGAGTGCCTATCGGCCATAGGGGTGTAAATGGTGCAAGTACGATGCAGGTCTGGCCATACCCATACCCATACCCATACCCATGTAATTTAGCGGGTCCGATTTTAGTTCTAGACTCACATAATACAAAATATGGACCCACACCATACTCGTACCCGCAATAATAGTGGGTATGCGGATAATAGGTTCTATAAAACATCATATTGTTTATGTAAGAGAAATGACTTTGTTCTATATATTGTAATGCAATAAGATATTGTTATTATATAGTATATTAACATGCAATAGTTATATTCGATAATTCTATATTTTATACGTTAACATTAATTGAGTTAATTCTTTACATATTTGTGGTCATCATCATAATGTTAACTTATGTATAAAGTAATGTAAATTAGTAGACATTTGGATTTTAAGTTTACATATGATGTTCATTATTGTAACTAGAATAGTTAATTCTTAACTACATGACTAGTCTCAACCTTATTGTGGTTAGAGTAAGATATAATCTCAAGAATTATATTAGTTAGACAAGTAAAGTATGATCTATATAACATATTATTTAAGTAGTTACTTATGTATAGTGGGTGCACGTGTCTAGCAGGTCTGGGTCCAAGCATACCCATTATTGGACCCACTTATATGCGGGTCCAAGGGTATATGGGTCCAAGGGTATGCACGTATAAAAAATAAGACCCGTGACGGGTTTTTTAAGGGTCCTGATTTGCGGGTCCACGTGTCTACTTGTACCCATTTATAGCCCTAATCAACCAAGGAGCCATAGAGGGAGTCTCATATCAGTTTGTGAACTCTTGGTCTTGTCCATGATGACCTAAGCACCTCAAGGAGGTGAAGTGTATCGGTTTACAACTTCCTTGGAAAAGTTGTATCGGGTTGTGAATAAAGTGGTGATTGAGATGAAATATCTTATCCAAAAATATACGTGATGGCCGAAATATCATCTCTAGATTATCCTCAAGTGTTTTGCATGTCAAGATAAATATGAGTGCATGCATGTACACATGTCAACCATGCATGGACATGTGGCACCTAGTAGCTTAAAATGATGACACCTCATATACACTCTTTTTCATGAACCTCAACTATATATACCATTCCTTTCACCTATTAGTAAAATTTTCGAAATTTACCACCCTCTTTCTCTTAGATATCATGCATAATGTCTTGGTATCATGTATAGGAAGAGGGGTATTGTGCATAGAGCCTTGTATCAACCATAGCAAAGTGATATCGACCAAGTGAAGGGATATCGGCCACAAGTGAGGGATATTGGCCATAAGTGGTGAGGTATCGTGTATAGTGATGAGGAGCTCAAGTCTTGGACCTTTGATAAGCTCATCGTAAACCTTGGGAACGTGAAGATTTGGATCTTGGAGCTTTGAAGTTGTTCTTGAGGTGGGTTATATAACTTGAACTCAATTATGTTATTATTTACCATCAATCTTGCCATAGTTGATGATCTACTTTCAATTAGAATTTTCCTACATAGTTGATGAATCCATGAGTTCCATTAGTGACATAGGACTGTTATCTATGAATTAGAATAGTAAGAACAAGAGTCTAGAGGTTGATGATGATGAGATCATCATGGTTCAACCCGATATTGGGTTGAAGCACCTCTAATCTGATATGGTGAAGTGAACATATCACTAAAATGATACCATGAGGATGCATACACTTTATACATGATATGATAATGAAGTATATGTCTTGTGCACGATATGGTGTCAAGCATACACTATGTGCACCATATGAGGTCAAGTTTACACCTTATGCACAACATGGAGTCAAACATATACTCAAACCCAATATGACAAACCCTAGATGATGAGTAACCCGATATGGTGATATGAATACACAACTAGCATGATATAGTGATGAATTTATACCTCATGGGCAATATGCGTGACACATACACACATGTTGTGCATGATATGAGATCAAGCATACACCTTATACATGATATGGTGTTGAGTATACACCCTAACCCGATTTGATGTTGAAACCCAACATAGTGTTGTGAAATCCGACATGTATTGGAACCCCACACCCCTATCAGTTTGAACACTTGAGCTAGTTGAGACTAATCAGTTGTCTATCCTATCACTCATCACATGATGAAGGGTAGGATGATACCGTGAAGGTTTTGAAGGGATATGAGCATAAGGGTCAAACCCAATATGCAAACCCTAAAGGTTGAGTAACCAGATATGGAAGCATATCTACACCTCTATACCCGATATGGAAGCATACCTACACCTCTATACCTGATATGGAAGCATACCTACACCTATATACCCAATATGGAGGAAGTACCTCAATCTAATACACTTGATTGAGTCACACATGTAGTGAGTTATGTCAAATGATACATTAAGACATAAAGAGTTAATGCATTTTGATAAATATGGGCCAATGTACCTTGAAAGAAGGATTGAGTCAACCTAATGGAGTATGATGTAATCAACATCCTAGTGAGGGTAAGGGAGAAACTTATACTTGTACAATAATCATGTAATGAGCATATATTGATACTCCTAATCTTTGTGGAATATGAATTAGAGTTTTGATTCTTGATGATCATATTGGAAACCCTTATCGGCTTAATAGGGAAAACCTAACCCTAATGAAGGGTGTTGATATGACTTAAAACCCTAATTGGTAAGAAAGGAAAACCCTAACCCTAATGATGTGAAGGTTGTATTTCTCTTGTATTGCATGGTAATGATATGTATTGGATATTGTTGTTATCATGAAATACTAACCATGCTGGTATCATGAGATAATGAGCATAGCTAATTATGAGCTATGATGTTTCATATAATACAGATTATATGGGTCTTGTAAGATGTCAAATACTTGTACAACAAGTATAATGTTTATATAGGTCTTATGACCTAGAGATGGATGTTGCCTAGTGAGAGGTGACAAAATGATTATAAAAGTCTCATGATCTAGAAATTGATGTAAGAGATGGCAATGTTCAAAATGAACTAGGGAAATAGGAACCCTTTAACATAATAATAATAATGAAATCTTGGTCATACATGGTTTATGGTTATAGCCAAATATGGGCTATAGTGTTTTGAATATGCTAAAATGAGATATAAGGAATACTTGTATTACATAAAGGATGTGAATGGGTATGATGGCTTGACTGAGGCATACTGCCTAATAAAGGTGATATGGTATTCAATGATGAGTTTAAGGGATTGATATCCCATAATGAAAGCGAAAGGGAAACATAAAGGTATCCCAACTACTATGGAATCCTTAGCAATATGGCCATGATCTCACATGATTGGTATAATCCAATACCTAGCTATAATCTCATAGGATTGGTGCAATCCAATACCTGACTGTACTCTCACAGGATTGGTAAAATCCAATACCTGGCTGTACTCTCACAGGATTGGTATAATCCAATACCTGGCTATAATCTCACAGGATTGGTACAATCCAATACCTGGCTATACTCTCACAGGATTGGTATAATCCAATACCTGGCTGTATTCTCACAGGATTGGTATAATCCAATACATAGCTGTAATCTCACATGATTGGTATAATCCAATACCTGACTGTAATCTCACAGGATTGGTACAATCCAATACCTGACTGTACTCTCACATGATTGGTATAATCCAATACCTAGATGGAACATAATGATATGTATTCATCGGATTGGAAAAAACTAATATCTGGCTAGCAGATTGGCTGTGGCCAACAACTAGAAATGAGAATGATTGATAGATATCATACCATGATAATATTATCACAAGGTAAGCTTGAGATGTTGGTATAATATGAGGGGTAAATGTTACACATGTCTTTCATATTCCTTATAAAGTAAATAGATGATTTATTGCTCTATCATAGATAGTTGCAATGCTTTAAAAGATAAAAATATTCTAATCTTCTTATCAACAATGGTCAATCTTGCTTATTAATATAAAAGAACCTCTGTTCAATTTTATATTGTTTACCTGTGATAATAACATTGTTAGAGGAGAGTTATATCTCTCGCTGGGACAATTGTACCACCTCATGGGATCCACAATTTTTATGTGGATGCGGATGAGGAGGTAGAGACCTTACTGCAGAGGGAGAACAACAGCAATAGGGGCAGTAGTAACATCTCAGATTGAGTGTACTATATGTCGTATCTTGTAGATAGAAGTCCTATGTGTCATCTTTGTACTCTCAGGTCCTTGGAGTCGGTACGTAATAGTTTTATAAATGATTTGAGATTTTTTCTTGTATGCCTCGAGGTTTTACATTGCTTATGTATATGTTTTAGCAAAGCAACTGATATAGGTTATCCTCGAGATGAGATGGTATAATGTATGTACAATGTGAACCATGGTATATATATTACTTTGAAGTTTCTTGGAAATGGATCTATTTGCAAAATGTTTTATTTTTATTTTTATTTATTTTTGTTAATCCACAGTTAATGTTTATTCCGCATAATTACTATGATGATTTGGCTATCAGTTTGATAACGGTCATTTCACTGGTAGTGATTATGCATCCTATGTATACAATTACTTATAGCCTGTACATGACCCTTCCGCTGCTCTCCCACATCCTCTGCTGTTGGTGGTCCTGCTCCTGTCTTCCTGCCGTTACCTACTGGCCCCTTGGCCACTTTGCTGGCAAGTCTGGGTGATTCTTCTCCCTCCTTTCCTCAGGCCAATGAGCTTTATGCTCTTGGTATGACTTGGGATGAGTAGAATGCTCGTTGGCCCAATCATGGCTTCGGTCCTTCTGTGGATGAGGAGATGCCTGATCAGGCTGATGCCAAGACTGCTGATGTTGATGAGGATGATGATGATGGGATTAAGAGAGAAAGATTTCTCCCCCCTCTCCCATAACTCGTGGCAGAGGCCGGATGCCCGAGAGGGTGATAAATCAAGAGATGCTTCTCCGTGTGGTTTCGAACCTGGGTCTCTTCATTGGGGACCAACAGAATTCGCCAACCAGGCTATTCCCTTGCCGGCATGAGGATGATGATGATGGTAATGGCTTTGGTGGTGACTCTGGTGATGAAGGCATTGCTATTGCACCTTCAGACGGAGATGATGACTATGAGACTGATGCCGAGGATGATGATGATGCTGTGGACATAGATAGCTTAGATGTCTATATGTTTCTTAGTTTTTAGTCTAGTTTTCTGATCATATATATCTTTCTAGGCTATTTTGTATTAAAAACATCTGGGCACATGATTTGAGATGTACTATTTTATCTGTAGCTTTCATCAATTCTTGCTTGTAGTTGTTTTTATGAGAGCATGCTTCATGAGTTGTAATCTATCTTCTGTGCACTCTTACTCTTTGACCAGTTATATCTTATGAGTTGATGCCATATTTCACCATATTTTGATTATGACCTAGCTTATGTATTTCTCTCGTCTCAGTTTGATATATGTTATGAGATTGCATGTTTGAATATCTGATTGGTTGTACTTGGAGAAGACTTTTTGTATGCTCTTCTACCCCCTTTCTTTTTGATAATGTCAAAAGGGGGAGAGAAAATTCAATGTCTTGAAGCTCAATCATATTGCTATTATTGCTTATGTGATCTTTTTCTTATTCTTTATATGCTTTATCATGTGACTTGCTAAAGGACCATATAGTACATGCATGCTATATTGCTTTGTGTAGATAGACTAACTATGTTGGTTAAAGTAAGCATAGATTGAGGGGGAGAAATTCACATTGTTCAAATCTTGAATCTCCCAAATTCACAATGCAAAGGTATACTTTCAATATTCTTTTCAATATGTTTGAGGAATGGTTTGTCATTGCCAAAAAGGGGGAGAATGTTGACCTAGAGGTTATACATTGTCCATATTTTGATAATGACTCAACCATTCCATTCAAATGTATCTAATGTGTGTATTCAAGATTGATCTTAAGTTTTAGGCACATGAAAAGAATTAATTTACACAAGCCCAGGTTTGTCAAAGTTCAAGTCAAAAGCAATGCAAGTGTGCTAATAAGGAAATCCATTCAAACGATCTTAGAAGAATTTTTTAATCACTTATATTGATGATATGACTTGTAACTAATATGATAAAAATATGTGGGACACTTAGTACCAAGTTTTAATCACTTTTTAATCACTTTAGAAAATTGATCACAAATTGCTGACCGGTCAAGTTATAATCTCGACTGATCCCTTGGATCAATTTTCTGATATGTGCATCGGTCGAGTTGTGCATTCACATAACTCGATCGAACAACTTACTGACAAAATTTGATTTTAACTGATCGGTCAAGTTTCCCAGGACAAACTTGGCCAATAGTTTAAAAATTGGGTTTGTCTTTTATCCGATCGGTCAAGTTACCTTTATTGAATCTTGACCGAATGTACTATACATAAAATGCAAAAAAAGTGATTCTAACCGTTGGTGACTTGTTTAGATGAAAATAAATCAATTTCCTTGTGCAAAAATAGCTATATTTTGACCCTAAGTGTTCCCAAACTCAAGGGAGCACCCCAACTATAAATAGGACCACTTGGAGTTCATTCTAAGGTTTCTCATTCACTACACACAAGGTCATTGCTATAGTTGAGTGTACTACCACCCTTTGAGCCCCTTTATCTCTCTAGTTTACACATCATTTCATGATTTGTGAGTCAGTTAGGATTATTGTAAGAGAGCTCTACCTTTGTGCATGTAAAGCTCTCAATCTTCCACTACTTCCCTATCCCCTTCTCTCATGAAGAAAAGCTGAAGCAAGCTCCATCGAGTGAAGAAGGAGCTATAGATGGTCCTCTTCAAGGTTGATGAAGAGGTGGTGATCTTCTCTAAGTGAAGGAGAAGGCAAAGGCTGAAGATCCAAGAGGAGAAGCAAAGTCCTTCAAGGCAGAAGACTTGAGCTTGAATGGGTAAGACCTAGGTGAAGGCTGAAGATTCAAGCTAAGTGGGTAAGCTCCTTGTTAAGGTGGAGATCTCCTTGTGGTTGGATGGGTAAGTCCTTTGGTGGTCTATTGTTGTAAATCTATATGGTGATATAATAGAGAAAATCACTTACAAAGTCCTAGAGGTTGACCTCTCTAGGTAGTGGACTGACTCACTTTTAGTTTGAAGTGTGGAACCACTCTACATCCCTTTGTCAAGTGCTTGCTATCAATCTCTCTCATCCTTGCTATGCTTGTTAGATAGGACTTCAAATTTCCATTAAGCTTTTGCTCCTAATTAATATAATTTGAAGGTATTTTGTATCTCTATTCACCCCCTCTAGATCCCTTATATCTAATAGAAACAAACTTCAAATTTGAAATCTACGTATCAAAATTAGCCTACATGTCAAATTTCATCCAATTTGGACAACCTTGAAATATTAGGATAAGTTTAGGAGAGAGAAAATAAGTAAAAGGAATAAGTAATGAATAATATGATTATATAGATTCACAATATGGAAATAATGGCTAATACATATTCAAAACATCAAAGATAACTTGTGGATGAAGTTTGGTCCAATTCGGATGTTGTTTATGCAAGTTATGCAATTTTAGGTACATTCTGGACTTTTATGCAATTTACCCAATTGGGAGGTTTTATTTGCAAATTTTCACATGCATCAAAATCATTATACATTCCCTTACCATTATCTAGTTTTTGAACCATAGGGCACCTATTTGCACCTTGGTTTGAAGGTGTTTCTTTCCAAGGGCATTTTAGGGATTACTCTCTTTATAAATGAGCTTATCTTTAGAAGCTATCAACCAATGGGGTTATTTCTTTGATTTGAGGTCGGTTGGGATGACCTATAAGTGTACATAAACTGAAATTTTATATTCAAGAAGCCTCTATTAGCTGTCCTCTTGCATGGCCATGAAATCCCCTAGGCTAAGGACACATGGAAAGCTCCATGGACACCTCATTCTTGACTTCTTCCTTATCCATAAAGGTTTGCATGTCCATAGGCACCCTTAGCATTGGACACATGGAAAGTATATTGAAACCTCATGCTTGACTTCTTCCTTATCCATAAAGGCTTGCATGTCCATGGACACCCTTATACATGACACATGGAAAGTCTCATAGACACCTCATAATTGACCTCTTTCTTTATATAACCATATCTACCCCTTCCCAACTCCCAATTCGAAAACTCTTGCTCTCCTTTATTTCCTCTAGCTTAGAGAATCATTCCTACTCTATTTTTCCACAAAGGTGTGTCCCAAGGTAAGAGGAGGTTCTTACCTTGGTGAAGATGGCTCCTAGGGTTCCAAATTTGCTCTATTTAGTGTTTCTAAAGCTCCTCCTTGGTTATTTTGACCAAAACTAGTAAGTATCCTCCTTTCCTTCCCTATTTTCATGTTGATAGTCTTCCTTCCACCTTCCTCCAGGTCGTAACCATGGCATTCCATAGTGAACCCCCCCTATAACCCATAAACACCTCATCTCCATGCTCTTTTGTCAAGGTTTTTCACCTCTAAGGTGGAGAAGGTGCTTCTTGCTCGAGATAGGAGCTTTGTTGGAGAAACCAGCCTCTCTAAGCTTGGGAATCTTACTTATTGGACCTATCCACCTTCCCAAAGGTTCTTTGGAGGCCTAGGCTTGACTTGGACTATTTAGACTCTGAAGTTGAGGTATGATGCATCTCGGATTTTTCATATTGAGTAATTGATCTTTTTCTCTCTCTTATTGTATGTTTGCAAACTCGATTACTCATATTGAACAATTTCTTTCTCTTGTAGTATGATTGCATCCCACATTATTTCTATATTGAGAAATTTCTAATTCTTCACTCTAAATGTATGATGTATCCCCTATTCTTTTATGTTGAATAATTCACCTATGCTTATTCATTCTCTTTGTCGTGTGGATATTAGCCTATACACAATGTCTTTTCTTTTGAAAATTATGGTTCATGTGAACTACCTTATTTGACATTGATCATGTAATCATGGATATTCTTTTGAACTTTTATCTTATGCTTTGTTCATGATAGAACTCTAAAAGATGACATGTGATGTCTTTTGCCCACTTATGAGGTGGATGTATATGTTGGTAACTTATGTGGTGACTAGTTTATATATTCTGACTATACTTTCTACTTGGCTCTACATTTAACATGCTATGTGATTCAGTAGCACTAGAGTAGTGTAATTGCATTGGTTTTTATGACAGATGTGTTATTTCTTGCCGAGGAAATGTGATATTTCCTGCTCTTTTGGGATGGAAAGGAACCTCATACCTAGGGAAAGATGTGTGTCTTGGCCCATATTTTATATATTTGGGAGATTGGAAGTATTCCTTTATCTATCAAGTTTCTAGTTTATGAGACTTGGCTGCCTTTGTATTTATATTGCTTTAGGTCTATGTTTATCTCACATGCATGCACGTTGATTATATGTGGTGTGTGCCCTAATTCTGTACATGTTCTTGTACGGAACAATCTTTTTGTTTTATTAATGACAAGTATTCTTTTGTTATCATATGATTTCAATTCCTTTTCTCTTGATACCCATTTGGGTTGTCCTTATCTTTTCCATGGGAAGCCTTTACACTTTGATGTCCTTTATTCCATATATAGCTCAATTTCCTATTTAGTATGCATATACCAGCCTTTGCTGATGTCATCTATTTTATCTTTTTGCTGGGGTATGCTTCCAACCCTAGGTGAAGGACTTAGATGATAAGGCATGAAGTTTTGGACTAGCTTAAGGAGTTAAATCTTGGAGACGAACTTGTTATGGTTTAGATTTCCCTCTACTAGATCCTCATGTTGTGTGATACATGTAAACCCTTTGTGGGAGATTATGATGTTCTTTTGTAACCTTGTGATAAATTGAATATAGTCAACATTTTTATTCCGCTGCTATACTTTGGTAGTGTTGAATACCATTTATTGTATTTTGAAAATTTTACACCTATTCCAGCATACCTTTGAGTGTGTTTGGAATGGATGTTTTATTCTTCAAATTTTTAGTAAGGGGGTGATCCCGCCCTCCTTACAACATGGTATCAGAGCCCATGGTAGTCGGAATATGACTATTTCAATCTTGTCTCCATAGTTAGAATACTTGCCTTACCTTTAAGTGACATGTTTGTCCTAGAGTTGATCAATATATGATGAAGGGTTGATTTAGGATCCTATAGTTTCACATTAGAATAATGATGAATAGATCCTTAAAATACTTACAAGTAAAAGATGCATACGTAACCATAATAACTTGAGGTTGTTTAGCTTGGCCTTTAGGCAGCTACTAGGACATGAAGTTGAAAGCAAAGGTGTCTAGAAAGGATCAGGGTTCGGGGGCTGACACGATTTTCCTATGCACCACTATCTTGGTTTATGAGGACTCCCGAATCCAAATTATATTGGCCTGGCCTGAGGTGATATGAATTGCTCAAAATATCATGCTTTTAGGCAATAGTAGCCTTACACATATATATGATTTATCTTTAAGGACCCTAACATGCTGAACTAGTCTCCCATGTGTAATGACTTGTTTTAGGATGGATACCCAATATAATTCCCTTATGACCCATAGATTGGATAGTTATCCCCAGAACCTAGATTTTGAAGTTTGGTGTTTAGTAAGCAATCCGTGCGCAGTGAAGCGTGATGGATCTGGTATATGGTCTAGTTAGACTCACCCTTTTACCTCTATATTAGTTTGTCTTGGTAGGTTAAATCCTTTAAGGGGTGGTGAATAAGTTGTTTTCTTATATGTGGATGTTTTTATTTTGAGGACAAAATCCCTTTAAGGGGTGGTGTGCTGTAACATACTAGATCTCAGACCCTACCCTGGAAGTTGACATTTTGGAATTAGCCAAAAAGGTTGAAGGTTAGATGATAAATAGATGTTTAGTATGATCCTAATTAGCTAATACATGAATTTATCACCCTAATTTATCCTAATGTTTTCACATTAGTCTTAGGTTAATAATGGATACATAAAATATGCCACATAACTCATTTTGGTGGTAATATGAATATAAGGAACTTAATTGGATGAATAATTTAGATAATCGGCCATTTGACATATCTCATAAAAAAGTCTCAAAAGTGGAAACAAACTTCAAATTTGAAATCTACATATCAAAATTTGCCTACATGTCAAATTTCATCTAATTTGGACCCCTTGAAATGTTAGGATAAGTTTAGGAGAGAGAAAATAAGTAAAGGCATAAGTAATGAATAATGTGATTATATAACTTCAAAATATGGAAATAATGGCAAATCCATATTTAACACATCAAAGATAACTTGTGGATGAAGTTTGGTCTAGTTTGGATGTTGTTTGTGCAAGTTATGAAATTTTAGGTACATTCTGGACTTTTCTACAATTTACCCAATTGGGAGGTTTTCTTTGTAAATTTTCACATGCTTTATAATCCTTATATATTCCCTCACCACTATCGAGTTTTGAATCATAGGGCACCTAGTTGCACCTTGGTTTGAAGGTGCTTCTTTCTAAGGACATTTTAGGGATTACTCTCTTTATAAATGAACTTATCTTTAGAAGCTATCAACCAATGGGGTTATTTATTTGATTGGAGGTCAGTTGGGATGGTCTATAAGTATCCATAAATTGACATTTGATATTCAAGAAGCCTCTATGAGTTGTCCTCTAGCATGGCCATGAAATCCCTAGGCTAAGGACACATGGAAAGCTTCATGGACACCTCATGCTTAACTTCTTCCTTATCCATAAAGGTTTGCATGTCCATAGGCACCCTTAGCATTGGACACATGGAAAGTAACTTGAAACCTCATTATTGACTTCTTACTTATCCATAAAGGCTTTCATGTCCATGAACACCCTTATACATGACACATGGAAAGCTCATACTTGACCTCTTTCTTTATATAGCCATATCTACCCCTTCCCAACTCCCAATTTGAAAACTCTATCTCTACTTTATTCCCTCTAGCTTAAAGAATCATTCCTACTATGTTTTTCCACAAAGGTTATGTCCCAAGGTAAAAGGAGGTGCTTACCTTGGTGAAGAAGGCTCCTAGGGTTCCAAATTTTCTCTATTTAGGGTTTCTAAAGCTCCTCCTTGGTTATTTTGACCAAAACTAGTAAGTTTTCTCCTTTTCTTACCTATTTTTATGTTGTTAGTCTTCCTTCCACCTTAATTCAGCTCGTAACCCTAGTCTTCCATGGTTAAACCCCACCTAGAACCCTAAACACCTCATCTCCATGTTCTTTTGTTAGGGTTTTTCACCTCTAAAATGGAGAAGGTGCTTCTTGCTCGAGATAGGAGCTTTGTTGGAGAAACCAACCTCTATAAGATTGGGAACCTTACTTATTGGACATGTCCACCTTCCCTAGAGGTTCTTTGTAGGCCTAGGCTTGACTTGGACAATTTAGATTCTGAAGTTGAGGTATGATGCATCCCCGATTATTCATATTGAGCAATTGATCTTTTTCTCTCTCTTATTGTATGTTTGCAAACTCGATTACTCATATTGAGCAATTTATTTCTCTTGTAGTATGATTGCATCCCACATTATTTCTATATTGAGCAATTTCTAATTCTTCACTCTAAATGTATGATGTATCCCCTATTCTTCTATGTTGAGCAATTCACCTATGCTTATTCATTCTTTGTCCTACGAACATTAGCCTATACACAATGTCTTTTCTTTTGAAAATCATGGTTCATGTGAACTACCTTATTTGACATTGATCATGTGATCATGGATATTCTTTTGAACTCTTATCTTATGCTTTGTTCATGATGGAACTCTAAAAGATGACATGTGTTGTCTTTTACCCATTTATGAGGTGGATGTATATGTTGGTCACTTATGTGGTGACTAGTTTATATATTTTGACTATACTTTCTACTTGCCTCTACATTTAACATGCTATGTGATTCAGTAGCACTAGAGTAGTGTAATTGCATTGGTTTTTGTGACAGATGTGTTATTTCCTAAAGAGTAGATGTGATATTTCCTACTCTTTTAGGATGGAAAGGAACCTCATACCTGGGGAAAGATGTGTGAGTCTTGGCCCATGTTTTATATATTTGGGAAATTGGAAGTATTCATTTCTCTATTAGGTTTCAAGTTTATGAGACTTGGATGCCTTTGTATTTATATTGTTCTAGGTCTATGTTTATCTCACATGCATGCAGGTTGATGATATGAGGTCTGTGCCCTAATTCTTTACATGTGCTTGTGTGGCAAAATCTTTATGTATTATTAATGGCAAGTATTCTTTTGTTATCATATGATTTCAATTCCTTTTCTCTTGATACCCATTTGGGTTGTCCTTATCTTTTTCATTGGAAGCCTTTACACTTTGATGTCCTTTATTCCATATATTGCTCAATTTCCTATTTAGTATGCATATACCAGCCTTTGCTGATGTCATCTATTTTCTCTTTTTGCTGGGGTATGCTTTCAACCCTAGGTGAAGGACTTGTATGATAAGGCATGATGTTTTGGACTAGTTTAAGGAGTTAAAGCTTGGAGAAAAAGTTGTTATGGTTTATATTTCCCTCTAGTAGATCCTTATGTTGAGTGATACATGTAAACCCTTTGTGGGAGATTATGCTTTTCTTTTGTAACCTTGTGATAAATTAAATATAGTCAACATTTTTATTCTGTTGCTATACTTTGGTTGTTTTGAATACCATTTATTGAAGTTTGAAATTTTGCACCTATTTCAGCATACCTTTGAGTGTGTTTGGAATGGATATTTTATTCTTCAAATTTTTAGTAAGGGGGTGATCCCGTCCTCCTTACATACTTACTTTTGCTGATCACCACCACAGATTTATCCTTCTTCATTCTAACTATGACATCAACATGCCAAGTAATTTTGACAATGGTTTAGCCAAGTTACTCATGCAATAACACTTGATAATGATTCAAAAAATGATTTGTAGAATCATATCCACGGTTAACTCTTGACCTAAGAGAAATCCTAGTTACTCCACATGCCCAATCATATTTAGCATATGAGGTTCCACTAGATCTCCCACTATCAGTTTCCAGTCAAGCAACACTTTGTAGACATTATACCTTTCTTGCTTTACATGATTCATCTTAAGATGTGTTACCATCTTGAGAATGTCGATGTTTTCATGTTGTTCATGAAACTCATAGTTCATATAGCATAACATGAGGTACTCAATATCTATGACATCATTGGTATGTTTACAGTAAGCATTCATTTAGTCTTAGACACATTTAGAGCAGGTTCCTCTGGCTCTAGTCTTTCAAGGACATAGAGCTTTCGATCATGATTGAGAACACTTCTCAAAGTCCTTAACCAGTTATGGAACTTCATCCCATTTTGTCCTTTCTCTAGGACTGATCGCAATAATAATGTGTTTTTATTTAACATTAGATTCTACAAAGAAATATTACAACTTCCTCAAAACATTTTGATCTATTTGATTTGATAAGTTAATGATACTAATTAGGCCTTTTATTAATTATCACTCCCACTATTTTGTTGAATTGATAATCCTCAAGCATCAATTTAGAAGGTTGCATCGTACAATCTTCTAGTGGTCAAGATCCAAAACAATTCAAGTATTACCCGACTAATACGCCAGTGCCTATAGTCAATCATTAAGGTAGGCAACATTTTTCAATTGCATCATATTCAATTTTTGGATAGATGATATGTGCAACTATTTTCCATAGTCATTTGTACCCCTCTGGTGCTTAATCTCATTAAGACCACACAGTTAAGCCTGACCCAAAATCCAACATGATAATAACACACCCTGCTTGGTAGGCCCACATTTTTACCATCACACTTCCATGAGATAGACGGCGCACCACCGTTGGGGTGCCCATGCTTAGTCGATCAAACTTTTCATGTGTGCTGTTTATGGAAGGCATCAAAGACTTAATATTGTATTTGAGGGATTTTATATATAAATACATATAAATATCCAATCACCACATACTTAGTACGTATCATATACATGCTATAACCACAAACGAGAACATGCAACAATTTAAACACACAAGCGATAGTTATGGCCATACTAATGTAATTCCTTAGAGCCAAAGGAATTACTATAACCTAGGATCCACATCTTATGAAATTTGTTGTTGGTGAAGATCTATGCTTGAACCAAACTGGGTTGATTGGTTCAACTCTTGAACTGGTGGTCTCGCCTCCTGGTCGCTCAGTTTATCTTTTGAAACAACTATCTGGTTCTTGGGCCCAAGCATCATCTGGACCCCTCCTATCAATCAGTTGGGCCAACAGTTGATTAGTTCATCCTCCTGTCGTCTGGCCTCCTTGGTACTCCAATCGATTGGATTGTTTCATGAGCCGCTCATTTTGCCTTTGTGTAGATGATCATTTTACATCGACTAAAACTATCCTATTTCTTATTATGTTGTAATAGGGAAACTTCGAGTTACATTCGAGGGGAAATATGAAGAAGAGAATTAATTTACATTTAGAAGAAAGAGAGAGTCTCGGTACTTAGACCTAGTAACAACACAAATAAACAACCACAACCATGCACACACAGATCTAATGTTATTGGCCATAACTATGCTTCACATCCACCATAAAAAACTGAATTTAGGGCGATGTGTATAAATTGCATATATATATATATATATATATATATATATATATATATATATATATATATATATATATAGTCAGGCTAGAATACACTCGAGTGTACGGATCGCACGAATACACTCAAGTGTATTTGCATATCAAGACTATTTTTTTCAAAATATAAACCATTGATCTTCACCGTCATACTATAAATAGGCCACATACAAATTTTGAGCCCATTTGGACGAGTGTAAGTCACTCATCCAAGGGCAACAAAATCGGGGCGAAACTAATTTGAAATGCATAATTTTTACGGTCTTCATAACATGAGCTATACATATCCAAATGTGCTCAAATTTTGCGTATGAGTTGTTCATGAGATGTTTAAGAAGATCAATGGATTAGATTTAAAAAAAAACATTGCATCATGAAAAACTAATTGAGTGTATTCTGCTCCGGATACACTCGAGTGTATTCTAGCCTGACTCTCTCTCTCTCTCTCTCTCTCTCTCTCTCTCTCTCTCTCTATATATATATATATATATATATATATATATATATATCACCAGGAACTCCACGTTGTGCTACCTGAGCCAACGGGAAGGATTTGTCCCCTTCTATCGATGTACAAGTCATCGACATGCTCTCCCACAATTGATCTTAGTTGTTCTCTTTCTTTCTATCCCTTCCTTTAGCAGGTAGGACTTTCTTGGGCTCTCTATTGGTTACCACAACCAGAGAGGACAAAAATTGTCAGACCAAATGATTCTCAATTCTATGTCTTGGGAAGCCCCCAATACCCCTCTATTTATAGTAGAGGCTATGGTCAGGGTTCCTAGTCTCTGTGGGAGTAGAAGGGTCCTTAATCATAGATTTTCTGGAACCTATGAATGGTGAACCAGTTGGTTCACACACCAAACCTATCGTTTGGTGCATGAGCCGGTCAGTTCACTAAGTGAACCAGTCAGTTCGGGTAGTTTCCTATTCTGAATCACATTGGTATTCAATGCTTGATTAATACTAAACATGACATTAACATCAATTCTTGTTCTAATTGAATTGGCAACTGAATCGGGTGACCCAGAGGGTGAACCGGTCATCTCATATAGTGAAACAGTTATTTCACATTGTGAATAGTCATTTCACAAGTGAAATGGTCATTTTACTTGTCCAATTCAGGCAAAATTCAACCAATATTGATTCCAATTGACATGACACTCCAACCGATCAGTTTAACACTTGAACTGGTTGGTTTAGAGTCCATTCAGTCAATTTTGAACCTTAGTTGTTTAAATAAATACCCAAACACCTATAGTAATCAATGTAAACATCATTTATGAATAAACTCCTTTAATTCAAGTGTATCCTATGCATGTGACCCTTTCGGTCCAGAATTGCATTAGCAGTGAATGCCCATAACCAATTATGACATCACACGCAAAGAATAGTGCCTGGTCACATATCACTATTACCCAAGTAATTCGGAAAGTTGGACAACAACTTCAACCTACAATACATGTTTAGTGTTACCGTGATCATATAGTTCCTTTGTCTCTAATATCCGAATTGAACTCAAGGCATGAAATCAATATCCTCTCAACATTTAATTCATATTCCTTGAACTAGAGCAGACTGTCTCAGATGCATATGAGTTCATGTATCACATATTGAGTCACATGAATACGACTGTACATTTCTCTTGTCTCACTTATCAAGAGGCCTAGATATCATACTCCTGTAGGAGGGACAAATCCCATCTATATCACTCACACTCAGTCCCCATGTGTCACAACTACCCAATCATCACTGTTATGGCAATCTTATTGAGGGCTACATTTGATGATGTCAAAGTATACCAAATGACAAGTGATGAAAGTAGTGACTTCATGTCTAAGAACCACATTCACCACTATCACAATGAAGAAGATTCTGACTACCATTCCATGGTCTCCATATATCACTCTCATGTTGGGTCTGTTTGATACACGGTTCTCTAACATGTACCTATGTGCTCTTATACTGGGTCTGTCCGATACACTGTTCTCTAACATGTACCTATGTGATTGAATTGATATCATATATCATGACTAATGAGACTCTGTCATCATTCAATACACACTCTAGTCTTGTGTATTACCGTCGTCCATTTTATTCCACTGTAATATCTAACTAGGGATATAACAAGAATGTATGTACTCTTAACATTTGTATGACCTCATTGTTCAAGTCATGTACTTGAATAAATATGACATAGAGTAACATCATTCTTTAGACATCTACTATGTATGTGTCATCATCTCATGACTGAGACAAACATAATAGACACAATTACCTTTATTATGATCAAATTAGGTATCTAATGCCACATCCCAATCATCATATTATTGGCTTTTAGGGCATACATACCAATAGACTCCCACTTGCATTTAGAGTCAATCACCCACAAATCATATTCCAAGTGATCTTAACATGTCCATCATGAACCTACTACGCAAGCACTTTTATAGCGGGTTTAGTAATGTTTGCTTCAAGTCAGTATATTGCAAGTTTCACATATCTTTGATGTATGACTACTTGTATGAGATAGACGTGTTGTACTATGCTATATGAGATACCTGGCCTAACTAATATCTCCATTGCTATCATTAGTATTTCTACTGTGTCATCAATGGTTGGAACCTCACACTAGTTCACCCATATGAACTTCTTAACCCATACAGTATCCTATTTTGTTCTCATAACATAGAGATACTCAAATTCTTCTGTAGATATAAACAACCTCCATTAGCTTGGAACCCTTTCCAGCTTACAGTTCTCATTTAAGGTCAAACATAAACATAGATTGCGATCATTTTGTCAGTTTGGAAGCTTGCATCAATGTAACCCTTTACACCCACCTCTTCCTTATTACCATAACCAAAGAACTGACCCTTTTAGTACTTCATAAGTACCTAAGGATGTTCGGCAGCCCAGTGAATCTCACCGACATATGAAATATACCCTCTTGTCATGTCCAATACATATGAGATTGCTAGATAGGTATATATATATATATATATATATATATATATATATATATATATCCTCTCATCATGTCCAATACATATGAGATGATTGGATATCCTCTCGTCGTGTCCAATACATATGAGATAACTGGATATCCTCTCTTCATGTCCAATACATGCGAAATAATGAGATAAGTAAATAACATTGCATTCAAGATAGATCTGATTGCAAATGCATATGGTATATATTCCATGTGTTCTTGTTCTTCATAAGAATTAGGACACTTGGTTCCTGAGAGTCTAACTCCATGGAACATGGACAAGTTTTCTCTCATCGAGTCTTGTATGCTAAAACTTTTCAACATCATACCAATGCATGTTTTCTTGTTTAGGTCAAGAAGCTTTATAGATCTATCTCTATAGATCTCAATCCCTATCACATAGGATGTCTTTCCTAAACCCTTCATTGAGAATGTATTTCTAGCCATGTTTTGACATTTGTAGGATAAGGACGTTATTATCCATCATTATGCGAGATATAGATATGATTCCACTAAATCTTTTGTAATCACATATTTCATCTTCATTTTGACTCAAGTCAAACTTTTTGACTGTCTTGTCAAATAGAAGATTCCAACTCTGAGATTCTTGATTCAATCCACAAATTGACCTTTGTAGCTTATAGACTTTATTTGCATTACTAGATTTATGAAACCTTTAGGTCATGTCATATACACATCCTTATAATTATTCTAACTAAGGAGTGCAATTTTAACATCCATATGCCAAATCTCACAAGTCATAATAAGCTGCAACAACAAGCATGATCCTGTTGGATTTAACCATGGTAAATGGTGAAAGACTTCATCATGTTCAACACCTTGAACTAGCTTGAAACTCTTTCAGTCAATATACCCTTCCATGTTGGTCTTCTTACAAAGAACCAAATTCTATCAATGGGTTTTACCCCTTCAGGTGGGTCCACCAAGGTCATACCTTGTTGGTTTATATGAAGTCCATCTTTGATCTCATGGCCTCAAACCATTTCTCAGATTTTGGTCCCTCAATAGTTTCTAGGTAGGTTGTTGACTCATCTCTATGATAAACTCACCCCCTTCTTGAGTTATAAGATATCATAATCTTTCAAACTCAAGGCATGTTCTGCTAGAACTATGAGGTATTGTGTTACATAAGGAACTTGAGATCCACAATACTTTGTGATTATCATTGTTCCCATTGTACCTCTTTAGATTCAATGTTTTCTTATTTTTCTTGAACATTTCGAGTTCTACTTTTACTCCCACTGATTCCTTTGAAACTAAGTTCTTCATCAGGAAAATAGCCATCCAAAACACCAAACAACTTTGTTGTAGGATTGGGATAAGAGTAGTATTTAAAAAAATAACATTTGCGGATAAATTTTTCAAGAAACTATTTTCTTATATGGGCATTTATCCCTAATCACTATAAAAGACATATCGGAACACCTCCCATGCCATATCTCATATGGTATCTTTTGAACCATTTCAGACGCTATTGTATAGTGTTAAGCATGTTCCCAAAGGGAAATTTGAAGATTTTCTAGATTTTATTGATAATCACATCATGACTTAACTAGGTGTGATTCATTCTTTCTGATACACTTTAATGATACACTATCATTGTGTTTCAAGTGAAGTTCATCATGATACATTATCATGATCTCCCAGATGGTACCCAAACTCTTGGGTAAAATATTTCAGCATCGATTGTATCGAAGTATCTTAACACTTTTACCAAATTAGTTATGTACTTTATTTATAATATCTTTGAACACTTCAAGAGATTCATATTTGCATTTCATTAATAACAAATTTCCATATCTATTGATTCAGTAAATATAATGAGGCATTGGTACCTAGCTTTAGCATTTATTCTAAAAGGTCTATATACATCAGTATGTATGAGCCCTATTAAAATAGTCACTCTCCCACTACATCTAGTAAAAATGCTTTTGTCATATTGCACAACAAATAAGATATGCATGTCTCTATTTATTCAATAACCCAAAGAGTATAGATAACAATTATATGAATTCTAGAAATGCATTTCCTATTTATGTGCTCTAAATGACAATGCTATATGTATTCATTGTTGGAGTCATCATGTCTTTCAATATACATGTCACACATATTTGTTTATGCAACTATCAGGTATAGTTTATAAGACATAGGGCATTGCCATATAAGATCTCATATTTTAAAATGAAACATCAATTTATTCTTGTCCATACAAGATATATGATGTTTTCATTAATGGCAAGTTCATAATAGCAATTTAGTAAATATATACCCATGAATGATAGATTCCAAATGTAGTGGCAACAACTCTTGTCCCTTATAGTTCTAGCTTATTTATTATTGGGTCATGAAGTAGAGATCTCTATCTCTATATTCTTCCTTTATTTCTTTAAGTGTAAAAGGAAAAATTCCTTTTTCACTTACCCTTTTCCTTTTCTTAAGTGTTGAAGACTTAGACTTTATCTTAGCCTCAGAACACTTCTTGGCCTTTCCTTTGCCCTTGGACTCACTTCTACCGATCACCATCACATATTTTTCCTTCTTCATTCTGAATATGGCATCAACATGCTAAGTAGTTTTGACAGCGGTTTAGCTAAGTTACTCATGTAGTAACACTTGATAAATTGGTTGTATGATTCACACAATGATTTGTAGAATCATATCCATGGTCAACTCTTGACCTAAGAGAAATCCCAATTACTCCACATGGACAATCATATTTAGCATATGAGGTTCTACTAGATCTCCCACTGTCAGTTTGCACTCAAGCAACACTTTGTAGACATTATAGCTTACTTGCTTTACCTGATTCTTTAGATGTGTTACCATCTCAAGAATGTCCATGTTTTCATGTTGTTCATGCAATTCATAGTTCATATAGCATATCACAAGGTAATCAATGTCTATGGCATCATTTCTATGCTTCCAGTAAGCATCCGTTTAGCCTTAGGCACATTTGGATAGGGTTCCTCGAGATATGCTTTTTTAAGGACATAGAGATTTCGCTCATGATTGAGAACACTTCTCAAAGTCCTTAATCAGTTATGGAACTTTATCATATTTTTTCCTTTTACAAGGATTGATCACAATAATAACGTGTTTGTGTTTGACATTAGATTCTACAAAGAAATATTGAAAATGTTTCAAAAAATTTTGATTGATAAGTTAAAAATATTAATTAGGCCTTCATTTATTATTGCTCCAACTATTTTGTTCAAATTGATAACCCACATGTATTAGTTTGGAAGATTGCAATGTAAAACCTTCTAGTGGTCAAGATCCAAAACAATTCAACTATTACTCGACAATATGTTAGCATCCATATTCAAACATTAAGGTAGGCAACATTTGCCAATTGCATCATATGCAATTCTTAGATAGATGATATGCACAACTCTTTGCCATAGTCATTTGCATGCCTCTGGTGCTTACTCTCATTAAGACCACACAGTTAAGCTTGACCCAAAGCCAACATGATAATAACACACCCTCGTGGCAGGCCCACATTATTACCATTACAATTCCATGAGATAGACGACGCACCACCCCTGGGGTGTCCACGCTTAGTCAATCAAGCTTTTCATGTGTGCTGCTTATGGAAGGTATGTATGACTTAATATTTTATTTGATGGATTTTATATATAAATACATATAAATATCCAATCACCACATACTTAGTATGTATCATATACATGCTACAACTATAAATGAGAATATGCAATAATTAAAATAGACAAGCGATGGTTATGGTCATTCTAATGTAATTCCTTGGAGCCACAAGGAATTACTACCACTAAGGATCCACATCATATGCAACCTATTGTTAGTGAAGATTTGTGCTCGAACCAATCTAGGTTGATCAATTCAACTCTTGAATTGGTCATCTTACCTCCTATTCACTCAATTTGTCTTCTGAAGTGGTCGTCTGGTTCTCAGGTACAAGCAGCGTCTGCACACCTCCAACAGATCAGTTGGGCCACTAGTCAATCAGTTCATTGTCCTGTTGTCTGGCCTCCTCAGTCCTCCAGTCGATCGGGTCATCTCACGAGCCATACATTTTGCTTTTGTGCAGATCATCATATCATGTAGAAACATAAATTAAAACTATCATATTTCTTATTACAATATAAAAGGGAAACATCGAGTTACACTCGAGGGGAAATAGGAAGAAGAGAATTAATTTAAATTTGAATGAAAGAGAGAGGCTCGATATGCAAACTGAGTAACAATAGGAATAAACAACGAAAACCATACACACACAAATCTACGGTTATTGTCCATAACCATGCTTCACATCCATCATAAAAAATCAATTTTAAGGTGACACATGTAAATTGCATATATATATGTATATTAGGTTGTGGAGTCTTATGTGAAATTTAATCAGATATGCACATTAATTATTTTAATATTCACATTGTATGAAATAAAAGTATGAAAAATAAATCTGATCATATCAATTTAAATCCCAAATACACCATAAATTGACGGGGCTCTGATACCATTGTAGGGAAATCAGGCACAAATATAGGCAGTGAATTTTTTTTAAAAGCCCGATTCCCCCAGACAGTAAGATCGTGTCAACAATAATATATCTTGGAAGGAAGGTTTGCAAGGTTATACCTGGTCCTCGAGAAAGTCCACTGACATTACCCTTGCAGCAACATCATGCTTCTTCTTCTTCTTCTTCTTCTTCTTCTTCTTCAGGCAACAACACACACCTTTAGCAGCCACAACACTCGAACAGTCATCACGAATGGCCTCCTAGTCTGGTACCAAGGATAGCGCTTGATGATGTCCTTCTAGCAGAAGACAACGACCTCCCACCTATAGAGTTGTGCACGCAGACCACCGGGAACTCTATGTTGTGCTATCAGAGCCAACAAGAAGGAGTTTTCCCCTTCTATCGGCGTACTAGTCACCAACATACTCTCCCACAATTGATCTTAGTTTTTCTCTCCCTTGCTATCCCTTCCTTTAGCGGGTAGGACTTTCTCAAGATCTCTATTGGTTACCAAAACCAGAGAAGACAAAAATTTTCAGAGCAACTGATTCTCAATTGTGTATCTTGGGGAGCCCCCGATACCCCTGTATTGATTATAGAGGCCAGCACTAGTACATAACCGACCTTTAGTGTCAGTTATTTAAGGCCTTTAGTGTCAGTTTCTAAGCGACACCTATGTGGGCGACGCTAAAAGCCCAGCCGTTACGCGTCGGTTCAAAAACCGACGCCATAACCCTTCGCGCGCCACCGAAAACGCGCCAGCAGGGCACTATAGGCGTCGGTTATTAGATAAGAAACCGACGCCATATACCTTCACGCCACAGAAAGGGCACCATCTTGGGCACTATCAACGTCGGTTATTAGATAAGAAACCGACGCCATATGCCTTCGCGCCATAGAAGGGCACCATCTTGGGCACTATCAGCGTCAGTTATTAGATAAGAAACTGACGCCATATGCCTTCACGCCACAGGAAATAGACGTCGGTTATTTATATAAAACCGACACTATAACTATGTGTGTCGGTTTTAAACAAATAACCGACGCCTATTTTTTGTTTTTTTTTTCTGTCAGTCTGCAAACCTGCTGTATGGCTGGTCGCAGGATGAGAAACCTGCGGTTCAGTTATGAACTGCAGGTTTTACGACATCCATTGATATCAGCCAACAACAGGCCACAAACCTGCAAAATTAACAACAAAAATATTCACACATTTAGCAATGCAACCTGCAGTTCCATTTGATTTTCACACATTTAGAAACATTCATGTAGCTAGCAATCTGTAGTTCCATTCATTTTCACATTCACACATATAGAAACATTCATATAGAAACCAACAGTTTCATTCATTTTCACTCAGACACATGTAGAAACATCCAGACATGTAGAAACATTCACATATATTATAATTCAGAAATTCATTTACAAAATATCATTCTTTAGTCATTATTCGCTATCAACATCCCAATTATATGTTAAATCCCCCACTACTTGTATGGCTGTTGCCCATTCTTCTCTTACTTCATTTAATTCTCCCGTCTTATAGGGAGCATGTACATCTGGTAAGGCCGTTCCTATAGTGTGGTTAGTTTTAAACACCTGTAAAGAGAATGATGTATATATATAATTAATGAGCTATAAATAAGATTGATATATTTCATATTATATATCTAATGAGACTATATAATACCTCATCAATACAATCGATGTCCATTGCGGCATATTTGATAATCATGTGCATAAATCGCATCACATAGTATCCACATGCCCATCCGTTGTCTTGTGTAGCACACTATAAATTCAAACATACAAAATATTAAAAAATACAACTAATTAAGCACTGTTCACATAAATAATATATACATATATTGCAGTCGAGAACTTACTTTCACGTTCTTCCAAATTATTGGCTGGTTCTTTTTCATGGGGACCTTTCCTCCGACCTTTTTGAACTCATTAAAACCCCTACATGTTAATGTAACACAATACATTGCATAATTAAATAGTAATGTAATAACATATGTTAACGGATATAAAAATGAAATATTTCTCACCGGAATAATGTCATTTTCATTATGTGTCCATATTTTGTATTCAATTTACTCCCCTTAGGATCTAGATAATAGATAGTGAACGTCTTGGGGACAATAACCAGTAACTCCCAATGCATACCACTAGAGGTAAAAAAGTTAAAAATTAATAACTCAAAATCCACAATAAAAATGTAATTTTCTCAAGTCCAAATTATAATAAGCAAAGTAAACTTACTCTACATTGAATGGAGCCATTATCATCGTCTTCTTTTTTTGAGCAAAAATTGAAAAAGCCTCACAGCAGTATTGTTGAACTGACGGAGGGTCTTTAGCTACTAGACTAATCAAAGATGGAATAAAAAATCCTACATGTTCGAATGCAAAATCTGCACATATCTTGTCTAAGTAGCTGCAAAACATGTATTACGTATGCATTAATAAATAAGAAACCAGATCACCGGATCCTACACAAGGTATATGGATGTATAAAGAAGATCTCACCTTATCCATAGCTCTATCACAGATGTATTCAGCCAATCATATCGAAACAACTCCAAAATATCTTGTATAAATAGTTTTCTTTCGTATGATTGACCTGCATCATCTGCATCTATAGAAACAGTTAGAACCTAACCATATTGCCATACCCCTACAGTTAGGACCTAACGGGACAGTTAGGTCTTGTGGAACCCAACTGGGTAATGTAGGAGGTGGAAGTGGAGGCCTAGATGTTGTGAGTGTCTTCTTTTTAACCTGTATATATATATATAATAATTTCAGATCAACTGACATCATATACACACACTAACAATTTAACGTAATGTAAATTTACCATACAATTTCAGTAAAGAGGACATCCGCTTTTAGCCACAATATCACTCCACCTTCTGCCTCACCAAGCATTTCACAATCTGGGTGGGCATATGGTAATGGAAGATCCATCCACTTGGGGAATATATGTACCGGGCTCACACGAATCCAACCAGCTGGTAATGGAGACCCGTGAAACATTTCCCCTGGTAGGGATGGGTAAGCCGACGCCTCTGCAACGACATATTCATTAACTTTTAGACGGCATGGCTTCAACCCCTACAAATTTTTGTGTAAAGAATGTTATATACATATATACATATCATCTTGAAAATATATCATATTGAATTAAAAAACTAGTTACTATGTCATAAAAATACTTACAACGGATGTGCTAGGTGGTGGGTCTATAGGATTACTCCCAACCTCTGCAGTAGGAGTAGTGCGAGACGCCATAGGTACTGTCTGGTAAGTGGCAGTTTGAGATGCCTGCCACTTTTTCATTGCTTCTTCTAGTTTCCTATCAACTAGCTTATCTACCTATACATGGATAAAAGAAACTTTAGCTTTTAATTATTGAATTCTCTTTTACAGTAACATTATAAAGAAAGAATATGTTACCTCCTCTTGTGAAAGTCCCGCTTTTGGGACATGTTTGCGCTGGGATGGCCCAAAAAAATCTTTGATGCCCACACCAGCGCCTGCAGCCCTAACACGTCCAGGATGCTCTGGGTTACCCAGAGCAACTGTCAATTCATCCCTTGTGCCCTCAGGGATGAACTTGCCTTGTTTCCTCAGCTCGTGTAGCTCCCGCTAATCGCCAAAACAAAAATTTGTAATTAAGTAAACACCACAAATTATCAATATTCGAACGATTGCTATAAGAGTTGTATTTTACCGTTTTTGCAGCCGCCTCAGCAGTTGCGGGCTTCCTTATTTCTCCCTTCTTATTTTTCCTCCCATCTATCCAGACATCATGGTGAGGCAGAGGTGTGCTACCTATAGTGGAGGACTCCTGAGTAGCAGCAGACTGAGAAGTAGCCTCAGAATGTAGTCTTTGGTGAATGGCTGTATACCCCTTTGGACCCATTGTGTGGTCATGCACATTCAGTGCACGCCTTGATCTTTGTGCCTCACTGAGGGCCTAGTTAGTATGCACATTAATGATTTGGTTAGTAACATTAAATGTTAATATTGAATAAGTGAATACAACATATATTAATGAGATTGGGACTGACGCCTAATACCTTGAATTCATCAGTTTGTCTTGAAGAAACAAATGCGTCCCATTCTTCTTTATCCAGGAAGTTCCACTGTTCAATGGCTGTCTTCTTCCTCTTGTCAGCTTCTTTTATGTATTCACGGGTGAGATTTGTCCTATAGTTCCTTAGGACTCTCCCACAGTGTTGCATCACGCATTTACGATGCATCTTTTCATCCAATTCAAATATACTCTGCAAAATAGAATTCCTATTAACTAGTATCCAAAAAATTAGTAATCTACAAAATAGAATTACATATTGATAATAACTCACGCATAAATCCTTCCATATTATGTCTTTCTTCTCCTTAGAAACCTTATGCCAAGAATCTATCTTACAACCGTAATGGCTACGAGTAACATACCCAAGATATGAAACAAATGAATTGCGATTCACACAAGATGCATTTTCGTGCATTATCAAAATCCACAACAAGTTTGGGTCCATTGCCCTTTTGCGCTATTAACTTCTTCATCATAGTGATGCCCCTTCTCTTATCAACTTTTTGGTGTTGCTGATCAAGTGCCTCAAGTGCTTCAGATGGTACATGTGCATCATCAACCTAAAATTTGACAAAATAAACACATTTACAAGATATAACTATAAATGGAAATATAGATATAAATATATGATATATTTTTAAAACTTACATTGTGAGGCGGTGCATTGATGTCCTCACCCTCACGGTAATCATCAACACGGTCATCAGGAGAATGTTCAGCCATCTGAAAATTCACATTCACATTGTAAAGTTCACATTGTAAAGTAATTCAAATTGTAAAGCTCACATTGTAAAGTTCACATTCACATTGTAAAGTTCACATTATAAAGTAATTATAAAAACGCTCATGTATCGTTCAAAGGGATACATCCAATGCAAGAAAATTGGTCCCAACATTTTCACTTCCCTAGTCAAGTGGACAACAAGATGAACCATGATATCAAAGAACGACGGAGGAAAATACATCTCAAGATGACATAGGGTAACAACCACTTCTCTTTGCAATTTATCGAGAGTATCAGGGTCAATAACTTTGCTGCACAGACTGTTGAAAAAGAAACAAAGTCTGATGATTGCAAACCTTACATGCTTCGGCAATATAGATCTAATTGCCACAGGCAATATTTGTTGCATTAGAGTGTGACAATCATGAGATTTAAGACCTATCAACTTCAGATCTTTCATTGATACCAATCTACGGATGTTGGATGAGTAACCCTGTGGCACCTTAACATTTACCAAACATTCACAAAAAGCTTTCTTCTCCTTTCTAGACAATGTGTAACAAGCGGGAGGTAAGTATGTTCTCCGATTTCCCATTTTACGAAATTTTGTTAATTCTGACCTTATTCCCATTTCACATAGGTCCAGTCTGGATTTTATCCCATCTTTAGTCTTACCTGGTATATTCAACAAAGTACCAGTGACACTATCACAGACATTTTTCTCAACGTGCATGACATCGATACAATGCCTAACTGTCAAAGAACTCCAATAAGGAAGATCCCAAAATATTGACTTCTTCTTGAATAAAGATTTGTCACTCCGTGTGGCCATAGTACATTGTGATCTCTTACCAAATTCATTGACAAAGTCTTTTACTCTTTCATAAATAACCTCCCCTGGTATAGGTTTAGGTGCACTCCGTTCCTCATTCAATCCATTGAATGCTTTGCGCTTCCTACGATACGAATGGAATTTTGGAAGAAACCTTCGATGACCGAGATATACAGTCTTACCTCCATGTTTTAGTCTTGTTGAATCAGTGTTCTCTTCACATATAGGACACGCTTTAGCTCCTTTGACACTATATCCAGACAAATTCCCATATGCTAGAAAGTCATTAATAGTGCAAAACAACATAGCATGCAAATGAAATGTCTCTCTTCGTGAAGCATCATAGGTCATCACACCTTCACCCCAGAGTTTCTTTAAGTTATCAATAAGAGGTTCAAGATAAACATCGATGTCATTTCTAGGTTGTTTAGGGCCCGATATCAACAACGACAACATTACGTACTTATTTTTCATACACGGCCAGGGAGGAAGATCGTATATAACAAGCATGACTGGCCAAGTGCTTGTTGGCTTCTCAATGTCCCGTATGGATTCATCCCGTCTGTACAAAGCCCAAGTCTTAGATTCCTGACTTCTTCACCAAATTCAGGGTACAATAGATCAATCTTCTTCCACTGTGGGGAATCAGACGCATGTCGTAGGATCCCATCATTATTTTTCTTAACATCTGCATGCCACCTCAAATTCTTCGCATCTATCGGATTGGCAAACAAGCGTTGAAACCGTGATATTATAGGTAGATACTACATCACCTTGGTAGGAGAACCAGTTTTGGACTCCCCCGAAGTCGTCAATTTATACCGTGACGCACCACATTTTGGACAATCTTTCAAATCCGCATAGTCCTTTTGAAATAATACACAATCATTCGGGCATGCGTGTATCTTCTTGGCATCCATTCCCATTGGGCACAACAATTTCTTTACCTGGTATGTTGAGATTGGCAGCTTGTTTCCTTCAGGAAGCATTTCTTTCAACAAAGAAAACAATGACGTGAAGCTTTTATCGCTCCAACTATTGTTAGCTTTCAGCTTACACAATCTCAACACAGCGCTAAGCTTCGTAAACTTAGTACAACTTGTGTATAACGGTATCTCAACATCATGCACAATGTTTCTAAAAATAGGAGGTGGATCGGTGTGCTCTACCCCACAACTATCCAGCATCACATCAACGATGTCTACTGGAACTGGTTCATTCACATCTACGTCATCGTAGGCAATTTCTTCTTCCACACAAGCACTGCTATCGACATCCACTGGTTTCGGGTTTGAAATCTCTCCATGCCAGTGCCATTCTGTATAGCCTTGTATAATCCCGTTGCACATGACAACTTTTGATTTCGTCACCAGTGTTGACTTTCAAGTTGTTACCGCAATGCCTACATGGACAGTAGAACCTATCTCCAGGTTGTTTTCTATGTTCCTCGGCAAATCTAATAAACTGGTCAAGACCAGAAATAAACTCTGGGGTGCAGCGATTGCGAATGGACATCCATGATCTATCCATTCTATGATCAAAGAGAAAACAAGTATATATTACAACAAGATTAGGGTCTAGGGTTAAGAAATACATGTGATTTCATTATTATATATAATAAATGTGTACCACCTATCCCATTCGTGAACACCTAATCTCACTAGTAAGTGTATAATGTGTATTGGGTTTTCAAGAAAATTTCGGCAGCATTTCCCCGCTATTCTTCAAGTACATATGTACTTAGAGAACAAACGGGGAAATGCTGCTGAAATTTTCTTGAAAACCCAATACACATTATACACTTACATCCTAAGCGAGATTAGGTGTTCAAGAACAGTCCCAAACTGGGGACTATCCAAGATTTACTCCTAATGAGTAAATCTTGGATGGGTTTCTAGGCCAACAAATAATGTGTTGTCATTCTTATACCTAAAATCCTAGTTCTTCAAGTTAGGGTGATTATTGATGTCTTTAAAAGCATAATTGGCAATTTAGGGAAAAGTTCATCTTTACATTCAAAGCATGTCACATGTGTGCATTACAGTTCATCATTAAGCAAGAAGGGTGATTAGGATTCTCACCAAGAATGGGTTTTGATTTTCTATACAATTTTATAAAAAAATGCATATGTATGCACATATATACTATACTTTTTGGAACCTTTATACATATCTGAACACCCTAAATAACCATACTAAACACCCAAATACTTTATAACACAACTATAAAAACAATGATTATAGCTAAACTATTAAACAATAGACTTGTCACACATAAAACACCCTATACAACTATAAAACAAAAAAGTATTAAGATATGTATGATACAATAACTATTTTGCATCACATTACAGCAGACTTATCATTGATACCTTACTAACTTATTGCTACATTTACATATCATCACTTGATCAAAAATTACAGCAGTACATTTAACCAAAGTATGCATTCTAAAATCTATGTCATGATTAGTTACATGTAATTTACTTGGATATACAACAATACCCGATTACTATGTCTTACATACAAAGTATGCATATTAAATTAACTAAGGCTTATCATAGAACATGCATTGTATATAAGTTCAATATATTACAGTCAATAATTATTTTACTTCCAAAAATTACTTAATGTTACAGGCTTGCAACTCTAATATAAAGAGTGATCAACTAAGGCATTGCCATAGATCAGTGTATATGAGTTATTTATCAAGTTACCAATAAGTAAATAACTTAAAAAAAAATAAAAAAATGCCCAGCAGCAGCCTGGGCGTGCATTGGCATCGCCCAAGCAGCCGCCTAGGCGGAGGAAGGAAGGAGGAAGAAGGCAGTACCTGGCCTGGAGCACGGAGGGCCGATGAGCACGGAGCACCGACGACCAGAGTCCAGAGAGGGAGAGGGAGAGTGCCTTCCGACGAGCACGGACTCCGGTGAGCGCAGAGGGCCGACGAGAAGAGAGGGAAAGCGCCAGTGAGCATAGAGGGCTGTCGGTGAGCACGGAGGGCAGGGAGCGGCGTGTCGGCGGAGCACGGAGCAGCGACGGCGGAGCACGAAGCAGCGGCGGGCGCGAGCACGGAGCAACGGCGGGCGCGAGCACGGAGAAGCGGCGGGCGGCAGAGCACGGAGCAGCGGCGCCGGGCAGCAAATCGCCAGACCTATTTTTGCGGGGGCGATGAAACAGAGAAAGGGGAATAGTCGGCTTCGCGTGGGGCTATTAGCTGTACCATAGGCGTCAGTTCGGTTCCCACAAAAACCGACACCTATTCTGACCATAGTCGTCGGTGTCTTCCTTTAACCGACGATTAAAGGGTGTGAAAAATTCCCCACGGGCAACGCGGGAAAACTCATAAGCGTCGGTCAATGTAAAAAAATCGACGACCAAAAGGTAATTTTTCGCTGGAAATTTTGGATTTGGCGGTTAATTTTAGGTGTCGATTTTTTAATAAGTAACTGACACTTAATAAAAGAGGTACCCGTGTCTAGTCTCCCTTCATAGATTGGATGTCGGTTTATGTTATCAACCGACACTGTAGAGTTTAGGTGTCGGTTTATTTATACAACCGACACCTTGAAAAGTGACTTTATAAGCCATTTCTGTAGTAGTGCAGGGTCAGGGTTCCCAGTCTGTGTGGGAGTAGAAGAGTTCAGAATTATAAATTTTCTAGAACATGGGAATGATGAACTAGTTGGTTCACACACCCAACCGGTCGGTTGGCACATGAGTTGATCGATTTAGACAGTTTCTTGTTCTAAATCACATTCATATTCAATTCCTGATTAATGCTAAACATGACATCAACATCAATCCTTGTTCCAATCAATTAGCTACTAAACCGGATGACCCAGAGGGTGAACCTATCATCTCACATGGTGAAATAGTCATTTCACATTGTGAGACAATTGTTTCACAAGTAAAATGGTCATTTCACTTGTCTAGTTTAGGCAAAGTTCAACTAATATTGATTCCAATTGACCTAACACTCCAACCGATTGGTTCAACACTTAAAATGGTCAATTTAGAGTCCATTCAGTCAATTTTGAACCTTATTTGTTTAAATGAATACCCAAACACCTTTAGTAATCAATTAAAAATCATTCATGAATAAACTCCTTTAATCTAATTGTATCCTATGCGTGTGACCTTGTAGGTCCAGAATTACATTGGCAGTGAATGTCCATAACCAATTATGACATCACAAGCAAAGAGTGGTGCCTAGTCACACATCATTGCTACCCAAGTAATTCAAAAAGTTGGACAACAAATTCAACCTACAATTCATGATTAGTATTATCCTGATCGTATGGTTCCTTTGTCTCTGATATCCAAATTGAACTTGAGGTGTAACGAACTCAAATCTAGATATCACCTCTATTTTCCTTTTTCCTAAAGAGCTTAAATTTTATTTCTCTTAAACTTTGTTGAGTAGTAATTTTCGACCCTGATAATAATCTTGGGGTAATTTTGACTTTGTATCACCACCCATTCACATAATCATTCGTGAGGGTGACATTGAGAAATTTTGAGAATTTAATTTGCATATTGTGGGACAATCATAGATTATGTGGAATAAGAAGCTAGATCTGATGAAATGTCTCCTTTTATCCTAGAGAGAGTTTAGTGAGGAGAACTATAACCAACCATCTTTTTATAATAGAAAATGAATTATCTTTTATTAGGCTAATTGACACCCAATTATTAATATTAACACCTGACGTATTTTATATGGACTTTTGAGATCGATAACATGTTCATTGTTGGTGTTAATTAACAGCCTTCGTAATTAGGAGACAAAGGAGGTTGATTTCACCTTCTGATTGACTTGTATAGATATAGAGGGTGGCAATAATGTACCAATTTTAATTGTCACACTTTTCACCAAAGCCCAAACGCTTATTGCGGTTTATATTAAACGAAACGCGTTGCTCCGTCTTCGTTTTCCTCTGGCTGCAATGCGGGCGTTACAAGTCCTCCCCTAGTGGTCGCCTCCACTCCTAGCCTTCAATGTCTGTGATGTTATCATGGGTAAATGTTTTGGGAGAACCAAACAGACGCGAGAAACCCTAAAACGAGGCCTAGGAAGCCGGAGTTACAAAGCGCCTAATAAACCCCCTGGTTTTCATCGCTTTCACCGGAGCACCTCGCCGCCAACCTTGCTGGTCTCTTTGGCCACAGTCACTTCCAGCAAACAACAAATATCGATCCTTTTCCCTGTACCAGTTGCCCCAATTTCCTCCGAGCGTCCTTGCATTTCGGCCCAGAATTTGTTGCCGTCTCCGACGAGGTGCGGGTCGCGACGCCGCCGTAGTTGATCGTTGGGCAATCGCAGGTAATGTCACCATCTATGACTAATGATATTTCATTTCCTACCTTCAACTCGCACTAGTTTTACCCAAGTCGTTGGGTCCACAAAATCCTCTGTTTTCCACGCACGAGTTCTTGTCGACGGAAAGTTTTGGTACATGTCGATCCTTTTGCACAAGCTCCGGACCGTTGCCGATTCTCGCAGATGCTAACGAACGACTCGTCTCTTATCTCGAACTCCTCTCTGCCACAATATCGTTCAGGCATTTCCGCCTCCGATCCGTTTTTATTCACGACCGTCGTCGGGTGGAATCCAGAACCTTGTTTCCATTCACCAACTGTGTGCCATGATTGAGGGCTGTTGAGGATGGGCGATTGTCTATGAACTTTCAGTTTGTCTCCAAAACCAGAAATCCTGCTTGGTTTGAGATTATCAATTTTTCTTCAGTCAGGCTTCTTCTGCGGCTGGACACCAGAGTTTTTCCCAGTTTCGGTTTCGTTCTGTACGTGTGCCGATGTTTGGGAAGGCTGGGAAGGACCAACGGTGTGGTCATGTTCAAGCAATTCTAGAGCTTGGATGATCTAGCTTCTGAGTTGTAAGTCGCAGTGACTTGTTTAATTCTGTATAATCTGGACAATAGTTATGCTTTCACCGGCCATGGGTTTCTAGTTGAGTTGGTTGATCAGGAAGGTCTTGCCTAGCAAGACGATCGTACTGGAATACCAGAAGTCCGACCATATGGGTTGCGATTGATTTAGTTCAGCGCTAAGGTCTGAGATTGATAAATAACTCATTCGTTTACTCTGATCTTCCATCTAGTTGATTAAATAAAAGACTCTTCCAAGTTACTCCTGTAATGTATGCGAGGAAGGGGATGTATGCATTGGATTTTTAATCGCAAGTTCCGCATGGGTACACTGATCTTTTTAAAATCAGAGTGAATTCGTTGTTTTCTTTGACTTATCGATATAGTAATCCAGCAGATATACAGACTTAGTAAGACAATACGTAATAGACAGTAATTAGATATATATATGATGAATGTAGGTGCTTCGTTTCAGAACATTTTCTGGGTATTTAGAACATGCCTCTTTGCCTAAAATTGAGCTTTCAAAGGGGCTGTTTTATGGGGTTATATATATTACTTTTTGGAACAATATTAACCCAAAGGCATAATCTTATGCGTAGGTGATGTTAAACTTGGCTCAGACTTAGGTGATCGTTTATTTGACTTAGACAGGAATTAAGGTATGTACTCCTCCCTATTTATAACTAGGCATATATGTGACTAAATTTTCCCATAATGAGGCATCTTTTGAAATACTTGTTCTTATTCCATTTGTTGGACAGTTCATATACTTTTAGTTGGATTTATTATTCTTTTGAAATTATTATCATATTGAATTGGGTTAATGACCCCATCTGCGATTGTTCTTAAATCATGCCACATACTTGTGAAAGGTATATCTTGCCACTCTATTTATGCATGTTAGATAATTCGACTAGTTTAACTATCGTAGACGCTTATGCGTAACCATTAGGGCGCGCTACTTCCGCCCGGGGTGTGCTACTTCCACCTTTTTATATACAGAGGCGTGCTACTTCCGCCTAGGGTGTGCTACTTCCACCCATTTTTACTTAGGTCAATGACTCAGTGGTGTCTTAGCCCTATTATAGTTACTTTAGTCAAATATATCTGCATGCAAATATTTGTTGTGATCCAGATGGTTTATAATGGCAAGATCTGTTATTTCACATGTTTGTTTATATGCCTCATTCTTTTGGAAATTCCTTCTCTTGTTACTTCTTGAAGCTTACCTAATTTTTAATAGCCCCTTTTTTTATGGGAAAATCTTACTTTACTTTTTAAATGCCCTAGTTAGTCTTTTAACGTACATACTCAGCTTTTGCTGATTTATATCTTGTTTTTCTATTATTCTGGGTGTTCCCTCCACCCAGGTGTAGGTGTTCTACGGGACAGAGATTCAGGATGATTGTGAGCTAATTGGTGGACATAAGGACAATTTGAGATAGCCTTGTTACCCTCTGTATATGGGCATATGTGTGAATAGATGTAATCTTTTCATTCTTTGTACCACCTTTAGGGTGAGAAAGTTATGTACATGAGTACATTTTGTAACTTTGTAAATAGTAATGTTTTCCGCTGCTTAATTATTTCACGGCTCATGTTTTTACCATTGAGTGGGCCCTCTATCGGGTCCCACTCTTTACAGAATGGTATCAGAGCCTGAGCAGTCGGTAACTAGACCATTTCAAGTTATCCTAGATTGTCCTTAGTGGATAGGTGACCCTTTAGAGGTTCTTGGCATACCTATACTTGAATTGTGTTTACCAATTAGGGTTTCACCCCCTATCAAATTTGATGGTTTATAAGTATCCCAAATAAATTTGTAGATGACCTAGTATTGGGTAAACTCTTAACAATCCTACCATCTCTTTATATGCATAGCTTTCTATACATAAATGTTGCCTCTCCTAGGAAGTAGCCTCTACCTCCCACCTTAGTGGAGTACAATTCATCTACTATATAAAGAGTAGGTTGACTTTACATAATTTTGTGTAACCCTAGTAAAAGTCATTAAACTTTTACTTTTGTTGTTTCCTAGCTTATGATACATGCATTATGTGAACTATGTATGCATGGATACAAACTTATGATGTTGACATGACTTTTAGATTTTGAGGTATTATATGATGGCACATGATGATGTGAACTAGATCCTTTAAGGTTGGTCTAGTCTTTCCTGCAACATGGAGTTATCTCAACATAATTTTGCTTAACACTTGCCACCTAAGAGTTGAATACTAACCTAGTTGAACTTGTGATATCTCATAAATGAGGGTTTGTTGAAGGAAGATATATGTTTCAAGTAATGATCCTTTATATTTTATCCCTCACATACCCATAAGGTAGAAATGATGCTGATCTTCCTTGTCTTATAACAGAGTGATCACATATTTGGATCACATAATAAAACTTTGTACCATATTGGTTTTCCCCGAGGACACGTGGAGACACAATTATATTTAGAAGCTGCAATTGATACTCTATTACTTAAAACTTTAGATGTGCACTAACACTTAGGTCATGTGAGGTAGGTACATCTAGGGTTGATCCTTAAAAGAGTTGACACTCTCTCATAGACGTCGTGTAATTAGTTTACCTGATGTATGAGATATATAGTAGTTTGATTATCCAGTGAACCTGCGTTTGTCTTGACACCATGGAGGATACCCAACTAAGGTAGTAGAGTCCCTCATATCTTTTTATTATGGTTATCCATGGTGTTATAAATAAATGGTATTTGGGATGTGATGGCATAAATCACGATTAAGAGAATAGTGAAATAATGAAGGTCGTGTCTAGTTGGACCTACTAGAGGTTCACTACATGCTAGAAGTAACATGTATCCCCTCATTTAGAATTGGCCTATGCATGTTGTAATTTTTTTTGATGAGGTGTGTAGAGAAGAATATTTTGTGAAGATCAAGTGATGTTTGGGTGATAGCATATGTGGTGCATGGTAAAAGTGGTTGACTTGGTTCTCGGATTGATTTTGGCGCCATTTTGGATTCTAATCGCTAGATTTTCATTGTCAAACATATTTTCATTATTATATTATATTTACAAAAAAAAACTTTTTAAGATTTCATCGATGATTTTTGAACCAAGTCACCACAAGAAGTTGTAGTAGCACGAGAAACCTTTGATTTGCATGTTCAACCCTCCGAGCCCAGTCATAAGTGTGATGTAAAAAAAATGATATCATCCTCAATCATAGTATAAATTTCCTAGACCAATTCATGATTTGAGAAGATAATAAGATGTGATGGATAAAGTAATGTAAATTCACGTTGAATTCTGTATACAATTGTTTTGTGACTATGTTATGCTAGGACCCCTATATTAACTTTGTCTAGTGAATTAGAAATTTATAATTGGTTAGAAGATTACAACTTAGTATTTTGAGTTGTAGCTTGGTGGATTTCGGGGATGAAATCTTCTTTAAGGGGTGGTGTTCTGTAACGAACTCAAATCTAGATATCACCTCTATTTTCCTTTTTCCTAAAGAGCTTAAATTTTATTTCTCTTAAACTTTGTTGAGTAGTAATTTTCGACCCTAATAATAATCTTGGGGTAATTTTGACTTTGTATCACCACCCATTCACATAATCATTCGTGAGGGTGACATTGAGAAATTTTGAGAATTTAATTCGCATATTGTGGGACAATCATAGATTATGTGGAATAAGAAGCTAGATCTGATGAAATGTCTCCTTTTATCCTAGAGAGAGTTTAGTGAGGAGAACTATAACCAACCATCTTTTTATAATAGAAAATGAATTATCTTTTATTAGGCTAATTGACACCCAATTATTAATATTAACACCTGACGTATTTTATATGGACTTTTGAGATCGGAAACATGTTCATTGTTGGTGTTAATTAATAACCTTCGTAATTAGGAGACAAAGGAGGTTGATTTCACCTTCTGATTGACTTGTATAGATATAGAGGGTGGCAATAATGTACCAATTTTAATTGTCACGCTTTTCACCAAAGCCCAAACGCTTATTGCGGTTTAGATTAAACGAAACACGTTGCTCCGTCTTCGTTTTCCTCTGGCTACAATGCGGCCGTTACAGGTCCTCCCCTAGTGGTCGCCTCCACTCCCAGCCTTCAATGTTTGTGAACGTTTTGGGAGAACCAAACAGACGCGAGAAACCCTAAAACGAGGCCTAGGAAGCCGGAGTCACAAAGCGCCTAATAAACCCCCTGGTTTTCATTGCTTTCACCGGAGCACCTCGCCGCCAACCTTGCTGGTCTCTTTGGCCACAGTCATTTCCAGCAAACAACAAATATCGATCCTTTTCCCTGTACCAGTTGCCCCAATTTCCTCCGAGCGTCCTTGCATTTCCGCCCAGAATTTGTTGCCGTTTCCGACGAGGTGCGGGTCGCGACGCCGCCGTAGTTGATCGTTGGGCAATCGCAGGTAATGTCACCATCTATGACTAATGATATTTCGTTTCCTACCTTCAACTCGCACTAGTTTTACCCAAGTCGTTGGGTCCACAAAATCCTCTGTTTTCCACACACGAGTTCTTGTCGACGGAAAGTTTTGGTACAGGTCGATCCTTTTGCACAAGCTCCGGACCGTTGCCGATTCTCACAGATGCTAACGAATGACTCGTCTCTTATCTCGGACTCCTCTCTGCCACAATATCGTTCTGGCGTTTCCGCCTCCAATCCGTTTTTATTCACGACCGTCGTCGGGTGGAATCCAGAACCTTGTTTCCATTCACTAACTGTGTGCCATGATTGAGGGCTGTTGAGGATGGGCGATTGTCTATGAACTTTTGATTTGTCTCCAGAACCAGAAATCCTGCTTGGTTTGAGATTATCGATTTTTCTTCAGTCAGGCTTCTTCTGCAGCTGGACACCAGAGTTTTTCCCAGTTTCGGTTTCGTTCTGTACGTGTGCCGATGTTTGGGCAGGCTGGGAAGGACCAACGGTGTGGTCATGTTCAAGCGATTCTAGAGCTTGGATGATCTAGCTTATGAGTTGTAAGTCACAGCGACTTGTTTGATTTTGTATAATCCGGACAATAATTAGGCTTTCACCGGGCCTGGGTTTCCAGTTGAGTTGGTTGATCAAGAAGGTCTTGCCTAGCAAGACGATCTTACTGGAATACCAGAAGTCCGACCATATGGGTTGCGATTGATTTAGTTCAGTGCTAAGGTCTGAGATTGATAAATAACTCATTCGTTTACTCTGATCTTCCATCCAGTTGATTAAATAAAAGACTCTTCCAAGTTACTCCTGCAATGTATGTGAGGAAGGGGCTGTATGCATTGGATCTTTAATCGCAAGTTCCGCATGGGTACACTGATCTTTTTAAAATCAGAGTGAATTCGTTGTTTTCTTTGACTTATCGATATAGTAATCCAGCAGATATACAGACTTAGTAAGACAATACGTAATAGTCAGTAATTAGATATATATACGATGAATGTAGGTGCTTCGTTTCAGAACATTTTTTGGGTATTTAGAACATGCCTCTTTGCCTAAAATCGAGCTTTCAAAGGGGCTGTTTTATGGGGTTATATATATTACTTTTTGGAACAATATTAACCCAAAGGCATAATCTTATGCGTAGGTGATGTTAAACTTGGCTCAGACTTAGGTGATTGTTTATTTGACTTAGACAGGAATTAAGGTATGTACTCCTCCCTATTTATAACTGGGCAATTATATGACTAAATTTTCCCATAATGAGGCATCTTTTGAAATACTTGTTCTTATTCCATTTGTTGGACAGTTCATATACTTTTAGTTGGATTTATTATTCTTTTGAAATTATTATCATATTGAATTGGGTTAATGACCCCATCTGCGATTGTGCTTAAATCATGCCACATACTTGTGAAAGGTATATCTTGCCACTCTATTTATGCATGTTAGATAATTCGACTAGTTTAACTATCGTAGACGCTTATGCGTAACCATTAGGGCGCGCTACTTCCGCCCGGGGTGTGCTACTTCCACATTTTTATATACAGAGGTGTGCTACTTCCGCCTAGGGTGCGCTACTTCCACCCATTTTTACTTAGGTCAATGACTCAGTGGTGTCTTGGCCCTATTATAGTTACTTTAGTCAAATATATCTGCATGCAAATATTTGTTGTGATCCAGATGATTTATAATGGCAAGATCTATTATTTCACTTGTTTATTTATATGCCTCATTCTTTTGGAAATTCCTTCTCTTGTTACTTCTCCTTGAAGCTTACCTAATTTTTAATAACCCCTTTTTTATGGGAACATCTTACTTTACTTTTTAAATGCCCTAGTTAGTCTTTTAACGTACATACTCAGCTTTTGCTGATTTATATCTTGTTTTTCTATTATTCTGGGTGTTCCCTCCACCCAGGTGTAGGTGTTCTATGGGACAGAGATTCAGGATGATTGTGAGCTAATTGGTGGACATAAGGACAATTTGAGATAGCCTTGTTACCCTCTGTATTTGGGCATATGTGTGAATAGATGTAATCTTTTCATTCTTTGTACCACCTTTAGGGTGAGAAAGTTATGTACATGAGCACATTTTGTAACTTTGTAAATAGTAATGTTTTCCGCTGCTTAATTATTTCACGGCTCATGTTTTTACCATTGAGTGGGCCCTCTATCGGGTCCCACTCTTTACATGAGGCATGGAATCATCATCCTCTCAATGTTCAATCCATGTTCCTTGAACTAGAGCTGACTGTTTGAGATGCGTATGAGTTCACATGTCACATATTGAATCACATGAGTACGGTTGTACATTTGCCAATCTCTCTTATCAAGAGGCCTAGATATCAAACTCTTATAGGAGGAACAAATCCCATCTATATCACTCACACTCAGTCCCAATGTGTCACAACTACCCAATCATCACTGTTATGGAAATTCTTCTTTAGGGTTATGTTTGATTATGTCAAAGTATACTGAACGACATGTGATGAATGTAGTGACTTCAGGTTTAAGAACCATAATCACCACTATCACAATGAGAGAATATTTTGACTACCATTCTATGGTCTCCATGTATCACTCTCATGCTAGGTCTATTTGGTACACTATTCACTAATATGTACCTATGCACTTGACTTGGTATCACATATCATGACTAATGAGACTCTATCATCAGTCAACATACACTCTAGTCTTATGTATTATTGTTGTTTATTTTGCTTCCACGGTAATATCTAACTAGGGACATAACAAGAATGTATGTACTCTTAACATTTGTAAGATCTCATTGTTCAAGTCACGTACTTGAAGACATACAAAATCGAGTGACATCATTATTTAGACATTTACTATGTATGTGTCATCATGTCATGACTGAGACAAACATAATAGACATAATTACCTTTATTATTATCAAATAACTATATTTAATGCCACGTCCTAATCATCATATTATTGGCTCTCTGGGCATACATACCAACATTTATATTTTTATCTTTTAATTTCTCTTAGTTCTTTTGTTTTTTGCAAGTATAGGATCCACATATATCTAGTGTAATCGTGGATCTCAATAGTCCTGATTTCATCTATCATCAAAGAGAAATGTGTTTCATGCCTTTGCAATGAAATTTAAACTTGTCTTTTTGAAAGATTATATCTTATAAGCTGAATTTGCAAAGTCTAAGACAACACCCCTCATAGGAAGTGTATGGGTTAGTCAGCTTGAAGACACTTAATATGAATGAAATTCTTAATTTATCCAAGATTTTTGGATGATGATGGGGTTCAAGCCCAAACTGACCAAACAAGTAATGAGACTTTAAATGGGATTTATAGGAAGAAACCCTAAGGTAACCCTGTACACAAGTTGATAGGAGAGGGACATATCATAGTTAAGACGAGCATTGTCTATTAATCATGTGATTCCACACAACTTTCATTACATTTCATCCACTACTTTAACATAATCAAGTAACCCCAATTATTTCCTCTTAATATCATTGCATAGTATTATATATGGCATGATAGCTAGTCTTGGCAAATGCATTAGTTAGAAAAAGAAAAGAAATATAGAGATTTTCATAACAAGTAGTTGCATAATTAATTTTATGTAGATGATATCTTCTTTTTGCATCATGTATCTATGTAGATTTGTTCTCAAATATAAGTGAAATAATACACATCCATATTACTCTCAATGAAAAGAAGAAGAAGCAATGATATGTTGAAGAAAAGCCCAAACATAACCCATAAAGCGTGTGAAAATAAGAGGGATGAAAAAAAGAAAGAAAATCAAAATAAAGAGAGAGAAAGGATGCCTTAAACTCAAATTGAAAATTAATCAAAGAGCAGTAAAAATATTTACATGTATGCATTATTTTATTTTATCCACACTCATCACCCAGATGAAATTTTTTGTGCATTTATTATTTTACCACAATAGTAGGCATTATGATTCATGTATTTCTCAGTTCCTTTATTGTATAGGTTCTCATATTTCATTTTTGCTTAAATGATTCAGATGTTAGTAGTCATTCTTATCCATAGACACCTACTTCATTTAACCCATTACTCTTTATGGTAGGCCACATATATGATTGATCCCCTCATTCACTTTTATACGGAGAGCTACTTCCAATGAAGTTGGTAGGTAGATAAGAACAATGTAGATACAGAATCACATGGTGCATCAAGTGGATGCCCTTTTGGATATGATAATAACTACTCTATTATTAGTGTTTTATTGATTTAAGGGTGGACGTCTTTAATGAATATTTTTATTCACTACATAGTAGTTATTTATTTAGTGGTTGGTAAGGGCTAGTTCAGGACCATCAGGTAGGGGTATTTGAGAAATGTAGTACATATTGTTTGACCTCTTGCTGGCTTATTTCAAGTAGATCCAAAGATAGTGTTTCTCAAGGGCGAGCAACATTTAAATTTAGGGGATTTTGCTGCAATAAGTTTTATTCACCTTTCACATACTATTTTTCCATGTATTGTATGCATTATTGTTCACTTTTATATTAATTGCCCATTGTTTATCATTATTAGCCTTTGATACATAATTGCATCAAACAATAAGTATTTTTCACCAAATTATGCTAATTTATCATATTTTATTTGGACTTGTTTTAGTTTTTCCCAAATCCTAGTAATTGGAGCACTTATAAGGCAGCCCAGTGCTACCAACAGTAACATTGGTGGTACCAACTTAATGCAAAAATCCAACAACAGAATTGAATAAATCTTAGTGCTATCGAGATACCACTTGGTGCTACTAAGACAGGGTTCGATGCCACTAAAATGCTAAGTCATTACAACTGACATAAGGTCCAGAGGGCAGTAGCTGGGATTTATCAACTCAATGCTATTGACCCACCTGTTGGTGGTACCGACGCTCAGCTGGAAGATTGAGTCAGTCAATGACTAACTTTTTGCAATCAAAGAAGATTAAAGATTAATAAAGATCTGACAATTGAGACTTAATGATAGCCAAAGTCACACTTATGACCTAAGGGGAGTTTGTCCAGACCTAATAATTACATTCTGTTCTATCACAACCAAGCAAGAAGTTAAGAGAGGAGGACATAGAGGAGACAACCACGTCTCAGATAATTGGGGCACCTCTAAAGAGAAAATTCACACCCATAACACTACAGATTGAGACGTTCACCAGAGGGGATATTGTAGATCAATTCCTTCGAGATTTTTTATTAGATTTCTTAATTTTTAGCTCTTGGTTTCTCTTTTCTTTTATGTTTTCATCGAGAAAAATCATACGTGGCTAATCCCTTTGTTCCTTAGGACCCGAGAATAGTCCAATTTTACATTATAATTGACACTATGATCTTATATACATACATATATATATATATACATATATATATATATATATATATATATATATATATATATATATATATATATATTCTAGACATAAATCTACAATCTGTTAACGAATTACCTATATTTGATCACCATAGTTAATTAGTCATATCATTAATTACTTTGAGAGAGAGGGATTAAGGGTTGGAAAGGTCGTATATTTACATAGCTTATATCGTGCCTCGGCAGAGGGCTTACGGCTATGAAGAGAATAACCTAGAGGTATCACTAATGTACCTATATAAATCTTAAATCGTTGCAGACATGAGAGTTTTTTAGTATAGATAGTGTATTACGTTGCGGAAGTGGGTAATACTTGACTTAGGTCCCTTGGTCCACAGTTTAAGATAAATGAGCATTTAGAAAATGGGGTTAATTGCAATGTGAATAGTGGTGAAATTGTAATCCTAAGTACTACACCAATATGCAATCACAATATGCTTAATTTAGTTTTCAACTCTTGCAATTAGTTATAATAAAACAAATAATCAACTTTTCCTCAGGCCTTGCTAATTAGGTTATAGTTAGTAGTAGTCTCTAGAGTACGTTTCCCTGAGTTCGACATTTGGGCCTCATAGGCCTATACTACTCGACGCGTACACTTGCATTTTGCATGCAAAGTTTAGGAGTGTCATTGCCTCAAGATTTTCTCATTTGTAAAGACTAGAAACAAAATACCTTATGCCGTGGCTAAGGTAGCATGTAGCAAATATGTAACTTGTGTTTCCAACTATACATAATCAGGTGGAAGATCTGGATCTATATTTTTCTCATCACCAAAATTTGCATATAGAAAATGAGGTGTTGGCATAGGAGGAACCATCTCATTTGAAAAAATCAACATGGTGAATATTTTTGTGCAGTGGCTTCTCCTAGTCTGCCGTCCAATCAACATAAAAAACAATAGAAATAGTGGGGTCCTTTAGAATGTTAACTTGTAGCTCTAAATTCTCCATATGGAACACACCCAACTCTTCCATGGGATTTGTGGGAAACATAACTAGAGAGGAGATATAAAAATGGAATGGTGGTGGAATGTATACCTCATGTTGGGTATGTACCTCATCATCGCAAGCAACCAGATATGCAATACAAGTTGGTTGTTCATCTTCCAAAATAGACTCAACCAATATTTGTTGATCATCATAATCATATGGATCTTGGTCTACAATAGTGAAGGATGGTGGTGCCTCAAGCTATTGGAAGAGTTGTTCTTTCAGTTGGGAAGTTGGGCCTCCATTCTTTTACCTTAGGCATTCTCCACCATCTAGCATTACTTATTGGTCAACTAACATTTTTTGGAGGGCATCCATCCTCTCATCTCTTTTAGGTGGGTAATAATATGATAGTAAGGTTCTTCACGATAAACCCCAAATAATTGCTAACAGTAGCCTGCCTCTTTAGGAAAACCATCTTCGTAGAACAACTCCTCATAGTATCTCCTAAACTATTGCCAATTGCAGTCTGTTTCATATCTACTTTCTAAGATCTTGATTTTATGATGGATGTTGAGACACTGCATGCCTGCTTTGCCTTGTGGATCCATCACATGGCATCCCCATATATCATGACAGAAGGAGACACATTCCTTAGATTATACATTTTACGGTTCTAGCCACTTCATTTAAAATGAATGCTTGAAAATCTATAATTTGGCTATCACACTCAAGAATTTTTTTATAATGAATGAAAATGCACTTTTTTTTTCTTTACAAAGGAATATAATGAATAAATGACCAATGTTTAAGATAGAAATAAAATAAATCTAAGCTAAGATAAATCATGAATTCCAACTGAAAATTATAAAACCTAAATAAAAATTACAAAACCAAACTAAAATTACAATAGAAAATTAGAAAGACAAAATCCTAACTTTGTCTTAATAGTTTAAACACCCAAAAAGTGTCATTGATCCCAACAATGATGCCAAAATTTGATGTGGTAGATTATAGCGTTAGAAAATTCACCTAGGAAAAAGTATCTAAGTTTACTACAAAAATAAGGGTTCTTGTGAAGGACAATTGTGAAGGATGAGAGGCCTTCAAAATAAACATCTATTATTGAGAGATCAAACCCTAATTAACACGACCATGTCCCAGAACTGTGTCCTTAACAAGTTGTCAAATTCTAAGTCACCCTCTATCCTTCATAAAGAATTATAAATTAAAATAGTCCCTTACAACAAGATCAACACTTACCTCCCTTATTTCCATCCAAAACACTCATAACACATCAGTTAATTTTTCTTATTAGGACCAATATCATGCCCGTGAAACAAACACCTCTAGTGAAACCCTACGCAATGTGAGTCCCATCTCCCCGTGAGTCCCACCTCCACTAACTCCATGTTGGCGGTGTCTCTGCCTCAAGACTCGCAAGTCCATTGATGTGGTGCTATTTTAGGGCTTTATCATATGTCTTTTTGCATTTCAATCACATATAGACATGTTTGATTGCAAGTTATTTCCCCTAATAAATGGTTTATATCAATTGCATTTATAGACACTTTTTGCATGTTTTTAAGGTACTTGGATCACACTCAGATAGACAAGAGAGAAGGAATATGTTCTAAGGTTCCTCAACCGATGGAGGAGTCTGAAGGTCCTAAAGTGTTACACCCACATCCCACTTTTTCTTAAAATAAAGACCACCCTTAAGACTTTTTCTTTTAATTTCAATCTCTTTGTTGTTTTCTATTCAGTCAAATACACAACTTTAGAAGGAAAACTAAAGTTGTAGTTCTCTAATTTGATCTCAACAATAAACATACATGTCTAGGCATTCATTCTATTTCGCACACATCCATGTACACACAACATGTTAATCAAATGCATTCTCTATTGTTAAGGAAACAAAATTACACATCATCCATCATAATTCTCTTACTTCTATACAAGGACCTAGAGTGACAGGGACTGATAAAACTTAACTAATCTAAGACTTAACTCTTGTGGAAGATCTACTCAAGCATTGACATTCTTTGGATCCACATGGTTTCCCTAAAAATTGTTAGTAGAGGGGTGAGCCTACTCTCTTAGTGAATGATTACTTCAACAAAACAGTCTAAAGCACGTATATAATTACAAGTTTTTTTAGAAACTGATATTAAATGTAACAGAAGAAAGCTATAAAGAGACTAATCATTCACAAAAAAATGTATGGCAGGTAACTCTAGATGACTAAAAATAGTAAATCTATCACTAAACATTCTTAAACAATAAAAAAGTAAACTAATATTTTAGAAACATACAAAGAATAATTGCATAACTGCACACACTTGATTAATATCTCATTCACCGTATTATGCCCTGAACCCATATGAGGTGTACCACAACATGTGAAAGTATCACAATAAGCTACAATTTCACTATACATGACTTAGAAGCATGCCGAGATCCTAAGTCTATAGTCTCAATAACACATTTGCAGCTGGCATCACAACATATGGCTCTCAACGGATAATGGGAGCAGACAAATATCTCAGACTCCTCCTCTCAACCTGGGTATTCAGGTGGGGAGTCAAAGCCCTCAGGCTTGTTGTGTACCAGTGGGCCTATTGAAGATGTCCATTGATCGCCACAACTCGTAACTCAAGTACCATTGACATCCACAATTGATGTTGGATACCAATAGTTAAAGGAGTCTTCCCTCACTAATGTAGATGCCCTCACCCCACTAGTGCACTCCAACTTACTCTTGGGATTTAGAGGAGACAGAAAAGGCAGCGGAAACAAAAAAAAATTCTTCTCCCAAACCCAGAATAAAGGACTCGCATCAACGTCTATACAATAGGAAGGATGGTTTGTAGAGGCATACCTTGTCTCGAGGCTTGCTCGGTGACGTTACCTTACGGCTTGCGCGGTCTTCACCTCCAGTATTGGACGGTTTCTGTGCAGCTTCTGGTCTCACCGGGACTGTCAGGATTGACAGCTGTCCTTTGAGCGACAGAAATCTCCCGCTTCTGAAGTAGTCCACACAGACCACCTGGAACTCCGATCTCCTTGTCCCATAAGGAATCAGAAGGAGTCACACCCTCATGTCAGTGTACTAGTCACTGACACACTCTCTTGCAACCAGTCGCTTTTCTATAGTTGTCTTTCCCTTGCTGTGCCTCCCTTATCGGGTAGCACTTGCTCGGGCTCTCTTGGTTACCACAACCAGAGAGAACGGAAACTTTGCAGATCAACTGGTGTTCTTTGTTATTCTTTGAGAATCCCCCAATACCCCTATATATATAAGAGGGGTATGGGACATGGTTCTCTATCTCGAGCATTGCGGGATTAAAATAGGAGTAGAAGGATTCAAGATTTTCCACAAAACAACCAACTGCGCCACCTGAACCGATTGTTTCAAGCATGAAAAGGTCAGTTGGGGACCTGAGTCGATCGGTTTACACCTGAATCGATCGGTTGGGACACCTGAGCCGATCGATTCACTTCTGAGCTAATCGATTTGTGGTCCTAGTCCAACTCAAATTGACTTTCATATTTGTTTCCAACTAATCAAATATTAATCCTTGTCCAAATCGAATTTGTACAAGTGAAACAAATTGTATTTGCAAAATAGTCTTCTGACTTTCCAAATGATCTCAGTTGATCCACGAATCGACCAGTTCAATAATTGAGCCGATCATTTCATTAACACATGAGCCGATCGACGCACAACTTGAGCTGATCGATTCATCAACCTAAGTCGATCGGTTCAACCCTGTGAGCCGATTGGTTGGGGTAGTAGATTATGCAAATCAGTCAATTGCAGTTTCAATCAATCCGATACTCTAATCAATCAGTCCAACACCTTGAACACTATGATATTGAGCTATCAATTGATTGAGTGTTTAATTGAACTAATAAACTCCTTTAGTAATCAATCTAAACATTGTTTATGGATAAACTCCTCTTCTAGGTTAAATCCTATGTGTGTGACCCTGCAGGCCCATTTCACGTTGGCAGTGAAAGTCCATAACACTTATGACTTCACAAGCAAAGAGCGGTGCCCAGTCGCACATCAGTGCTACCCAAGTGAAATAGAAAGTTGGAGAACAACTTTCAATCCTAAAATTTGTGAATGGTGTTACAACGAATGTATAATTCCTTTGTCACTGATATCTCGAATGAACTCAAGGCATGGAACAATCATCCTGTCAACATTCATTCACTTTCTTGATCTCAGAGTTGACCGGAGGAGATATGTATGACATCAATATCACATACTAATTCACACATGTGTGCGCATGCTTATCTCAATCCTACTCATCAAGTGGCCATGGATATCAAACTCCCTCAGGAGGAACAAATCCCATATCTATCACTCACCCCTCAAAAGCCACATGCGTCAAAGCCACCCAATCATCACCTTTATATCAATCCATGTTTCAGGACTGCGTTTGATGATGTCAAAGTGTACCCAACGACATGTGTTGAGTGTAGTGATTTCAGGTCAAAGAATCACACTCACCACCAATACTGTGAGAACTGACTGTGACTACCATGTCATGGTTCCATGTGTGAAACTCATAGTGGGTCTGTGTGGTACACTTGTTCTCTAACATGTACCTATGTATTTGGTTTGATATCTCCATATCATGACTAATGAGATTCTATCATCAACCAACACCACAATCTAGTCTTATGTGTCATTGTTGTCTATCCACCTTCCACAATGACATCCAACTAGGGGCATAATAAGAATGTACAAACTCTTAGCATCCGTATGATCTCATCGTTCATGTTCCCAACCTGAAAGCATACGTCATTGAGTACTATCATTCTCTAGACATTCAATCTAGATTCTATCATTATCTCATATGACTGAACCAGAAATAATTGGAAGCTTGCCTTTGATCTTTATCAAATCAATCTTAATGTATCCCACCAATCATCCCATGATTGGCTCTCAGGGCATACATACCAACAGACTCCCACTTGCATTGTGAGCCAATCACCCATGAATCATATTCTTAGTGATCTTCAAACATGTCCCACATGCTACCGTGCTCTAGTGCTAACATAGTGAGTTATGGCAACACCTTGCCAAAGTCGGTATTAGCTGCATGTCTCTCATCTCTTCATTGTACATCACACGTATGAGATTGATTTGTTGTAATATGCAATCTAGTATTCCTTTGCTAACCTTTAGTCACATTGCATGACCAAGTACTCCTTACTTGTCATCAATGACCGGAATATCTAATAGTTCATCTCTATGAACTTCCAGATCCATATAGTATCCACTGCTATTCTCTAACACACGAATACTCGTCATTTCCTTTTAAAACAACTTTATCAACAAACATTCACTTTTATATATCCCATATATATTTTGCGATTAATTTTATGTCCTTTTTTGGAAGTTCACATCAGTGTAACTCTTTACAGTGAACCCTTCCTTATTTCCATAGAACTAGTACTTCTCAAGTACTTATCAAGTTCTTATGGTATTCCAGTAACCGTTACTAGAACTAGACACACATCCACTCATCATGTCCGTCATACGAGTTATCATGACGAGCACATCATATTGTCATGTCCTACATACATGATGATGAATGCATTTTATTCTTACTATGTCCTATACATGCAAGATAATGGGATGATTACATACATGATAGATCCATATATATTCTTCGTGTTTCCATTCTTCATAAGAATTGGACACTTGGCCTTGGGATACCAACTCCATGTAACATGGATACGTTTTTCTCCCACTGAATCTGTGAATACTGAACCCTTTAGTATAGATTGCCAATGTATGCTTTCTCTTTTTAGGTCAAGAGGTTTTTGAGAACTATCTCTATAAATCTCTATTCCTATCACATAGGAAACATCTCTATCTTCCTTAAAGATAATTTCCACTTTGGATTTCCATTATAGAACATTTCCATTTCACATCAACATGTGGAATGTGAATACGCTCCCACTAAATCACAGTTCTCTCTTTATCTTTAACTTATCAGTCAAACCTTTTGACTATATCATTCAAAGTAAAGATCCAATTCTGAGTTGCTTGTACTTAATCAATCACATTGATTATTCCATTGTAACTTATAGAATTCATTTGCATTAATGGATTCATAAACCTTATAGGTTGTGTCATGTATACATCCTTGTTTTATTCCTCATAGGAATGCAGTTTTAGTATCCATATGCCAAATCTCTTAGTCATTAAGTTGCAATCAACAAGCATCATCCTTATCAAAATGTCATCCATGTGTCTTAACGCATAAGACTCATTCACACTTATGGATTTCATCCCAATGGGTGCTACCATCAAAGTCATACCTTATGGTTCACATGGAAGTCATTTAGGACGTAATGACCATAAACCATAACTCAGAATCTGATTCCTCATATTCATCAAGATAGTTGATTCATCACATGACCAACTCATCACATAGATAATCAAGGTGTATCTTTCAAGGATATAAGAACTCACAACTCCTTGTGATTCTTAATGTCCTTTATTTGTGTGGAGTATTCTTTATTTAAGAAGAAATTAGTTATTTGATCATCATCCTCTAACTCCTTAGAGTATGACTCCTTATTGATTTAGACATCATCATGCCTTAATCACGAGCTCACTATGATACATTATCATAATCACTCACAAGGTTCTCAAACACTTGGGGCAAGTATTTCATTCCTTGATCTCATCAAGAATTAACACTTTACCAACTTTGTACTTCATCTATGATATTCTTGAACACTTCAAGATATTCATATTGGTATTTCTCTAAACACTATTTGAAGTACTAGCATTAACTCTAATAGGTATGTAAATACATCACATGCATTATACCTAATAGGATGATCATTCTCCCACTACCACTAGTGAAGATTGATTAATCATGTCTAAGAGATTCATGTCTCTTACTGGTTTTCTAACCAAAAGAGTCTAGATTTATCCATCATATGGAAACTAGAAATGAATTTATCATGATTTATGCTAATTTGACTGTTTGAGTTATCAATAACTTTTAGGTATCATTTTATCTTATGCATACCAAGTACCACAAGATAAGTAAGGCATTGCCACAAAGATTGAAACATCAACTTTATTAATTTCCATCATTGTCATACAATATGTAAAAATTAAGGTGTTTCTATCCATTGGAAAATATGAAATAGCAGTTCATAACTCTATTACATGCCTTCAAGGATGAAAATAAACTAAAGTACTCCTATTTATGGCGGAAACACTTGAACCATTTAGTGGAGTTCTTTACATTTTATATCTTTGTATCATATACCTCAAAAATGTTACAAGTTTATTTCATGACACCTTCAAGTGGAGACGTCTGTCACCTCCTTCTTCTTTAGTTCTTACAGATAGAGTGGGCAATTCCTTTTCCAATGTCCTGGCTTTTGGCAATGGTGGCAATTGCCTCTCTTGGTCACGCCTCCCTTGGCCTTGAGAGTTGAAGATGACTTGGGCTGCTGGCTAGCATCATAATCTTTCTTATCCTTACCCTTGCGCTTGCCCTTGGACTTGCCTTTCTTTCCATTGATTAACATCATAGAATTAGGCTTGTCCTTCTTCATCTATGCCTCAGCTGTCCGCAACATGCCTAACAACTCTGTCAACGGCTTGTCAAAGTTGTTCATGATGTAGTTCATCACAAACTAACTGTAAGATTCTGGCAACGATTGCAGTATCACGTCAGTAGCCAACTCTTGGCTTAGGGGAAATCCCAGTCTCATCAGGTTCTCCACATACCCAATCATCTTGAGTGTGTGAGGAGCAACTGGATCTCCATCTGTCATGACACACTTGAACAGTGCCCTGGAGACATCATATCTCTCTTGTCGTGCTTGATCTTCATACATGTTCTTGAGATGCTGAATCATCTCAATGACACCCATGTTCTCATTTTGTGTCTGCAACTCGTGGTTCATGGAGCACAATATCAAGCCCTTTGCATCAATGGCATCTTCAAAATGCTTCTTATAAGCATCCCTTTCTACCTTTGGTGTGGTAGGAGAAGGTTCCTCTAGAGCTGGAGTATCCAGGACATAGAGCTTTCGCTCTTACGTGAGAACAATTCTCAATGTCCTAAACTAGTCGTGGAAGTTAGTCCCATTCAACTTGTCCTTTTCAAGGACTCATCACAACAAAAAGTGATTGTTGTTTGTTGTCATTTGAACTACAAAAGGAAATATACACAATTTAGTCTAAAACTCAATTTTGACTTATTCGATTGATTTGAAAGGTTGACGATATAATTAGGACTTTAATTAATTATCACTCCCACTATTTTTTTTCAAATTGATAGCCCTCACCATGAATTTGGAAGATTGTAGTGTACAATCTTCTAGTGGGTCAAGATCCATATTTCATCAAGTCATGAGTCAACTTTGGTTGATCGCCCACAATCTTGACTATTTAGATAGACCATCATGCAAATTGCATCATATGCAACTCTTTATGAATGAACATGTGCAACACCTTGCCATGAACATTCCGTGCCTCTGGGCTTAGACGCTCTAAGAATCACCAGTTAAGTCTAACCCAAAAGTCGACATGGTAAACATGCACCCTGCTTTGGCAGAACCTACATGTTTACCCTTCACACTTCCACGAGATACACAGCGCACCACGCTTTGGTGTAACCTACGCTTGGTCGATCAAGTTTTTCATGTGTGCCGCTAATGGAAGGCATAAAAGACTTAATATTTAGATGAGGGATTTGGTTTTTATAGGTACATATTCATATCCAATCACCATAATACATAGTACATATCATATACATGCTATATCCCACAGAAAACATGCGAACTGATAAAAGCGATGATTATGGCCATCCTAATGTGATCCCCCAAGACAAGAGGAATCAAGGTCATCTTGGTCTACATCACATGCAACCTGTCATGATGAAGTGCTATAGCCATCTGAGTTGATCAAATCATCACATAAATGCCCTGCTCGCCTTGGCCAGTCGTCTGGGTGCCACCAACCGATCGGTTGGCTCCTCCAACTGATCGGTTCAACTGGTCATCGTGCACCTCCTCATGGCCACCACCCGATCATCTTGCTCCTCAAATCGGTCATCAATTGATCAGTTCAGTCCTTGAACCGATCATCTTAAATGCCAATCGATCGATTCACACCTTGAACCGATCATCTCAGTCTTTGTTTGGTTGTTCACCGTCCTTTGACATAATAGGAAATAAAAGATCTATCCTATTTTACATTTGAATTGGGAAACCCTAAGTTACATTCGGGGGAGGAAAGGTAGGAAAGAAATCTCGAGTTATCTCGAGTTACATCAGGAATAGGAGATAGGGAATCGGTGCACAGATCGAGATGCAAGAAACCACATCCAATCAAGCACACATACATAAGGTTTATTAGCCATAATCACACTATACATCCACCACAAAACTCATTTAAGGGTGACGCGTATCGAGTGCATTCATATTACATATCATATATGTATATTGGGATTTGTGGATTTAGGATTGGACATGCACAAAGCCAATTTTATTCGCATCATATGTAATAATTAAAGGAGACAAATCAAAATCGATCATATCGATAATCCTAAAGCATAGAGAAGTTGACATAGCTCTGATACCACTGTTGGGTTTTAGAGGAGACAGAGAAGGCAGAGGAAACAAAAAAAATTCTTCTACCAAACCCAGAATAAAGGAATCGCGTCAACGTCTATACAATAGGAAGGATGGTTTGTAGAGGCGTACCTTGTCCCAAGGCTTCCTCGACGATGTTACCTCGTGGCTTGAGCGGTCTTCACCTCCGGTCTTGGACGATGTCTGTGTAGCTCTTGGTCTCACCGAGACTGTCAGGATTGACAACTATCCTCCGAGCGGCAGAAATCTCCCGCCACTAAAGTAGTCCACACATACCACCTGGAACTCCGATCTCCTTGTCCCACAAGGAATTGGAAGGAGTCACACCCTCCTGTCGGCGTACTAGTCACCGACACACTCTCCTACAACCAGTCACTTTTCTGTAGTTGTCTTTCCCTTGTTGTGCCTCCCTTATCGGGTAGCACTTGCTCGAGCTCTCTCGGTACCACAACCAGAGAGAACGACAACTTTGCAGAGCAACTGGTGTTCTTTGTTATTCTTTGAGAAGCCCCCAATACCCCTATATATAGGAGGGTTATGGGACAGGGTTCTCTATCTTGGGCATTGCAGGATTAAAATAGGCATAAAAGGATTCAATATTTTCCACAAAACAACCAACTGTGCCACCTGAACCGATCGTTTCAAGCATGAAACGGTCGGTTGGGGACTTGAGCCGATCGATTTACACCTGAATCAATCGGTTGGGACACGTGAGCCGATTGGTTCACTTCTGAGCCGATCGGTTCGTGGTCCTGGTCCAACTAAAATTGACTTTCATATTTGTTTCCAACTAATCAAATATTAATCCTTATCCAAATCGAATTTGTACAAGTGAAACAAATTGTATTTGCAAAATAGTCTTCTGACTTTCCAAACGATCTCAGTTGGTCCATGAATCGACCGGTTCAATAATTGAGTCGATCGTTTCATTGATACATGAGATGATCGACTCACAACTTGAGCCGATCGGTTCATCAACCTGAGCCGATCGATTCAACCCTGTGAGTCGATCGATTGGGGCAGTAGACTGTGCAAATCAGTCAATTGCAGTTTCAATAAATCCAATACTCTAATCAATCGGTCCAACACCTTGAACACTATGATATTGAGCTATCAATTGATTGAGTGTTTAATTGAACTACTAAACTCCTTTAGTAATCAAGATAAACATTGTTTGTGGATAAACTCCTCTTCCCGGTTAAATCCTATGTGTGTGACCCTGTAGACCCATTTCACATTGGCAGTGAAAGTCCATAACACTTATGGCTTCACAAGAAAAGAGCGGTGCCTAGTCGCACATCAGTGCTACCCAAGTGAAATATAAAGTTGGAGAACAACTTTCAATCCTACAATCTGTGAATGGTGTTACATCGAATGTACAATTCCTCTGTCACTGATATCTCGAATGAACTCAATGCATGGAACAATCATCCTGTCAATGTTCATTCACTTTCTTGATCTCAGAGTAGACTGGAGGAGATATGTATGACATCAATATCACATACCGATTCACACATGCGTGCACACGCCTATCTCAATCCTACTCATCAAGTGGCCATGGATATCAAACTCCCTCAGGAGGGACAAATCCCATATCTATCATTCACCCTTCAAAAGCCCCATGTGTCAAAGCCACCCAATCATCACCTTTATAACAACCCATGTTTCAGGACTGCATTTGATGATGTCAAAGTGTACCCAACGACATGTGTTGAGTGTAGTGATTTTAGGTCAAGGAATCACACTCACCACCATTACTGTGTGAACTGCCTGTGACTTCCATGTCATGGTTCCATGTGTCAAACTCACAGTGGATCTGTCCGGTACACTTGTTCTCTAACCGGTACCTATGTATTTGGTTTGATATCTCCATATCATGACTAATGAGATTCTATCATCAACCAACACCACAATCTAGTCTTGTGTGTCATTGTTGTCTATCTACCTTCCACAATGACATCCGATTAGGGACATAATAAGAATGTACAAACTCTTAGCATCTATATGATCTCATTGTTCAGGTCCTCAACCTGAAAGCATATGTCATTGAGTACTTTCATTCTCTAGACATTCAATCTGTTCTATCATTATCTCATATAATTGAACCAGAAAGAATTGGAAGCTTGCCTTTGATCTTTATCAAATCAATCTTAATGTACCCCACCAATCATCCCATGATTGGATCTCAGGGCATACATACCAACACTTACCTCGACCTACGTGAGACCTCCATTAGGGAAGCACATTTCCTTCTCACATCGCAAGTCTCTAATCAGAATTATATAGAGTTCAGGGCATCTAAATGTCTAATTCACTCGTAAAATTCCGACTCAATTATCACAACAACATTTCTTAGTTTAGCTTTGTAAACAATTCATTTCATATGTTATCTATAATATGTACCACAAACTAAACTATTGAGCATAACCACATTGGAATTGAGAAACACTGATATGAAAAATACTTGATTCACTGAATGCCCTATCCTTAGGATTTCATTTGCCTCATTCACATATCACATGATTTACATAAAGATTTAATGCATCATAAACTTTCACTGAATAAAGACTGCTCTTAACAATTCACATATTCACATCTAACCATATATATATATATTTATATATATATATATATATATATATATATATATATATATATATGAAACCCTGAAATGAAGTCAACTAGGGTTTCCACACCATTCAATAAAATATCATGCATCAAGCATAACTTTTAATGAATGGATTTATAATGACAAAAGGATCACATGAGTTGAATTTCATGATGTCTAATCACAAACTTCCAATTTTCTATTCATCTAGGATTTCACCCTCTTTACTGAGATATCAAGCAAACACTAATAACATGAAATGAAATTCAAGATAGTATCCGACATGTGTGTACTACACATTCAGAATAAACAATCATTCACAAATAAGGAGATTCAAATAGGTAATCTTCTTTATTCAATTATACAACAATTTCAGACATAAGCTAAAACCCTATATTTTAGTATATTCTTATAACTTCTGTAATAACTTTACAAATTCTATTTTTGATGATTGTAGCCATTACTAATGAGATTTTATCATATGAAGTTCATCACAATAGGAATATAATCTATTTTTAGTACATGATTCATAAGCTTAATCTGAATGGAAAATTTAGGGTTTGTAGATCACATACAAAGGAATTGAATATTACATGATTTAACATAATTATGTGAAATATACTATTTAAAGGAAGTACCACTCACCCTAAGGTGCAAAATCACCTTAAAAAGTAGCCCACATATGAAATTCTCAAACTCATATCAAAACCCTAGAAAATCACTGCTTTCTTATTCCTTTCAACTCAAAAACTCTAGGAATGGAGAATTATGGAGAAAAAGTGAGAAAAGGGAGATATTTGATATCATTTTGAATCGAATTAGAGGAGGAGATAATTATTGACATGTGAGAGAAGAATCACCAAGAAAAGATATATAGCGAGGACAAACTTACTTGATTTCATCAACTCTAGCAAGAGAAAACCCTAGATCGCCATCTGTACCACTTTTCTCCATCCAAACCCTAACTCTTCCTCTTTCTCTAGGATTTCATTTCTCTAGAATGAATCACAAATGATGAGATCTCCTAGTGTGTTAGGTTGGTCATATAGAGCAACTGAGGTGCTTGGGTAGTTTGCAAATGGACCCCTCACTATACTTCCTCTTATTTCAGCTGAATTTTCTGTCATAAAAATGTTACTATAAATTGTTTATTAAATAGGTTAAAGATTCTCCAAAAATTAGTAAAATTAGTTATTGTCTATCTTTTAGTTTTAGAACTTCAATAAAAAATTCATATCATTCTAAGCTACCAAAAAATAAATAAAAATCAAGTAGTACACTACTATACTACAATCTACAGTATAGCTAGTTGAAGATAAAATGCCCCAGAATTGTCATGCACGGTTCCATGGTCATGCTAAGAAGGACCCATCACATCTGTGATGCTTGCATGGTCGTGGTACATTGGTTCCATCAAATTCAAGTATAAAAAAGTCCAATACTTCTATTTCTCCGAAACGATTGTGTTTCCTAGAGTGCCCATGCCACTGTCAACCCTACATAAAAGTATTACCCAACACGACCATTATAACTAAGACACCAATTCCCATTTTCACTATCCTTTTCTCACCTTGTGCATTCCACCCTAGTATAGACGTGTTGGAAAAAAACCTAATTTCAACAGACTAGGGTTTATACATTTCAAACCCTAATTAATCAAAATGATAGCATACTTGGAGTTCTCATTAGGTTGAACACTTCATAATTGAGTTACCATCCCTAATCATGTTTAATAAATGATCAATTTAACTAAGCATGTAATCGTCTAGGTAAAACCTAGTTTATCGATTAATCTCAGATGCAGTCATAACAGCACCCCCCCCCCCAAAAAAAAGTTTTGTCCTCAAAAAATTAATACAAAGACAAAGTACGTTAAGGTTTCTTTTAAACTTCCAAAATCTTATATGTCACTATATTCTTATATTTCATATTTGAATACTCTTTTCAACATTGAGTCCTTTGTTTCTCTTCTAGTCATAATAGATTCAAAACAAGGATTCTTAATGACAATAAAAATATTTTCTATGTCAAAATAAATAATAGATAAGAGATAGAGAAATATACTATTTTCAATCTTTTCATACTCTTGAGGTTACCTCACTATTGATAATATGATCCAACTATATCAATTCATACATTGTATCACCTCTGAGTTACTAATGAGTGTTCACCTTGCTATTTTGAAGTTTACTATTATGCTACTCAAATAGAAAAGCACTCATAAACTGCAAGGCTAGATCCAACATCAGTTGTATAGTACTGAGCCAGATTACTATTATGAATGATTAAATCAATAACACCCCTTTCAATTAAGATAATTCTCACACATGTACAACTAAAATTATAGGTAAACAAGTTTTCATCCCTTGATATATCTTCAACAAATTATACTTCTAAAACAATTTCCCATATATATTAAAGCCATTTCTTTCTCTGATTTATTTTCTTATCCATTACTACTTGCTTCTTCTTACTTATCTTCCTCATTTTGATCATATAGAACAAATATTCCTAACATTAAAATGTTCGAGGTAAGAATGGATTGGTCATCATTCTTGCTATCACTGTAAGAATTTATTTTAGATCACACTTTGCTCATGTTGTACTTCTCCATTTGTTCAAAACACACTTGTTACATTTCAAATTTAGTTCTTATCATTTTCTCTGAATCATTTCCATATTGTTTATCTACCTATCTCATTTTCTACCTTTAAACCCTAGATTACTATCATTGCTACTTTACTTATCATATTATTGATCTTAGGATTTTATTTTATAATGATGTTAATACTCAAGGTCAAATCACTAGTGACATCCCTTGAACTACTAGAACCCTAAACATTCTAGTATTTTGTTCCTTATCAGTAACATGATGTTGTTGTGATATGATACTACTAAAATTCGAACTTTAGTTCATTTGAAGTTTACTAAAGTCTCCCTTATCTTTGTCACTTAACTTTCTTTTCCCTCATTTGACCTTTTTGATAGATTATTTCTTTATATACCCTACTAGGGTTTCATCATAGTATTATGTGTTATTAATACATTCAATAGATGTGTCTACCATGGTGGTCATGCATCATATAAAATTCATTATCTTATCATTTCATTCTCACAATGCTCTCATGAAGGAAGATACACAAGAGAAGATGATTTTGAGATTTAAAACTCTCATCTTAAAGTACTCACTTAACACACTTCTCCTATCTGATTCAATTATACATCAATAAGGATACAACTAATTAGCACTTTCTTGGATCTCACAACCTCTCTCTTTTATAATATGTATTACTCCCTCATGTTCCATACCCTTCTTTATCTTCCATAATCCTCTTACCATATGCCACTCTTCCATTTATCATCTTTAGCTTCTACTTATCTCTTATGATCATATTTCTCACTCTCATGTATGATTACATATTCCATGACATATATAGTTCTTATCATCCTTTTACTTTTATCAAGTTGAAATTCTAAATCAATATTCCCCCTACTAATTTCACCTTATACATTACATGTCCTTTGTTTCAAATTATAGAAAAGGAAGAGATTTATTTAATATATTGAAAAAGTTACAGTGCACTCTCTTTTGAAGGACAACAAAGAAAGGGAGAGCCAGGCCTTGGCAATGTGAGATAAAGGAAAAGCTAAAGACAAGACATCTCTTAAGGACATAAAAAAACACAATCACATGATAACAAACAACAAAACACAAGACAACACATATAAAATATATACTAATACTCCCCCTCAAGCTGGAGAATAGATGTCAATAATGCCCAGACTATCCACCAATGTAGCAAAGAAAGTCTTGGGAAGTATCATGGTAAAGTTATCAACAACCAGATCTTCTATTCAAAGATAAGAAGTACAAATGTGTCCAGAAAGAACTGCTTCTCAGACAAAGTGTCAATCCACTTCGATGTGCTTTGTGCACTCATGGAAAGTGGGATTGCTGGAAAAAAAGTGGCAACTTTATTATCACAATGCATATGGGTATGATCAAGGTTAGAAATATCAAATTCCTTGAGTTGTCCTTGGACCCACATTAGTTCACAAATAGTGTGAGACATAACACTATATTCTACTTCAGCAATTGTTTGAGCAACCATGGTCTTCTTTTTATTGCACCATGTAACCAAGTTCTGCCAACAAATGAACCATATCTGAAATTTGATTTTAGGTCACATCGACTACCGAAAAAATCAGAGTCAGAATACCTAGGAAGTTTGCAGTGCCCATGTCTATGATATAGTAATCCTTTCCTGGGAGAAGATTTTAGATATTTAAGAATGTGACAAACAACATCCCAATGACATTGTCGAGATTTGTCCAAATACCTCCTAACAAGTCCAACAACAACAATAATATCAGCTCTCGTCATAGTGAGATAGATAAGATTACCAATAGTTTGTCGGTATTGATGATTATCATGGTATGGATGTGAAGAGTTATCATCCCAATTGGTATTGGGATCTAAAGGAGTATTGGAAGGTTTAGACCCGATCATACCTACTTCTGTCAAAAGATCTAGCACATATTTGCGTTGTGAAAAGAAAACACCAGAAGATGATCTGGAAACCTCAATGACCAAGAAGTATCAAAGTTTACCCATATATTTAGTAATAAAATGTTGCTCAAGATATTGTTTGGTAGCTGCAATACCTTTAGAATCAACACTAGAAAAAATGATATCATCGGCATAAACAATAAGCACAACAAGTATAGATCTTGTTTTTTTAATAAAAATAGAATGATCAAAATGTGAACCATGAAGTTGAAACTTGAGAAATATCTAGCCTAATTTAACCAACCATGCATATGGGCTTTATTTTTGGCCATATATATCCTTCCTAAGTCTACAAACTTTGGAGCACTCCCCCCAACTAACAAAACCAAGTGGTTGCTCCATATACACTTCCTCATGTAGGTCATCATATAGGAAATCATTTTTGACATCAAGTTGATAAAGAGGCCAATATTTATTGATAGCTACAAAAATAAGTAATCTCATAGAGTTGATGTGGGCCATAGGAGAAAAAGTTTCAAAGTAGTCCAATCCATAGGTTTGAGTGTAGCCTTTGTCTACCAGGCGAGCCTTCAGTCATTCAATAAAACCATCTGGTTGATATTTAATAGTAAAGATCCAACGACATCCAACTGTTGGGCAATTTTTAGGATGATCAACAAAATCCCAGGTCTTGCGATCTCGTAGGGAAGACATTTTTGTTTTCATAGCTTGACGCCAGGAAGGATGCTATAGAGCTTGTGTAGCATTCTTTGGCACAAAATTAAATAGCAGAAAGAGAAGTAGTAAAACATGCAAAGCTAGCACCAAGACTAGTTGTAGAGTAGAAATTGCTAATCAAATACTAAGTGCATGAACGAACAACTTTCCTTAGGCTGATAGGAAGATGTAGGTCATAAAATAACTGAGGGGGTGTTGTGACCTACTGAATGAATAGGTTGTTGAGGAGATAGAGGGGGATTTGTAACTGTGGGGTTTCTTGTGGACGCCTCTCTAGTCTTGTCAATGTGATCATGTTCTACTACCTCAGGCAGAGGAGTAGGAACTACTAGATTACTAGATAAAGCTGTCTCTTTGTCAGAGTAGTATGGTGTGGATTCAAAGAACACAACATCTACACCCATAAACCATTGTCAATTGACAAGATCATAACACTGACATCCTTTCTGAGTTCGGGAATATCCTAGAAAGACACACTTAATGGAGCAGGGATCAAGTTTAGATATCCTTGGGCGGAGATCCTCAACAAAATAGGTGCTGCCAAAGATGCATGGTGGAATAGAAAACAAAGGCGCATCAGGGTAAAGAAGTGATACAAGGACCTAATTATGTAACACAAAATAAGGCATACAGTTGATTAAGTAGCAGGATGTATAAATAACTTCATGCAAGAAATATTTAGGAACATGACAGTGAAGAAGAAGAGTGCATGCTATATCAAGTAAATGATGATTCTTCATTTATGCTACACCATTTTGTTGTTGTGTGTAAGAGCAGGAAGTTTGATGAATGGTACCCCAAGAGTTACAAAGATGATTGAAAGATTTTTTCATAGACTCTAAGGCATTATCAGTTTGCAAGATATTGACAAAATATTTTAATTGGGTTTGGATTTAAGTAAAGATGGTGGTGATAGTTTGCAAAATGTTACTACAATCCTTTAGTACATCCAACCAAGTTGTAGTGGAATAATCGTCAATAAAGGTCATATAATAGCGATATACATGCAAACTATAAATAGAACAAGACCCAAAATATCATCACGAACAATATCAAACATATTTTTAGAACCAATTTCTTGCTTCTTATGAAAAATAGCCCAAGTTTTTTTGACAAACTCGCATTATTCACAAAAAAAATGTTTCACAAAATTATGTAGAAATAAATAATGGAGTTTAGCAATAGTAGGATGCGCTAGATGATAGTGCCATTGCAAACTAGTCACGGATGCAAATAGTAGAGCAACAACAAAATGTGGCACATCTAGGTAGTGCAGTCCATCTGGTCCCTCATGGCCTGAACCAATCCTATTCCTCATACGGAGATCTTGAAATAGGCAACCCTCGAGGTCAAAATTAATCGACACTGAAGGCTCTTAACATACAGACATATAGTAGATTAAGAGGAAAGTGTGAAACATAGAAGATAGATGTCAAGGACAAATTTTTAGATAGAGACACAGTTCCAATTCCATGAACAATATATTGAGACTATCGCAATAGTAACATGAGGAACTTTTGTAGTCTTAGATAAGGTAGTGAAAAGTTTGGAACAACCATAAATATGGGTAGGTGCGTCAGAGTCGATGACCCATTTATTTTTACTAGTAGTAGCACGATGCAAGTAAGGTAGATGAACCTCCTTCTATAGAGTTGTTGGTAAGGATAGACACACTTGGAGGAGTTTTCTAAACTCTGAGCAAATCTATTCAATCGTGGGTTGAGTAGGGCTTGTGGCAGTAGCAGTTGAGTCTTCATAGACATCAGAGGAAACCTAATTTGCCCAAGACAGTTTGTCGTGCTTTCTCCAGTAGTGGTCCTAATCGTGGTTCGTGCACCCATAGAAGTTACAGAAGTAGTTGGCAAGAGGTGGCTGAGGTTGACCTCATCTAGGTGCATAAGGGGGACCTCTTCCATGAGCACATCCACCACGTCCTTGATCACGACCACATCCACATCCTTGACCAAAATCAGGGGATGAACCGTGAGGATCGAGTGATCAGAAGAAGTAGCAGATAGAGAGTCCATAGTAGGAAGGCGTTGAACATACTTGAGAACATCCCTTAGTGTAAGTAAGGGATCACTAGATAAGATTTGGTTTACCATGCATGCAAAAGAATGAGGCAAACCAGCCAAAAATTGAACAACATGAAGTTCATCGTTTTGCCATTAAACTTCTTTAATATTAGTAGTGAGTGGATGATATACTTCAAATTCAGTCCAAAGTGTTGAACACTAGTTGTAGTAATCTTCTACGAAGTCGTAAGTGGAAAACTTCATTTTAGCCAACTTCTTGAAGATTTCAAAGACCTTATTTGGGTTATGCTAATGTGAGTACACATGAGATAGTTGATCCCTCATGGCTTTTGCATTTGTAGGAAAAGAAGAAACTGAATGATCTTTGGTTTAACACTATTCAACATCCACGTCATGACGCCAAAATCACCTTTATACCATTGGTTGCAGGCCTATTTGACTTTTTCATCTGTAGAGACATCATAGTGATCCTTAATAGAAGAAGAGATATGAGAGTAACATATTTGATCTTTGACATAGAGTTCAAATGATGCCACCCAAAGATGGTAATTTGATCCATCAAGTTTCACAGTTGTAACACACAAGTTATGTGAAAAAATTGTAGTCACCATGGAATCTAGAGAGATGGCACTCACAAAGATGCAATAGAAGTGGTACAAAAGGACAAATCTGGATGACAAGATCTAAGAAACTCACAATGCAGCAACAACAACAGAATAAGAGCAGTAGAATACAACAACAAAAGAGAAGATCTAAACAACCTACATAGGGGCAGAGGCAACAACATCCAGATCCAAATAGATCCAAGGAACCCACACATGGACATAAGATATAAGCAATAGATCTGGATAAACAGATATGAGAAACCCACATAGGGAAATTAAATAGCAACAAGCAATAAAGTTGGATCAACAGATCCAATTCCAAGAAACCCACATAGGGGCAATGGACAGTAAAAATAGTAGATCTAGATCAATGGATCAAAGAAAACTACACAGGAGTAGTAGATAGCAGCAACAAATATGGATCAATATATATGAGATACCACATAGGTGTAGTACAAATAAGAAAAGACCTACGCCGCCACGGTGTGAGATTCACTCCACCATGTGGTGTAGGCAGGCAAAGAGGTGAAACCTTTTAGGTTTTCAATGTGCTATTCTAGGGACTAATTGGAAGAGGAAAAGATGGAATGTAGGTCGATGGGTTGGATGTCGATAGGGGTAGAGGTCGATGGGTTATAGGTCAATGGTGGTAAAGGTTGATGGGGTGGAGGTTGATGGGGTTATAGGTCGATGGGTGGAAGAGGAAGGGTAATTCAATGGGTGGTGGTCGATGGGTGGAAGATGAAGGGTTGGTGAATGGGTGGAGCTCGATGAATGGAAGATGAAAGGTTGGTCAATGGGTGGAGGTTGATGGGTGGAAGAGGAAGGGGTCGATGGATGGAGGTCAATGGGTGGAGGTCGATGGGCTTAGGTCGTTGGTTGGAAGGTGGTGGTGATGAAGGTGATGGAGGAAGAGGATGACTAGGTGACGGGAATGGTGGAGAGGGTGGAGGTAGTGGGGGTCGATTGTAGAGGGGGTCAATGGGTGGGCTCAGGGAAGACTCTCTTCCAATCAAGCTTTTATGCTCTACATATAATTTACCTTTAATATGACTTGTTCATTTATTTAGCTACATTTTCATTCTTTTTTTGAGATCTAGTTCCATTTCATCACTACAAAATTATTAAATACATCTGATGGAAACTAGGTTTTTATTCTATAGAAACGTATAATCTAAAGGTAGTATGGATGAATGCATTAAACTTCATAATAAAATTACACATTCCATGGTCTGGATTATATCATGTAACCCTCATTCCTAAATCAAACTCAACATTTCCAACATTTCTCTTTGTTTCATCAAAGTTTCTTATACTAGTATGATAACTTACATGTTCATCTAGTTCTCTTCACTTTAATTCCTCTAAAGACTCCTCACTTATATGTACTTATTGTATACTTGACTTTTTTCTTTTATTTTCCCTTTGTTTTGGAGTACATAAATGCATCTTACTCAATTATGTGATCCATTACTCATAATTGATTCTTTCTATCTTGGCTTCCTATATAGTTTTATCTTATCTTTCCTAGATTTCAAATTTAATATAGTGCCTGAATTAGTTTTATGATTCAGTTATTTTTATCCATTCTTTCTTATTCATTTCATATGCTATATGCTAATATGTATTTTGATCTATATTCCTACTTCCTTTATTATCAAATTAGAGTTTCTTGTTTAATGCTCAAAACTTGAACATAGTTATTATTTCCTACTAACTCCTAGTTATCCCTATCCTTCCCTTATTTTTCAAAATCTTAGTGTATGTATATTCCCACTACAATATGAGTTTAGGTTATCGAGAGTCTAGTCATATTATATTATTAATAGGAGTCATCATATCCCAATAAAGCATCTTTCCAGCCGCCAGATCAAACATGCAGTCCTAAAGCCAAGAGCTACTCAGGAATAACTGACTCCTATATATCTCAAACATATAGAAAGAATATCCACTCAAGGAAAAGTCATTTAAAGATAACTTTTGGTCTACTTGATACAAATAATGTAAACATAATTAAATTCACTTCATAGTGTACAACAATCTTTAAGGAACACATATATTTCTAAAAATTGAATATCTGAATTCAAATATATAAGAGTATTCTGTTGATATCTAATCAAAGAAACAATATAAAACAAAAGTTGTATCATATTCTATATTTATGCTCTTATTTATTTTCTACTTTCTAGTATTCCAACCCTAATACCTCTAGGGTTTCTCTCTAGTCATATCCTCCCTGGAATTCCTAGCCAGAGCATCAAAGAAGAATAGATAGAGTAGCTTGATATTGGTCAATTTAAGCATTCAAATAAGGTATCCAAATACTCAGATACCCCAGATATAGACAAACCACCTCCTAACTACCACCCTTATAACTCTAGCTTTCTATCTTAATGGTCCCTAATGACTCAACATGGCTCTAATACCAATCTATTACACCCACATCCATGATATCCACTAATCATGAGATTTGGGCATAATTGAGGATTTAACTTAATACAAAGACCACCCTTAACTCTTTTTTTTCTTCATAATTTTGATCTCTTTGTTGTCTCACATTCAATCACATAAACAACTTTAGAAGGGAAAAAAACTTGAGTGCTCTGATCTAATGTCAACAATAAACATACATGTCTAAACATTCATTCTATTTCTCACACTTCCATGTACAAACAACATGTTAATCGAATACATTCTCTATTGTTAAGGAAACAAAGTTACACATCATCATTTACAACTCTCTCACTTCTATACAAGGACCTAGAATGACAGGGATCGACATAACTTAACTAATATGATATTTAACTCTCATGGTAGATCTACTCTGGCATTGACGTTCTTCAGATCCACATGGTTTCTCCAAAAATTGTGAGTAGAGGGGTGAGCCTACTCGCTCAGTGAATGAGTACTTCAAAGAAATAGTTTAAAGCACTTATATCATTACAAATATATTTTTGAGCAACTGATCTCAAATGGAACAGAAGCAAGCTATAAAGGGACTAGTCATTCACAAACATATGTATGGCAGGTTACTCTAGATGACTACAAATAGTAAATCAATCACTAAACATTATTAAACTATCACAAAGCAAAATAATTATTTAGAAACATACAAAGAATAATTGAATAAATGCACACACTTGATTAATCTCTCATTCATCGTATTATACCCTGAACCCACATGAGGTATACCTCAACATGTGAAAGTATCGTAGCAAGCTATAATCTCAATGTACAAGACTTAGAAGCATGCCCAGGATCCTAAGTTTGTAGACTCAATACCACATCTGCACATGGCACCACCACGTCTAGCTCTCACCGACTAATAGGAGCAATTGTATATCTCAGACTCCTCCTCTCAACTTGCATACTTAGGCAGGGAGTCAAAGCCCTTACCAAAGATGTCCACTGATCACCACAACTCATAACTCAAGTACCATTGGCAATGCTGGTTGATATTGGATACCAATCATTTTAGGATTCCACCCTCATTGGCCTAGACCCTCCACCCCATTGGTGTGCTCTGGCTTACCTTGACCTATATGCTCTAGTCGGGAAGCACATTTCCTCCTCACAGCGCATGCCTCCTATGAGGAATCTATAGTGTTCATGGAATTTAAATGTCTAATTCACTCTTTAAATTCATGGTTAAATCATCACATAAATATTTCTTAGTTTAGCTTTGTAAACAATTCATTTCATATATCATCTATAATATGTACCACAAACCGACTGTTGAGCATCACCACATTGCATACTGAGGAACACTAATATGAAAAATATTTGATTCACTAAATTCCCTATTCTTAGGATTTTATTTTCCTCATTCACAAATCACATGATTCACATAAAGATTTAATGCATCACAACCTTTCACTGAATAAAGACTACTCTTAAAAATTCACATATAATCAAACTTATATATGAAACTATGGTATGAACTCAACTAGGGTTTCCATACCATTCAATATAAAATCATGCATCAAGAATAAATTTGAATGAATGAAATTATAATGATAAAAGGATCACATGAGTAGAATTTCATGAAGTCTAATCACAAACTTCCAACTTTCCATTCATCTAGGGTTTCACCCTCTTTACTGAGATATCAAGCAAACACTAATAACATGAAATGAAATCATTAATAGTATCTGACATATATGGACTATACATTCAAAATAAAAAATCCTTCATATATGAGATATCAAGGAAACACTAATAACATGAAATGAGATCCAATATTGTACCCAAGACACCAATTCCCATTAGGTTCTATATATGACATATATGCTCTATATATGAGATATCAAGCAAAAACTAATATCAACAGACTAGGGTTTATACTTTTCAAATCCTAATGAATAAAAATGATAGCATGCTTGGAGTTCTCATTAGGTTTAACAAATCATAATTGAGCAACCATCCCTAATCATGTTTAAGCAATGATCGATCTAACTAAGCATGTAATCATCTAGGTAAACCCTAGTTTACCAATTAAGCTCAGATGCGGTCATAACATAAAGCCCACCCCAACCTACCTCTAGTGGCCTAGGGTTGAGTTGAAGTGAAGGTGTCCATGGATCTCAAAGATTGAAGCTCAAACTGTATGGAAGGACCCCATCACTACCGTGGTGACACAAAATGACCGTGTTGGCAACATCAAAATTACAATAAAATCACAGACTTGATCAAGGCTACAACAATTGTGGCAGCATGGCCATTCCATCCAACACATTCATGCCAAGAAGACCCAAGCACAGTTGTGCCAGCCACAAAGGCTGTGTTGGCCAGAGTCAGAATGCCAATTCTAGCAAACCCGAACAAGTCCCCAACTCCCCCACCCCGACCGTACCACCCAACACACACATTGTACCTAGTCCAAACCACATTCGTGTTGTCCAACACTACATTGCTACCAGCCTCCATCACCCCACTTTATAAATGTAACTTCACCTCCACCCAACATGACCATTCCCCTTCAACACGACCATTCTACCCCTTACCCACCACGATCGTGTTGCAGAACAACCATGGTGCTGGCAAGATAGAAAGGTCATTCTACATAAAACAATCATAGCAGTTCTACCCTGCTCACTAGACATTTTGAGATATTTCACCCCACTTGGCGTGTGTCTACCATGACTCCATGCCCTCTACCCTATCATTCTAAACTTCTAGTTCTATGCTGAGGAAAATATGGTTTAAAAAGTTTTGGGTGGTAGGGAGGTAAGCCCTTGCTTTACCTTATTTTCCCCTATATTTCTTATTCTAATTTTTTTTCTTAGGATGATCAATATCTAGACATGTTAGATTGCAAGTTATTTCTATTAATAAACTATTTTATATCAAATACACTTATGGAAACTCTTTGCCTATTTTTTAGGTACTTAGATCATGTCATGGATATATGGGAGAGTAGGAAGATGTTCTAGGATTCCTCCACCCATGGAGGAGTCCAATGAAGGTCCAACCTGCCCCTAGTGGCCAACGGTCAAGTTCAAGTGAAGGAATCCATGAATCTCAAAGATTGAAGATCAAAGTGCATGGAAGAACCCCATCACGATTGTAGTGACACGAAATGACCGTGCTGCCAATATCAAAATTACAACAAAATCATAGACTTGAGAAAGGCTACAATGGCTCTAGTAGCACGGTCATGCCAACCAACACATTCGTGCTAAGAAGACCCCAACATGGTTGTTCCAGCTAGAACAGTCATGTTGGCCTGAGTCAGAACAATAGTTCCAGCAAAAATGACCAAGTCCCCAACTTGCCCACCATGGTCATGCTATCTAATATGAGCATTCTACCTAATCCCCACCATGGCCATGATTCCCAACATGACATGCTACCAACTTCCATCGCCCCACTTTTTAACTCCTACTTCACCTCCTCCCAGCACAACCATTCCCCTTCAGCACGACCGTTCTACCCCTTACCCACCAAGGTCGTGCTTTCAAAAACGTATGTGCTTCTCAGGCATTGGGATCTTTTAATATTTACAAGGCACTAATAGACACACTCACATAGACTAATACACTTATCCACAAGCTCCCGATATCATACTATAGCATAAAAGAGTGGCAATTTTAAGGGTAGATTTTGAGGGAGAGAGGGGGCACTAGGTCTTAGTTAGGTTAGCAAGGTTCCTAAAGCAGAGTATATAGTTAACACACACAAAGATATATATATATATATATACATATATATATACACATATATATACATATATATATAACCATATATATATATATATATATATATATATATATGTATATATATAACCCTCCCTCCAGGCTCAAGGTGCTCCCAGCTATCTCAATGGTTCCTCAGGATGGCTAAGAACCTCCTGAACCAAGCTAGCCTTCATCTTTTTCTTCATATCAAACCACCTGCTCCGGTCACCCTAGAGGTATTATGCCCTAGAGGGAGCCAGGCTCTGAGACCTTGTCGCCCTGACCTCCAGAGGGCCTTTGTGAAGGTATATATATATATATATATATATATATATAGAGAGAGAGAGAGAGAGAGTCAGGCTAGAATACACTCGAGTGTATAGATCACACGAATACACTCAAGTGTGTTTGCATATCAAGATTATTTTTTTTGCAAAATGTAAACTATTGATCTTCACTGTCATACTATAACTAGGCTACATACAAATTTTGAGCCCATTTGGATGAGTGTAAGTCACTCATCCAAGGGCAACAAAATCGACTCACAAAACAAATTTAAAATGCATAATTTTTGCGATCTTTATAACATGACCTACAAATGTCCAAATGTGCTCAAATTTTGTGTATGAGCTATTCACAACATGTTTAAGAAGATCAGCAGATTAGATTTTTGAAAAAATATTGCATCTTGAAAAACTACTTGAGTATATTCTACTCCGAATACACTCGAGTGTATTCTAGCCTGACTCTCTCTCTCTCTCTCTATATATATATATATATATAAGAAAAAAAACAATGAGATTATATAAGTAAATATTCTCACATTTATTTCTACTGTACTCTTTATTCTAGTTCCTACCTCTTTTTTACTTATCATTTACATAAAAACAATCAGTCAAAATGATTAATTTGACTGAAACTTATTAGTTCTTATGAATGATTAAAGAAATGAAAGGGATTAAAGCTCCAAGTCTTAAATGAAATAATCAAACTGGAATCAACACTATCTATGCTAGTTTGATAAAAAGAACTAATAGGAAACCATATTTTGGAATTATTCTATTCTAAGAAATATGAAAATTATTCTATTTTATTGAATTATTATATAATAATTCCATATAATAGAATAGAATAAGATAATTACATATTAAATATAGTATAAATGCTCATAAATAGAAAGAAATCTTCCTAATCTTTATAAATCTTTATTTTCTATTATATACCTTTTAGATTTGGAGTTATATATATATATATATATATATATATATAGAGAGAGAGAGAGAGAGAGAGATAGAGAGAGAGAGTCAGGCTAGAATACACTCGAGTGTATAGATCGCACGAATACACTCAAGGGTGTTTGCATATCAAGACTATTTTTTGTGAAATGTAAACCATTGATCTTCACCGTCATACTATAACTAGACTACATACAAATTTTGAGCCCATTTGGATGAGTATAAATCACTCATCTAAGGGCAACAAAATCGACACACAAAACTAATTTGAAATGCATACTTTTTGCGGTCTTTATAAAATGGCCTATAAATGTCCAAATGTGCTCACCTTTTGTGTATGAGCTATTGACAAGATGTTTAAGAAGATCAATGGATTAGATTTTTGAAAAAAAAATATTGCATCATGAAAAACTACTTGAGTGTATTCTAGCCCGACTCTCTCTATATATATATCTCTCTCTCTCTCTCTCTCTCTCTATATATATATATATATATATATATATATATATATATATATATAGTCATGCTAGAATACACTCGAGTGTACAGATCGCACGAATACACTCAAGTGTGTTAGCATATCAAGACTATTTTTTGCAAAATGTAAACCATTGACCTTCATTGTTACACTATAATTAGGCTACATGAAAATTTTGAGCCCATTTGTATGAGTATAAGTCACTCATCTGAGGGCAATAAAATCAATGCACAAAACTAATTTGAAATGCATAATTTTTGTAGTCTTCATAACATGACATGTAAATGTCCGAATGGGCTCAAATTATATATGTGAGCTATTCACATGATGTTTAAGAAGTTCAATGGATTAGATTTAAAAAAAATTGCATCATGGAAAACTACTTTAGTGTATTCTTCTCCAAATACACTTAAATAATTTTTCATGATGCAATATTGTTTTCAAAAATCTAATCCATTGATCTTATTAAACATCTTGTGAATAGCTCATATGTAAAATTTGAGCACATTTGGACATATATATATATATATATAGAGTCAGGCTAGAATACACTCGAGTGTATCCGGAGCGGAATACACTCAAGTAGTTTTCCATGATGCAATATTTTTTTTGAAAATCTAACCCATTGATCTTATTAAACATCTTGTGAACAACTCATACACAAAATTTGAGCACATTTGGATATGTATAGCTCATGTTATTAAGACCACAAAAATTATGCATTTCAGATTAGTTTTGCGTGTTGATTTTGTTGCCCTTGGATGAGTGACTTACACTCATCCAAATGGACTCAAAATTTGTATGTAGCCTAGTTATAGTATGCCGGTGAAGATCAATGGTTTACATTTTGCAAAAACTAGTCTTGATATGCAAACACACTTGAGTGTATTCGTGCGATCCGTACACTCGAGTGTATTCTAGCCTGACTATATATATATATATATATATATATATATATATATATATATATATATATATATATATATATATATATATATATATATTGGGTGGAAGCTAGGATTTTGGTGGTTGGTCGGTAGAGAGTTGGTGGAATGCGGTGTTGGAGTATTGGTGGAGTTTCAGAATTATTGGTGGAGTAGGAAGGGCTGATTTGTGTCGGATAATAGATAGAAGTGAGTAATTAGAGGTGGATTAGGGTTTGTAATTAAGGTGATTAGAGATAGATTAGGATTTGTGATTTAGGGAATAATGTGTATATAATTTTCTTTAGGATGAACAGAGAATGCTTGCGTAAAATTAATTAAATAATATTAAGAAACTTACAGTTGGTGAAGAGCACATTGTTGATCTCACCGAGTGATCGTCGGGAACGTCACTGATGCTTAGGAATCTCTTTGATCTTGCTTTCAATCAAAGAAAGGATCTTTGACTATGATTTAAAGAGGGAAGAACATGCACACACAATTGATTTCACCAAAATGGAAATTTTATTGGCAACTGAAGGGTTTACACTAAGAAAATATGTGGAAACTAAGAGCACATGACTATATAGATGAAATTACAATATAGGTGAAGTGGAGGAAGGATTACAAGACTTGGAAATTCTCTAAGGGGGAGAATTTCGAGCTAAGACACTTCCTACTACAATAAATAAGCTCAATAAGCAAGGGGAGCTCTTTGGGTGGAAGAGTGTTGTGGCTATCACAACTCTTGCTTTCTTCTTCAACTTCTTTATCTTTTATAGACACTTTCTCTCTTCCATATGTGTCTTTGAAAAGTGTTTGTTGATGATGTAGTGGCCAAATTTGATGAGTTTGCCACTTGTTCATTCAACCTTGTGCCCTAGACAAGTGTTTGATGCTTTTCATGTAATAAAATATTCTTGTCCTCTTCTCCATTTGTTTTTTATGGAGATGTCACTTCTATGTTTGAGTGACTTCGTTTTTTATAGATGGAATCTTAAGAAAAATGTATCAAATATTTTGCTTTTACTTTTACCACATCATTATTTCTATTCACCTTTTATCTTTTACCAGACTGTTATTTTTTATTTACTTTTACCTTTTACCCATTACTTTTTTACCACAACTTTTTTACTGTGCGGTAACTATTTTTCCACTTTCTTCCTTTTTTCCATCTTCTTAGATTTTAGATTTATTTGAGTCCTGTGGACTATTTTCATCCACAACTCTTGACATTTCTTCAAAGACTATCAACTGTAGTTGATTATCCTCAATATTTGTATTTTCAATTTGAAATTTTCTTGTCAACTCTTGCTTTAGTTGATTAAATGAAAACATTCTGTTTGTTTTAGTTTCTGTGTTATGTTGGGATCCAAAAACTAGTATTGGAATCAATTTTCCCTTTAAAATGGGATCAATATTAAACTTGTCCCACCATTTGACATATATTTGTCTTTCTATAATTGGTGGTAATTTAATTATTTCTTTCTCCCATCTCCATTGTATAATCCATGGTATTCCATGAGAAGAGATATAATTAATCAGGTTTAGATATTCCTCAATAAGATCGTTGCCCATAATATTTTTCTTTAATATTGTGGGGAGTATTTCTCTTATTGCCCCAAATTTTTTCTAGAATTTATAGAAAAACCAATTCGGCAATTTGGTTTGTAATGACCATTTTATTGACCATGTATGACTCATTAGTGTATTCTGAACATATAAAACCTTTTCCCAAGCATTTTGATAATCCCAATAGTTATAATATTGGGGTTGATAGAATGTTTTGAATCGTCTTGGAATATTAGAGTTTCCTTCTTTATTCCATTTAGATAACATGATTTTGTTTTGAATTTTTAGTTGAGAAAACTGCAAGTTTCTCTTTGTAAATTTATCTCTATAATTATGAAAAACTTTTGCACTTCCTATTTCTAAAAGTATTTTCTCATAGTATATTTGGTTTTTCCCAGGTAGGGTGGGAATATGATTGTATCCTTCAGGAAAATATTTATTTATTATATATTCAATTTCTTTTGAGAGATCCTCATTTTCAAGAATAAGTACCTCTTCAGATAATTTTAGGATAAATTAAGAGGATGTTTTAGTTGATGAATCAACTTCCATGTTTTCTATATTTTCCTTCTCCCTCCTTGTCTGTGTTATTGTGGGAGGACTTTGTTTAGTATCCAGAATTGATTTTATTATGCTAGTATTTTTTAAGACAATTTTCCTACAAAAATTCTCTCGATAAGAAATCAGGTAAAAAAATATTTTCTCCTTTTATGAATTCTATATCAAAATTAAACATAACTAATATTTCTTGCCATCTAACAAATATTTTCTTTGAGGCAAGATTTTTAACATCCTTTTCTAAGACAAATTTAGCTGATTTACAATCTACTCTTAATAAAAATTATTATTTAAAATATCACCTTGAAATTTTATAATAGAGAGAATTATGGCTAATATTTCTTTTTTTTATAGTTGAATAATTTTTTCTGGTTTCATTCCACACTCCTGAGGTGTATCGAACTAAATGTTCTTTATTATCAATTTTTTGCTTAAGAATTCATCCATATCCTATATCTGATGCATCTCTTTCTAGTATTTTATAGGCCTCTGGGACAACGATATTTAAACATGTTAAGCTTTGAACTTTTGGTTTTATTCTTTGAATAACCTTGGTTTGATCTATGGTCCAACTTGGTGGAATCTTTTTTAGTCTATCTGTAAGGAGTTTTCTATCTAGTGCCAGATTTTCATTGAAATCAGATATATAGTTTAAGCGTCCTAAAATCTTTGGAGTTGTTTTTCTCTAGGATTTCATCTCAGAATTTGTTAGCAAAGTCTATGGCCCTTATTATAGGTGATACAATTCCTTTTTCTATTTTGTAACCTAGAAATTGAATAGTTGTTTGAAATAGTTTCATCTTTTTTGTGGAAACTACTAGTCCATTATGTTTTACTATTTGAAGGAATCTGTTTAGGTGTTTCCAATGTTGGTCACAGTCTTTAGAGAAAATAAGTACATTATCAATATAGACTATACTAAAAGAAGTATATGGATTAAATATCTCATTCATTATTTTTTGGAATTCTAATGGAGCATTTTTTAGCCCAAAAGGCATGACATTCCATTCATAGTGACCAAAAGGTATTGTGAAGGTAGTTTTATATCTATCTTTTTCACTTATTTGTATTTGCCAGAATCCAGATTTCATATCAAAATTTGAGAAGATATTAGCACCATGTATTCTTTTTATTAGGTCGTGCTTATTAGGAATTGGATATTTGATCTATTGGAGTACTTTATTTAGAGGTTTGTAATTAAGGACAAGCCTAGGAGCCCCTCTTTCTATTTCGGATGCATTTTCTACATAGAAGGCAACACAAATCCATGCAGAGGAGCTAGGTCTAATTAATTTCTTTGTCTCAAGTTCTTTTATTTCATTTTTACATATTTCTAAAAGTCTTTGATTCATTTGGATGGGTCTAGCTTTTGTTGGAATTTTAGTTTCATCAATATTGTTAATGTATGGTAAAGTAACTTCATGTTTCTTTATATGCCATAATGCTGAAGGTAGTGTGGAGCAGATTTCCTTTTCAACTTTTTCTTAAAATTCTATTATTAATTTTTGAAAATTACTACTTTTGATTTTATTATGAATTCTTTTAGTTTCTATTTCTGTGTTAAGTTCGTTAATGAAGTTTTCTTTGTATTTGATTGAAGTGTTTATTTGTTGTATAAATGATACTTTGGGTTCATTTTTGAACATAAAGGTAATCATTTTTCCATTTATATTAGCATGTACTCCTTTTGTATCCACTATAATAGGTAGTATTTTATTCAGGAATGGTGTTCCTATAATTATATCCTCAGTTATATTTTTAGCTAGCATGAAAGTAGTTTTAATACATGTGTGTTTTATACAAACATGGACATTAGGGATTTTATAATTGATTTGTAATTTGTCATTGGTGCATGAATTAACATAATGTGTGGTTTTTTCAAAATATTTGGATGGTATTAGACCTTCTCTAATGCAGTTTATGTCTGCTCCAGAATCAAATAAAGCTAGTTTCTTAATAGTGAAGTATGGGTTTATTTTAATTATAACATCTCCCTTCCATTTCCTTCTTATATATTGTTGGATGCTATTTAAGGATTTGTTTTTGGATTTATCTTGACTTTCTGAATTTTCATATGTCTTTTTAGTTTCTTTTAAATCTTTTATCTCTTTTTAATATTTTTTTGCTCTCTTTTGAAGTCTTTTAGAGTTGGTTGTTTTTCAGTTATTCTTTTAGTTTCATATGAAATGTTTTGGTTTGGACTACCTATAGATTTGATTTATTTTTTATTCATTTTGATATATTTTGAAAATAATTTTATTTTTTCTTGATAATTTTTAACATTATTAATAGTTTCAAGAATGAAGTATTTTTTTGTGTTTAGTACCTTTACAGAGTACTCTTTGCTTTCTTTACTTTTAGTTTTAGATAGATTATTTACTTTATCAATCATGTGTTTATTATTGAAAGAATGAGAAATTTCTTCTTTTGATTGTAGATTACTCTTGTTTGTAATATTTTGGACTGGGAGGTTCTCAGGAGGATTTTCATGATGTATTGGTCTAATTTTATTGTCAAACTTATTAGACTCATACCACAGTGGAACAAGCCTATAGATTTTTTCTTTAAGTTCTTTGATATAATAATTTTTATACCATTCAAAGAAATGTATATTTTTTCTACGGTATTGCATTTGTGAATACCATTTTT